>CM038670.1:551297013-551897013 GCA_021605145.1 Aegilops bicornis | reverse complement strand
GAAGATTGAACTTTTATTTTTTAAGGTATTTTAAGATTGACATGGACATGTCCAAATCAATCTGGGGCCTAATGTTGGGGATATAACTATTTGTGTAAGCTGCCCGTGAGGGGCCGGTTTACGCAAAGAGGGATTCATCAGAAAAAGCCCAAGACCAAAGCGTGAAGATGGCGGTTCAATAAAGGGTCTAAAGCCCACAGGCGACTTAAGGCCCGTAGTGGTAAACTGCCATGATGGCATGACTTGTATTGTAAGGTAGAATTAACTAGTCACCGAGCCGGACACTGTTTATGAGCGGCCGGGACTCTGTATGCCGCAGGGCGTCAACCCGTGTATATAAGGGGACGACCCGCTGGCGGCTTGGGGCAAGAAATAACTGATCGAGAGCCGGGCATAGCATATCTCGCTCCCTGGTGATCGAAACATCAAGCAATACCAACCCAACTAGACGTAGGCTTTCCTTCACCGCAAGGGGCCGAACTAGTATAAAACATCTCATGTCCTTTGTCCCGATTAACCCATTTAAGCTTCCTAGTTGCGATGGGTCCACGACTAAGTCCTTGCAAGAGGACATCTGCCGTGACAATTCCACGACAATCTTGGAACGAATCCGACGGTTGCGCACATTTGACTGGAAGGAAGCTATTACGGCTGCCGGATGGATATTTGGGATGTTTCTATGACTTCGCTGAATCTCTGTAAATACTTACGGAGGGTTTCTCCTTCCTTCTGTTGGAGAAGCTGCAAGTCGCTGGGCCTGCCGGGCTCTTGATGACTGCCAGTGAAGGCGCCAAGGAATTCATGGCACAGGTCAGCCCATGACAAAATAGAGTTCTCCGGTAGGTGCATCAGCCAAGACCTCGCATTGGACTTGAGGCCCAAAGGGAAGTAGTTGGCAAACACCTTCTCATCTCTTCCGCCGACAGCCTGAACATTGATGCTGTAGATTGATACGTCTCCAATGTATCTATAATTTTTTATTGTTCCATGCAATTATATTATCAATCTCGGATGTTTTATATGCATTTATATGCTATTTTATACGATTTTTGGGACTAACCTATTAACCTAGAGCCCAGTGCCAGTTTCTGTTTTTTCCTTGTTTTTTGAGCATTGCATAAAAGGAAAACCGAACAGAGTCCAATTGACCTGAAAATTGACGGAGATCATTTTAGGACCAGAAGAAGTCCAAGGAGCACCGGAGATGGACCAGAGGAGTCTCGAGGCACCCACGAGGGTGGGGGGCGCACCTACCCCCCTAGGCGCGCCCCCTACCTCGTGGCCGCCTCGGTGACCCCCCTGACTTGTTCCCGACGCCAAAACCTCTTATATATACAGAAACCCCCAGAATATAACCTAGATCGGAGTTCTGCCTCCACAAGCCTCTCTAGCCACCAAAGACCAATCGGGACCCTGTTCCGGCACCTTGACGGAGGGGGGGGGGGGTCCCTCACCGGCGGCCATCTTCATCATCCGACGCTCTCCTTGATGAGGAGGGAGTAGTTCGCCCTCGGGGCTGAGGGTATTTACCAGTAGCTATGTGTTTGATCTCACTCTCTCTCGTGTTCTTGATTTGGAACGATCTTGATGTATCGTGAGCTTTGCTATTCTAGTTGGATCTTATGATGTTTCTCCCCCTCTACTCTCTTGTAATGGATTGAGTTTTCCCTTTGAAGTTATCTTATCGGATTGATTGTTTCAGGATTTGAGAACACTTGATGTATGTCTTGCATGTGCTTATCTGTGGTGACAATGGGATATTCACGTGATCTACTTGATGTATGTTTTGGTGATCAACTTGCGGGTTCAGTGACCTTCTGAACTTATGCATAGGGGTTGGCACACGTTTTCGTCTTGACTCTCCAAAGAGAAACTTTGGGGCACTCTTTGAAGTTCTTTGTGTTGGTTGAATAGATGAATCTGAGATTGTGTGATGCATATCGTATAATCATACCCACGGATACTTGAGGTGACATTGGAGTATCTAGGTGACATTAGAGTTTTGGTTCATTTTTGTCTTAAGGTGTTATTCTAGTACGAACTCTAGGATAGATCGAACAGAAGAATAGCTTCGTGCTATTTCACTACGGACTCTTGAATAGATCGATTAGAAAGGATAACTTTGAGGTGGTTTCGTACCCTACAATAATCTCTTCGTTTGTTCTCTGGTATTAGTGACTTTGGAGTGACTCTTTGTTGCATGTTGAGGGATAGTTATATGATCCAATTATGTTATTATTGTTGAGGGAACTTGCACTAGTGAAAGTATGAACCCTAGGCCTTGTTTCCTAGCATTGCAATACCGTTTACGCACACTTTTATCAGTTGCTACCTTGCTGTTTTTATATTTTCAGATTACAAAAACCTATATATACCAACCATATTGCACTTGTATCACCATCTCTTCGCCGAACTAGTGCACCTATACAATTTACCATTGTATTGGGTGTGTTGGGGACACAAGAGACTCTTTGTTATTTGGTTGCAGGGTTGTTTGAGAGAGACCATCTTCATCCTACGCCTCCCATGGATTGATAAACCTTAGGTCATCGACTTGAGGGAAATTTTCTACTGTCCTACAAACCTCTGCACTTGGAGGCCCAACAACGTCTACAAGAAGGTTGTGTAGTAGACATCATAGATGCTCAGGAGCTCTGTCGGGTACAGCCTCCCATCGTATTTCTAAGGTTTCTCTGGCTTCAACGTGCGAATGGACGGCCAACGGACTTGTCGCAGCTCACAAGTAAAGGTAGGGCAGCCAAACTCGAAAGGTAGGCACCCACAAATACCAAGCGCGGGCTCATCGACGTAGGGGCCATCGCACCCATCGGTGCGGAGGTCGTCGCGGTGTTGCTCAACAACGACGCGTGTGTCCCCTCTCCGCCTATCCTCCGGGGCTCGTCGTTGGCCTCGACACACTCGAGGGTCAGAAGAGGCCATCGAGACATCGTCGGGGTCTTGATTCTGTTGCGCTCATGCTGGCTGCCGTGGCGGGGACTGCACCGTGGAGATGCCCCCTTCCATACGGTCAGCAGCATGAGCCGTTGCTGTCGCCTGGGGAGGCTGTAGCAGGCCAGCTCGTCGTGAGCCCCCAGCTTCGGCGAAACCGAGCAGACTTTGGATGGTGGCACACCATTCGTCCATCTGTTCGGCCGCTGACGGAAATCTCAGCAACAGTCGAGCCCGCGCCATGGCCTCCGAGGCTATACTTGGCATGGGTAATGATGAAGTCGGTCTCACCATCGCCTCGGCTCGACGCGGTGCTGGCCGGCGGCAAAGATCGCCCCCTCTGCTGTCAAGCGGGCGACCACCTGGATGGCAGGGGGGTGAGGTGAAGGCGCTCGAGGGCCAGTGGCTCCGTCGGGCACATCGGCTTGGTTGACCCATCCCGGGGGAGGTGCACGCGCTGCGGCCGCACCCGTGGTGCGAGCGGCTGATACGTCCATTTTGCATCATGCTTTTATATCAATATTTATTGCATTATGGGCTGTTATTACATGTTAGTCACAATACTTATGCCTATTCTCTCTTATTTTACAAGGTTTACATGAAGAGGGAGAATGCAGAATTTGGAATTCTGAAATTTGGAAAAGGAGCAAATATTAGAGACTTATTCTGCACAGCTCCAAAAGTCCTGAAACTTCACGGAAGTAATTTTTGGAATTAATAAAAAATACTGAGCGAAGAAAGTACCAGAGGGGGCCCACACCCTGGCCACGACGGTGGGGGGCGCGCCCTACCCCCTTGGGCGCGCCCCCTGCCTCGTGGGCCCCCTGGCAGGCCTCCGGTGCCCATCTTCTGCTATATGAAGTCTTTTACCCTGGAAAAAAATCATAAGAAAGCTTCCGGGAAGAAACTCCATCGCCATGATGTCTACTACACAACCTTCTTCTTGTAGACGTTGTTGGGCCTGCAAGTGCACAGGTTTGTAGGACAGTAGCAAGTTTCCCTCAAGTGGATGACCTAAAGTTTATCAATCCTTAGGAGGCGTAGGATGAAGATGGTCTCTCTCAAACAACCCTGCAACCAAATAACAAAGAGTCCCTTGTGTCCCCAACACACCCAATACAATGGTAAATTGTATAGGTGCACTAGTTCGGCGAAGAGATGGTGATACAAGTGCAATATGGACGGTAGATATAGGTTTCTGTAATCTGAAATTATAAAAACAGCAAGGTAACTAACGATAAAAGTGAGCGTAAACGGTATTGCAATGATAGGAAACAAGGCCTAGGGTTCATACTTTCACTAGTGCAAGTTCTCTCAACAACAATAACATAGATATATCATATAACAATCCCTCAACATGCAACAAAGAGTCACTCCAAAGCCACTAATAGAGGAGAACAAACGTAGAGATTATGGTAGGGTACGAAACCACCTCCAAGTTATTCTTTCGGATCGATCTATTAAAGAGTTCGTACTAGAATAACACCTTAAGACACAAATCAAACAAAACCCTAATGTCACCTGGATACTCCATTGTCACCTCAAGTATCCATGGGCATGATTATACGATATGCATCACACAATCTCAGATTCATCCAACCAACACAAAGTACTTCAAAGAGTGCCCCAAAGTTTCTACGGGAGAGTCAAGAACGTGTGCCAACCCCTATGCATAGGTTCATGGGCGGAACCCGCAAGTTGGTCACCAAAACATACATCAACAGGCACGTGAAATCCCATTGTCACCACAGATAAGCACGGCAAGACATACATCAAGTGTTCTCATAAAAGACTCAATCCGATAAGATAACTTCAAAGGGGAAACTCAATTCATAACAAGAGAGTAGAGGGGGAGAAACATCATAAGATCCAACTACAATAGCAAAGCTTAGGATACTCAAGATCGTGCCATAGAGGGAACACGAGAGAGAACACGAGAGAGAGATCAAACACATAGCTACTTGTACATACCCTCAGCCCCGAGGGTGAACTACTCCCTCCTCGTCAGGGAGAGCGCCGGGATGAAGATGGCCACCGGTGATAAATTCCCCCCTCCGTAGGGTGCGGAACGGGCTCTGAGAGGTTTTTGGTGGCTACAGAGGCTTGCGGCGGCGGAACTCCCGATCTATCTTGATATTCGATGTTTTTAGGGTACGAGGGAATATATAGGCGAAAGAAGTCGGTCGGGAGGTGGTCGAGGGGCCCACGAGACAGGGGGGCGCGCCCAATAGGGGGGCGTGAATCCAAGTCTCCAGGATCATATTCTTCCCAAAAATAACGCTGCCGAAGGTTTCATTCCCTTTGGACTCCGTTTGATATTCCTTTTCCTCGAAATACTGAAACAGGCAATAAAACAACAATATGGGCTGGGCCTCCGGTTAATAGATTAGTCCCAAAAGTAATATAAAAGTGTATAATAAAGTCCAATATTGCCCAAAACAGTAGATAATATAGCATGGAGCAATCAAAAATTATAGATACGTTGGAGACGTATCACGCCACGAGGCGGAACCTTGGCGGAACCAATCTAGGGCTCCGACAGAGTTGATCTGCCGGGGAAACTTCCCTCCAGGAGGGGGAAATCATCTACATCGTCATCACCAATGATCCTCTCATCGGGAGGGGGTCAATCTCCATCAACATCTTCACCAGCACCATCTCCTCTCAAACCCTAGTTCATCTCTTGTATCCATTCTTTGTCCCAAAGCCTCAGATTGGTACCTGGGGTTGCTAGTAGTGTTGATTACTCCTTGTAGTTGATGCTAGTTGGTATATTTGGTGGAAGATCATATGTTCAGATCCATTATGCATATTAATACCCCTCTGATTATGAACATGAATATGATTTGTGAGTAGTTATGTTTGTTCCACGAGGACATGGGAGAAGTCTTGCTATTAGTAGTCATGTGAATTTGGTATTCGTTCGATATTTTGATGAGATGTATGTTGTATTTCCTCTAGTGGTGTTATGTGAACGTCGACTACATGACACTTCACCATTGTTTAGGCCTAGAGGAAGGCATTGGGAAGTAATAAGTAGATGATGGGTTGCTAGAGTGACAGAAGCTTAAACCCTAGTTTATGCGTTGCTTCGTAAGGGGCTTATTTGGATCCATATGTTTCATGCTATGGTTAGGTTTACCTTAATACTTCCTTTGTAGTTGTGGACGCTTGCAATAGGAGTTAATCATAAGTGGGATGCTTGTCCAAGTAAGGATAGCACCCAAGCACCGGTCCACCTACATACCAAATTATCAAAGTAACGAACGTGAATCATATGAGCGTGATAAAAACTAGCTTGACGATAATTCCCATGTGTCCTCGGGAGCGTGTTTCTTTATAAGATTTTGTCCAGGCTTGTCCTTTGCTACAAAAAGGATTGGGCCATATTGTTGCACCTTGTTTACTTTCATTACTTGTTAGCCGTTACAAACTACCTTATCACAAAACTATCTGTTACCGATAATTTCAGTGCTTGCAGAGAATACCTTATTGAAAACCACTTATCATTTCCTATTGCTCCTCATGGGGTTCGACACTCTTACTTATTGAAAGGACTGCGATATATCCCCTATACTTGTGGGCATCAGCGGCCGGAGGGTGGCACTTCGCCCCGGTCCGCGCACCGTTGCTGCGGCTGTGCCCGTTGGTGGGAGAGAGGGGCGCAGATGGAGAAACCCCTTCACCCGGACCTTGTGGAGCATGGCCGTTGGGTTGTTGCTGATGCTGTTCTCCTCCGATGTCTCCTGCTCCTACGTCGGCCGTGGGGGAAGTGGTGACGGCGCCACTTGCTCCGACCACATCACCAGCAGCGTATGCGTCCTCGCGTGTCTCCGCGCCCCCCGCAGCGTTATAGGCCGCGGGTGGCAGAGCCTTCGAGGGGGATGGTTGAGCCGAAGAACTGGGTTTCTTCAAGGCGCCGTCAAAGATGAAGATCCTGATGAAGATGACGCGCCGCACACGCCTTTAGGTTCGCGCAAGTGAGTCCCCTACCTGGCGCGCCAAAGATGTCGCGAGAAACCATGACCACCTATGGGAGCAGAAGGCCCCTTGCTAGTTCGGCTGGGCGCGTCACGTTGCACGAAGAGCAGACGAGCTTGGGGCAGCACGGCGGAGATCACGCAGGCATTTTTACCCTGGTTCGGCCCGCCGTGAGGCGTAAAACCCTACTCCAGCTTTGGTGGATTGATGGTGGAAAGGTGGTGGTGGAGCATAGTACAGTTGCCCGGCAGGGGTTGCCTCAGGGCGGTAGTGGCTACGCGCGTATGGGGGTGAGAGTTATCCAACCTTCTAACCCTTTCTGTGGTTGCCATGGGCCTCCTTTTATAGATCTAGGGGTTACCACAATGGCAAAGTATTCATTATGCACTTATAAGGTAGCAAGCAGTGCTATCATACCTAACTCTGTGGGCTGACAGGGTGCATTAAATGCACCGCTCAACATCACATCGTTGGTTGCCCGACAAGGCTTGTCGGGCTATCTCGCCAGCTCCACGCCTGCCCGCTTGATACGTCGCAGGACGGGTGTCATCTGTGGGTATTTCCTGTAGGGAGAGGCTTCCATGTGGCAAATGGCTGCCACTTAGTCACTTTGCGGCTTGACGCTGCACTGATCGATGACGTGGGTCTTGGCGGAGTAGCTGGTGAGGTGGTTTCGCCTCCGTGAGTCCCGGGAGGCCCTGCCGGGACCACTTGGTTGTCTGCTTCTGGGTGTGGCCTCTCCCTTTGCTGGGCTCGCCTGCCCGGCAAGGGAGGCCTTTCTCTTGATGGTATCTTGCTTCTCTGGGTTGATCTTGATCCATCTGATCTGCATGTTGGTCCTTTGAATCTCTTGGTTTCTTGTACTCTGGCTTGGGTTGGTGCCTCAATCTCGTTCCCGTGCATGTGCACAGTCTGGGCAACAGACCCAGGGTTTGTTGCACCGACACCACATGATGATTGCGGAGTTCACCAACAAGCACAAGCCGGACCCCAAGAGCATTGAGAAGGCCATCCTCAGGCTTCATGAGAAAATCGAGCACCTCCAAGCCCAGATCTATGACCTGCAAAACAAAACCTGTGAGTATGAATATAGATTCAAGAGGATAAGTTTGGCTGCATATTCGAGGATCCCGAAGACCCGCTCATCTTTCTATGATGGTGAGCCTATGCCTTGGAAGATGGACGACAAACCTACTTCATCAACAACTGCATCATCACCACCTCCGAAGAAAGAGACATAAATACATGGGTATGGGCACTCCCCTTGGCAACTGCCAAGCTTGGGGGAGGTGTCCCGGTATCGTATCACCATCACACCTTTATCTTTATCGTTTTTCTTAGTTCCATCCTTTTGGTTATATCTTGATCTAGTAGAATAAAGTTTTTAGTATGATCCAGCTTTGAGTTTTGCTTCGATCTCTATCTATGTAATCGAGTCCGTGAGATATATAATAAATAGTAGTTTTGAGTTGAGGGCTTTGCTTTCTTGCTATGATCTTGAGGGAATCAAATAAAAGAAAGTACAGAAAGAAATAAAAAGTTCATATATTGATCTTATAAAGAGTAATGACTTCACATATAAAGAATATGATGAATAAAAGTTGTCAAGAGTTGACAAACATAGTTTTGGTCATTGTTGCAATTACTAGGAAGTAATAAAGAAAGAGAGGCTTCACATATAAATATACTATCTGGGACATCTTTTGTAATTGTGAGCACTCATTAAAATATGACATGCTAAAAAGTTTGTCGCGGGATATCCACGGCCACCTATGGGACCAGGAAGCCCCTTGCTGGTTCGGCAGGGGGTGTTGCGTTGCACAAAGAGTAGACCAGCATACGACAACATGGCAGAGAGCACACAAGCAATTTACCCAGGTTCGGGTCGCCGCGAGGCGTAAAACCCCACTCCTGCTTTGGTGGATTGATGGTGGAATGGTGGTGGTAAAGCATAGTACACTTGCCCGGCAGGGGTTGCCTTAGGGCAGTAGCGACTACGCGCATATGGGGGTGTGGGTTTCTCCAGCTTGATGTTGGTTTCTCCGGGCTGCATGCTGGTTCTTCGAATCTCCTGGTTTCTTATACTCTGACTTGGGCTGGTGCTTCAATCTTGTTCTTGTGCCTGTGCACAGTCTGGGCAATATACCCAGGGTTTGTTGCACCGACAAAAGCCCTCTGGCCTGCCCCGAACGCGCTGCTGAGCGTCATCGGGGTAGGGCCTAAGAAGTGCACATGCAAGGTTGCTGAAGGGGTCGGCCCTTCGAGGTCTTCATTGCTGCTTCATAAGCCTTGATTTCGGGCCAGTTTCCAGTTTCCCCGCGCGTGGTGTAAAGGCAATAGTGGTGGGGCCAATCCAGTGATGGCCCGTGAATGACTTTAACGCACAGGGTACAAACTGCAAATTTACACTTCCCACAACGCGCCCTTATCCTTGGCCACATATGCTGCATGAATCGTGTGGGGTAGGTAACGGAGGCGCGTGGCACGGGAGAGCATCATGGTGAGGGCCCGGCCGTCTTGAATTGGCGGAGGAGGATGGTGGTCGCCCGTTGATGGAGCAGCCCTCCTCCTCGCCTTGCCTATAAAAAGGGAGGGGCGGAGGAGGACAGAGTCATCCATCTTTGCATTCCTCCTCTTCTTATCTTTCGCTTCTACTGGCTATGCTGGAGAAAAGAGCCTGGGGCCGATGTCACCACGCGCTGGTGCTGATGCTCGGGGAGTGAGCCTGGTCCTTGCTGTGGTGAACTTCTTGGTTCCTTCAGAGCTCGGCCGGGAGGTGGGGCTAGAGATCGTTGGTAATCCTAGCACTTCCCCTCCCTTAAGTCTTGGGGCTAATGTCGACGAGAGGCACGCCTTCCCGCTCGCCGAGGTGGGGAGCGATGCGCCTCCAGCTCCCTGGCCGTCTTGGCCATTCACCGTCTTCCCGAGGGGGGTGCTGGACTAGAGTCTCGGCCTTCCTCTGGAATGGCGCTGATGAAGAAGAAGCCAGGGGGAAGGAGAAGACGGGAGGCAGGTCGTCTAGTAGGAATACGACTACATTGACGCATTCGTCTCGTACTGGCGACCTGCTGCCCATCCGCCTGGCTCTCCTCCTCTTTCCTCGGCACCGTCATCACCATTTTCTCGGTGCCGGGGAAAGGCTCGTTCCCCTGGTACTTCCTCCTCCCCCTAGGGGTCTTCTGGCTGGGAGACGGAGTCTTCCTCTGCCGGTGCCTGTGCTGGAGCCCCCTGCTCAGCCCTGGAGGTGGTGACCAGGGGGGCGCCGAGGTGCTCCGCACATCTTCCTCCTTCGCAGCCTCGCCACTCACGAACTTGTTAGGCTATGCTTGCCAACTCCTGACAAGGATCGGGGCGGCGTTGTGACGGCGCGTCGTCCGTCCCCTTCTCTTCCCACCGCACTGCCTGGGACAAGAGGGATAGGGAGAGGAGTTTACGGGGCACTTATCTTATTTTAATCTTAAATCTGTAGGCAATCACAAAATTTTAATTTAAATAATGTAATCTCTCTTGTCCATGTTTGTGTTCTGTAATGCTTGTACTTGTATTAGCATACGAATGAAAAATATGAACCTTGCAGGGAACTCATGCATGTGTATGTCCATGTAGAGGTGAAATGCCCCTTTAATGTAAATAAACGAGTTTTCCACGGTAGGCTATCCTGCCGGCACCCTCTTTGTCTGCCGGAGAGCTACGTCTATCGGGGAACATACAGAGGGGCCAGCTCCTCACCAACTCCTTTTTGCCAAAGGCCACTGCGACCATCCTGACCGGAGCAACGTTCAAGTCATGGATGGGAGCACCTAAGTCTCAAAAGAGAAGCGAGGTTTTCTCATGCAAAGTTATAGCTTTACAAAACACTAATGGACAGGAGGTAGAACTTATCTGTTTGGCTTGCCGAGGATCGCGATGCCTGGCAATCTTCCCAATCCTTGTCGAAGCCAAGTCCACGGCAGGAACCTGCAACTTCATGTAGATGAGAATGAATGCAGGATGCGATCCTATCTATATGCACATATGCAAATGCTCGTGAAATGCTTATGCAGTGATCTTGGTGTGCTCATGCATGCATGCAACCTTAGTTGGGGCCCCCCTACAACGCTTCTTTATTTTCTCTTGCACGGGGTCATCACCCCGGCTTCGTACAAGGGTTTACATGCAACTGAGGTAAGGCCTGTACAAAAGGGTGGCAGCTGGGCAGGGCCCGACAACCACGCCTTACGGGCAGTACTTGCGGAGATGCTCAATATTCCATGAGTTTTGCAACTGGGTGCCATCTCTGGTCTCCAGACGGACTGCGCCAGGTCTGGTGACTCGTACAACCCGGTAAGGGCCTTCCCACTTCGGTGACAGCTTGTTTGTACCCTTGGTGGACTGAACGCGCCTAAGTACAAGGTCACCTTCCTCAAAACACCGGGCATGAACCCTGCGGCTGTGATAGCGACGCAGGGCTTGCTGGTAGCGTGAAGCAGGCGTAGCAGCCCAGAGATGGTTCTCCTCGAGTAGCACAGCGTCGTCACGCTGGTGCTGATCTTGCGCTACTTCATCATAGGCAAGCACTTGAGGGGACCCGTAAATGAGTTCCGTGGGGATAACTGCTTCTGCCCCGTAGACCAGGGAAAAGGGAGTCTGCCCGGTAGCTTGGTTAGGTGTCGTTCTGAGGGACCAGAGAACTACCGGCAGCTCCTCAATCCACCGCCTGCCGTTCTTCTGTAGCGTATCAAAAGTTCTTGTCTTGAGTCCACGTAGCACTTCAACGTTCGCCCTCTCATCTTGTCCATTGCTCCGGGGGTATGCTACAGAGGCAAATGAGACCTTGCATCTGAGGGTACGAACATATTACATGAAGGCATGGCTCGTGAACTAGGTGCCGTTGTCGGTGATGATCCACTACAAAAAAATACACTTCCGTGATGATACGTGTTTGTCACAGTAGGTCACGTTTTCTGTCATGCATGTACATCCATGACAAATTTATGACAGAATCAAGATAGTCATACCCAGGCCGTCAGAGAAGTGTTTCATAACATTACCAAAATTATCATCATCGAAGTGTGCACTTCCATGACGATAAATCACGCGCGTCACGAAGTGCTTTTCGCCAAGGGTGACCGACACGTGGCATCCACCGTAATGTAACGCCGCGTTAAGCTATCGGGTCAGGTTTTGGATCCGATAACCCGTTAACAGCCCGACCAATGGGGATTTTCCATGTGTAAAATCATCATTGGCCGGAGGAAACACGTATCGGCTCATCGTTGGGACATATGTCATCCACTCATTGGATGTATACGCCTATGATACGCCAAAGACATGGCACGCACCCAACAGAGGCCCATTCTCGTGAAAAGGCCGCCCATTTGACTTGGTCAAAGGTGGCGGTCGCCCATGGAAAGCCTCGTTAACGGCCTCTGCTCGCATATAGCCCATTTACAGCCCGCTAACCCAAGGCCCGCTACGCCCTATCCGAATTAGGCCCAGTAGCGTCATCTGGGCCATCCAATATGATTCCAGCTCGTTTTCACTTCTGGCCCATGACGCCTTTCGGCCCATATGAGTCCCTATGTAACTCTTGGCCTATTAACGGCCCGTGGTGAACCGCCCATAATGAACAAAGTGTATGACTTTACACCCATTAACGGCCCGTGGTGAAATCGCCCGTAATGAACAAAGGTATCACTTTATACCCATTAACGGCCCATTATTCCGCCGGGCCGCTTCCAGCCCATGTTATCTTTCGGCCTTCTCGTGGCCCATTTATTCTGGGCTCATTTCAAAGATTCGTTTACTTACGGCCCGTTATCGCTATTTTCTACTTGTGGGGCCAAATTCAGCCCGTGGTTTGATCGACCCGTTTGTGGTCCGTTAATACGTTGGGCCGTTTTCATAGCGTCATCAAATACGGCCTATTAACGATGGCCCGTTATGTTCGGCCCATGAACGGACGATTCCAACTCTAGCCCGTTTACGGACATAATGCGGCCTGTTATTGGCCCATGTTTAGCCAATCGATCATATGGCCCGTATAAGGCCCATTGATGATACGGCCCATAGAAGGCCCATTGTTTCTACGGCCTGTAGAAGGCCCATTGTTTCTACGGCCCATAGAAGGCCTACTGTTTCTACGGCCCGTAGAAGGCTCACTATTTCTACGGCCCGTAGGAGGCCCAGTGTCACTATAGTAAATATTAGCCCATGGTTATTGTGGCCTAGTTTTAAAAAATAGGTTGTTGCAGCCACTAGCAAACCGCAGAAAAAGAACTACACTGACTACAAGCAAACAAATAAACAAGACAACAAGTAAATAAATAAGCAAGCAGCTTACACTAGGCTATCACGGCGATTACACATATTACATCCACTGGTCATTAAAGTTCGCCACCAGTGCAAATATAGGGAACACGACAGCATATAAACGCCGCAGCAAAACAAGTCCAGAACTGAAACCACTTGAGAAGAGCTCAAGAAACAATATGCTGGGTACCCATAATGCTGGCAAGATGCTTAGCAAGCTTATTAACTTTCTCTTGTTTGGCGCTTAAGTCCTCCAGCGCTTGTTGTTGCACCAGAAAGTATGCATGTGAATTTTGCAGGGACTTCCTCAGTCCTTCGGCTTCCTTTATCATAACATCTGATGAATGTCTTTCAACTTGAAGTTGAGACTCAAGAAGCCAAACTGATTCAGGCAACGAGTTCGAAGAGCTAGTGCCAGAAGTGGTAGCCAGTAACTCGAACACTACATCAAGACAGGACTTTGGGGTTGTCTCAGTGTCTTCAATATAGTTTTTATCAGCTTTCTTGGAGACCAACAAGGATGTCTCACTATATTGAACCTTATCTGCATTACTTCCTTTACCATTGCATAACAGGGTACTCTTCTCCAATATTTTATCCGTGTTCTAAAAGAGAAACAAACAAACACATCTGAGGTTTACAATGTAGTATATGAAACTCATTTTGGTAAACCAGTTCAGTAGTAAGGTGGACAGGATAATAGCATGAAACAAACATATATCTATGTAGTATGGTCATTTGTATGGTCTATATCATTCTAGTTTATGTTGCCAAATCAAGATAGATACGATTCGAATCATATCTATTTAAGACAAAGCGGCATAGACAGAATATAAGTGTGGGAAACTACACAAAGAATAACAACATTTGTAATGTGCATGGCATGAGAACATAACTGTTTATTCAATTGAAACTGAAATCAACATAGAGCAAGTTACAACAACAAACAGCCAAACACGTTGAAGAAACAGGTTTAAAACATACTGCTATGCGCCATTGGAGTTTCAATTGCATCCTTCAAATTTGAAATTAGTTGGTATCAAGAATACTGATGATGCAAGAGCAAAGTAGTATGAACCATAGCTATGGAACCTGACACGAGAACAATTCTTCTTCCGCTTTAAGCGTTGACTTCGGGTTCGGAGTGGTGGTCCTCGTGATTTGGGCAATCGTAGTTTCCTTACTAACTGCTCGTGTTTGGGTGCTCTGTGGTGGAGACGGTCTTTGTGTCAACGGGAACTGGGTGTCTATCTGCTGGGGTTGGGGTTAGAAGGGGTGTAGCTGGTTCTTTTCCCAACTGGGTAGGGGTACAATCTGCATGAGTGTGGGTTATGTGTGGTGGGGCTGGTTCTTGGGCAAGTACAACCGTGGTTCTATCTGCATCGACAGGTAGCACGATCTTTTCTGAAGATCGTGTTTTTACTCCCACGATATCGCCATCACTCCCTCCAATTGAAATGGCTGATAAACAAGAAAAGTAATTGAATGTACAGACATTGTAAGATAGAAATGTGCAATGGATAGTAGGGAAGAAAACAGTGCATGAAATAATTCACATTTATGTTGCCTAAGCAAAAAGAATAGCAGGACATAATTTCACATATATGATGGCTAATTAAACAGGATAGCATGACACAACTTCACATGTATGATGGCTAACTAAACAGGATAGAATGACATACTTCAAAATATGATGACTATGTAAACAGGATGACATGATATAACTATACGATGTGTCTATTAAAGTGGTTGGCATGCCATAAATCACAAACATGCCGTCGATGGAAACATGATGGCATGATATAATTAACGGATAGAATGGCATAATTTAAAATATGATGACTATGTAAACATGATGAGATGATATTACTATATTATGTCTTTAGAAAATGGGTTGGCATGCCATAATTCAGATACATGCTGTCTATGTAAACATCATGGCATGACATAATTCAAATATATGATTTA
This sequence comes from Aegilops bicornis, assembly GCA_021605145.1. Classification (NCBI taxonomy): domain Eukaryota; kingdom Viridiplantae; phylum Streptophyta; class Magnoliopsida; order Poales; family Poaceae; genus Aegilops; species Aegilops bicornis. Next base: position 551,881,824 of record CM038670.1, on the reverse strand, counting down.
TATACTAAGGAAGTGAGCAGAGGGCAATCGCATATATGATGTGTCAACTAAGGAGATGGCATTCAATATTGTGTATATGATGTAAAAACTAAGCATTGCAATACAACATATGCATTATATGAGTAATATAACCCTGCCAAGTTTGAGCATACACCTTAGGGGGGTAATAGGACTGGTCATCTGCCTCTGAATCCTCTTCTGAAGAGCTATCTATAACCAGCAAGATATCTCCTTCAGCAGGTAGCATTGTGTGATCTGAAGACCTTGTTTTCACTCTAGATTTCTCCATCGCCAATTCAAATGGCTGATGCAAAGGAAGAGCAGTTGAATATACAAACATTGTCGACAAAAGCAATGGGAAATACAAAAAAAGGACGACATGATATAATTCATGTTGGGGAACGCAGTAATTTCAAAAAATTTCCTACGCACACACAGGACCATGGTGATGGCATAGCAACGAGAGGGGAGAGTGTTGTCTACGTACCCTCGTAGACCGTAAGCGGAAGCGATCACAACGTAGAGGAAGTAGTCAGACGTTCTCCTCGCGATCCTGCCGATCCCAAGCGCCGTTACTCCGGCACCTCCGAGTCGATGATGACGTAGAGGAAGTAGTCGTACGTTCTCCTCGCGATCCAGCCGATCCCAGCGCCGTTACTCCGGCGCCTCCGAGTTCTTGGCACACGTTCAGCTCGATGACGCTCCACGGGCTCCGATCCAGCAAAGCTCCGGGGAGAAGGAGTTCACAAGACGACGGCGTGGTGACTATCTTGATGTTTCACCGACGCAGGCTTCGCCTAAGCACCGCTACGATATGACCGAGGTGGAATATGGTGGAGGGGGCACCGCTGCACGGCTAAGGAACGATCTCAAGGATCAACTTGTGTGTTCTAGGGTGCCCCTCCCGTGATATAAAGGAGGGAGAGAGGAGGTGGCTGCCCAAGGGGGCGCACCAGGAGGGGGGAAACCTACTCCAAGTAGGTTTCCTCTCTTTCCTTATCTTATTTGGAGGGAAAGGAAGGAGTACTAGTATTTAGGAAATAGTACTAGTAGTACAAATAGGAAGAGGGGAAGGAGAAAGGAAAGGGGGCCGCCCCCTCCCCAATGGTCGGATTGGGCTTGGGGCGCCCCTCCCTTGTTCCTTCTCCTTCCTCCTACATGGGCCCAATAAGGCCCATATACCTCCCGGGGGTTCCGGTAACCTCCGGAGCTCCAAACTTCTGCGGAACCTTTCCGGTGTCCAAATATATCCGTCCAATATATTAATCTTTATGTCTCGACCATTTCGAGACTCCTCGTCATGTCCGTGATCATATCCGGGACTCCGAACAACCTTCGGTACATCAAAATATACAAACTCATAATATAACCGTCATCGAAACCTTAAGCGTGCGGACCCTACGGTTCGAGAACAATGTAGACATGACCGAGACACATCTCCGGTCAATAACCAATAAGCGGGACCTGGATGCCCATATTGGTTCCTACATATTCTACGAAGATCTTTATCGGTCAGACCGCATAACAACATACGTTGTTCCCTTTGTCATCGGTATGTTACTTGCCCGAGATTCGATCGTCGGTATCCAATACCTAGTTCAATCTCGTTACCGCAAGTCTCTTTACTCGTTCCGTAATACATCATCTCACAACTAACTCATTAGTTGCGATGCTTGCAAGGCTTATGTGATGTGTATTACCGAGAAGGCCCAGATACCTCTCCGGCAATCGGAGTGACAAAACCTAATCTCGAAATACGCCAACCCAACAAGTACCTTTGGAGACACCTGTAGTACTCCTTTATAATCACCCGATTCACGTTGTGACGTTTGGTAGTACCCAAAGTGTTCCTCCGTAAACGGAGTTGCATAATCTCATAGTTATAGGAACATGTATAAGTCATGAAGAAAGCAATAGCAACATACTAAGCGATCAAGTGCTAGGCTAACGGAATGGGTCATGTCAATCAGATCATTCTCCTAATGATGTGATCCCGTTAATCAAATGACAACTCATGTCTATGGTTAGGAAACATAACCATCTTTGATTAACGAGCTAGTCAAGTAGAGGCATACTAGTGACACTCTGTTTGTCTATGTATTCACACATGTATTATGTTTCCGGTTAATACAATTCTAGCATGAATAATAAACATTTATCATGATATAAGGAAATGAATAATAACTTTATTATTGCCTCTAGGGCATATTTCCTTGAGTCTCCCACTTGCACTAGAGTAAATAATCAAGTTCACTCAGTAATGATTCTAACACCCATGGAGTCTTGGTGCTGATCATGTTTTTCTCGTGGAAGAGGCTTAGTCAACGGGTCTGCAATGTTCAGATCCGTATGTACTTTGCAAATCTCTATGTCTCCCACTTGGACTTGGTCCCGAATGGAATTGAAGCGTCTCTTGATATGCTTGGTCCTCTTGTGAAATCTGGATTCCTTTGCCAAGGCAATTGCACCAGTATTGTCACAGAAGATCTTCATTGGTCCCGATGCACTAGGTATAACACCTAGATCGGAAATGAACTCTTTCATCCAGACTCCTTCATTTGCTGCTTCCGAAGCAGCTATGTACTCCGCTTCACATGTAGATCCCGCCACGACGCTTTGTTTAGAACTGCACCAACCCAGCGGCTCCACCGTTTAACAAAAACACGTATCCGGGTTTGCGTTTTAGAATCGTCCGGATCAGTGTCAAAGCTTGCATCGACGTAACCATTTACGACTAGCTCTTTGTCACCTCCATATACGAGAAACATATGCTTAGTCCTTTTCGGGTATTTCAGGATGTTCTTGACCGCTGTCCGATGATCCACTCTGGATTACTTTGGTACCTTCCTGCCAAGCTTATAGCTAAGCATACGTCAGTCTGATACACAGCATTGCATACATGATAGAGCCTATGGCTGAAGCATAGGGAACATCTTTCATTTTCTCTATCTTCTGCTGTGGTCGGGCATTGAGTCGACTCAATTTCACACCTTATGTCTACGTAAAAAACCTTTCTTTGCCTGATCCATTTTGAACTTCTTCAAAACTTTATCAAGGTATGTGCTTTGTGAAAGTCCAATTAAGCGTCTTGATCTATCTCTATAGATCTTGATGCCCAATATGTAAGCAGCTTCACCAAGGTCTTTCATCGAAAAACTCTTGTTCAAGTATCCCTTTATGCTATCCAGAATTCTATATCATTTCCGATCAGTAATATGTCATCTACATATAATATCGTAAATGCTCTGAGCTCCCACTCACTTTCTTGTAAATGCAGGCTTCTCCATAAGTCTCAGATAAACCCAAATGCTTTGATCACACTATCAAAGCGTTTATTCCAACTCGAGATGCTTGCACCAGTCCATAAATGGATCGCTGGAGCTTGCACACTTTGTTAGCTCCTTTGGATCAATAAAACCTTCCGGTTGCATCATATACAACTCTTCTTCCGTAAACCCATTCAGGAATGCGGTCTTTACATCCATTTGCCAAATTTCATAATCATAAATGCGGCAATTGCTAACATGATTCGGACAGACTTAAGCATCGCTACGGGTGAGAAGGTCTCATCGTAGTCAACCCCTTGAACTTGTCGAAAACCCTTTGCGACAAGTCGAGCTTTGTAGACAGCAATATTACCGTCGTGTCGGTCTTCTTCTTGAAGATCCACTTGTTTTCTATTGCTTGCCGACCCTCGGGCAAATCAACCAAAGTCCACACTTTGTTTTCATACATGGATCCCATCTCGGATTTCATGGCCTCAAGCCATTTTGCGGAATCTGGGCTCACCATCGCTTCTTCATAGTTCGTAGGTTCATCATGATCTAGTAGCATGACTTCCGAACAGGATTGCCGTACCACTCACAGTGCGGATTTTATTCTGGTTGATCTACGAGGTTCTGTAGTAACTTGATCTGAAGTTTCATGATCAACATCATCAACTTCCTCACTATTTGGTGTAGATGTCGCAGAAACTGGTTTCTGTGATAAACTACTTTCAAATAAGGGAGAAGGTACAGTTACCTCATCAAGTTCTACTTTCCTCCCACTCACTTCTTTCGAGAGAAACTCCTTCTCTAGAAAGGATCCATTCATAGCAACAAATGTCTTGCTTTCGGATCTGTGATAGAAGGTGTACCCAACTGTCTCCTTTGGGTATCCTATGAAGACACATTTTTCCGATTTAGGTTCGAGCTTATCAGGTTGAAGCTTTTTCACATAAGCATCGCATCCCCAAACTTTAAGAAACGACAACTTTGGTTTCTTGCTAAACCACAGTTCATAAGGTGTCGTCTCAACGGATTTTGACGGTGTTCTATTCAGCGTGAATGCGGCCGTCTCAAGAGCATAACCCCAAAAGCGATAGCGGTAAATCTGTAAGAGACATCATAGATCGCACCATATCTAGTAAAGTGCGATTCTGACGTTCGGACACACCATTGCGCTTGTGGTGTTTCGGGTGGCGTGAGTTGCGAAACTATTCCGCATTGTTTCAAATGTAGACCAAACTCGTAAATCAAATATTCGCCTCCACGATCAGATCGTAGAAACTTTATTTTCTTATTACGATGATTTTCAACTTCACTATGAAATTCTTTGAACTTTTCAAATGTTTCAGACTTATGTTTCATTAAGAAGATATACCCATATCTGCTTAAATTATTTGTGAAGGTGAGAAAATAACGATATCCGCCACGAGCCTCAACATTCATTGGACCACATACATCTGTATGTATGATTTCCAACAAATCTGTTGCTCTCTCCATAGTACCGGAGAACGGGTTTTTAGTCATCTTGGCCATGAGGCACGGTTCGCATGTGCCAAGTGATTCATAATCAAGTGACTCCAAAAGTCCATCAAGATGGAGTTTCTTCATGCGCTTTATACCGATATGACCTAAACGGCAATGCCACAAATAAGTCGCACTATCATTATCAACTCTGCATCTTTTGGTTTCAACATTATGAATATGTGTATCACTACTATCGAGATTCATTAAAAATAGACCACTCTTCAAGGGTGCATGACCATAAAAGATATTATTCATATAAATAGAACAACCTTTATTCTCTGATTTAAATGAATAACCGTCTCGCATCAAACAAGATCCAGATATAATGTTCATGCTTAACGCTGGCACCAAATAACAATTATTTAGGTCTAAAACTAATCCGAAGGTAGATGTAGAGGTAGCGTGCCGACCGCGATCACATCGACTTTGGAACCATTTCCCACGCGATCGTCACCTCGCCCTTTGCGGTGTTAAGCAATCTGTAGTCCCTGCTTCGATTTGCAAATATTAGCAATGTAACCATTATCAAATACCTGTGTGCTATCGCGAGCTCTAGTAAGGTACACATCAATAACATGTATATCACATATACCTTTGTTCACTTTGCCATCCTTCTTATCCGCCAAATACTTGGGGCAGTTCCGCTTCCAAAGTGACTACCGCTTGCGGTATAGAAGCACTTTCGATTTCAGGTTTAGGTCCGGACTTGGGTTTCTTCACTTGAGCAGCAGCAACTTGTTTGCTGTTCTTTTGAAGTTCCCTTCTTCTTCCCTTTGCCTTTATTCTTGAAACTAGTGGTCTTATTGACCATCAACACTTTATGCTCCTTCTTGATTTCTACCTCCGCAGCTATCAGAATTGCGAAGAGCTCGAGCATAGTCTTTACTAACCCTTGCATATTATAGTTCATCACGAAGCCTTTGTAGCTTGGTGGCGGTGATTGAAGAATTACATCAATGACACAATCATCCGGAAGATCAACTCCCGGTTGAGTCAAGTGATTGTAATACCCGGACATTACGAGTATGTGCTCAGCAGCAGACCCATTCTCCTCCATCTTGCAGCTATAGAACTTATTGGAGACTTCATATCTCTCAATCCGGGCATTACTGTTGAAATATCAACTTCAACTCTTGGAACATCTCATATGCTCCACGACTTTCAAAAGCGTCGTTGAAGACCCGGTTCTAAGCCGTAAAAGCATGGCACATCGAACTATAGAGTAGTCATCAGCTTTGCTCGCGAGACGTTCTTAACGTCGGTTACATCGGCAAGCGGGCACGGCACCTAGCGGTGCATCCAGACGTAACTCTTACGTGCAGCAATGAGGATAATCCTCGAGATTCTGGACCCGATCCGTGTAATTGCTACCATCATCTTTCAACTTTGCTTTCTCAAGGAACGCATTAAAATTCAACGGAACAACAAAGACGAGCCATCTATCTACAAAAACATAGACAAGCAAGATACTATCAGGTACTAAGTTCATGATAAATTTAAGTTCAATTTAATCATATTACTTAAGAACTCCCACTTAGACAGACATCTCTCTAGTCATCTAAGTGATCACGTGATCCAAATCAACTAAACCATAACCGATCATCACGTGAGATGGAGTAGTTTTCAATGGTGAACATCTTATGTTGATCATATCTACTATATGATTCACGCTCGACCTTTCGGTCTCCGTGTTCCGAGGCCATATCTGCATATGCTAGGCTTGTCAAGTATAACCTGAGTATTCTGCGTGTGCAAAAACTGGCTTGCACCCGTTGTAGATGGACGTGAGCTTATCACACCCGATCATCACGTGGTGTCTCGACGCATTTAACTTTGGCAACGGTGCATACTCGGGGAGAACACTACTTGATAATTTTAGTGAGAGATCATCTTAAAATGCTACCGTCAATCAAAGCAAAATAAGATGCATAAAGGATAAACATCACATGCAATCAATATAAGTGATATGATATGGCCATCATCATCTTGTGCTTGTGATCTCCATCTCAAGACCGTCATGGTCACCATCGTCACCGCGCGACACCTTGATCTCCATCGTAGCATCGTTGTCGTTACGTTCGCCATCTATTGCTTCTACGACTATCGCTACCGCTTAGTGATAAAGTAAAGCAATTATGTATGCGTTGCATTTCATACAATAAGCGACAACCATATGGCTCCTGCCAGTTGCCGATAACTCGGTTACAAAACATGATCATCTCATACAATAAAATATAGCATCACGTCTTGACCATATCACATCACAATATGCCCTGCAAAAACAAGTTAGACGTCCTCTACTTTGTTGTTGCAAGTTTTACGTGGCTGCTACGGGCTGAGCAAGAACCGTTCTTACCTACGCATCAAAACCACAACGATACTTCGTCAAATAGACTCCGTTTTAACCTTCTCAAGGACCGGGCGTAGCCACACTTTCAGTTCAACTAAAGTGAGAGAGACAGACACCCGCCAGCCACCTTTAAGCACGAATGCTCAGAACGGTGAAACCAATCTCGCGTAAGCGTCTGGCGTAATGTCGGTCCGGGCCGCTTCATCTCACAATACCGCTGAACCAAAGTATGACATGCTGGTAGGCAGTATGACTTGTATCGCCCACAACTCACTTGTGTTCTACTCGTGCATATGACATCAACGCATAAAACCAGGCTCGGATGCCACTGTTGGGGAACGCAGTAATTTCAAAAATTTTCCTACGCACACACAGGACCATGGTGATGGCATAGCAACGAGAGGGGAGAGTGTTGTCTACGTACCCTCGTAGACCGTAAGCGGAAGCGATCACAACATAGAGGAAGTAGTCGTACGTTCTCCTCGCGATCCTGCCGATCCCAGCGCCGTTACTCCGGCACCTCCGAGTCGATGATGACGTAGAGGAAGTAGTCGTACGTTCTCCTCGCGATCCAGCCGATCCCAGCGCCGTTACTCCGGCGCCTCGAAGTTCTTGGCACACGCTCAGCTCGATGACGCTCCACGGGCTCCGATCCAGCAAAGCTCCGGGAGAAGGAGTTCACAAGACGACGGCAGCGTGGTGACTATCTTGATGTTTCACCGACGCAGGCTTCGCCTAAGCACCGCCACGATATGACCGAGGTGGAATATGGTGGAGGGGCACCGCCACAGCTAAGGAACGATCTCAAGGATCAACTTGTGTGTTCTAGGGTGCCCCCTCCCCGTGATATAAAGGAGGGAGAGAGGAGGTGGCCGCCCAAGGGGGCGCACCAAGGGAGGGAAACCTACTCCAAGTAGGTTTCCTCTCTTCCTTATCTTATTTGGAGGGGAAAGGAAGGAGTACTAGTATTTAGGAAATAGTACTAGTAGTACAAATAGGAAGAGGGGAAGGAGAAAGGAAGGGGCGGCCCCCTCCCCAGTCGGATTGGGCTTGGGGCGCCTCCCTTGTTCCTTCTCCCTTCCTCCTACATGGGCCCAATAAGGCCCATATACCTCCGGGGTTCCGGTAACCTCCTGAGCTCCAAACTTCTCCGGAACCTTTCCGGTGTCCAAATATATCCGTCCAATATATTAATCTTTATGTCTCGACCATTTCGAGACTCCTCGTCATGTCCGTGATCATATCCGGGACTAACAACCTTCGGTACATCAAAATATACAAACTCATAATATAACCGTCATCGAAACCTTAAGCGTGCGGACCCTACGGTTCGAGAACAATGTAGACATGACCGAGACATATCTCCGGTCAATAACCAATAGCGGGACCTGGATGCCCATATTGGTTCCTACATATTCTCTGAAGATCTTTATCGGTCAGACCGCATAACAACATACGTTGTTCCCTTTGTCATCGGTATGTTACTTGCCGAGATTCGATCGTCGGTATCCAATACCTAGTTCAATCTCGTTATCGCAAGTCTCTTTACTCGTTCCGTAATACATCATCTCACAACTAACTCATTAGTTGCGATGCTTGCAAGGCTTATGTGATGTGTATTACCGAGAAGGCCCAGAGATACCTCTCCGACAATCGGAGTGACAAAACCTAATCTCGAAATACGCCAACCCAACAAGTACCTTTGGAGACACCTGTAGTACTCCTTTATAATCACCCGATTACGTTGTGACGCTTGGTAGTACCAAAGTGTTCCTCCGGTAAACGGAGTTGCATAATCTCATAGTTATAGGAACATGTATAAGTCATGAAGAAAGCAATAGCAACATACTAAACGATCAAGTGCTAGGCTAACGGAATGGGTCATGTCAATCAGATCATTCTCCTAATGATGTGATCCCGTTAATCAAATGACAACTCATGTCTATGGTTAGGAAACATAACCATCTTTGATTAACGAGCTAGTCAAGTAGAGGCATACTAGTGACACTGTTTGTCTATGTATTCACACATGTATTATGTTTCCGGTTAATACAATTCTAGCATGAATAATAAACATTTATCATGATATAAGCAAATGAATAATAACTTTATTATTGCCTCTAGGGCATATTTCCTTCAATTCACATATATGACGCTTGCCTAAGCAGCATGGCATTGCATAATTCACATACATAATGCCTTGCAACAAGATAACATTGCATAATTCACATATATAATGTCTTGCAACAAGATGGCATTGCATAATTCACATATATGGTAATTAGACACTAAACAGGTGGCATTCACACAAAGCATGTCTAAACTAAGCAAATGACATAGCAATGCAAGATACCATATGCACGATATGAGCAACATAACCCTGCCAAGTTAGGGCATGCACCTTGGGGGGGGGAATATGACTGGTCATCTGTCTCTGAATCCTCCTCTGAGGAGCTATCGGTAACCAGCAAGACATGCGCTTCGTCAGATAGCATTGTCTGCTCTCAAGACCTTGTTTCCACTCCAGATTTTTCCATGACCGTGCCGAATGGCCGATGCACAGGAAGAGTAATTGAATGTACTAAAATTGTTGACAAATTTAACACGTAATAAAAAAATGATGGCATGATATAATTCACATATAAGATGACCGGCTAACCAGGGTGGCATTGAAAAATTCACATATATGATGCCTGGCTAGACAAGATGGCATTGCATGATTCACATATACGATAAAGAAACTAAACAGATGGCATTAACACAAAGCATGTCTAAACTCAGCAGATGACATCTTTAATGTATACAGTAAGCAATGCAAGGCACCATATGCATGATATTACCAACATCAGCATGCCAAGTTAGAGAGAAGACCTCATGGGGTAAATATGAGTGGTCTTCTCCTTCTGAATCCCCCTGAAAACAGTTATCTTCCTCTTGATTACGATCCAAAATGGGTGGATGGGGGCCTGCCTTTGCGCCCACCATGGAACGACGTCTGCATGAAATTTTATTGCCATGCAAGGCTCGTCTCTTTTGCTCTACATGATCAGTTCCACTGTGTACAATAACTGGCATGCATAGGAATAAAACATAGTGAGATTATGTAAGGAGTGCATGCACAAATCCAGAGTGATGGTAGCAAACTGTGGATAGACCCAAAACCAATGATAGCAGGCAGATAATAGCTTTAGTTAAAAAATATAGATAATGGCTCCTTTAATGTTTGTTTGCACCCAATATGAAACTCATATTAGACACCGGAGATTAACCAGATAGTAGACAGGTAGTACTGATTGCTGCCCCAATATGTACCCCACAACCATTTAAAAACTCAAGTTTCAGCATTAGTTTGGACCTGACTCGGAGTCTAATAGGTGAACACGATGCTAATGTAGCATGTCATCATATTAAGTGATGCATAACGTAGCGGAACACGGAAGAGTGCGACCTCTCTTGCGGACCCGTGTAGTCCTCAAGGTCATCTGCTCAGTTGATGATGGTAATGCAGTTGCCGTAGCTGCCGGCGGCGGGGAAGAAGATCTGAGGCGGCAAAAGACAGTCTGGAGAGCGGATCCCTGCTGTGGTGAACCCTTCCGTCATTGGAGCAGCTGAGCTGGGCTGGAACACAGTGCCGCAGGAGAAGGACAAACAACACAAGGTTTTTTTGGACACATATCTGTAACAGAAGTAATTGAGTAAGGTCTTGTTTGAATTTGAGGATTCTAACAATGCAGGGATAGGAAATACACAGGAATAGGATAGGAATGCACGTGCAAAACAGAGAATTTAAAAACACAGGATTTCTGCCAATCTGGGTGTTCGATTCACAACAATTGGAAGATCACAGGATGCAAAAAAGCATGGTGAGATTAAGTCAAACCACAAGAAAATGTACGGTTATAATGCAATTATGCTACTATCTCTTAGTCTTGTGCTTGATGAATAGGAATATGAAAAGGAGGAGAAGTGGAAATTAGAATTCCTACGGTTTTTCTTTCAAGGAGACACTAAAGGAACAAATCCTACAGTTTTCCTTTGCTCCATTCCTTTGCACCAAATTCATGAAAAGTAGTACCATAGGAAACTTTCCAATTCGATGTTTTTCATTCACTTTTCCTTTCAAGCACCGGTGATTCTAGTAGGCAGGCTTGAGCAAGGAAAATCCTACACTAAAAAATGTTTTGTGCTACTTCTATTACTTTGGACCCAGGCCACTGCCATACTAGCTCAACTCCCAGGCCCATCGACAAATGCACAACTCAAATGCGTAGAGATAAATAATGATGGCGTTCAAGAGAGTCCATCACGGATAGCTAAGTTTCTTGGTACCTCACTGCTTGTCATATAGTAGGATAAAATAATCGTATTTCCCATTACTACGAGTGCTCAGTGGACACAATATATAACATGTAGAGTAAAAATGAGATGCAACAAGTGTACAACCTCTTTGGCGAAGCCATGTCGATCTTAGTGTGATTGGGTTGACCGGTGAGGATGCTCCGGCTGACTTGGCTGTCGGAGGAGGGGAAGAAGATCTTAGGCGTGTGGAGATGGAGCCCGAGGTACTGCTCCACTGTGATGGAGGGTTTCGTCGTAGGAGCAGCTCCGGTGAGTTGTACGACGCTGAGGCTGAAGCAGGACAAGAGAGACAATGAACAACGTTAACTTGAGTGGAATTCTAATAGCATCTCCAATACATGACGTAAAATACATAACCACAAAGTGCTAGATGTAAAATACATCAGCCGCTCATCTCTGAACTTAACTGTCGGAACTGAATTTAAGCGTAAACTGAACTTAACCGTCAAACTGAACTTAACCGTTAAACTGAATTTTGCTGTCGAAACTGAATTTTGCTGTCGAAACTGAACGCACTAGCAAGGTGAGGCTACACGTCGGTCGACTGACTTTTTCATCTCTGGTCAGTCGATTTTGCAGCCGATGGATACGAAATCTAGGACCTGCGGTTCATCTTCAACCTCCACCCCCCTGAGCCGCCAGCCACCATCGGCCAAACAGCAGCCCCCACTGCCCGTGGCCGGCGGTGCGCCGCCGCGCCCACCCCGAAAACACTCCCCACCACCGGTACGCGCCGCCCCGACCATCCCTCTAGCCCCCCCCCCCGTGCCGAGCTTTTTCTCCGGCGATCCCCCCGCCACCGCCCCGCCAACGCCCCGCCACCGTCGGCAACCACTGTCCCCATCCTGAACCCTAAGATAGATAGTGGGGTACCTCTTGCGAGCCCCCTCCCGCTGTGGCTGGTTCTTCCTTCACCTCGGCGAGCCCCCCCACCCCTGAAAATCGATGACCCAAGTCGATCTACCGATCAAGTGTAGCTAAATCGGAGCGGCATCGCAAGCAAGAGCAAGAGCGAGAGCAAAGCGCGAAAGCAAGAGCAATAGCAAGAGCGTGTGCAGGGGACCGAGAGCAAGAGCAGAGCAGCAGCGCGAGCGAGAGCTAAAGCAGCAGCAGCTCCTACTGATGTGGACGTCGCCGCCGAGGGAGCGGCACCGTGGAGGAAGTGGCCGGCGACGCCGCCGTGGATGGAGCCCCGCCGTGTCGGCTCGGGACCGAGCACGGCTGCACCGTGAGATCGAATCAAGAAGAAAATGCGGTGATTAGTGTACAACCTCTTTGGTGGCACCGATTAGGCCGCAGCTTCATCCGAGGAAACGGTGATGATGATAATCTTCCGGTGGTGCAGGTGAAGGCGGCGGTGTGGGAATGGAGGTGGCGCGAAAGCCGAGGGAAACGTCGGGGCAACTCCTTGGAGGTGGAGGACAGGGTGGCTGAACCGGCGGGATGATGAGATCGACGACGGATCTCATCCAGTACGGTGGATGAGGGACGTCGAGGTGTTGCTGTGGACGACGTCGTCGGGGAAGAGGCTCCGGCTGGGTGGCGGACGGAGCAGGGTGTGGGGTTTCGTTGCGGGTTTTCGTGGCCTTGGTGTACGAATGGGTGGGCGGACGGGATGGCAGTGGGGAACCATGGCTTAGAGACGTGCTTGTTCGAAATGTGGGGTAAGTTACGAAAGTACCCCCACCGATTTGAGGCGGTTCTTTCGGTTCAGGGGTACCACGGGCATTTCGCGTGTCGGGATTTCACAAGAGGTGGGAGTTTTCGCGCGCGTTGTAATTTTGGAATAGCAAGGCGCGGGTTGAGATGAAGGGAGTTGTCGGAGCACAACGAGACAAAGATATATCTTAAATATTCCGGGCTAACAAGGCGCGGGTTGAAGAGGCGGGAGTTTCGCAGCACGATAGACAGAGACGCTAGCTTGAATTTTCGGCATAACAAGGCGCGGCTTGAAATTTCGGAAGAACAAGCTTAACGTGTACCAAAAAAAGACAATTTGCACCTCAACATGCACAACACACACACAAACACCATTTAGACTAGAGTAAGGTACACGTGCATTGCACGCATGAGATTTGGCAACCAAATTATGAATAAATACCACATTATAGCATGCAAGCTTTGAGTCATATATGCATGACGTAGATGTTCGTTTAATTCTTATAGTTCATTTCTTTCAAAATCATCTAGTTTTTATAAGAAAGCTAATCTATTTTAAGATTCATGGAGTTGTGCGTCGTAAGACATAAAGTAAAAACAAATAATGGCAAATCATGTAGAAAAACATTTGGGCAATTCTGATACGGAAGATTATAGAACAAATAAGAAGTGCTTGTGTTTTGATGTTTGTGCATTATGCTTAAGCTAGATTATACATGTGGCGAAATCTGGTGCAATCTAGATGATATCCAATGGCCAGTAGTGCTCAAATTTGCCATCTTTGGACCATCGGATTCGCCTCATCCAACGACCATCTTTCAAAGTTAAAGTTACCCGCACACAATATAAAAAAATATAAAATATAATATATATAGGGGTATATATATATATATATATATATATATATATATATATATGAGATGCGAAAGCCGCCCATCATCTCCAATTAGAATAGTGTGTCCATGCACGGATGCGACGTGGCCAAATGATGTCTGCCATCGGTATCTCAAATTCAAATCAGTCTGACCTTGTTCAATGTGTATAAATTACAACATGCTCGTTTCCAAACCACACCGCGCAGATCTCCGTTATATTCATGCATGCATGGGTTTCAAACATCAGGATCTCTTATTCAAATATTTGAATTCAACTTTACATTGATTATGACCTCACCTATTCTCTTACACCCACACAGTAGTCTTCTCTTTCTAATTGTACCACTAACTTTCTCTCGTGCATGCATGCACACACACTACCAGTCGGCATTATCCATCGCACGCATGCAATCTTTTTCTTCAGGTCGGTCTCTCATGAAGGCACACACCCACACACATCCCCCTCTCCATCATATCGGGCATTCTTTATCTCTCACGCGTGCATGCGCAACGATCGATGTCCCTCTATGTATGTGTGTATATAGCTAGGTCTTTCATAGTTTTCCACACAAACCAATCAATCGATATATCCAGTGAGGTCTCACCCTCTTTCCCACGTCCACATATATGAATCTATACCTCTCTATATAGGATTAACATATATAGCTAATACACCCACATTAATTATATATCCAACGTCCCCCTCTCATCATCCATGCCTTCCGCTTCATCTCTCAGACGCGTGCACAATGGCGAAGACAGGGGCAGTAAGGGCCCTGCCCCCTCCCCCCTAACATCACTATATATCGAGGCTAATATGAATGTGATCATTAGAAAATTGCTGCTAAAAATGGTTTAAGTTCACGAATTGACCCTCCTCGTAAAGGATTAGCAATGCTTGGCCCCCTAGCTCATTTATTTTTCATGGCTCCGCCACTGCACGCAACAGCGCACGTGTTTGCCCCCTCTCTCTAAATATCGATCTCGCACTTGTGAATTCCTTCATAGTCTCCCTCCACTCAGCCCCTCGCACCATCTTCTAGCCTCCCACCAAATTTTTCCACATGTACAATCTAGCAGACTCCATGGTTGAACTTAAGCATAATGCACAAACCTCAAAACAACAGTGGTTCTCTTTTGTTCTAGAATCTTCTGTATCATAACTGCCCAAACTATTTTTCTAGTTGAATTGCCATTATTTGTTTTTTACTTTATGCTTTACAACGCACAATTCCATGAATCATAAAATAGATTAAGGGATTCTTTGATTCAAAGGATTCTCAAAGGAATTTTGGATGATTCTAAGCATTAGGAATTTTTCCTATCTTGGTTGTTCGATTCGTAGGATTGTAAACCATAGGAATTTTTCCATATGATTCATTTGCACTAGATTTCATAGGAAACATCCCATCCACTCAAACCTCTTTGGAAGAATTCTGCGGTTTTTCTATGCACAATCTAACACTCGTACAATCCTGTAGGATTCAAGACGACATTCCACTATAATCCCATGTTTTTTCATATTCCCGCGTTCTTAGCTTTTTTATAAAAACTAATTGATTTTGAATGAGATGAACTATAAGAATTAAACGAAGGGCTACATCAGGCAAATATGACTCAGAGCTTACATGCTATAGTGTGGTATTTATTCATAATATGGTTGCAAAATCTGATGCGTGCAATGCACGTGTACCTTACTAGTACTTCGAGTATGTGCAAAACATGTAAATTAGAATACCAATGGCACGCTACAGTGTCTCTCTTACAGTTCATGAAGCCACGTGGCACATGTGGAGGCGTTGTCGCGACCTCCTTGCGTGGATTGATCATGCAGTGACGTCTTCTTGGTTCCAGAAGAATGTACTCGTTCTCCCTGAGCCATACTGGCGGTACATGCACGAAGCAAAGATGTGCACGCACGCCACACACGCACTCATTCCCTCGCACGCACACGCGGGTACATGGGCGGGCGCAATTTTGTACCAAGATCCACCCCATGTGATAGTTTGACGCGTGTAAAGTCGTTCACTTCATTGATGGTCAATTAATACAGCGCATGCAAAATGAGTGGACGTGAGGGCGGAAGAAAGACATTATTACTCCACTACGCGCATGCGAGTAGTTAAATCGTGGGTTGCTAGTAGTACTTCCATTGGTCTCCTTCATATTTTGTGCCAATTTTTGACAGTAACATAATATTTACGCATTTGAGCAGTGTAGTACTTGAAATTTATGTTCTTCTAAACTCATCAGGATCCGTTTCGGGCCTCGAAACCAAAACCATCAATTAATCTTTACCTTGTTCCCATCACATTCGAAAGCCTGCTCACACCTACTAGTACGTACCAAACCTGAACGTGTTCCCACTATGCAGGTATTAGTACTACTGCTAGTACTTAGGTTATAAAAGGAACTACCTAACCGAAAATTACTCTACCTTTCCTCCTCATAAGTGCTTCTTCTTCGTCCGTCGTTGCCATGGCCGGTGAGCAGAGCTCTAGGTCGGGAACTACTCGTAACAAGGGAGCGGCAACCAAGGCCGCGGAAAAAAAGAGAGGGCTTGCCGCCACGCAGATACCTCGAAAGATCTCTCACGGGCAGGCGATGGTTCCCAGGAGCGCCCTAGCTGCGGAGGCGAACATGCTGAGCCGGCGGAGCTGGAGTGGTTATCCCTCGACGGCATGCCCGATCAGCTCAATAAGCAGAAGGAGTTCATCCAAGGCTTGATGGAGTTGCTGAAGGAGAGCCTCGACGACATGCCCGCTGAGCTCAATCAGCAGGGGGAGTTGACCGCCGTCTTGGTGATGCTGCTGAAGAAGAGCATTGCCTCGGAGAAGAAGGCGACCGGCGAAATCCTGTGACTTCAGGAGGACAAGGCAAAGCTCATGCGACGAGATCGACCTGTTTATGGAGAAGAACGCCGGCTGGAAGAAGCTGCATGAGAATAGTAGTTCCTCGATGAAGATACTGCACGCCCTCGTCATGGAACAGAAGGAGGAGTTGGCGAAGCTCTGCATTGAGCACCCGGCTGCTGTCAAGGTACGTAATGCGGCCGTGGAACAGATGATGAAGTCTCGCGTCGAGAAATCCCGCGTCATGGACAGAATGAAGAAGATGGTGGAGGATACGCGCAAGGAGATGGAGGTCGTGGAGGCGATGAAGAAGCAGTTACGACTGGCGCTAATTAGATCATTTGGGGTGATAATCTTCCTTCTTTTGCTCCTGTGTTTCATCTTTTTGCTTCGTGTGTTTACGCCAAGACGTGTCACGTTCTCTGCGATGCATGAATAGAACAATGGTTTTTTAGGGAATGAATAGAACAATGCTAACAATGAGATGACTAGCAAATTAGATCATTTTTTATCGCCATATGGCAATCGGGCTGTCAGTGCCAGTGCTCCTCCGCCGCAGTACTACTCTAGTGGAAAACTTGAGTATACCGCGACAGTTCTTTGCTCCTCCTCGATTAGGTCGCCGACGCATTTATCTGACGCAGTCAAATCACAAGGCCTCGCCTTCCAGCAGTAATGAGCCACAAATCACAAAGGCCCTCGCCTCTCTTGAAACCGACCAAGCTAGACTGCCCGCCCTCTAGCCTTTTAAAAAATGTATACTTTTGTACATCAAGAGTATCGATGGATTGCGCCATGGAGCAAAACTTGAAATTAAAAAAAAGTGGTACATATAGAGAGCTCTCGTCGCCAAATTATGCATATAGTACTATTAAAAAGGCTAGTCACAATAATGGTGTCCAGCACAACCCACCCCTCAAATAAAACTAAGAGGGTGCTTGGATACGTTTTAGTCCCATGACTAAAAGTAGTGAGACTAAAACATGCTAGCCTCACCTATGCTTGGATCCAAATACTAAAAAGGCTAAAATCAAGTTAATGAGCATTTATTATCCTCCAAACGCTCCAATCCAGAACTCGCCTATGTTAAAGGAGAGGAGTTAAATGAGTAGAGAGAGGACTAAACCACATTTTACTAGGGGTACCCCTGACTAAATATTTTTAGTCTCAAGACTAGTTTTAGCCCCTCTTTAGTCAGGGGTGCTTGGAACTTTAGCCTCTTAAAGAGACTATTTTTAGTCAGACTAAAATAAGTCCCTTGGATCCAAGCACCCTCTAAGCATCCTGGAATTCTTTGACAAAACTAAGCACCCTGAAATTCTTTGACAACAAAACTGCTGGCTATATGATGTTGGCCATATATATTGTACGTATATAATGTGAAGAAACGAGTGGGAGTACTATACCGACTAAAAGATGAAATGTAAGAAATACTAGTATGTACGTACTGAAGAATTAAAGTAACGAGAAGAAACATAACATAGTTATGCTGGGGGCTCAACACAACACACCCCTCAAATTAAATTAAGGACACCTGAAATTAAACTTTGCAACTATTCCGGTAGACACTGCATTAGAACCACCATGAGCAACGACACTACCACCTTACTCGGAGTCCTTGTCCATGTCCTCGACTTCGTCCTTGTCCCTCTTCCTCTTGGCCGATACTTCTTTGCTTGAACCGCACACTTGGTTGTTGCTCTTCATCCAACCCTTGTAGATATTGAAGCAAAGGTAGCCATACATTGCAGCGTAGTGGATGTGGTCTATATCTAGTACATTCTGCTGCCATGCATGATGATGAAACATGTATGGAGGTTTCTCCAGTTTACGTACGAAGGATGAACCATGGCTCCTGCCAGGGTCAGCATTGAAGCTAGGCTGACGAGAGGACACCAGCCGATTCTTCTGGAGGTCGAAGGTGTTGCCTACAACGAGGCCTATCCGACGCAGGACTTCTTTGTCGTTACCAAAGTCTACAGTAACAAATTTGACTAGATTGCTCTCGAGGAAGTCCTTAAAATCCTGGCACTCAACATCGGCATGGCATATGTGGTAGACCAAGCATAAGTCATGCACGCAAACCTGGATCACGGCGGGCTTCTTCCTCTCTTCGTCCTTTAGATCCTTCTCTCGTCCCAGGACTGTGGTGTACTCAACATCTAGCCCAGTGACCCACTCATCATCTGAGTCTTCGAACATGCGTCTGAAGCGAGAAAGGTATCCTTTCACCGTCGCAGAAGAACGGGTGTAAATGATGTCTGTCAGGACCCCGATTCCAAGTCACATCGATCTAGCCGGTAACACCTCATATCACTTTGCGGCCTCACGCACGGTATTCCCACGGGTGTCGCCTTACCATGGCCCGGGCCCGTTTGCGTCTGTTGGCTCACATATATGATAGTGTCGCTAGCATCCATATGACAGAGAACCCGGGCCGACATGACTAGTCGTGAACCCAAAGCGGCACTAACCCATGGGGACAGGCATACATGAATCACATCGAGCATGTCGGTCAGCAGCGTGTGAATCCGGGTTGTAGCACTGGGCTAACAGGACTCCGGGAACCCGGGCTGTAGCAGGCTAGGCAGGACTCTGGATGTCACCGCGTGACATTTCCCCGAAGGGACAGACACAGGAATGAAGTGAAACACATGCCGGCCAGTCAAGTGTCCTGAGTAGTAGTGTTGGGCTAGCAGGACTTCGGTGAACCAGGCTGTAGCGGACTACTATGGCTCAAGGAAGCACTAGACTACATTTCCCCATAAGAGAGGCTGCCAAGGATAAACAACTAGATTGTCGGATCCCACACATACCAAGCATTTCAAACATACACACAATATGCTCAATTTGTGTAAATACAACATGGCATCACAACATAACTCTATGACTCAAAGTATGTATTCATTAGGCTCCGAGGAGCGAGATATTACAAACATGGGTCTCATGACCCAACATTCAGAGCATACAAATCAAAGCACAAGCGGAAGCTAAACATGTCTGAGTACAGACATCCACAAATGAAAAAGGCTTAGAAGCCTGACTATCTACCAGATCCTGTCGAGGGCACAAGATCGTAGCTGAGGTAACAAGCTAAACGTCGAAGTCCACGCGGACCTACTAGCGAGACTGACGTCTCTCTGCAAGACATAAAATAAGCAAGCGTGAGTACAAATGTACTCAGAAAGTCTTACATCAGAACTAACTACATATGCATCATTATCAACAAAGGGGGTGGTGGAGTTTAACATCAGCAAACCAGCTTTGACTCGGTGGCTATCCTAAACTATGACTGCAAGTAACTCTTTTGAGGTGGCGCACACGAGTCCACATATTCACCATATCAATACACCACTATGGACCCGCTCCCGTCTCCCTATGAGAACGCCATCCATAGCACTCACGCTTATCTTGCGCATTTTAGAGTATCCACTTTCACTTGTCTATGAACTATTATAGGCAATCCAGAAGTCCTTTACCGCGGACACGGCTATTCGAATAGATCATTTATAACCCTGCAGGGGTGTACTTCTTCACACACGCTCTCGCCACTTACCGCCATATACACGTCATGTATCTCGGCAACCTTCAAGCGGAAGCCTGGCGAGGGTGTCGGCCACGACCTACCTAAACACTCAAGTCGCTAGTCCAGGTTTATCGCCTATTCGGGTTCCATCCGCAGGGAGGCCGGCCGAGGTTTCCACTAACGGCCCCGAACGATGTGTGCAGGGTTCCCGAGACACCAAACGGGCGAAGCGGTACACCGTGCCACGTGCCTACCGCAACACAGCCCACCCCTAAGGTCAGCGCTGCATGCGGCCCACAACATGCTACAAACACCAGAAACTACTTTGCAACTCCCGGACAAAGGACAAGGGTGGTTAAGAAGCCGAGAGAGTCAATTAAGGATCCCAATGTGTGGTAGTAACTGTTTCATGGATCACAAACACAGAACTTAGTTCCTGAGGACGGCTGAAATGAGACAACCCACCATGTACTCCTACATGGCCTCTCACCGCTACCTTTACCAAATCGTGTTCACACACTTAGCTCACACACAGTAGGACATGTTCACACACCATTCCAATTCATTCCCGATGAATCAGACCTGACTCAACACTAAGCAGTAGCGGGCAAGACAAACAAGCATGAATGAGTAGGCACAATAGGGTTCAAACAACTCCTACTCATGCTAGTGGGTTTCATCTAATTAGTGTGGAATGACAGGTCATGCAGAGGATAAAGGGGTTCAGCTACCGCACCAAGTAACAGATGAATCGTTGTTGTCCTAATGCAGTAAAAGAGAGCAGGAGCGAGAGATTGGGATTGTATCGGAATGAACAAGGGGGTTTTGCTTGCCTGGCACTTCTGAAGAAACTATAGATCTTCATCAGTGTCATCGATCTCACCGTCGGAACCACGTCTATCAAGAGGGGGCAAACAACGGCAAATGAGAAAGAACACAATCAATCCAATGCCACAATATGATGCATGATCATGACATGGCAATATGCTATGTTTTGAGCTAATGCATCTAGCTATGATTTAAATGAAGTTGGTTTGAATACATGATTCAAATTCCAACTCCATATATGATTATTTAAATGCCCTTTATTTGTTTTGTCCAAAACAGAGGACAAACATTGTTCAAACATGCATGAAAATGGTACAGATGGATAGATTGGATTTTTTGATCATTTTTCATATATAATTTATTTCATTTGGAGTTACGGTTGAATTTCTATGATTTTTAGAAGTTTGAAACATTTTCTGAAATAAATAAACCATTTAAGATTTATTTAAATTCCATAAAAGGATTACTTCGTCAGCCTGACATCATCATGACGTCGGCAGGTCAACGGGGCACGGTCCAGGTCAAACTGATCATTGGGGCCTGCGTGTCAGTGGCTAACTAAACTAACCTAGTTTAATTAGCACTAACCTAGGTTAAACTAATTAAGTTTAAACCTAAATTGGATTAATTAGCCGGGCAGGGCCCGCATGTCATAGAATCAGGGGAGGTCAAATCACCTGGTCAACCGGGGCTAACCCACCGGCGGTCAAAACGGTCAACCTGCCGGCGTTTAGCCGACGGCGACCAGAGCGGGCGGCGGGCTTTCACGGAATGGCGCTAGGGGCAGCAGTTGGGCGCGCTGAGGGCACCAGCAGGGAGCCCGTGCTCCCGCGCATCCAGGGGAGGCAGCAGCAGGTCGTGGGGAGCCCGAAGTCGACGACGGCGAGCACTTGGGCGGCGGCCGGAGCTCGGCTGTGCACGGGGGCGTAGCTGCAGCGGGCAAAAACGCAAACTAAAGCGCGGGCAAGGCACTACGCGGTGCGGCGGGCGTGTTTGGCACATTGGCGCAACCAAATGGTCACCGGAGCAACACCGGCGACGAGCTCTTGCGGCGGAGCATCTCGGCTCCGGTGGAGGAGGCGGTTAGAGGGCGCAAACAAAGCAAAGAAGAGGGGGAGGCGGCGTAGAAGCTCACGGCGGTTGCGACGACCGTCGAAACGGGCTCGGGGGAGGTCGGACGCGAGTGGAATGGCGGGGGCGATCTCCGGCCACCGGAGATGAAGACGGCAGCGATGGCGGCTCTCTAGGGCCTCCTGGAGCGCGTGGCTTGACGGGGAGGTAGCCGGTGACTTGGCGGACCTTCTGGGCACGGTGAGAGGGCGAGGGGAAGGCGGTGGCTTCGGTGGTTCTCGTCGGCGGCGACGGACGCGTTCGGTCCGGGCGAGAGAGATGGAGCAGGGGAGAGGATGAGGCGAGGGAGAGCGAGAGTGGCCCGGGGGGTGCGTGGTGATGCCAGAGAATTCCAGGGCGAAGCGGCAAGCAGGAGGTGGCCGTCGGTGGCTGTGCACGTGCTGGCGCGCCGCGGGCACACGCCCTCCTGCCCACTGGAAGGAGGTTGAAGACAGTTGGAGAGAGGAGGAGGTGGGCTGGGCCTAGCTGGGCCGGTCCTGTTGGGCCACCAGGTAAGTGGACCAGGCGAGATTCTGTTCTTCTTTTTATTTCAGTTTTCTATTTTTTTCTGTTTTGTTTTGATTTAGTAAAAAAAACTAAACCATTTGATAAAATGCTGAAAATAATTGTGGGCACTTATGAAATTATTTCCAACAGCCCACTGTCGGTGTACTAGAGTAGGGGTACCCTAGTATCCCGTACTCGTGCACGGACAGTTGCAGCACCCCGCGGCAAGGTTTGCCTCGTCGCCGCCAATATCCTCCGTGGCTCCTTTGGAGCCATTCAAGAACAAAGTATTTGATTGAGAAGACAAGGCCCCGACAAGAGGAGCTTGTCGGGAAGGCCACTCAAGGCACGCAGAGGGCAAGACCCCGGCAAGAGGAGCTTGCCGGGAAGGCTCGGAGCGCGACAAGCCTCCGGGCGCGACAAGGATTCGGCCGTGGCAAGGCGCTTGTCATGCATGCAACTTCTCCGTCTCCGCTCCAGCTCACCCAGCGACGATGTCGCCATGGGACCGTTCCATGCGCGCGTGTCGGCGGTTGTGCAGCCAGCAGAGAGCAGCGATAAGCGGCGCCGACAGCTCGCCATCGTGGCGAAGCGGAGGCGCACTGACGGCCTCTGTTACACTTTGTTTGGGCGACAACGACGGGCATTTATTGCTTTTGTCCCTTGCCGTCGAGTTAGGTATTTTGCATCGCATACACTGTTCAAGTAGGTGTACCAACTCCTGTTTTTACATTTGTACCCCGTCTATGTTGCCACCGCCGGAGACCCTTGAGCATATAAAAGGAGGCCCGGTGCAACGTAGAAAGGGTTCAAGAAGGTTTGGCCTGCTCGGTTCATTCGACCCACTCGAGACCAGATAGACTCACGCTTAGGTTTTGTAGCTCTCATTGCTCCCTAGCAAGAACACAATAGATCAAACAAGCAGCAGAGAGGAGTTTTATCTCTCCGGAGAGCTCGAAGCTGGGTAAACTGCTCGTGTGCCTCGCCTCGATCCGCTTCAGGCGATCTCCGCCCCCCTCCGAACCACAAGGGGCCTGGTCCGCCGGCCCCATAGGTGTTCGCGGATACGATCAGCCTCCCCGACATCTTTGGCGCGCCAGGTAGGGGGCGTCGCGGCCGTGTGAATCTGATCCGGCGTTCACACGAGCAGCGTCATCAACATCTCCCTCAGCATGCCACCGAAGAAGAAGGCTTCGGCGGCAGCAGAGCCGTCTGCGTCGTACCCACCCTCGCCGCAGCAAACGGGTGGTGGGGCAGACGCTGGCGGAGGGACGGGCGCCGACGAAGGTGCTCGCGACGTTGCCAAGTCCAAGGACAAGGCACCGCAAACCTCGGCGTCCGCGCATCCCCCGCCCCCATCTCAGGAGACGCGGGACCAACAACGTCATGGCGTTCACAACGCCATACGTTCGTTGGATCGAGACCCTCAAGACCAGCATGCACGCCAACATGCTGGCACGAGCGAGATACGGTCACCCGGGCGGGGTGCTGCTCCTTCTAACGTGGTTAGAAGTCCGAGCGTGTCCCGCTCCTCGCACCGTTCTCCAATGCCACCCACTACTCCAGCAGAAGCTCTGGCGAGAGCTCAGCTGCTCCTCGACTACCCTCCGACGGCCGACAAGGTCGATGAGTGAAGAGCCACTATCCAGAGCCTCATCGGCTTTGCCAACGGCGACGCTCCGCGGCAACCAACACCATCATTGCCGCGGCGAGACGACAAGGCACGAGCCGGTGGCGACGAGACTGTCGGAGGTGCAACCACCGTGCACTCTCCGCCAAGAAGGCCAAGATCGCCGACTCACGGATCCACCTCGACAGCGACTCCGGCTGCGTCGTCCGGATCCGCGAGCTTCGCCCGCGATCAGCGCCAAGTTCTTCATGAGCGACAACAAGAGGACGCCGAACTCGCATCGGCGCCGAAGAGAAGCGACGTCGATCCGACAAGCCGCTACTGGGCCTTCGCTGACATGCACGCGCCGGAGGGGCCAGGCGACTTGCCGTACGCGGTAGGTTGCCCTGCGTTCACTCGTGAGCTGCGGCAAGTCTAGTGGCCCAGCCAGAAAAATTTCAAACCCGACGTGCCGGAGAAGTATGATGGTAGGACGCATCCGTCGGAGTTCCTTAGCATCTACACCATCGCGGTGCAGGCTGCGGGGGGACGGGACGACAAGATCTCGCCAACTACTTCCCGCCGTGCTCAAGCCTAACGTCGAGATCTTGGCTCATGCACTTGCCGGACAGCTCCATATCCTCTTGGGCAGATCTGTGCCATCGGTTTGTTGGCGCCTTCACGGTGGCCACAAACCTCATGGCCAAGAGAGTGACCTTCACTTGCACGCCTGAAGGAAGGAGAGTCCTCGCGCAAGTTCATTCAGAGATTCACCGTGTGCACTACAACATCCTGACATCCACCCCGCGGTGATCAGCGCATTTCATCGTAATGTGCGGAACCGCAGGATGAGGGAGGAGATGGCGATGTGCAAAGTCAAGGACGTCGATGAGCTGTACGCCTTGGCCGACAAGTGTGCACGAGGAAGGAGGAGACTCCACGGAGAGAATGCGTAAGCAGGAATCGACAAGGATGATGACATCGCCCGCAAAGAAGGGCCGGCGGCGAGGCAATAGGAAGAAGAAAAGTAGAGAAGTGCTAGCAGTCGAGCAGTCCGGCAATGGAGGTGGCGACAAGAACGCCAAGGCTGGTGGCTCCGGCAAGGAGGTTGTCACGACGCCAACCACTACCGGTGGCGGCCACGACAAGCGTGACAGCTCCGGCAAGCAAGATCTGCAAGATCCACCGCACCAAGGGCCACGATCTCGGAGCTTCAAGAAGGTCGAGCAGCTCGTCGAACAGCGAGAGAGCTGAGTACGAGCGCGCGACAAGGAGAAGGCCCAGGGAAGGTGCCGGGGAGCAAGCAAGAAACGCGTCCGGCCGGGGGAGGGCGCCGCGGCAAGGCCAAGCAGCGGCAAGGAGATAGACCTCCCCGCAGCCGCGACAAGGATGAAGATGATGACGACGACGAAGATATGGAAGACGACGACGCCGACGAGCAGGAGTTTCAGAAAGCCACAGAGGTTCTCTGCGTTGACGGAGGTGCTTCCCTGCATACCTCCCACCGCCAACTCAAGCAATGGATGCGGGAGGTCAATGCAGCGGAACCATCCATAGAGTCACACAAGCCTCTGTAGTGGTCCAAGACGCCTATCATTTTTGATATTGAGGACCACCACGACCGCGTGACTGCGGTCGGGTGCTTGCCGATGTTGGTCTCACCAACCATCCGCAACCTCAAGGTCACAAAAATGTTAGTTGACGGCGGGGCCGGCTTGAATCTGATCTCCTCCGCGGTACTCCAGAAGCTTCAAATCCCTGACAGAGAGCTCGAAGAGACCGGTACCTTCCAAGGAATCAATCCGGGAAGGAGCAAGCCGAAGGGGAAGATTACGTTGCCGGTCACATTTGGCAGCGAGCTGAACTTCAGGATTGAGAGGGTCACGTTTGACGTTGCCGATTTCCCATTGCCTTACAATGGGATACTTGGCCGTCCAGCACTCGCCAAGTTCATGGCGGCCTCTCACTATGTGTACAACCTACTCAAGATGCCAGGCCCGATAAGCGTCATCTCTGTCCATGGCGACAAGAAGGATGCCCTTATCTGTGCCGACAAGATCTACCGGGATGCAGCAACATGACAGCATCGCCCAACACTTGTCATTGAAGCTCCCGGGGAAGAAGACCAAGTCCAAGTCCGCAAGGGCTCGATGCTCACTCCGCAAGCGCACCTCTTGGAGTGCTGCGCCACCGCTGAGGACGCACCATCGAGCTCCACCAGCAAGTGCAAGAAGATGGTGGCTCCGCCAAGACCAAGAAGGTGTTCGCCAAGGAGGACGGCACTGGTGGTACCTTCACCATCAGTGCCACGCTCGACCCTACATAGGAAGGCGCGCTCGTTGCTTTCCTGCGGGCGAATGTCGACGTTTTTGCATGGCAACCGTCGATATCCCCGGTGTTCCTGGAAAGTGATTGAGCACCGCCCGGCCGTTTGTCCTCATGCGCGCCCGGCCAAGCAAAAAGTCAGGAAACAAGGTGAGCGCCAAGAATTCATAGCAGAAGAGATCAAGAAACCGGAAGCAGCAGGCCTTGTCGAGGAGTGCTCCATCCTACGTGGTTGGCCAATCTCGTAGTCGCGCAAAGCAAATGGGAAATGGAGACTTTGTATTGACTTCACGGATGTTAATAAAGCTTGTCCCAAAGATCCATTTCCTTGCCGCGCATTGACCAGATTGTTGACTCCACGGCTGGATGTGATTTGCTTTCGCTTCTTGATGCATACTCAGATACCATCAGATCTTCATGGCTGAAGAAGATGAAGAGAAGACCGCATTCATCACACCATGTGGCACATACTGTTTCATACGGATGCCTTCGATTACGAAGAATGCTGGTTCGACATTTGCAAGGGTAGTCCATGACGCTTTTGAGCCGCAGATGCACAGAAATGTAGAAGCCTACATGGATGACATAGTGGTCAAAAGAAAGGACAAAGCAACCCTGGTTCAAGATTTGGACGAGACCTTTGCAAATCTGCGCAAGATCAACCTCAAGCTCAACCCCGAGAAGTGCGTGTTTGGAGTCCCTTCCGGCAAGCTTCTCGGGTTCTTCGTGGTCTCAACGAGGGATTGAAGCTAATCCTCGACAAGATCAAGGCCATTGAGCAGATTGAAGCACCAAAGCGTCAAGGATGTCACGAAGACTTGCCGGTTGCGTGGCTGCTCTCGGCAGGTTTATTTCTAGGTCTGCTGAAGGCATACCGCCGCTTTTTCAAAATTTTGAAAAAGGCAGGTCCAATGAAATGGACTCGAAGCGGAGGCTGCGCTGCAGGACTTGAAGAGATACTGTCCTCCACTCCAACACTTGTCGCACCTAAGCCACAAGAGAAGTTCTTTGCTATATATAGCGGCAACCAATCAAGTGGTTAGTGCTGCGTTAGTAGCGGAGAGGGAGGCGGATGACGAGCCAAAGCAACCACGGCAAGCACATCCAGCGACAAGGTGGGGCTTCACGACAAGCTCTGGTCCCGACAAGGATGAACCAGCGCAGACACATGACCAGACATCTGAGAAAAGGATGGTGCAGCGCCCGGTCTACTTTGTTAGTTCCCTTCTGCAGGGGCTAGGTCAAGGTACTACGGTGTGCAAAAATTGCTTTTCGCCTCCTCATGGCCTCGAGAAAGCTGCGCCATTACTTCCAAGCACATGAGATCACAGTTGTCACTCGCTTTCCATTTGAAGAGGATCTGCAGAATCCGTGGCTTAGAGGCGGGATTGTCGAGTGGGCACTTTGGAGCTGTCAAGCTTTGGTCTCAAGTTTCAAAGCACATCAACTATCCAAAGCGAGCCTTGGCAGAATTCATAGCAGAATGGACGCCAACACCGGATGAAGAGATTCCGGAGACGAGCATTCCCGCCAAAGAAGCAAGCAAAGAGTGGCTGATGTACTTTGATGGTGCCTTCTGACTGCTAGGCGCCGGTGCCAGCGTGCTGCTTATCGCACCCACCGGAGAGCACCTCAAGTACGTCGTCCAGATGCACTTTCCCTAGGAGCAAGCGACAAACAATACTGCAGAGTATGAAGCTTTGCTTGCCGGTCTCAGGATCGCCATGGACCTTGGGATCAAGAAGCTTATTGTCAGGGGTGACTCGCAACTCGTCGTCCGCCAAGTCAACAAAGATTACCAGAGTCCGTTGATGGAAGCCTACGTTGATGAAGTGAGGAAGCTAGAAGAGCACTTTGACGGCTTGCAAATGGAACATGTTCCAAGAGCTCGAGAATGATATTGACGACTGTCAAAGTGCCGCGGCTTAAGTTACCTGTGGAACCAGGGATTTTCATGCTCAAGCTGACTCAGCCTACCGTAACACCATCAATCGGATGAGCAAGAAGAGGAAGTTGGCCTCTGGTGACTACTTTCCGGCTGAGCTTCCCAAGCCGTCGTTGCAAAGGTCCCCAAGATCAACACCAACTTGATCTTTGAGGAGCAGTCTGCTCCGACAGACCCTGTGGTTTGTTTCGTTGAAGCAGACGCGCTCTGACAAGTCTTGCTCCGGCAAGCTTGTCGGGAGCATCAAGCTCGGCAGGCCGCAGGTCCTCGCCAGGAAGCTGATGTTCCCGCAGCAGCAGAGATGTGCCTTTAGTCCTTGTTGTCGAGCCACAAGCTCCAAAGATGGGCGCAGCAGATTGTCCATTTCCTTGAGACAGGAGAACTTCCGAAGAGCAAGAAGAAGCGGAAAGAGTAGCCCGGCAGTCAAGTATGTACCAGTTTGTCGACAAACAGACTGCATGTAAGAAGACTCAACGGTGTGAAATTGAAGTGTATTCCCAGGGAAGATGGGCGAAGCTGTTGGCGAGATACATGGAGGCATATGTGGTCACCACATTGGTGCAAGAGCACTTGCCGCAAAGCTTTCCGGCAAGGTTTCTTCCGCCGACAGCCCTCCAGGATGCAACCGCACAAGTAACCAAGTGTGAAGCGTGCCAGTTCCATTCCAAACAGATACACCAGCTAGCTCAAGCTCTCCAGATGATCCCTTTATCACGGCCATTTTCGGTCCGGGGCTCGACATCTCGGCCCCTTCCCCGAAGTTGTCGGGGCTTTGAGTACTTGTACGCCGCCATCGACAAGTTCACAAAGTGGCGGAAGTGGAAGCGATGAGGAAGGTGACGGCACAATCGGCAGTCAAGTTCTTCAGGTCGATTGTTTGCCGTTTCGGAATCCCTAACCGGATCATCACCGACAACGGCACACAATTCACAAGTCGCACCTTCATGCAGTACGTCCAAGACCTTGGCGCCAAGGTCTGCTTTGCTTCTGTTGCTCACCCGAGAAGCAACGGTCAAGCAGAGAGGGCAAACGCTGAAGTGCTGCGCGGACTCAAGACCAGAACTTTCGACAGGCTGCACAAGTGCGGAAGAAACTGGATCGAGGAGCTGCCGGTGGTTCTTTGGTCGATCAGGACGACGCCAAATCGAGCCACCGCCGACACCTTTTGCTCTAGTCTATGGAGCAGAGACAGTTCTCCCCACGGAACTCGTATACGGATCGCCTCGAGTGCTCGCTTATGATGAGCTTGAGCAAGAGCAGCTACGACAAGATGACGCGCTGCTCCTTGAGGAGGATCGTCTTCAGGCCGCTGTGCGAGCTGCTCGCTACCAGCAAGCTCTGCGTCGCTACCATAGCCGCAGGGTTAATGCCAGAAGTCTCGAGGAAGGCGACCTTGTTCTTCGGCGCGTTCAGTCCGCCAAGAATTCAAACAAGTTGACGCCAAAGTGGGAAGGCCCTTATCGGGTGAAACGAGTCACTAGGCTCGGGCGCTGTCCGCTCGAGACCGAAGATGGCATTCGGTGAGCAACTCCTGGAACATTGAGCATCTTCGTAAGTTTTACCCATAGGGCGCGGTTAGGAATCCGTTCCGCAACCACCTTTTGTACAAGTCTTGCCGCTGTTGCATGTAATCCTTTGTACAAAGCGAGCGCAGACCCCGTGCATCAGTAAAGCTCATGTGTTGCGCACGACTTGTCAAATTCATGCTTTCATCAATTTATTGCATGCTTTGGCTAACACTTTGTGCAACAACCACACCCGTAAGCAGAATCGAGCCGCTAGGCTCCATAACGTTATTTCCTCTTCTTTTTCTTTTCTCAAAGAAAGGAAAGCTCCCTCGCGCACAAGTTAACCAGGGGGGAGGAGGAGATAATACTATGGACCAGACACCGCTCGAGGAAGATTCACCTCATCGGGAAGCAAGAGACCGAAAAGCTAAGTTGCCAAAGTTTGAGCAATCATTTTTTTTAAAAATTCGTTATCTTCCTCGAACGATAGTACTTTGTATGGAAAACATGTGCGCAGAGGAACCAACTCGCCGGCTAGTCGCGCCCTTACTTTGTTTCGAGTCCGCTCAACAACTTAAGTGAGCTGCGGCTAGTCGCGACAAGGTTGCTTGTCGGAGGCGGCATCGCCAAATAGTTGCCGACGTTCCGCACTCAGCGCTCGCGGCAAAAGTGCCCGCACCGACAAGTCCCCTAAATGCGTAAGGCAGAAACATACAAAGGAAGAAATCAAATAGAGGAAATAACGTTGCATTGATCGATTCACCTAAGATAGAGTATATTACAGAATAACTTGTCGCTGATCTAACAAAGTTTTCTAAACATGATCAGCAGCGACAAGGGAAAGATAATGTTGGCGGCCTAGTCCACGCGATCGCCCTCGATCCGCTTGATCTTGTTCACCTTGTCCACAATGGGTGAGACAAGGGCTTTGAGCTCCTCCACGTTGGCGTCGGACGGCAAGGATCTGAGGACGCCGTTAAGGTTGAGGCCCGGGTTGCGGAAGGCCACCTTCATCAACACCTTCTCGAGGGCTCCCGCGCAGACCTGGCGTGATTCCTCGGCAAGCTGCTTCGGGACCTCCTCCCTGAGTCGCCGGAGGCCCGTCGCCACTCCTTTGAAGAATAGGCTAAGCTTGGCGCTGGGTTGGAGATGCTCGTCGGAGGAGTACGCAAGGTCTGCCATCCCCAGCTCCATCAGCTCGTTGTGGATGTCGGCGGCGGTGTCCACAAGACCTTCGGTCTAGTGCTCCACGCTCTCCCTCAAGGTGTTCTGGACGGAGACAGCATTCGCCAGCAGCTCCTCCTTGGCCTTGATCGCCTCCAACAAGCCCACCTCCCGCTCTCTGGCGCCATCCAACGTGTGCGTCAGAGTGGTGGCTTAGCTCCAGATCCGCCTTTGGAATCCTTGGCGGCGCCGAGTTCCATGGCCATGTCGGGCCGAGATGGCTCTGCAGCTCGCCCAAGGTGTGCTGTCCTTCTCGGCCAAGGCTGAGCACGCGCGAGCTCTTCGCCGCTCTTCTTGAGGGTGGCCTCCAGCTGTGCCACCTTCGCCTTCAGCTCTTCCTTGGCGGCCTCGGCGGCTGCAGCGGCGTCGCCCGCTTCTGGCGCCCGCTAAGCTTCTACTCGCAGCGGCAAGGTCTTCTTCGTGGCTGTCCAGGTTGACCTTCCGCTGCGCCAGCTTCGCTTTCTGTGGCGAAGCTTCTCGGCAGCCACCGCTGCTCCTCATCTGCGGCCTTCTCAAGGATGAAGGCCGTGCGCTCTTCTGCGAGCTGCCCCCGCGCTTCCGCCACGTCGCGGAGGGCTTCTTTGTTGGCGCTCCGGAGCTCCTCGGGGCGCTTCTCCATATCCGCTCCCGCCCTCGCGACAAGGGCTTCCCGGGTCTCTAACTTGGCCTGCCGGGCGCGGTAGAGAGACAACAGCTTCTTCAGCAGCTGCTCCTCCTCGGACTCGCCGCTGCTGCTGCTTGGCGCATCCACCAGCGTCAGCCCAGCGGAGGCGAGTAGTTCGCCGTTGAAGGTTTCTCCCTCGACCGGCGCCTTGGAGCTTGGCTCCCAGGGGAGCTTGATGAAGACGCCTTCGCCGGCCTTCAGGTAGGCACCGGGCTGGGGCTCCTCAGAGCCTGACGCCACGGCAGCGGCGGGGGAGTCGGCTGTCGGTGTAGCGCTTGCCGCTCCTGCAGCCTCAGGGCCGTCAGTACGATCGCCCGACCCCTCGCCGGCCTCTGCGTCGGCAGCCTCGGTGGCCTCCTCGCCGACAGGCTCGTCGGCGACAGCCTCTTCCTCCACGATGTCGACCTCTTCTTCTTCGACGGCGGCCTCGTCGGTGTTGCCGCGCGTTTCCTCCTCGCCGGCGGCCTCGACCTCCATCGGGTCTGCGTCAGACGAAGAAAGAGCAGTCAAGCAGATGTTCAAAAAGAGAAACAGAAGAAAGCAAGCCCAAGGGAAAATTTCGTGTAAGGGAGTTACCTGCAACAGGATCCGCAGCTATGACCTCGACCGCTGGAGGGTCACTGGCGCCGTCCCTTGCCGGGGTAACCTCCCTTGCCGGAGTGGCCTCCCTTGCCGGGGTGGCCTCCCTTGTCAGAGGGAGCTCCCTTGCCGGGGAGTTCTCCCTTGGAGGCGTAGTGGCAGCGGGCAGGATCTCGGAGGCGGCTTCCGAGCCCTCCTGATGAGGCCGCTCTGCTCCTACACAGGCAAACTATTAGAAATCAACGAATGAAGGAGCACCCCTGCACACCTAATAGTAAGAAAAAAGCTGCACACTTACTCTGGGGGCTGTGCTGGGGGCTGCTCTGGGGAAGGGTTGCCGGGTCCGGCAAGGCAGTCTCGGACGCGTCCCCCATCTCCACGGGAGAATCGTCCTCACCACGACTGCCGGGATCTTGGCCCTCTTCGCCGCTCTGGGCCAACGTCCGGAAAAGGAAAGAGTCCAGAACGAAGCAAATCAGATTCAAGATGAAGCAATAAAATTGAATAAATACAAGCACAATCTCGAGAAGCTTACTCTTCTCCATACTCCTCGGAGCTGAGCGCGGAGAAGTCAAACTCCGGCCCGCCTCTGGTGCGATGAGGCGGGGGAGTGGGCTCTCTTGGCCGCTTGGCGGAGGCGTCGGCGGTGGCCTGAGGACATTCCGCCCCGGTTGCCGCTGCAGTGTGAGGCGCTCCCGCGGCAACCTCGCTTGCCGCGGTGGAGCGCGTCGAGCGGCGCTGCTGCTGTGGGCCGGTTTGTCGCCCCGGCTCGTCTCCAACTCTGCGGAGACGCCTCCTCGGCGGAGCCGGGGGCTCCGCTGGCGGCAAGTCGCTTGGCGGTGGGGAGGAAGCGCCCTCGGCGGGTCCACTCATCCCGGCCTCGGGCTCGACAAGCTCGTCCTCGCCGACGACCTCCCCTCGCTCGGCAGAGCTTGCCGCCCTCGCCGCGTCCGCCTCCACGGTGAACCCGAAGGCTCCAGCGGCAGCGGCTGCTGCCGCCTCCTCCACCCTGGTGGCGATCCGCGCCATCTCCTGGTCGGTGGTGTCGCGGGTGAGCCTCTTCTGCTCGTCGGCACGGATCGGCACTTCTTGCAATTCGTCGAAGAATTGCTGCACGACCTCTTCGGGGGGCTCCTGCCAGGTTCGGACAATCCCGTGGGAGTCGCACAGTGGCATCATGGCGCGGATGCGGTCGAGCGCCGAGTTGTTGCACAATGGGACGACCCCCCGCGGCAACCTGAACCACTCTGGATGTTCGGGGTCGTTCTTGAACAGCTCGAGCAGCACTGAGTCCAGCTCCATGATAGTGAAGTTCCAATTCAGGCCCGGCGCAGCCTCATGATGTCCACCGCATTCGGAACTCCCAAGCAGGCCTCCTCCTTTCACGCAAGGGAAGCGTCTGCGGCGAATGAAGTCTGCGCTTAACTGCTCCCATCACAACCCGCAAGCCCGAGGCGCAGAATTGGTCACATCTATCTTGAGTTCGCATCCTCCGGCGCCAAGTTACTCCAATCCCTGCCGCAGACTATTGGGGTTTGGCGCCAGCGGTGAAGGGCTGTGGGTTCTCCTCACGACCCAGCACCAGTTGGCTCTCCACTCCTCCCACTTGTTCCGAACTCCCCTCTAGGTAGGCCTCTTTCTTGCCGATCCTAGAGACCTGTGCTATTCCCGGCAAGTGGCTCTCCACTCGACGTGGGGAACAAAGAAATGGCGGAAGAGTGCCACATTCGGGTGGACTCCGACAAAGTTTTCGCACAAATGTGCGAAAACGGCCATGGTCAAGATGGCGTTGGGGGTGAAATCAAGGAGGCGGAGGCTAAAGGTGTTCATTATGTTGCAAAAGAACTCGGAAAACGGCGGGCAAAGACCACAATAGAAGAAAAGGGCGAAGAAAGGGTACCCTGTTGGGGCCAAATCAGAGGCAGAGGCGGGGAGCACCCTCGTGCGCGGATGCGCACGAGTCTCCGTCGACCAGAAAAGGTAGAAGACGTCCCGCAGCTCCCGTGCGCCGAGCTGCGGGGGGAAGATGGCTCGCTCCTTACGCAGCACCGCGAGCCGCTGCGCCTCGGCCGACTTGACGCCCTTCTCCTTATCGGCTTTCGGAGCCATGGCGAGGGGGGCGGGGGAGGTCGACGGCGGTGAGTGTGCTTGCGGCGAAAGGGGGGGCTGGGCGCTGCTCTCTTCGCACCGGAGAAGAAGAGGGGAGCGGCGGTGGTTTCTTGACAAGACAGCAATGGCAGGGGTGGTCGGCCTGCCTCTGTTTCCTCCGCTTATAAAGGGGAGGAGGGCGGACGCCCGCTTATATCAATAAAGAACCCCCACGACCGCTGGCCACGATCTTCGCACGACGCCACGTCCGTGCGTGCCGTTAGTGGGGATCGTGGTGGGTCCGGGCGAAGTTGCGGCGTGGTCGAGGCCAGCGTGTCCGCGGTACAGTTCTGGGCCTAGCCCGACAAGCGCTTCGGCACTGTAATGCCCAGGCCCGGGGGCTCCTGTCGGTGTACTAGAGTAGGGGTACCCTAGTATCCCGTACTCGTGCACGGACAGTTGCAGCACCCCGCGGCAAGGTTTGCCTCGTCGCCGTCAATATCCTTCGTGGCTCCTTTGGAGCCATTCAAGAACAAAGTATTTGATTGAGAAGACAAGGCCCTGACAAGAGGAGCTTGTCGGGAAGGCCACTCAAGGCACGCAGAGGGCAAGACCCCGGCAAGACGAGCTTGCCAGGAAGGCTCGGAGCGCGACAAGCCTCCGGGCGCGACAAGGATTCGGCCGCGGCAAGGCTCTTGCCGCGGCATGCAACTTCTCTCCGTCTCCGCTCCAGCTCACCCAGCGACGTGTCGCCATGGGACCGTTCCATGCACGCGTGTCGAGCGGCTGTGCAGCCAGCGAGAGCAGCGATAAGCGGCGCTGACAGGCTCACCATCATGGCGAGCGGAGGCGCACCTGACGGCCTCTGTTACACTGTTTGGGCGACAACGACGGGCATTTATTGCTTTTGTCCCTTGCCGTCAAAGTTAGGTATTTTGCACTGTACACTGTTCAAGTAGGTGTACCAACTCCTGTTTTTACATTTGTACCCCGCCTATGTTGCCACCGCCGGAGACCCCTTGAGCATATAAAAGGAGGCTCGGGTGCAACGTAGAAAGGGTTCGCAAGGTTCGGCTCGTTCGGTTCATTCGACCCACTCGAGACCAGATAGACTCACGCTAGGTTTTGTAGCTCTCATTGCTCCCTAGCAAGAACACAATAGATCAAACAAGCAGCAGTAGGAGTTTTATCTCTGGAGAGCTCCGAAGCTGGGTAAACTGCTCGTGTGCCTCGCCTCGATCCGCTCTTCGTGCGATCTCCGCCCCCCTCCGAACCACAAGGGGCCTGGTCCGCTGGCCCCATAGGTGTTCGCGGGTACGATCAGCCTCCCCGACACCCACAACCATTATCAGTATTATTTGGGCAATTAAAATATTTATAGGAATTAAATGCCCAAATGCAAATGCTTAATGAATTAATTCAAAAATCCAGAGTGGCCTAGAAAATGTGCACCAATTTTGGCAGAGGTTCTAAACCAATTCAAAAATGATGAACTTTTCTGAAAATCATTCTGGGTTCATTGAAAATATTTGATGGTTGATCCTATTTGATTTAATCTTGGTGCTAGGGTTTATCATCCCCATTTCAAGTTTCAAAATAATTTAAACATGATGCAACAGACAAGTGCTAGCCTAGTGCAAGATAAGGCTAGGGATGTGACAACTCACCCCCACTAAACAAGAATCTCGCCCCGAGATTCAAGTCGTGAGGTAAGAAGACAGAAGGGGCACAAGATAACACGGTCTTCACGATCCAGGTTGCACTTCACAAGAACGTTGATTTGATCACCATCTTTGTCTCGACGTCTTGCTCTGAGAACTCCAGCTATCATGACAACGAGAGGAAAGGGAGAACTCTAGAAGGATCGATCTTCTCGAGGATCGAACAACTCAGGTTTAACTCATGGAATGAGACATAGCAACATCTCTCGAGCTAAGACATGAAGCATACATCCAGAGGGATGGAGTGTAACAGATGATGAAGATTCGCTACGTAGACACAATTCCACACTTAAGAAGGTGGTGAGCAGTTGTCAATGTAGCGAGGAGTTGAGTTGCCATGATACCATAACGAGACATCTTAAGGAAGGTGACCCGCAGAAATATTCCCTTAAGTGGAAAAAAGAATTACTTTTGATATAGAGATCATTGAGACTCTTTATACCAACCTAAGGCAATCACAATCGATCATTTGAAGGAGTTCGAAAGAATGACATACTCGGACTAGAATGGATGATGTGGACTACCTTGTTGAAGACAACGCAAAGGATGATTTGCTTATCATCGGAGGTGGAGGGGACCCATGGTAAGTCCACTTTTGAAAATGATATTGGACAACAACTACCGAGAAGGCAGCCCATGGGGGATTGGCACAATGGCGGTGCAAGCTGGGAACAAGATGCAACTGTTGGGAATGTTCCAACCATCATATCTACCTGAGATTCAAATCCGATTGGAAATAGGATACTTCACACTCAACATGTCTGAAAAGAAAGTTTGCAACACGTTTCGACGAGATGGCGTTGCGAGATTCTCGAGGAATGAACTAAGGTAGCAAGCTCCAAAACATGATCTGGTTCTGCTACAAACATGTGAACACGCTGTCCCAGACAGGCATGACCACATAGTAGTCTTATAATAAAACACTACCGAGTTCAGGTGGGGAACCATCATCTAGGGTAACGAAGTCTTGTGCATGACCTAGGATTTGCACAACAACTCCTTTTCCTTGAACAAATCAATCAGTGGCTTGGTGTGCTAGAGAATTCATATGGAGTGGAGGTAATTAATCTACCAAACCATAGAATATATTCGCTCATGCATAATTGATTTGGGACGGTACCTGAGGAAATAGAACAATCTTTTCTCAAATTCATGGCGGCAACTTGGACCAAATGCACATGAATTCGAGGAAGTCACTTCTTCCATCCAGGCATAGGCTTCATGAACGGAACACGAAGGCATTGCTTACAAAGTTTCCAACACTAGGTTTATGTTCAACATGAGTCATGGAGGAGACAAGATGTTGCTGATGGGTTCAACAACAACTCATCGGAATTTCCACATCACTGGACTTCCACCATCATGTGAACACGGTGATAGCATTGGTCAGACCAAAAGATGTAATGGTGTATGCTCGGGGGATTAACCAGGAGTAAGACAACATTACGAACATCATTGGTGCTGATTTGACTTGACGATAGCCCATACTCAAGTCAAAGTTTTGACAAGGCAATAGATCCAACAATTGATCACGGGGATCAGTCGATGAAGATATCATCTTTCTTCAACACACACACACACACACAAGAATATCCCTTTGGAACGAGCTAAGTTAGGCAAGCTTTTATCTTCCAACTCTCCAAGTTGTTGTTCAGCTTAACCAACCAGCTCGGGGATAACCAACACGGATTCTTGGAGAAAGGGTGGTTTAGAAGAAAACCAACATGATCACGAGCTCAACATAACAGTCAGGAAACAACCCGATAACACTTCCAAGAAGATATTTGGAAAGTCATGAACCACCGATATATTACTAAGCTCGAGAACAACCTTGCTTTTCAGGCAAGACGATATGATTAAAGAGCAAGGGATTGACACAATCCTAACTCACTGATCGAAGAGTGCACCAAAAATAAGGACTAGGTGGCACGATCAACCTTAGGGTGATGATTCAATAATCAACACACTAAGAATGAAGTTATTATCCATTTAGCTACCAAGCAACGAGGTTGCTAGTAGTATCGATTTCACACACCACAATTCACTTGTCGGCATTCCGGTTACAACAACACGGGAGCCGAGAAATGAATAATGAGGGCGAGAGGTATCACTGTATCAAGAGTTCATAGAATGGTGTGCAATTCCCATGATATTCTTGATATAAATATGGTAATACTCCAGGGTAGAACAGAACAAGAGCTAGATTAGCATTTTGATCTGCGGAACACAACTGCTTTGACCCAATCCTGGATATGGATGAGGTACTGGAGTTTGTTTCTCCTTAGTCATTCCGGAATAGAATGGCTTGACGGACCACATGAGTAATAGGCATCGATGAACACGAATGCACAATTATTCTGACTATCAATTGATAGAGCGAAGGTCGGAATACAACTGAAGAGGGACAACTCAAAGGAACATATAACTTTTCGAGTTGTGGAGGCATGGATTAGGATGTCGAGCAAAGTTCAACATTTCTTCCGGATAACCCATGCGGAGAAGGTAGAACTGGCAGAGTCACAATTATGGATGGAGAGCTCCTCAAGAGTACTCTGATTGTGATCCTTCGGTTCAGCGAGGAACTTCTACCATAAGCGGTTCATTGTATTTGGAAGAAGGAAATACCATGGACCTCGAGGACTAACACAAGGTTACTAATATCCTAAAGGAACTAGCAAACACTATCAACAGGAGGTAAGTAGGGTGAATCTCGGGTTCAAGAACCCAGGAATAGAATACCTACTAACTAATAACATCACGGGATGCTTTCAAGAATGGTGGCCAGAATCATCACACTGGAGACACAAAAGCATTGCTAAATTACTAGGTGACTTCCTAAAACACCTAGGGTCATAATAATAGCTCCAACATATATGCCGAGGCAAGGAGTACCTCAGCAGACGATTAGTGTGCTTATTCTGACCAAAAGGACACCATGAACAGGAAGGAATAATTTGCAAATGCATCAGATAGTTTAGAAATCTGGGATGACTCGGACAACATAACGGCTGTAAATGCTCAAAATGATTTGGGACATCCTGCAAAAATGGTGGCATAACCACTCAGAAGCACAGTATCAAGGTTCCGAGACCAACTATGAACACACGAAAGTGGTGGAAACTGAACTGAGATTTGAAACCAACAATTCTATAAATATATGGATTAGTAACACGCCAACCTAATAGAAAGATGAGAAGCCTAGTTCTTAATCCCCGTAGAAGAGAAGAGGTTGACTCAGATCAGAAGGCCATGAGGTATAAGGAGTAAAAAGAGCCTTACGTTCCCTTCCACAATCAATTCCCTTACATAACTAAAGCATTTCTAGACACAACTTCAACCAGTTTGGCTTGGTAATCCCTCTGATGATCGGGGCTCGATACCAAAGCTGTCGGGACCCGATTCCAAGTCACATCGATCTAGCGGTAACACCTCATATCACTTTGCGGCCTCACGCACGGTATTCCCGGGTGTCGCCTTACCATGGCCCGGGACCGTTTGCGTCTTTTGGCTCACGTATATGATAGTGTCGCTAGCATCCATATGACAGAGAACCCGGGCCGACATGACTAGTCATGAACCCAAAGCGGCACTAACCCAAGGGGACAGGCATACATGAATCCCATCGAGCATGTCGGTCAGTAGTGTGTGAATCCGGGTTGTAGCACTGGGCTAACAGGACTCCGGGAACCCGGGCTGTAGCAGGCTAGGCAGGACTCCGGATGTCACCGCGTGACATTTCCCCGAAGGGACAGACACATGAACGAAGTGAAAAACATGCCGGCCAGTCAAGTGTCCTGAGTAGTAGTGCTGGGCTAGCAGGACTCCGGTGAACCAGGCTGTAGTGGACTACTATGGCTCAAGGAAGCACTAGACTACATTTCCCCATAAGAGAGGTTGCCAAGGATAAACAACTAGATTGTCGGATCCCACACATACCAAGCATTTCAAACATACACACAATATGCTTGATATGTGTAAATACAACATGGCATCACAACATAACTCTACGACTCAAAGTATTTATTCATTAGGATCCGAGGAGCGAGATATTACAAACATGGGTCTCATGACCCAACATTCAGAGCATACAAATCAAAGCACAAGCGGAAGCTAAACATGTCTGAGTACAGACATCTACAAATGAAAAAGGCTTAGAAGCCTGACTATCTACCAGATCCTATCGAGGGCACAAGATCGTAGCTGAGGTAACAAGCTAAACGTCGAAGTCCATGCGGACCTACTAGCGAGACTGACGTCTCTCTGCAAAACATAAAATAAGCAAAGGTGAGTACAAATGTACTCAGCAAGTCTTACATCAGAACTAACTACATATGCATCATTATCAACAATGGGGGTGGTGGAGTTTAACAGGAGCAAGCCAGCTTTGACTCGGTGGCTATCCTAAACTACGACTACAAGTAACTCTTTTGAGGTGGCGCACACGAGTCCACATATTCACCATATCAATACACCACTATGGACCCGCTCCTGTCTCCCTACGAGAACGCCATCCATAGCACTCACGCTTATCTTGCGCATTTTAGAGTATCCACTTTCACTTGTCTATGAACTGTTATAGGCAACCCAGAAGTCCTTTACCGCGGACACGGCTATTCGAATAGATCATTTATAACCCTGCATGGTGTACTTCTCTACACACGCTCTCGCCACTTACCGCCATATACACGTCATGTATCTCGGCAACCTTCAAGCGGAAGCCGGCGAGGGTATCGGCCACGGCCTACCTAAACACTGAAGTCCCTAGTCCAGGTTTATCGCCTATTCGGGTTCCATCTGTAGGGAGGCCAGCCGAGGTTTCCACTAACGGCCCCGAACGATGTGTGCAGGGTTCCCGAGACACCAAGCAGGCGACCGGTACACTTTGTGCCATGTGCCTACCGCAACACAGCCCACCCCTACAAATCAAGCGTCTGCCCCCAAAGATGCTACAAACACGAAACTACTTTGCAACTCCGGACAAAGGACAAGGGTGGTTAAGAAGCCGAGAGAGTCAATTAAGGATCCCAATGTGTGGTAGTAACTGTTTCATGGATCATAAACACGTAACTCAGTTCACGAGGACGGCTGAAATGAGACAACCCACCATGTACTCCTACATGGCCTCTCACCGCTACCTTTACCAAATCGTGTTCACACACTTAGCTCACACAGTGAGGACATGTTCACACACCATTCCAATTCATTCCCGATGAATCGGACTGACTCAACTCTAAGCGATGGCAGGCATGACAAACAAGCATGAATCAGTAGGCACAATAGGGTTCAAACAACTCCTACTCATGCTAGTGGGTTTCATCTAATTCTTGTGGAATGACAAAAGTCATGCACGAGAGGATAAAGGGGTTCAGCTACCGCAGCAAGTAACAGATGAATCGTTGTTGTCCTAATGCAGTAAAAGAGAGCAGGAGCGAGAGAGTGGGATTGTATCGGAATGAACAAGGGGGTTTTGCTTGCCTAGTACTTTTGAAGAAAGTATAGATCTTCATCGGTGTCATCGATCTCATCGTCGGAACCACGTCTATCGAGAGGGGGCAAACACCGGCAACTGAGAAAGAACACAATGAATGCAATGCCACAGTATGATGCATGATCATGACATGGCAATATGCTGTGATTTGAGCTAATGCATCTAGCTATGATTTAAATGAAGTTGGTTTGGATACATGATTCAAATTCCAACTCCATATATGATTATTTAAATGCCCTTTATTTTTTGTCCAAAACAGAGGACAAACATTGTTCAAACATGCATGAAAATGGTACAGATGGATAGATTGGATTTTTCTGATCATTTTTCATATATAATTTATTTCTTTTGGAGTTACGGTTGAATTTCTATGATTTTTAGAAGTTTGAAACATTTTCTGAAATAAATAAATCATTTAAGATTTATTTAAATTCCAGAAAAGGATTACTGCATCAGCCTGACATCATCATGACGTCAGCAGGTCAACGGGGCACGGTCCAGGTCGAACTGACCAGTGGGGCCTGCGTGTCAGTGGCTAACTAAACTAACCTAGTTTAATTAGCACTAACCTAGGTTAAACTAATTAAGTTTAAACCTAAACTGGATTAATTAGCCGGGCGGGGCCCGCATGTCATAGACTCAGGGAAGGTCAAATCACCTGGTCAACTAGGGCTAACCCACCGGCGGTCAAAACGGTCAACCCGCCGGCGTTTAGCCGACGGCGACCAACCAGAGCGGCGGCGGCTCGCCGGAATGGCGCTAGGGGCAGCAGTTGGGTGTCCGAGGGCACCAAGGGAGCTGTGCTCCGCCAAGCATCCAGAGAGGCGGCAGGTCGTGGGGAGCCCTAAGTCGACGACGGCGAGCACTTGGGCGGCGGCCGGAGCTCGGCTGTCCACGGGGGCGCAGCTGCAGCGGGCAAAAACACGAACTAAAGCGCGGGCAAGGCACTACGTGGTGCGGCGGGCGTGTTTGGCACATTGGCGCAACCAAATGGTCGCCGGAGCAACACCGGCGACGAGCTCTTACGGCGGAGTGTCTCGGCTCCGGTGGAGGAGGCGGTTAGAGGGCGCAAACAAAGCAAATAAGAGGGGGAGGCGGCGTAGAAGCTCACGGCGGTTGCGACGACCGTCGAAACGGGCTCGGTGCAGGTCGGACGCGAGTGGAATGGCGGGGGCGATCTCCGGCGACCGGAGATGAAGACGGCGGCGATGGCGGCTCTCCAGGGCCTCCTGGAGCGCGTGGCTTGACGGGGAGGTAGCCGACGACGTGGCGGAGCTTCTGGGCACGGTGAGAGGCGAGGGAAGGCGGTGGCTGCGGTGGTTCGTCGGCGGCGACGGACGTTGCTCGGTCCGGGCGAGAGAGGGAGCAGGGAGAGGATGAGGCGAGGAGAGCGAGAGGGGCCTGGGGGTGCATGGCGATGCGAGAAGTCCAGCGGCGGCAAGCGAGGAGGTGGCCGTCGGTGGCG
Organism: Aegilops bicornis; assembly: GCA_021605145.1. Taxonomy (NCBI): domain Eukaryota; kingdom Viridiplantae; phylum Streptophyta; class Magnoliopsida; order Poales; family Poaceae; genus Aegilops; species Aegilops bicornis. The sequence continues at coordinate 551,838,349 of CM038670.1, read as the reverse complement.
ATGCGTCTTTGGCCGAGGCACACGCCCTGCTGCCCACTGGCAGGAGGTTGAAGACAGTAGGAGAGAGGAGGAGGTGGGCTGGGCCTAGCTGGGCCAGTCCTGTTGGGCCACCAGGTAAGTGGACCAGGTGAGATTCTGTTCTTCTTTTTTATTTCAGTTTTCAATTTTTTTCTGTTTTGTTTTGATTTAGTAGAAAAAACTAAACCATTTGATAAAATGCTGAAAATAATTGTGGGCACTTATGAAATTATTTCCAACAGCCCTCAACCATTATCAGTATTATTTGGGCAATTAAAATATTTATAGGAATTAAATGCCCAAATGCAAATACTTAATGAATTAATTCAAAAATCCAGAGTGGCCTAGAAAATGTGCACCATTTTTGGCAGAGGTTCTAAAACAATTAAAAAATGATGAACTTTCCTGAAAAGCATTCTGGGTTCATTGAAAATATTTTATGGTTGATCCTATTTGATTTAATCTTGGTGCTAGGGTTTATCATTCCCATTTCAAGTTTCAAAATAATTTAAACATGATGCAACAGACAAGTGCTAGCCTAGTGCAAGATAAGGCTAGGGATGTGACAATGTCGAACTCATCGTCGGTGATGGTTCTAACCTTGTACTCACCGCCGATCGGGGAGATTTGGGATGCCATGGATTTGGGAGGAGGGTTAGGATTAGTGGAACTGCCATAATGTGAATGGACGGGACGACTAGGAGCTAACCACCGTAGTATTGAAGGACGTGCGAGGACGAGTAGGAGCGAACTGCCAGTGTGCGAACGGCAGGGTAGTGGCTTTCTATTCTCCCATGATACGGGCTTCCGAGAGCCCTTCGATCTGAGATCGAACGGTTGCATGGCATGATTCTAGACCTATGGGTGAATATCCTATCACGGAGGGTTATTACGCAAATTTTCAGCAACTTAGCATGCGACCGTTTGATCTCAGATCCAAGGGCTGCTAGTAGCCCGTATCATGGTCGCGCCTACCACGACCGTCGCGTCGCTCGTGCGGTCGCGCCCTAGGAGATTTAGCATGGTGAGTTAGGCTATCTAATGTTGGCATGTCATACATAGTCATCACTTAGTCACTCATACTACAACAAGGTTTTGGCTATAAGGTTGGCTATAAGTGTATTTTTTACTTCTCTCTATCTCTTTCTTGTACTCCTCCGTCGCGCATAATATAAGAACGCTTTTTACACTAGTGTAGTGCCAAAAGCGTTCTTATATTATGGGACACAGGAGTACTGGTATTTATTGCATTTGCCAAGGAGTGACCTCTTCCAATGAAATGGTGTTGCTAAGTTTGCTTCATTTAATTAGCTATAGACTCAAAATTGTCTTTTCACCTAGGTACACGTGCTTAGCACCGTTTCTTCGTTGGGTCACCAAACTAGTCTCTCTCTTCTTGATTAACTTGCCACATCAGGCTTTATGCCTATGTGGCAAGCTTAAGCACCTGTAGGAGCAAGTAAAAGTAAGTGCAATAGTGCGCTTTACATAGCATTTTTGCATATGTGGAGGAAAGAGAGGCAAGGAAAAAGTGGAGAAGTGGGCTCTCATGTAAGAGCCAGCCTCTACTACATGGCGGAGCATTGGGAGAGGCACCTGTATGGAGGTGGTCAAGAATCGGAAAACTCACACCGGTCGTAGCGGCACAGTTAAAATGATAATGGCAAGTCAAATCACGGGGCCCCACCTGTCCAGCAGTAACTCGCTGTCAAATCACACAACCCTACGTTTGCAGCAACCTACTCCCTCGTCTTCTCGTGTCTCTGTCGAACCGACTAGGCGGAACTGCCCAGCCGCCTATCGCGCAGGAAAAGCCCCGCCCTCGACTTTTAAATAGTATACAGTATACTAATTTTGTATCCATGGATTGCGCCCGCGCCATGGAACAAAGCGTCTAGAAAACAGCGGTACACATGTACGGAGTATACAGCACGCCCGTCGCGTTCGTGTTGCACCCCAGACGGTCGGTCGGTCTGGCACGCTGCTCTCCAAATGGAACGCGCGTCATATTGCGTTTCCACACACATGTGGGACGGCAATTGAGAACCGACCATAGGCACACTCCCCGGCCCCGCTAGTCGGGTGACTTAATAGAAGAGGGAGATGAGCGACAGTACTAGAGAAGTGTTGTACTACGTTGGTGCCTGGACGATCCCTGCAAGACACGGAAGATCAGTTCGTCCATGCATGTGACCAGACTCCAGCAGACATGCCTGGATTGGCTATCGTCTACATATCGTGCAGGCTGTGTTGTACATGGCTGTAGTTGTGGTTAGAAATCTAAAAAAAGGTTTCTTGAAATCTTGCGAAATTAGGTGTCATGTGCTTCGGATCACTGCGAGCGTTAAACAACGACAACTGAGTTGGGCTAGTCATTGGGGGCACATGCACGAACAATGACTACTCGGCTGCCATCTAGGTCAAGCTGGCTATGTTAATTAGGACATCTATCAACGGACCCCTTTTCTACGAGTTTATCTTTAATTTGAGCTTTGTTCCTCATCTAGTTTGTCCGTCGGGATTCATGTTGTCTCCTTTGGGCAGTGAGGTTATGATTTCTTGTCATGTGGCATTTTTTCATGTTATATGTTATAATCCGGCGCTTCAGATCAAAATGACGACAACTGCGCCTCCGGGCCACGTGCATGAAGACTTCTCGACAGTCATTGACGAGGTCAAGCCGGCCCCGGTAGACAAAAGAAAACTAGTACTACTCCACTATATAGGCAGGAGCCTCCGCGCTTGCTTGCTAGTGTTGCTCTCTTCACACTGTCTCGGCCTCTCCAGATCTAAACATGACAGTGGTGGCCACACTCTCTCTCTCTGCTCACCATTGGTCACAGATCCAGCCGGATCCTCTCCGCCGGGGAAGGTGAGAAGGCGCAACGTTCACGCAGTCATCCTCGGCGACAGCTCTTACCCACTACTGGGCGCGTCCCGATCAGCCTGCCTTGTCGTTCTCTCCCAAGCACCGCTGGCGAGGGAGGGCCTTCGACCCCTTCTTCCTCGCTGCCGTAGTGTGGGCAGATCCGGCCTCCCACCGCCCACCTAGCGACATCCCGACGACCATCAGGTATAACTTCCTTCGAAACCGTCCTTGCTCTACTTCCCGAGCTCCTGACGTCGCTGCATTTGTATCTTTTACTATTTCTCAGGCCCCCTCGTAGATAGGATCGATCGGCTGTTCGAAAACCACCTAAATTTTTTATGTTTAAGAGGTAAAACTAGTTCATGCACTCGAATCTAGTACTACTGGGTTCAAACAAGGAAGAAAGGGGGTGGGGGTGGGGGAGGATTTGTTACCTGAATCTAGGACTTGGTCGAAAGAGGAAATAATGGGGGCAAAAAGTAGCAGAGACTGGCTATCCAACTGGTCTCTAGGTCTATAGGGAAATAAAGGGAAATGAAGTACGAACTCAATATAAACCCGATCTATTGGTTGAAAAAGGAAAGAAAGTGGGGACTGGGGGACAAGTCAACAGAGTAAGTCTAGCACTAGATTTGCTAGCCGCACACAGTATAAGGTGGCTATACCGAACAAAAATGGGACCAACCCAGATATCATGTTCTGATGTTTGTTGCCCCGAGCCACTCTTATGTAATGCCACTGGTGAAATGTAGCAGTCGCACTGTTAAAAGTAAGGACACGTTAAACCATGTTTTGAATGTAATGCCTCCAGTAATATGAATCAATGGCACTTCTTTACATGTCCTGCTAAAATTTCCCATTAAGATAAGTTGGTTCTTTTCGTTAGAAATGCAACTGTCCTGGTCCACCTACTCTCCCGTGCCCAAAGTAATGTCGTATTTAACGGTTGTCATAGTTAATCCTAATGCCCACACTAGTATCTAGCAATGCCAGTGCTTTAGAAATTGCTACTGTCCTTGTAGGATTGCCATTCAGATAAGGAACATGCTCTTTTCATTTGATGCATGTTTCATCACTTGTTAGTCACCCTCCTTTCCACCTTTTTTGTGCAAACAGAGATATACCACGCTCGATCTTAGTTGAACTGCACAAATGATATCCAAATTATAGTTGAGCATTCCAGGAGCTTCACAACCAACCTTGATGTTGCTCAATTTTATTGCAACTAATGAAGAAGAAGCTCTGTGGGTTTTGTTTTCTGATAGAAATGGAACCGGGGTTGGAGCCTTTTTCTTAAAAAAAATTGAAGAAGAAGTTGCTAGCTCACGGGATATTGCTTCATTTTAGGTGAACTGCACCAAAAGGTCCCATGAATTGCATCATCCATGTTGGTGACTGAAAGAGCCAGCTTCAGCATCCCAGTCTAAGCACCCCTAGCCTTCATCCTTGCAACGCACGGTACACCTCGTTTGCCACCTGCTCGACCCTAGTGTCACTGATAAAATGAAGTAATAATACAGTTAAAATAGAGCGAGTGTCATCTCTATCATTTCATTTCCAATGTAGATAGAGAAAGTGCTTCTCTTTGTTAATGTATGTTTCATCAACTAGTCCCATTGTTAATGTTTAAGCATTTCTACAAACTGGGGTGCTTAATTTTAGTTGATATGTACAAAAATAGAGATTTGAATGTCTCAAGGCACCTCCTTGTACTACCGCTGTACACTCATGTTCATCACTGGCAGAAGGTGTATCTAGGATACTTGGGAGGATGTCCAGTATGAGGCGTACCGTATGAGGCGTCGCAGGGCCCATCTCGCCCTCGCATCATGGCATGCTATGATACTATCCCAATATTTTCTTCTATTTATTTTGTGTGTTTCATCAACTAGTGCCACTATAATGTAATCACGCTTTTTCATTATCTGTGCAAACAGGGTTATTCAGCTGCATTTTGGTGGAACTGCACAAATGTACGTATGGAACCGGCATATATGCAGAGTGCAAGATGTGCCAAGTAAAAATTACACACACCAACCATGCTGCATGCACGCATTGGCATCCACCACCACCAGTGGGATGTGTGGCGCTCTCTGTGGATGGATCTTTCTCGGTAGCAAATCATCTAACCAAATACTAGTAGCTTATATTGGCAGTTTTCTAGGGAGTACTCTTTTCTGAAAGAGGCACCAATCTATTTTTCTTTATTTGTACACTATGTCACAACTTTGACCCAAAGGCCCAGAGCTATTTTAGGGTGATTGGCGAAGTACTCGGAGACTGATTGTAAGCATATTTTCATTAGCTGTCACACTGATTGTAAGCATGAGCAGGTGGAAGATTAGGTTAGTGCGAAGCTTACCTTAAACCCTACCGCCGCCGTTGAAATGAGGCGAGCGTCGAGGGAACCGTGGAGAACGGCGGGGAAGCGACGTCGCGCCATCCGGCCTCCTCTTGCGGTGGGAGAACGAATACTCCTGTGGCTCCGGCTGGCTCTGCATCCTCACGAACGGCACACCATACTCGATCGATTTGTTATTCTCTGGGTGCTGGACCTTCGACCTGTACGCCCACCACCTCCGCCTGACTGTCGCCTCGGGCGAATCTGTCTGCTCCATCGCCCAGAGGAGATACTCGATGAACTCGGAGGACTGCGGCATGACTGCCGCCGAGGAGTACATGTACATCGCCGCCCTCATCGCCGCCGTCTCGCTCTTTCGCATACATTGCCAGATGGACCGCACCGTCCTCGAAATCTCCCACTCATTGTCAAACCAACTAAGGATCTCCTTCAACCTGACTAACTTTGCCTGGTCGCCTCCGGCGATCTTCCTGATTCGCTGCTGCATCCTCTCCATAGATGTCCTTCTGAGTGGTCCGGTGCTAGCTTTGGAAGATGGGAGGAGAGACGGTGGTCTTGCAATAGAGAAAAGGGAGAGGCGAGACGGTGGTTTTGGAATGGAGTTGATGGAGAGGAGAGGAGGTGGTTTTGCAATGGAGAAGATCAGAAGAGGGAGAGGCGAGACAGTGGTTTTGGAATGGAGATGATGGAGAGGAGAGGAGGTGGTTTTGCAATGGAGAAGAGGGAGAGGAGCCTGCGGCAGCGATTTAGGATTGGATGAGAGGGCCGGCGCGGTTGTGACTGGATGAAAATCAAAATCAATTTACCCTTCAATTAAGAAAGCGACCCCACATTAACTAGTCTCCCTTTTATTCTGGGTCATAATTGACCATGATTTTCGCACATAAAATATATGTTATACGTTGCAAAAATAATATAATTTGAAAGTACATTCAGATCTGAACCAAACGATACAATTTTGGTGACATGCATTCACATTTTGCTTGTCAAATACAGTACGTGGTCAAACTAACTTTGACCCAAAATACGCAAAACAACAAAAAAATACTTCCAAGACCAGCGCCGCTCTTCCGCTCTTCTCCTCTTAAACCACCGCCGCTCCTCTCCTGTTCCAATCTAAATGCAGCCCCGCTCCTCTCCTCTTCCATTTCAAAACCACCGCCCCTCCTCTCCTGTTCCAGTCCAAAACCAGCGTCGCTCCTCTCCCGTTCTAATCCAAAACCAGCGCTGCTTCTCTCCTCTTCCATTCAAAAACCATCACCGGTGAGTGAAGGTGCTGTGGAGAAGTAGATCAATGGAGGTGTACAACCAATATGTGAGGATCGCAGACGGTGACCATGTGAAGATAGCTAGGATGTTGGAGATACAGTCTTGATTTGACAACAAGGACCAACTAGCGGCGACGGCGACATCCATGGCCAAATATCTGCAACAGAGCGAAAAGGCGGCGATACTCCCGGAGGGAGTCGCGCCGGAGTACATAGAGCTGCTCCTCTGGGCCATGGAGCAAACAGATTCACCAAATCCGATCGTGAGGGAGTGGTGGTGGGAGTATCGATCCCAGATGGAGCGTCCACCAGAGATTGAAGGATCGAGCATATATAGGGTGCTGTTTGTGAGGGTGTCCTGCCAGAGCGAGCCGGTGGAGTCTTCGTCGACCGAACCCAACTGCAAGAGGAGAAAAGCAGTTGGCCCGACGACGCTTCCCCGCCATCGTCTCCCTCGCCGTTCAGATCGTCTCTCACGGGCGGTATGTCTGCCACCTTGGAATAGGAGGGGGCTGCCTCCCAGCCCAATAGTCGGGCAGGTTGTGAATTGTCAGGAGGAGCTTAGGGTTGTCAGTATTTGTAGGTTGTGAATTGTGTTTTGTGTTGTGTATTTTGAGAGTACTTTCAGATATGAATGTCTTTTGAATTTCAGATTTGCAGTATTGAGCATATGAAGTATTTTATGAATTCTAGAGGTCTATTTTTAGCACTTAAAAAAAATGTAGTTTCATAGGAGTATAAAAGTGCAGACAATGTGATTCTCAGAAAAGATACTGCAAGTTCAGTTTCAGATAAGAAACTGCAACTTTCAGAGGTAGAGCATTTATATTAACACGGCCTAACAGGGTTAACATCATGTTGGAAGTTTTATTCATGCTCGAAAATGGAACTACCAGCCAGTTAACATCATGCTGATCAACATTCATGCATAGCACATCTTCATATAATGCACAGTCAAAATGCCCACACAATGTCGAGTGTGTGAAACACAGAGAAAATGAGGGACGAAGTTTTGGCAAGTGTTGGACGTGGTTTTGGGCTGCCCCGTCTAGGCTTTCATTGTTAACATGCGCGGCCCACGACCTCGGATGGGAGGTCCATAGGCCTCTTCGTATTTTCTTAGGGCCGTCATGTATCGACCAGCCTATGGACCTCAGATCCGAGGTTTTATTTTTGGCAGCCCAATTTATGTATTTTTTTGAAGAAAACGCAGAGGTCTGTTCTATTTTTCTATATAAGAATAGTAACGCCAGGTCCAACTTATGTTTCCCTTCTAACTATATTATATATATTTGAATTATTTTATATGTTATTATATATTATTTTTATTGTCATCATATATTTAACAGATACTTCCATATGTAAGAAAACAATATCACACATCGTATTAACTTATAAAAATAATTTCTTAACAAATAAAATCCTGGATTGTTTTGGCACGAAAATCCTAGTGATTGTGTACAAAAGCTTGGTAAGATTTAAGGACGAATGTACTAATATCACTTATTATTTAAATATATTTATAACAAAATGCTCAGCCCCTTTTTATTTTTTAATAACATTGCTGGCCCAACCCAACATTATAATTAGAATCAGCCCAGCAAAATCGTGTATTTCGAGAAAGTGCAAATGGCCTGTAATTTTTAGGAAATAAAATAAATGGGCCGCATGGACGCTACATTATTTGTTCACCCATCCCAGCTAATGGCTGTAATTCAAAAAAAAGATCAAATTGACTGTAAATTCTACCGCATAAAAAATGTAAATTCTGAAAAAATGGGTTGAATACGTGCCACATTTTGGAGGGTAAAATGTGGGCCAATAGGTCGGAGCCAACGCAAGTAAATGCGTCAATTTAATCAACAAATGATTACGACATGTTAGCCGTTCGATTTACATCCAACGCATCGCATCCATCTTCAATCTCTCGTCTTCTTCCTCCGCCGCTTGAGACCACCTCCGCCTCCTGCTGCTAGTAGCTCTGCTTAGGACGCTTCGCTATGAAGCGCTACTCCACCGTTGGCTAGACCATCCCTCCACCCTCCACACCTCCTGTTCTTCTCCACCGACTGCCAAACCACACCGCACTAGAACCAGTTAACCCTCGTACACCTCTCCGTCTGCGACTCTACTCCTCCGTCTTCCCATCTCCGGCTCGTTGCTGTCCAGGGCCTCGCCGTCGTCCACCACCTTGGATGCGCTCGGCGTGGCGTGGTCAACGTGGTCAACGAACGACACCATCGGAAGTAGACTGTGCGTGGAGAGGCTGATAGCTGGGTCCACGGCTGCACACAAGGAAATGCCTCCTTATTACACACAAAATAATGAATCCTCCACCTGACATCTGGGACCCACCGGAAGGGCCTCTGTATTTCACGAAAATAACGTGCCCCCCGCTGACATGTCAGACCCACCAGCTATGTTTGCACGCAAGGAAGTGCCTCCTTATTACGCACAAAAAAATGAATACTCCCCCTGCCAGCTAGAACTCGGCATAGTGGGAGGCTGACTTGTGGGCCTACCAAGTTGGCGGGGACGGAGGGCATTGTCAACTTAGTCAATATGAACAATTCTAGCTCTTGTTACCGTACGATGTTCATCCAACGGCCGTAGTGCTTCTTCAACCTCTGGTCTTCTTGCTCCAGCCGCCCAAACCAGCGTCGGTCGTGTCGCGTGCTCCTGCCTCCCGTGGCCGGCTGTGATGCCGCGGAGGCCTCACCGCCCCCTACTACTCCCACCGCTGGCCAAGCCATCCCTCTACTCACCCACATCCCCTGTTATTCTGCGGCGACAGTAGCCTCACACCGCAGCCGAACCAGTTGACCCTCGTACTCCTCTTCGCGTGGGCATCCACTGTTGTGTCTTCCCCGGCTCCGAGTCGTCCCCTTGCTAGTCCTCACCGTCGTCCACCGCCGTGGTGCTCTCGGCGCGGCGTGGTCAACGTGGTCAAGGAATGACTTCCATCGGACATGGACTGTACGTGGAGAGGGCCGATACCGGGTCCACGGCCGCAGCAAGGAAGTGCATACTTATTACGCTTAAAATAATGATTCCTCCACCTGATAGCGGGGACCCACCGGACGGGCCACCGTATTTCACGAAAAAAAACATTTCCCCCTGACTGCTGGGACCCACCAGCTACATCTTCGCACGCAAGGAAGTGCATCCGAAAAAAAATAATTCGCCCCCCTGACTGCTGGGACCCGCCAGCTACATCTTCGCACGCAAGGAAGTGCGTCCGGGCAAAAAAAAAATGATTCGCCCCCCTGACTGCTGGGACCCACCAGCTACATCTTCGCACGCAATGAAGTGCCTGACAGTCGGGACCCACCTGGTCGAAGCGTACGTAGCATTGTCATTCTGGTCACGAACGTGTATGTACATATATACTGGTGGATGTAGAGGCAGGCACGTGTCGTAGTAGAGGCGCGCACGTAGCATGTACACGTACGTACAGCGGCCAGGGTGCAAGAAAGAAAATCTGACCACGATATGTGTACATCTGGCGAGGTCTCGAACGCCTACTCACGCATACGTACGGCCAGGGCTCGTGTACATGGCTGGGTCGGAACGGAGAAACAGCGTCGTCGTCATGTCCATGGGGAGGCAACAAAATGCGTCGTGTTCATGGGGAGGCAATGGAATGCGTCGTGTTCATGGGGGGGCAACGGAATGCGTCGTGTTCATCGGGAGGCAACGGAACGCGTGGGAGCCAACCGGCTGGGTTGGAACGGAATGTGTGGTCGTGTTCATCGGGAGGGTTTGGACGGAACAGGTGATGGAAACGAGGCCTGGCGTACCACAGAACAGAGGAAACGGCCTTGAGTTCGACCAGCCACGTTCAAAACGGGATCCTGTTCATCGGGAGGGGTCTGGCGTACCGCAAAACGGACGAAACGGACCTCCTACGGTCAAAACGGGGGTCCTGTTGATCGGGAGGGGTGTGGCGTACCACAAAACGGATGAAACAGGCCTCCTACGGTCGAAACGGGGGTCCTGTTGATCGGGAGGTGTGTGGCGTACCGCAAAACAGACGAAACGGGCCTCCTACGGTCGAAAAGGGGGTCCTGTTGATCGGGAGGGGTGTGGCGTACCGCAAAAACAGACGAAACAGACCTCCTATGCTCGAAACGGGGGTCCTGTTCATCAGGAGGGGTGTGGCGTACCGCAAAACGGGACTCCACGGGATACTGTTCATCTCCATCGTCGACCTCCTCCAGCCTCCACGGGCTACCGTCGACCTCCTCCAGCCTCCACGGGCTCCTGTTCATCCAGCCTCCACCGCGCGCTACTCCATCGGCTACTGTTCAACCACCCCTCCACGGGCACCCCTCCACCATCTACTGTTCATCCAACCCTCCACACCACGGGGTCCTGTTCAACCACCCCTCCACGGGCACCCCTCCACCGTCTGCTGTTCATCCAGCCCTCCACACCACGGGGTCCTGTTCAACCACCCCTCCACGGGCACCCCTCCACCGTCTACTGTTCATCCAGCCCTCCACCACACCACGGGGTCCTATTCATCCAGAGGCAACGCCACCGCCATCGCTCATCCAAACCCCGCAACACTCACTGTTCATCCCAGAGGCAACATCGATCGGCTTGATTAGTAGCGATAGCGAAGAATCGCCGATCGGGTTCATTAGCAGCCATCGATCGATCGCTCGGAGTTCGATGGCGTAACTGCTGTAGTCGCAATCGCTTCGGGTTCGATTAGAGCCCAACGCCTCGCCAGTTCGATTAGAGCTAACGCCGCACACACGCTGCAGCGTCACGTGTATGAGAGAACGCGCATCGCTTCGCCCCGACCTCCCACCATAACCACGAACTCCCCAAAATTCCCCCCTCGCTTCTACCACGGTTTTTTCCGTCATGGACGGCCCAAAGAATGTCATGCAACTGCGTCTCCGCCCGCCCAGGATGAAAAGCCCATTTTCTGTCATGATTTTTTGTCATAGAAGTAGGAGCCCACCACATCTATGATGATACCGTGTTTTGTCACAATTATCGTCATAGAAGTGTCATATGTATGACAGAAAAAATTTCGTTCGACCCAAAATGTCACAGATGTGTCTTTTCTTGTAGTGATCCTTGCCGGAACTCCAAGACGACACACCAATTCTTTCAAGAATTTGATAGCTGACTGAGCAGTCACCTTTCTCACGACAGTGACTTCTGGCCACATTGTAAACTTGTCGATGGCAACGAACAAAAATTCAAGCCCCCGATTGCTCGGGGGAAGGGGCCGAGGATATCGAGCCCCCAGACCGAAAATGGCCATGATAGAGGGATTGTTTGAAGAGCTTGGGCAGGTAGGTGTGTTTTCTTGGAATGGAACTAGCAAGCTTCGCATGTCTTGACGAGCTCGACCGCATCTTGGATGGCTGTGGGCCAATAGAATCCTTGCTGGAATGCTTTCCCAACTCATGCCCTTGATCCAATGTGTGAGCCGCACATTCATCTGTGAATCTCAGCCAACAGTTACATTCCATCCTCCCGGCAGACGCACTTCAATTTCACACTGTTGGGCCTCCTTCTCTATAGAGTGTCATCAACAAACTGATACATACTAGCCCTCTGGGCTATTTTTTCAGCTTCATCTTGGTCGCCGGGGAGTTCTCCGGTCTGGAGGAAGTGGACGATGTGCATTGCCGAAGTTGAAGCCTGGGGCTCAGCAAGAAGGACTAGCGGCACCTCCTCTGCTGCAGGAGCACCAGCCTTGTTCACGGGGTCCATGGGCCCGGCTGGAGGTAGTGGTCCGACAGGCTGTGAGGAGTTGTTTCCGACAGGGTCTCTGGTGGGAGCGGACGGCTCGACCGCGAGAGGCTTACCGTAGTCCAACTTTCTCCTTTTCCGGGCCATTGTTGCTGGTGATACGGAGGGCTGAGAGAGATGGAGAACTGTCGGGGATATACCCCGCGGTATGACCCGGCCGGAATTGGCGACTCACTGGTGACCCGCCCGGAGATTGGCGATTCACAGATAACCTGCCCGATCTTGGCGACTCATTAGTAACCCGGCGAGCGGGTCACATGGACAACAAGGCCCAAAGCCCAGAAGGCCTGCTCACGTTATGATGGGCCGGATTAAGAGGAAAGGGATGAAGAATATTTCCTTTATGAGGAACCAAGACCCGGACTTGTAATTAACTTGTAAGAGAGGATAGACTAGTCCTAGTCCTACTAGGACTCCAAATGTAACCCGCCCTCTAACTTATATAAGGAGGGGCAAGGCTCCCAAGAGGGACAAGCAAGAAGAAACAATCTCTAGGGCTAGACACAAAGAGACGGCTTACCGGCGACTCCCTCATGGTCATAATGAGACCTAGCCACAAACAGCATGTAGGGTTATTATCGAATGATGTTTCCCCGGACCCGAAGCTGTCTATATCCTTGTCTTATGTTGCATCTCTCGATTCCTCCCAACCCCACTCAAGCTACCACATAGATGCGTTGGCCTCGCGACTAAGTCCTCACACTAAGTACATATGTCGTGACAAATCCACGACAGTTGGCGCCCACCGTGGGGCTCGCGCACGGTGGTGATGAGTTCTTGGAGGGATCTCTTCCGAGATCGAGAAGATCGTGATGTGCTGGATGAAAGAGAACCAGTGCAGAAGGATGCACATCGTCTCCATGGTAAGCAGTCGGAGCAATATACGAGGTTGAGATTAAAGAAATTAGGGTTCTGCGTTCTGTGCGCCGCCGATGCAATATGATCAGTCCAAACCGACGGGAGATTGGTTTCGCCAAATCCGCAAGTTGTCAAGTCACAATTTCCATCGAAACGGACAAACGTTTTCTGATGTCTGATCCGCCAAGTTATGTAAGTTGCTATGGTTGGATGACAGGCTCAAGTCCAGAGGTTGTTTAGTACTGCTAGTCCACGTAGATAGAAAGATAAATCAAGTGGAGATCAAAACGAGTACCAGTACTGCTTTGCAATCTTGGGGAGAGAGCTGCAACTAGAGAGATTATAAAGTCCAGATGCTAATCCAAAGGCTAAAAGACGTTTCCATTAACCATCGTACTACTACTGCTTGATGAGCACAAGGATCAAAGCTGCATTATTTAAAAGAGCACTACCATGTTCAAGTCGGAGTTCTACTTCTTACGAGTAGGCTATGATCATGGTAGGCGCTCGAATAAAAAAAAGGAGTCCACGATCCATAGGAAAAATGACCGGAATATTGATTGGTCAAATCCACCATGACCCGGAGATGTATGCAATCGTCACACGGAACTCGGACACCTCTGCCATCGTAGCATGCCTGGTCGGCCTCTGCAGCAGGCTAATCCGCCTCGCCGCACTACCTCCGGGTCAAACCGACCCTGAGCTGTCGCCGTCCTCCACACCGCGGCCTACCTCTGCCACCTGGCTCCAGGCCGCTGCCGCAGGCCTGCTTCGACCGCCGCTATGAAGCGCCGCGGTTTTCGCCTCCGCCGTCTCCAAGGCACTACCTCAACCTGCCGCGCTACCTCCAGGGCCCCGTGCCACCTCTGCTGGCCATCGCTGCGGGACTCGCCGGCTCCGCCGCTCTTCCGTCTGCTGATCCACTGCTGCCGCCTCTGTCCGGCGTCTGACTACGAGCCGCCTCTGCCTTGTGCCCTCACAGCGGCCTCTGCCCTCGCTGATGTTGACCCGCCGTTGTTGAGTCCCGCTCCAAGCCTCCATGATGTGAGGCGCCGCCACAAGTCGTGAGTCGCCTGCAACTGCAAGCCACCTCCGTGTGGCTGCGCTGAACCGGCCACAGTCGCGTCTCTCCAATCCACCGCTGTGGCGGACGCACTTCGTCGACCCACCGCGATTTGAGTCGTCGGGGGTCTCTTCACTTGAAGCCGCACTGAGCCGGCCCGGTTGAACGACTCACCTCTGTCTTCACTCCCATTACTGTTGCATGTAGATCGGCGTAAAAGTCACCTACCTCTATGCCATACCAATGAACCGAGCTGCCTAATGACTGATGGACATGCACCATGGATACAGGTTGATGGTCTGTTCAACTCATTTGCAAAATGCGCACGCACAATCATCTGTTAGGTTTGTCCAACTGCGCCTAGTTGTGTACACGCGCAAGTTCAGAAGAATTTCATATGATAGGCTCGTTTCAAAAGCAGTCAAAACAAAATGGGTTTTTTTCATTGGTATGTGAAGGCAGAATTGATCAATCAGACTAGGTGGAGTACTATTTCCTGGCGGAAAAGACCAAGGCCTTTCTGCCTTGTTTCATTGTTGAGCTGCCGCTCGAGTGTTGCCTATGACGGACAACTACTATTGGGGGGCAAGAAAAACAATTCAAGTTACAACAGTGCTAGACAAAGGAGGGTCACGTGGGTGTTGTGCTACATCACATCAGCGGAGCTGAAAGGATGCATATACTATTCAGCATTATCTGGCACCATCAGCTGCATTCATCTGGCAAAAACAAAACCAGGTGTTATCCCTCCTATATATTTTATTAGTACATTTTAATTCCTCTAAATTTCATTACACTGCACTATGGTGTAATCAGACGCAGTGAAACTATTGTTATACTGTGGATATGGGGCACGCACCGACATCAGCCTGCATTAACGATCGTCTGTGCCGCACTGCTCGACGAACACACAGTCCGGTCTATGTCAGAACGCGTGTAAACCGCCACCCTACTATGCAGTCTACATCAACCTCATGACCGACTATCTCGTCCGCGCCGGCTTACAACGCCACTGCCGGCTCATCTACCTGCTCCCGTGGCTGATTCGCTCGTGATTGGTTTTAACCTCACCATAGTGATCGTCAACTCCGCGGCGGATAATTTCTGGCTTAACATGTCAGGTGAAATCCATCCAGTATATTTTAATATTATATATTGCTTTCTTTAAAAGAGCAATTACTCTGGCTTGCAAGTTTTCCAATGCAGGACAAATTGTCCACTGCAAAAAGGGATTATTATATCACAAAGTTATTGGATAACTCATGCCGGTTTATATCACGGTTAAATATGAAGAATCTCAAGCCAACTCCTCGAGTCGTCTTGAGACTTGAGGGATACAATGACATGACTCGGGAACTCCGGGTCATGTGAGGGAAGGATAACCCGGTTCCGGAGGCCACCGCCATATTGATGAAAATTTAAAGGCCGTCAGAAAATTGTCGGTTCAAATTAAAGATTTCGGTTTAAAATCCGGCTCAAGAGACATCTTTCTCCCGCAAAGATTTGAAGCTCTCAAATCTGTTTCAACATCCGGCTCAAGGTAAATTTTTCTCTTACAAAGCTTTGAAGCTCTCAAATCCGGTTTAAAGTTCCGGTTCAAAAAATAATAATCTCTCGCAAGTTCGAGTTCTCAAACAAATTAAGGGTTGTCAAAAGAGAACTTGCTGCCATGATGCGCGGTTCAAACATGGGTATCCTGCCTTACGGCTTAGCTTATTATGGTCACTTGGGGGCTTCCTGTTCAAACATAGGCCATATTCGAACCAAAGAGAACTTAGCTGTCGGTACCCTTTTGATCGGCACACTGCCAAACTCACTAGGGGGCTTCTTGATCGTATTCGAATCATAGATCAACCCCTTTTGGGTCCGACGTGGATCGTATTCGAATCAGCGTCATTAAAACAACTCTCAAGGTCATTTTGGGGCTTCCTATTCAAACATAGGTCGTATTCGAACCAAAGAGAACATAGCTGTCGGTACCCTCTTGATCGGCAACGCCAAAGCCACTGGGGGCTACATGATCTTATTCGAATCCTAGCTTAACCCCTTTGGAACGGTTCTTGATCGTGTTGAATCGAAGCCTTGATTTTCTTTTTATGCGGATTAAGTTTTTTGAACACAATCTTTTGGGTTTTGAGACTTTTTGCTCATATCTGAAGCATATATATGTGGTTTCTATTAACTCGCCCTGGCTTTCGACGAACAAGTCACCAGCATATGACAATATTAATACTTGGAAGGTTTGGCTTCTAAGTTTTGGGTTATCACCCTTACTGCACAGGTAACATAAGCGTGATGCGATTCAATATCACAGGTATGATATTGTTTATACATGATTATGTTTAAACCAGCCCTGGCTATGGACTTTAAGCCGCAGGTATATTTTGAATTACGTCATTGGAATCATGCGTGTATCAAAGATTGGGTTATCACCCTTACTATGCAGGTCACTTAAAACGGCAGTGCAAATTCAATATCACAGGTTCTTGTGATCTACCTGTGTGCAGGATAAGATTACAT
The DNA here is from genome assembly GCA_021605145.1 of Aegilops bicornis. Lineage (NCBI taxonomy): Eukaryota > Viridiplantae > Streptophyta > Magnoliopsida > Poales > Poaceae > Aegilops > Aegilops bicornis. The sequence continues at coordinate 551,821,613 of CM038670.1, read as the reverse complement.
TTGGGTGGTTACCCGCCCTGGTTTTTGACGTTAAGTCGCCAGGGCGTATGTTGTTTAAACTTTGTGCAGGATTTGCAGAACTATGACTTATATAAAATGCTTAAGTCCAAGCTCATCATTAAAATTGATGCTTCAGAATGATCATCCGTGCTGGATTTACTTAAAGGCTATAAATAGGCGGGTTATAAAAATTCTGGCTTACAATGGAGGCGTATTAAATCGCCATCGTCCAAGAGTCGCCGGGTATTTAAAACTCCAGATTTACTTGTCAACAGATAAGGTACTTGAATCTTTAAATAGCCAAACTTGGATTGATTTTTTCATTATGATATTGAATGATTGAGGTTTTCAAACCGGGTTATTCAAATCTTTAATAGCCAACACAGCTGGATTTTTATTATGTTTATCAATAACTAATATTACGATTGAGGTTTTCAAAGTCGCTTCAGCGCAATGGCTAGTATTTTATCAATGAATATGATTTATTCTACAATGAAAGGAATAGTCCCGACTCGCTGCAGGCTTACGACCCGGCACTTGGGGGCTACATTATTCAAATTAAGATTACATCGAATATGCAAAGTCCCATGTCACTGCCAGCATGCACCATGGCACTTGGGGGCTAATGCAAAGTCATTTTTTGCTCAACTTATTGAAGACCCAAATCATCACATTCTAGATGAGCTGGCCCTTGGGGGCTACCAATTGCTCCTGTCAAAAATTCAAGGTACACAAGCCTCAGTCCATTACATTGAAAGATCCACTACTCAGTTGGTAGAGTACAAAGCTCTTAACCTTATGGACGTGGGTTCAAGCCCCATGGTGGAGATTACATCATATGATGTTATTATCAATGAATTATATATAAAGTCCCAGCTCAGTAATATCTTACTGAGCCGGCCCTTGGGGGCTACACGTTGCTGATCCAGTTTACATGATCATATTTACAAAGTCCCTGCTCATTATCGCATAATGAACCGGCCCTTGGGGGCTACACTGGTTGAAGTTTTATGAGCATAAGGCAATTACAAGTCCCAGGTGCTGCAAGCATGACAACCCGGCACTTAGGGGCTACATGTGATATACATATAAGGGGGAAAAATCTTCAAATTTTCAATTTTGAGCAGATCAGATTGACCTGGTGTTTGCAACAATCATGATCCGGTGTCACCATATATTTATGATCCGGCGTCGGCAACAGTTATGACCCGGTGCTATCAATATTTACAAGCTGGCAATTTTGGTTATGATAAACCGACAAGTTTTACCTCTTCAAGCCGGCTGAAAGTCAGATGAGTATTTCAAGACCAATATGTTTTAAGCCGGCGCTTTGGAAGCTGATTCAAGAGGATTATTTCTTACAATATTTCTCTAAAAGAGACTAATGCCAGCAAATTGACTCTGAAGCTGGCCTATTGACCCGGATTTCTCAAAAGAAGTATCTAGATTTTTTGCATTCACAAAGTTTGAACATATCTACTAAAGGAGATTTGCTATGAGTTCATGGGCATGTATCAAGAAGGAAATGCCAAGGATTTAAAGTTGATCAAGTGCCGGCTTACAAAAATTTAACCCGGAGCACAACCTATCAAGTTTGTTCTTGTGTTTATTTTACAGGATCAGTTTTACATGGATAAATCCAAATTAAACTGGGGGCTAATGTCGGGGATATACCCCGCGGTATGACCCGCCGAATTGGCAACTCATCGGGTGACCCGCCCGAGCTTGGCGATTCACGGATAACCTGCCCGATCTTGGAGACTCATTAGTAACCCCTTGGCGGGTCGGATGGACAACAAGGCCCAAAGCCCGAAGGCCGGATCACGTTATGATGGGCCGGATTAAGAGGAAAGGGATGACGAATATTTCCTTTACGAGGAAGCAAGCCCGGACTTGTAATTAACTTGTAAGAGAGGATAGACTAGTCCTAGTCCTACTAGGACTCCACATGTAACCCGCCCTCTAACTTATATAAGGAGGGGCAGGGCTCCCAAGAGGGACAAGCAAGAAGAAACAATCTCTAGGGCTAGACACAAAGAGCCGGCTTACCGGCGACTCCCTCATGATCATAATGAGACCTAGCCACAAACAACATGTAGGTTTATTACCGGATGATGTTTCCCAGGGCCCGAAGCTGTCTAAATCCTTGTCTTATGTTGCGTCTCTCGATTCCGCCCAACCCCACTCAAGCTACCACATAGATGCGTTGGCCTCACGACTAAGTCCTCACACTAAGGACATCTGCCGTGACAAATCCACGAAAAGAACGAAAGTTCCTGGTTCGATAGGAAGCTTCTGCTCAACACACTTGGACAGGTGATTAGCTATGTTGTTTTTCACACGGGGTACGTGCTCCGTTTGCAACCCGTCAAAGTGCTCCTCCAATCTCCTCACTTCCTCGACGTATGCTTCCATGGGCTTTGATAATCCTTGTTGACTTGTCTCACCACAAGCTGTGAATCTCCTCGAATGATCTGCTTCTTGATTCCCAATTTTGCTACAATTCTGAGCCCGGCAAGGAGCCCTTCATACTCAGCTGTATTGCTGGTGGCTTCTTCCCAGGCAAAATGCATTTGGACGACGTACTTCAAGTGCTCCCCGGAAGGGGCAACAGGAAGCACACCAGCCCCTGTAGCTTGTAGGGAAAAAGCACCATCAGAATACATATACCATTCTTGGAGTGATTCCTTGTCGGGCATAGCTATCTCTGTTACTTCCTCGTCAGGGGTTGGCGTCCATTCTGCAATAAACTCTGCCAGTGCCCTGCTCTGAATAGTTGATGTGCTCTCAAAGTTCAGACCAAAGCTGGATAACTCCATAGCCCACTCAACGATTCTGCCAGTAGCCTCAGGGTTTCGGAGTATCCTTTGCAACAAAAACGAGTGACAACCGTGATCTCGTGGGCTTGGAAGTAGTGGTGCAGTTTCCTTGAGGCCATAATGAGGCCAACGATCAATTTTTGCACACTAGAGTACCTCGATCTAGCCCCCTGTAACAAGGAGCCGACGAAGTACACTAGGCGCTCCACCACTTTCTTCCTTGCCACGTCCTTGGGGTTGTTCTTGTTGTCGTGCTCATTGCTGTCCTGATCCTTATCTGACTTCGCTATTTTCTGATCACATTCTGCCTCATCCACTTCTCGTTGTGCTATCAAGGCTGCACTGACCACTTGGTTGGTTGCCGCCAAGTATAGCAACAATGGTTCTTGGGGTTTGGGCGCAACCAAGGTAGGCACATACGATAGGTAGGCCTTCAACTCCTTCAGAGCTGCATCTCCTTCCGGGGTCCATTCCATAGGCCATTCCTTCTTAAAAATTTTAAAGAACGGCAGGGCACACTTGGGAAACTTGGCGATGAATCTGCTTAGTGTGGCAACACATCCTGTAAAGCGCCTCACATCCTTAACTATCCTTGGCGCTTGGATCTGCTCAATGGCTTTGATCTTCTCGGAGTTAGCTTTGACCCCCCGATGGGACACGAAGAAACCAAGTAGCTTGCCAGAGGGAATACCAAACACACACTTCTCCGGATTAAGCTTCAAATTGATCTTGCACAGATTAGCAAATGTCTCCTCCAAATCCTGGATAAGTGTGGCCTTATCCTTGGTTTTGACCATGATATCTTCCATATAGGCTTCTATATTTCTGTGTAATTGTGGCTCAAAACCAATCTGGACTGCCCTTGCAAAAGTGGACCCGACACTCTTTAATCTGAATGGCATGCGGACAAAGCAGTACGTACCACACGGAGTGATGAATGACGTCTTCTCTGGATCTTCTTTGGACATGAAGATCTGGTCATATCCGCTGAAGTGGAATCCATAATCTGGTCGATACGCAACAAGGGGAATGGGTCCTTCGGGAAATCCTTGTTGAGATCTATGAAATCAATGCAAAGCCTCCATTTCCCATTAGCCTTCCGGACTACCACTGGATTTGCCAACCACATAGGATGTAGTACTCCTCTGACCAAACCAGTTGGCTCCAGTTTCTTGATCTCTTCGGCAATGAACTGCTGCCTCTCCAAGGCCTGCTTCCGGACTTTCTGCTTGATAGGTCCGCATGTGAGTGAAGGAAATATGCCCTAGAGGCAATAATAAAGTTGTTATTTATATTTCCTTATATCATGATAAATTTTTATTATTCATGCTAGAATTGTATAAACCGGAAACTTAGTACATGCGTGAATACATAGACAACCAGAGTGTCACTAGTATGCCTCTACTTGACTAGCTCATTAATCAAAGATGGTTAAGTTTCCTAGCCATGGACAAAGAGTTGTCATTTGATGAACGGGTTCACATCATTAGAGAATGATGTGATTGACTTAACCCATCCGTTAGCTTAGAACTATGATCGTTTGGTTTATTGCTATTGCTTTCTTCATAACTTATACATGTTCCTATGACTATGAGATTATGCAACTCTCGAATACCAGAGAAACACTTAGTGTGCTATAAAACGTCACAACGTAACTGGGTGACTATAAAGCTGCTCTACAGGCGTCTCTGATGGTGTTTGTTGAGTTGGCATAGATCAAGATTAGGATTTGTCACTCCGATTATCGGAGAGGTATCTCTGGGCCCTCTCGGTAATGCACATCACTATACGCCTTGCAAGCGATGTGACTAATGAGTTAGTTACGGGATGATGCATTACGGAACGAGTAAAGAGACTTGTCGGTAACGAGATTGAACTAGGTATTGAGATACCTACGATCGAATCTCGGGAAAGTAACATACCAATGACAAAGGGAACAACGTATGTTGTTATGCGGTTTGACCAACAAAGATCTTTGCAGAATATGTGGGAACCAATATGAGAATTCAGGTTCCGCTATTGGTTATTGACCGGAAGTGAGTCTTTGTAATTGTCTACATAGTTCTTGAACCCATAGGGTCCGCACGCTTAACGTTCGATGACGATCAGTATTATGAGTTTATGTGATATTATGTACCGAAGGTTGTTTCGGAGTCCCGGATATGATCACGGACATGACGAGGAGTCTCGAAATGGTCAAGATGTAAATATTGATATATTGGAAGATGTTATACGGACACCAGATGAGTTTCGGGGGTCACCAGATAAATATCGGAGTGTCGGGGGGTTATCGGAACCCCCGGGGGAACTAATGGGCCTCTATGGACCTTAGTGGGAAGAGAGGAAGGGCCAGGAGGGGCTGGCCATGCCCCCTGGGTCCGAATTGGACTAGGGGAAGTGGGCGGCGCCCCCCTTTCCTTCCATTCCCCCTCTTCCTTCCTTCCCCCTCTCTCCCTCTTGGTGGATTCCTACTAGGACTTGGAGTCCTAGTAGGATTCCCCTCTTGGGGGCGTGCCCTAGGGGCCGGCCTTCCTCCCCCTTGCTCGTTTTTATACGGGGGCAGGGGCACCCTAGAACACACAAGTTGATAGTTGTCTTAGCCGTGTGCGGTGCCCCCCTCCACAGATTTCCACCTCGGTCATATTGTTGTAGTGCTTAGGCGAAGCCCTGCGTCGGTAACTTCATCATCATCATCATCACACCGTTGTGCTGACGAAACTCTCCCTCGACCTCAGCTGGATCAAGAGTATGAGGGACATCACCGAGTTGAACGTGTGCAGATCACGGAGGTGCCGTGCGTTCGGTACCTGGATCGGTTGGATCGTGAAGACGTTCGACTACATCAACCGCGTTACTAAACGCTTCCGCTTTCGGTCTACGAGGGTACGTGGACACACTCTCACCGCTCGTTGCTATGCATCACCTAGATGGATCTTCCATGTGAGTAGGAATTTTTTTGAAATTACTGCGTACCCCAACAGTGGCATCCAAGCCAGGTCTAGATATTATATGCATGAGTAAAACACAAAGAGTTGTGGGCGATAATAGTCATACTGCTTACCAGCATGTCATACTTTGATTCGGTGGTATTGTTGAATGAAGCGGCTCAGACCAACATTACGTGTACGATTACGCGAGACTTGTTCTACTGACGTGCTTCGCACACAGGTGGCTAGTGGGTGTCTGTTTCTCCAACTTTAGTTGAATCGAATGTGACTACGCCCAGTCCTTGTTGAAGGTTAAAACAGCAAACTTGACGAAAAATCGTTGTGGTTTTGATGAATAGGTAAGAACGGTTCTTGCTAAGCCCGTAGCAGCCACATAAAACTTGCAACAACAAAGTAGAGGATGTCTAACTTGTTTTTGCAGGGCATGTTGTGATGAGATATGGTCAAGACGTGATTACATAAATTGGTGTATGAGATGATCATGTTTTGTAACATAGTTATCGGCAACTGGCAGGAGCCATATGGTTGTCGCTTTATTGTATGAAATGCAATCGCCATGTAATTTATTTACTTTATCTCTAAGCGGTAGCGATTGTCGTAGAAGCAATAGTTGGCAAGACGACAACGATGCTTCGATGAAGATCAAGGTGTAAAGCCGGTGACGATGGTGATCATGACGGTGCTTTGGAAGATGGAGATCAAAGGCACAAGATGATGATGGCCATATCATATCACTTATATTGATTGCATGTGATGTTTATCCTTTATGCATCTTATTCTGCTTAGTACGGCGGTTGCATTATAAGATGATCTCTCACTAAATTTCAAGGTATAAGTGTTCTCCCTGAGTATGCACCTTTGCGATAGTTCGTCGTGCCGAGACACCACGTGATGGTTGGGTGTGATAAGATCTACATTCACATACAACGGGTGCATGCCAGTTTTGCACACGCAGAATACTCGGGTTAAACTTGACGAGCCTAGCATATGCAGATATGGCCTCGGAACACTGAGATCGAAAGGTCGAGCGTGAATCATATAGTAGATATGATCAACATAGTGATGTTCACCATTGAAAACTACTCCATCTCACGTGATGATCGGACATTGTTTAGTTGATATGGATCACATGATCACTTAGATGATTAGAGGGATGTCTATCTAAGTGGGAGTTCTTAAGTAATATGATTAATTTAACTTTAATTTATAACAAACTTAGTACCTGATAGTATTTTGCATGTCTATGTTGTTGTAGATAAATGGACCATTCTGTTGTTCCGTTGAATTTTAATGCGTTCCTTGAGAAAGCTAAGTTGAAAGACGATGGTAGCAATTACACTGACTAGGTCCGTAACTTGAAGATTATCCTCATTGCTGCACAGAAGAATTACGTCCTGGAAGCACCGCTAGGTGCAAGACCCGCTGCAGGAGCAACGCCGGACGTTGTGAACGCCTGGCAGAGCAAAGCTGATGACTACTCGATAGTTCAGTGTGCCATGCTTTCCGGCTTAAAACCGTGACTTCAACGACGTTTTGAACGTCATGGAGCATATGAGATGTTCAGGAGTTGAAGTTAATATTTCAAGAAAATGCCCGGATTGAGAGATATGCAGTCTCCAATAAGTTCTACAGCTGCAAAATGGAGGAGAATAGTTCTGTCAGTGAGCATATACTCAGAATGCCTGGGTACCACAATCACTTAACTCAGTTGGGATTTAATCTTCCAGTTGATAGTGTCATTGACAGAGTTCTTCAATCACTGCCACCAAGGTACAAAAGCTTCGTGATGAACTATAATATGCAAGGGATGGATAAGACAATCCCCGAGCTCTTCACAGTGCTAAAGGTTGCGGAGGTAGAAATCAAGAAGGAGCATCAAGTGTTGATGGTCAACAAGACCACTAGTTTCAAGAAAAACAGTAAAGGGAACAAGGGGAACTTCAAGAAGAACGACAAGCAAGTTGTTGCTGAAGTGAAGAAGCCCAAGTCTGGACCTAAGCCTGAGACTGAGTGCTTTTACAACAAAGAGACTGGTCACTGGAAGCGGAACTGCCCCAAGTATTTGGCGAAGAAGAAGGATGGCAAAGTGAAAGTATATTTGATATACATATTATTGATGTGTACCTTACTAATGCTTGCAGTAGCGCCTGGGTATTTGATACTGGTTCTATTGCTAATATTTGCAACTTGAAACAGGGGCTACGGATTAAGCGAAGATTGGCTAAGGACGAGGTGACGATGCACGTGGGAAATGGTTCCAAAGTCGATGTGATCGCTGTCGGCACGCTACCTCTACATCTACCTTCTGGATTAGTTTTAGACATGAATAATTGTTATTTGGTGCCAGCGTTAAGCATGAACATGACATCTGGATCTTGTTTGATGCGAGACGGTTATTCATTTAAATCAGAGAATAATGGTTGTTCTATTTATATGAGTAATATATTTTACGGTCATGCACCCTTGATGAGTGGTCTATTTTTACTAAATCTCGATAGTAGTGATACACATATTCATAGTATTGAAGCCAAAACATATAAGTTTAATAATGATAGTGCAACTTATTTGTGGCACTGCCGTTTGTCATATTGGTGTAAAGCGCATGAAGAAACTCCATTATGATGGGCTTTTGTAATCACTTGATTATGAATCACTTGATGCTTGTGAACCATGCCTCATGGGCAAGATGACTAAAACTCCATTCTCCGGAACAATGGAGCGAGCAACAGACTTGTTGGAAATAATACATATTGATGTATGCGGTCCGATGAGTGTTGATGCTCGTGGCGGGTATCGTTATTTTCTGACCTTCATAGATGATTTGAGCAGATATGGGTATATCTACTTGATGAAACATAAGTTTGAAATATTTTAAAAGTTTAAAGAATTTCAGAGTGAAGTGGAAAATCATCGTAACAAGAAAATGAAGTTTCTATGATCTGATCATGGAGGAGAATATTTGAGTTACGATTTTGGTCTTCACTTGAAACAATGCGGAATAGTTTCGCAACTCACGCCACCCGGAACACCACAGCGTAATGGTGTGTCCGAACGTCGTAATTGTACTTTATTAGATATGGTGCGATCTATGATGTCTCTTACTGATTTACCGCTATCATTTTGGGGTTATGCTTTAGAGACGGCTTGATTCACGTTAAATAGGGCACCATCTAAATCTGTTGAGACGACACCATATGAACGGTGGTTTGGCAAGAAACCCAAGTTGTCATTTCTTAAAGTTTGGGGTTGTGATGCTTATGTGAAAAAGCTTCAACCTGATAAGCTCGAACCCAAATCGGAGACATGTGTCTTCATAGGATACCCAAAGGAGACTGTTGTGTACACCTTCTATCACAGATCCGAAGGCAAGATATTCTTTTCTAAGAATGGATCCTTTTTAGAGAAGGAGTTTCTCTCGAAAGAAGTGAGTGGGAGGAAAGTAGAACTTGACGAGGTAATTGTACCTACTCCCTTATTAGAAAGTAGTTCATCACAGAAATCAGTTCCAGTGATTCCTACTCCAGTAAGTGAGGACGCTAATGATGATGATCATGAATCTTCTCATCAAGTTACTACCGAACCTCGTAGGTCAACTAGAGTAAGATCCGCTCCAGAGTGGTATGGTATGATGAGACCAGATTCTGCCAAAATAGCTTGAGGCCATGAAATCTGAGATGGGATCCATGTATGAGAACAAAGTGTGGACTTTGGTTGACTTTCCCGACGATCGGCAAGCCATGGAGAATAAATGGATCTTCAAGAAGAAGATTGCCGCTGATGGTAATGTTACCGTCTACAGAGCTCGACTTGTTGCGAAAGGTTTTCGACAAGTTCAAGGAGTTAACTACGATGAGACCTTTCACCCGTAGCGATGCTTAAGTCCGTCCGAATCATGTTAGCAATTGCCGCATTTTATGATTAAGAAATTTGGCAAATGGATGTTAAAACTGCATTCCTTAATGTATATCTTAAAGAAGAGTTGTATATGATGCAACCAGAAGGTTTTGTCGATCCAAAAGGTGCTAACAAAGTGTGCAAGCTCCAGCGATCCATTTATGGACTGGTGCAAGCATCTCGGAGTTGGAATATACTCTTTGAAAGTGTGATCAAAGCATATGGTTTTATACAGACTTTTGGAGAAGCCTGTATTTACAAGAAAGTGAGTGGGAGCTCTGTAGCATTTCTGATATTATACGTAGATGACATATTGTGATCGGAAATGATACTGAATTTCTGAATAGCATAAAAGGATACTTGAATAGGAATTTTTCAATGAAAGACCTCGGTGAAGCTGTTTATATTGGGCATCAAGATCTATAGAGAGAGACCAAGATGCTTAATTGGACTTTCACAAAGCACATACCTTGATAAAGTTTTGAAGAAGTTCAAAATGGATCAAGCACAGAAAGGGTTCTTGCCTGTATTACAAGGTGTGAAGTTGAGTCAGACTCAATGCCCGACCACTGCAGAAGATAGAGAGAAAATGAAAGTCATTCCCTATGCTTCAGCCATAGGTTCTATCATGTATGCAATGCTGTGTACCAGACCTGATGTGTGCCTTGCTATTAGTTTGGTAGGGAGGTACCAAAGTAATCCAGGAGTGGATCACTGGACAGTGGTCAAGAACATCCTGAAATAACTGAAAAGGACTAAGGATATGTTTCTTGTTTATGGAGGTGACAAAGAGCTCGTCGTAAACGGTTACGTCGATGCAAGCTTTGACACTGATCCGGATGACTCTAAGTCAAAAACCGGATACGTATTTTTATTGAATGGTGGAGCTGTCAGTTGGTGCAGTTCCTTGCAAAGCATCATGGTGGGATCTACGTATGAAGCGGAGTACATAGCTGCTTTGGAAGCAACAAATGAAGGAGTCTGGATGAAGGAGTTCATATCTGATCTAGGTGTCATACCTAGTGCATTGGGTCCAATGAAAATCTTTTGTAACAATACTGGTGCAATTGCCTTGGCAATGGAATCCAGATTTCACAAGAGAACCAAGCACATCAAGAGACGCTTCAATTCCATCTGTTACCAAGTCAAGGAGGGAGACATGGAGATTTGCAAGATACATACGGATCTGAATGTTGCAGACCCGTTGACTAAGCCTCTCTCACGAGAAAAACATGATCAACACCAAGACTCCATGGGTATTAGAATCATTACAATGTAATCTAGATTATTGACTCTAGTGCAAGTGGGAGACTGAAGGAAATATGCCCTACAGGCAATAATAAAGTTGTTATTTATATTTCCTTATATCATGATAAATGTTTATTGTTCATGCTAGAATTGTATTAACCGGAAACTTAGTACATGTGTGAATACATAGACAAACAGAGTCTCAATAGTATGCCTCTACTTGAGTAGCTTATTAATCAAAGATGGTTAAGTTTCCTAGCCATGGACAAAGAGTTGTCATTTGATGAACGGGATCACATCATTAGATAATGATGTGATTGACTTGACCCATCCATTAGATTAGCACTATGATCGTTTAGTTTAGTGCTATTGCTTTCTTCATAACTTATACATGTTCCTACGACTATGAGATTATGCAACTCCTGAATACTGGAGGAACACTTAGTGTGCTATCAAACGTCACAACGTAACTGGGTGACTATAAAGATGCTCTACAAGTGTCTCCAATGGTGTTTGTTGAGTTGGCATAGATCGAGATTAGGATTTGTCACTCCGATTGTCGGAGAGGTATCTCTGGGCCCTCTCGATAATGCACATCACTATAAGCCTTGCAAGCAATGTGACTAATGAGTTAGTTACGGGATGATGCATTACGGAACGAGTAAAGAGACTTGCCGGTAACGAGATTGAACTAGGTATGGAGATACTGACGATCGAATCTCGGGCAAGTAACATACCGAGGACAAAGGGACCAACGTATGTTGCTATGCGGTTAGACCGATAAAGATCTTCGTAGAATATGTCGGAACCAATATGAGCCTCCAGGTTCCGCTATTGGTTATTGACCGGAAGTGAGTCTCGGTCATGTCTACACAGTTCTCTAACCCGTATGGTCCGCATGCTTAACATTCGATGATGATCGGTATTATGAGTTTATGTGTTTTGATGTACCAAAGGTTTTTCGAAGTCTCGGATGTGATCACGGACATGACGAGTTGTCTCAAAATGGTCGAAACATAAATATTTATATATTGGACGATATTATACGGACATTGGATGAGTTCCGGGGGTCACTAGATTAATATAGGAGTGCTGGGGGGTTATCGGAACCCCCGGGGGAACTAATGGGCCTCTATGGGCCTTAGTGGGAAGAGAGGAAGGGCCAGGAGGGGCTGGCCGCACCCCCATTGGGTCCGCATTGGACTAGGGGAAGGGGTGGTGCCCCCCTTTTCTTCCCTTCCCCCTCTTCCTTCCTACCCCCTCTCTCCCACTTGGTGGATTCCTCCTAGGACTTGGAATCCTAGTAGGATTCCCCTCTTGGGGGCGCGCCCTAGGGGCCGGCCGGCGTCCCCTTGCTCCTTTATTTACGGGGGCAGGGGGCACCCTAGAACACACAGGTTGATAGTTGTCTTAGACATGTGCGGTGCCCCCTCCACAGATTTCCACCTCGGTCATATCATTGTAGTGCTTAGGCGAAGCCCTGCGTCGATAACTTCATCATCACCGTCATCACGCTGCTGTGTTGACGAAACTCTTCCTCGACCTCAGCTGGATCAAGAGTACGAGGGACGTCACCGAGCTGAACGTGTGCAAATCGTGTAGCTGTCGTGCGTTCGGTACTTGGATCGGTTGGATTAGAAGACGTTTGACTACATCAACCGCGTTGCTAAACGGTTCCGCTTTCGGTCTACGAGGGTACGTGGAAACACTCTCCCCGCTCGTTGCTATGCATCACCTAGATGGATCTTGCGTGTGCGTAGGAATTTTTTTGAAATTACTGCATTCCCCAACAGTGGGCAGACAACAAGGTGGTGCTCAATTACCTCCCTGGGAACACCGGGATATCAGATGGTTGCCAGGAAAACACATAGATATTCGCCCGCAGGAGGGCAACGAACGCGCTTTCCTATTTGTCATCGAGGGCGACATTGATGGTAAAAGTACCACCAACGCCAGCCAGCCCTGTCGGGACCTTCTTCAGTTGGGGTGCAGCAACCTTGGATCTCTTGTTGTTGGAACCCTCTGGCACGTCGTCAATGGGTGATGTGCACTCGGAGGGGGCACGCTACCCGGACTCCTTGCCGCATGTCGTACGTTCGCTCTTCTTTCCTTTGCTTTACTTGGCGGGAGCTGCCGCTGGCGCCGCCTCTACTGCGACTGCATCCCGGTACATCTTGTCCACACAGATAATTGCATCCTTCTAATCCGATGGGATAGTGATGACTCCCAGTGGCCCAGGCATCTTCAAGGTGTTTTAAGCATAGTGGGATGCTGCCATGAATTTGGCCAGGGCCCGGCGTCCAAGAATCCCATTGTACGACAGGGGGAGATCAACCACATCAAACACTATCTTCTCAGTTTGATAGTTCAGTTCTCCCCCAAACATCACCGGCAACGTAATCTTCCCTTTGGGATGGCTCCTGCCGGGATTAACTCCTTGAAACGTGCCGGTGACCTCTAACTCTTCTTCTCCTATCTGAAGCTTGTTGATGACTATCGGGGAAATCAAATTCAACTGGCCCCGCCATCCACTAACATCTTTGTGATATTGAGGTTGCGAATTGTTGGAGAGACCAACAAGGGCAAACATCCTACCACAGTGGTGCGGCCAGGGTGATCCTCGCAGTGGTGCGTCCAGGGTGATCCTCCTCATCAAAGATGATGGGCATGCGGGACCATTTGAGCGGCTTCCGGGCCTCTGGCGCTGGTTCCACGACATTGATCTCTCGTGCCCATCGCTTGAGCTGGCGGTGAGAGGCGTGCAAAGATGCACCTCCATCAATGCATAGGGCATCAGTGGCCTTCTGAAACTCCTGCTCGCTGGTTTCATCTTCATTCCCTCCATCACTCACATCATCACAGATTTCTTTCTCTTGACTCCTGGCGGGCTTTCCTTGGTTCTGAAAGGGTTTGCCAGGGCGATTTGCTACACCTCCTCGGCCCTTACCGCCAGCGGCATTCTGACCTTTTTCCTTATCACGCTTATCATACTCTGCCCTCTTTTTCTTGATAAGCTGCTCAACCTGGTAACACTCCTGAAGGTCGTGGCCCTTGGTCTGATGGATCTTGCAGCACGACCCATCGCCTTTCCCAGCTTTCTCGATGGCAGCGGCTTCCCGGCAGGCAGTGTAAGCGACAGCTTCCTTTCCTGGGGCCTCAGCCTTGGCCTTCTTGCCGGTACTAGGTGTGCCCAAACCTTCCACAGTCATCACTGCCTTATCTCTTGGCTTCTTACTGTGCTTCTTGCCCTTTCTCTGACTGGTTGATTCATCATCATCCTCTGAATCAACATTGGTGCAATCTTCCACTCTGGGCAACTTCCTTCCTTCCTCTATACAAGCACACTTATCCACCAGTGTGTATAGCTCCTTTATAGTCTTGGGCAACCGCACGTTCATCTCGGAACGAATGCGATGGTTACGCACATTGGACTGGAAAGCTGCTATAACGGCTGCTGGATGGATATTCAGAATATTTCTATGAACTTTACTAAATCTCAGCAAATACTTATGGAGAGTTTCTCATTCCTTCTACTCGAGAAATTGCAGGTCGCTGGGCCTGCCGGGCTCTTGGTGGCCATCGGTGAAGGCACCGATGAACTCGTGGCACAGGTTTTCCCATGACGAAATGGAGTTCTCTGGCAGGTGCATCAGCGTAGACCTCACATTGGACTTGAGGGCCAAAGGGAAGTAGTTGGCGAACACCTTCCCATCTCTTCCCCAGGTAGCCTGAACAGCGATGGTGTAGATGCTCAGGAACTCTGCCGGGTTCAGCCTCCCGTCGTACGTCTCAGGTATCTTTGGCTTGAACATGCGAACGAACGGCCAACGGACTTGCTGCAGTTCTCGTGTAAAGGCAGGGCATCAGACATCAAAAGGTAGGCACCCACCAACACCGAACGCAGGCTCGTCGACGTTGAGGCCATCGCACCCGTCGGTCTGGCGGAGGTCGTCGCGATGTCGATCTACGACGACACGCGCATCTCCCCGCCACCTATCCTCCGGGGCTCGACGTTGGCCTGGACGTGCTCGAGGGTCAGAAGAGGCCATCGAGACGTCGTCGGGGTCTTGATTTTTCTGCTCCCGCACCGGTTGCCGTGGTGGGGACTGCATAGTGGGGACGGCCCCCTCTGTTCAGCCAGCAGCACGGGCGGTTGATGTTGCTTGGGGAGGTCGTGGCGGGCTAGCTCGTCGTGAGCTCCCAGCTTCAGCGAAACCGAGTAGGCTTTGGATGGTGGCACGCCATTCATCCATCTACTCGGCTGCTGGCGGAAACCTCAATAGCAGCTGAGCTCGCGCCATAGCCTCTATGGCTGTGCTTGGCATAGATGTTGATGACGTCGACCACACCGTCACCTGGCTCTTGACAGTGCAAGCGGCGGCGGTGTCGTGCCCACGCTGCTGTGGGACGACCACCTGGGCGGCGGGGTTGTGCGGCGGTGGTGCTCGAGGGTCAGTAGCTCCTTCGAGCGCAGCGGTCTGGTTGGCTCATCCAGGAGGAGGCGCATGCGGCGTGGTTGGTCCCGTGGTGGGGCGGCCGGAGGAGGGGGTGCCCGTTGGTGGGTGGAGGGGTGCGGACGGAGTGACCCC
This sequence comes from Aegilops bicornis, assembly GCA_021605145.1. Classification (NCBI taxonomy): domain Eukaryota; kingdom Viridiplantae; phylum Streptophyta; class Magnoliopsida; order Poales; family Poaceae; genus Aegilops; species Aegilops bicornis. The sequence goes on along the minus strand of CM038670.1, from coordinate 551,806,115 downwards.
CTCACCCGCACCTTGCGGAGTGTTACCGTCGAGGCGCTGCTGGTGCTATTCTCCTTTGATATCTCCTGCCCCCGTGTCGACCGCGGGGGAAGTGGTGATGGCGCCACCTGCTCCAACCACGCCCGCAACAGCGTTCACGTCCTTGCTTGCCTCCTCATCCCCCACGACATTAGAGGCCGCGGGCGGCGGAGCCTTCGAGGTGGGTGGACGGGCCAAAGTACCGGACTTCTTCTTGGGCGCCATGGTCGATGGCATCGTCGGAGATGAGGATGTTGATGAAGATGACGCGCTGCACACGCTTTCAGGTTCGCGCAAACGACCCCCCTACCTAGTGCGCCAAAGATGTCATGGGATATCCATGGCCACGTATGGGACCTTGAGGCCCCTTCCTGGTTCGACAGGGGGGCGTCGCGTTGCGCAAAGAGCAGACCAGCGTACGGTAGCATGACAGAGAGCACACAAGCAATTTACCCAGGTTCGGGCCGCCTCGAGGCGTAAAACCCTACTCCTGCTTTGATGGATTGATGGTGGAATGGAGGTGGTGAAGCATAGTACACTTTCCCGACAGGGGTTGCCTTAGGGCAGTAGCGACTACACACGTATGGGGGTGTGGGTTCATCAACTTTCCAACCCTTTCTACGGGTGCCATGGGCCTCCTTTTATAGATCAAGGGGTCACCACAATGGCAAAGGTCATTATGAACTGATATGGTAGCAAAAAGTGCTATCATACCTAACTCTGGGGCTGGCAGGGCGCATTAAATGCACCGCTTAGTGTCAAATCACTGGTTGCCCGGCAAGGTTTGCATGGCTATCTTGCCAACTCCGCGCCTGTTCTCTTCACACGTCTCGCGACGGGTGTCATCTCTGGGTTTCTCTTGTAGGAAATGGATGCCATGTGGCAAATGGCTGCCACTTAATCATCATGCGGCTTGACACCGCATTGATAGACGACGTGGGTCATGCTTGAGTGATTGGTGAGGTGGTTTTGTCTCCACGAGCCCCGGTAGGTCCTGCTGGGGTGCTTTAGTTGCTTTCTTCTGGTGGTGGCCTCGCCCCTTGCCGGGCTCGCCTGCCCGGCAAGGGAGGCCCTTCTCTTATCGATATTCTGCTTCTCCATCTTGATCTTGGTATCTGCGGGCTGCATGTTGGTTCTTATAATCTCTTGGTTTCTTGTACTCTGACTTGGGCTGGTGCTTCAATCTTGTTCTTGTGCCTGTGCACAGTCTGGGCAACAGACCCAAGGTTTGTTGTGTTGGGGAACGTTGCATGCAATTTCAAAAAAATTCCTACGACCACGCAAGATCTATCTAGGAGATGCATAGCAATGACAGGGGGAGAGTGTGTCCACGGAAAAGCGGAAGCATTAGGTTTACGTGGTTGATGTTGTCGAACGTCTTCACGACCCAACCGTTCTAGTATCGAACGTATGGCACCTCCGAGTACAGCACACGTTCAGCTCGATGACGTCCCTCGAACTCTTGATACAGCAGAGGGTCAAGGGAGAGTTTCGTCAGCACGATGGCGTGGCGACGGTGATGGTGATGTGATCCGCGCAGGGCTTCGCCTAAGCACTACGACGCTATGACCGGAGGAGTAAACTGTGGAGGGGGCACCGCACACGGCTAACAGAACTACTATTGTGCTTTGGGTGCCACCCTGCCCCCGTATATAAAGGAGGGGAGGAGGAGACTCGCCACCAAGGGGGCGCGCCATGTGGCGAGTCCTTCTAGGACTCCACTCCTATTAGGATTCACCCCCCCCCCCCGTTTTCCTTTCTCATCGGAGGGGGAAAGGAAGGAAAGGGAGAGGGAAAGGGGGCCGCGCCCCCTCCTCCTTGTCCAATTCGGACTCCCTTGGACGGGGGCGCGCGCCACCCCTTGCAGGCTCCCCTATCTCTCCCCTAAGGCCCATGTAGGCCCAATACTTCCCCAGGGGGTTTCGGTAACCCCTCGGTACTCCAAAATATACCCGAACCATTCCGAAACTATTCTGGTGTCCGAATATCATCGTCCAATATATCAATCTTTACCTCTCGACCATTTCAAGACTCCTCGTCATGTCCGTGATCTCATCCGGGACTCCGAACAAACATCGGTCACCAAAAAACATAACTCATAATACTAATCGTCATCGACCGTTAAGCATGCGGACCCTACGGGTTCGAGAACTATGTAGACATGACGGAGACACATCTCCTGTCAATAACAAATAGCGGAACCTGGATGCTCATATTGGTTCCTACACATTCTACGAAGATCTTTATCGGTCAAGCCGCAATAACAACAGGTGTTATTCCCTTTGTCATTGGTACGTTGCTTGCCCGAGATTCGATCGTTGGTATCATCATACCTAGTTCAATCTATTACTGGCAAGTCTCTTTACTCGTTCCGTAATGCATCATCCCATAAATAACTCATTAGTCACATTGCTTGCAAGGCTTATAGTGATGTGCATTTACCGAGAGGGCCCAGAGATATCTCTCCGATACTCGGAGTGACAAATCCTGATCTTGATCTATGCCAACCCAACAAACACCTTCGGAGACACATGTAGAGCATCTTTATATCACCCAGTTACGTTGTGACGTTTGATAGCACACGAGAGGTTCCTCCGGTATTCGGGAGTTGCATAATCTCATAGTCAGAGGAATATGTATAAGTCATGAAGAAAGCAATAACAATAAAAATAATGATCATTATGCTAAGCTAACGGATGGATCTTGTCCATCACATCATTCTCTAATGATGTGATCTCATTAATAAAATGACAAGACATGTCTATGGTCAGGAAACTTAACCATCTTTGATTAATGAGCTAGTCAAGTAGAGGCATATTAGGGACACTCTGTTTTGTCTATGTATTCACACATGTACTAAGTTTCCGGTTAATACAATTCTAGCATGAATAATAAACATTTATCATGATATAAGGAAATATAAATAACAACTTTATTATTGCTTCTAGGGCATATTTCCTTCAGTCTCCCATTTTCACTAGAGTCAATAATCTAGATTACATAGTAATGATTCTAACACCCATGGAGTCTTGGTGCTGATCATGTTTTGCTCGTGAAAGAGTCTTAGTCAACGGGTCTGCAACATTCAGATCCGTATGTATCTTGCAAATCTCTATGTCTCCCTACTTGACTTGATCACGGATGGAGTTGACGCGTCTCTTGATGTGTTTGGTTCTCTTGTGAAATCTAGATTCCTTCACTAAGGCAATTGCTCCATTATTGTCACAAAATATTTTCATTGGACCTGATGCACTAGGTATTACACCTAGATTGGATATGAACTCCTTCATCTAGACTCCTTAATTTGTTGCTTCTGAAGCAGCTATGTACTCCACTTCACACGTAGATCCCGCCATGACGCTCTTCTTGGAACTGCACCAACTTACAGCTCCACCATTCAATATAAATACGTATCCATTTTGCGACTTAGAGTCATCTGGATCAGTGTCAAAGCTTGCATCTACGTAACCATTTCCGACAAGGTCTTTGTCACCTCCATAAATGAGAAACATATCCTTAGTCCTTTTCAGGTATTTCAGGATGTTCTTGACCGCTATCCAGTGATCCACTCCTGGATTACTTTGGTACCTCCGTGCTAAACTTATAGCAAGGCACACATCAGGTCTGGTACACAGCATTGCATACATGATAGAACATATGGCTGAGGCATAGGGAATGACTTTCATTTTCTCTCTATCTTCTGGAGTGGTCGGGCATTGAGTCTGACTCAACTTCACATCTTGTAACACAGGCAAGTACCCTTTCTTTGACTGATCCATTTTGAACTTCTTCAAAACATTATCAAGGTATGTGCTTTCTGGAAGTCCAATTAAGCGTCTTGATCTATCTCTATAGACCGTGATGCCCAATATATAAGTAGCTTCACCGAGGTCTTTCATTGAAAATTCTTATTCAAGTATCCTTTTATGTTATCCGGAAATTATGTATTATTTCCAATCAACAATATGACATCCACATATAATATTAGAAATGCTACAGAGCTCCCACTCAATTTCATATAAATACAAGCTTCTCCAAAAATCTGTATAAAACCATATGCTTTGATCACACTATCAAAGCGTATATTCCAACTCCGAGATGCTTGCACCAGTCCATAAATGGATCGCTGGAGCTTGCACACTTTGTTAGCACCTTTAGGATCGACAAAACCTTCTGGTTGCACCATATACAACTCTATTTTAAGAAATCTAGTAAGGAATGCAGTTTTTACATCCATTTCCCAAATTTCATAATCATAAAATACGGTAATTGCTAACATGATTCGGACAGACTTAAGCATCGCTATGGTTGAGAAGGTCTCATTGTAGTCAACTCCTTGTACTTGTCGAAAACCTTTCGCAACAAGTCGAGCTTTGTAGACAGTAACATTACCGTCAGCGTCAGTCTTCTTCTTGAAGATCCATTTATTTTCTATGGCTTGCCGATCATCGGGCAAGTCAACCAAAGTCCACACTTTGTTCTCATACATGGATCCCATCTCATATTTCATGGCCTCAAGCCATTTCACGGAATCTGGGCTCATCATCGCTTCCTCATAGTTCGTAGGTTCGTCATGGTCTAGTAACATGACTTCCAGAACAGGATTACCATACCACTCTGGTGCGGAACGTACTCTGGTTGACCTACGAGGTTCGGTAGTAACTTGATCTGAGGTTTCATGATGATCATCATTAACTTCCTCACTAATTGGTTTAGGCATCACTGGAACTGATTTCTGTGATGAACTACTTTCCAATTCGGGAGAAGGTAGAATTACCTCATCAAGTTCTGTTTTCCTCCCACTCACTTCTTTCAAGAGAAACTCCTTCTCTAGAAAGGATCCATTCTTAGCAACGAATATCTTGCCTTCAGATTTGGCGAAAAGGAGCCTTGGAATGGTCTTAACTGAATATTTAGACAAAAAGAAGGAAAAGATTCTATTGAGACAGTTATGAATTTGATTGAGTTTTCCTTACTTGACCAAACAAGTTCCAATTCTGTTATTTCAACTACACCGGCGATATTCTGTATGTAAACCAGTATCGTATCTGTTTGATATGGACCATTCAATAAGTATAGTCATTTCAGTCTTCCTCAAAGGATCTCCGATTTATTGTGCAACCTTCCCTTTGAAACCCACCCCGCTGATGTCTACTACACAACCTTCTTCTTGTATACGTTGTTGGGCCTCCAAGTGGAGAGGTTTGTAGGACAATAGCAAATTTCCCTCAAGTGGATGACCTAAGGTTTGTCAATCCGTGGGAGGTGTAGGATGAAGATGGTCTCTCTCAACAACCCTGCAACCAAATAACAAAGAGTCTCTGTGTCCCCAACACACCCAATACAATGGTAAATTGTATACGTGCACTAGTTTGGCGAAGAGATGGTGATACAATTGCAATATGGATGGTAGATATAGGTTTTTGTAATCTGAAATTGTAAACACAACAAGGAAACTAATGATAAAAGTGAGTGTAAACGGTATCGCAATGCTAGGAAACAAGGCCTAGGGTTCATACTTTCACTAGTGCAAGTTCTCGCAACAATAATAACATAACTGGATCATATAACTATCCCTCAACATGCAACAAAGAGTCACTCCAAAGTCACTAATAGCAGAGAACAGACGAAGAGATTATTGTAGGGTATGAAACCACCTCAAAGTTATTCTTTCGGATCGATCTGTTCAAGAGTTCGTACTAGAATAACACCTTAAGACACAAATCAATCAAAACCCTAATGTCACCTAGATACTCCAATGTCATCTCAAGTATCCGTGGGTATGATTATACGATATGCATCACACAATCTCAGATTCATCTATTCAAACCAACACAAAGTACTTCAAAGAGTGCCCCAAAGTTTCTATCGGAGAGTCAAGACGAAAACGTGTGCCAACCCCTATGCATAGGTTCATGGGCGGAACCCGCAAGTTGGTCACCAAAACATACATCAAGTGAATCACGTGATATACCATTGTCACCACAGATACACATGACAAGACATACATGAAGTGTTCTCAAATCATTAAAGACTCAATCCGATAAGATAACTTCAAAGGGAAAACCCAATCCATTACAAGAGAGTAGAGGGAGAGAAACATCATAAGATCCAGCTATAATAGCAAAGCTCGCGATACATCAAGATCGTATCACCTCAAGAACACGAGAGAGAGAGAGAGAGAGAGAGAGAGAGAGAGATCAAACACATAGCTACTGGTACATACCCTCAGCCCTGAGGGTGAACTACTCCCTCCTCATCATGGAGAGCGCCGGGATGATGAAGATGGCCACAGGTGAAGGATCCCCCCTCTGGCAGGGTGGCGGAATAGGGTCCCGATTGGTTTTTGGTGGCTATAGAGGCTTGCGGCGGCGGAACTCCCGATCTATTCTGTTCCCCGATGGTTTTAGGATATATTGGTATATATATGCGAAATAAGTCGGTCAGGGGGAGCCATGAGGGGCCCACGAGGGTGGAGGGCACGCCGGGGGGGGGGGGCGCCCCCTGCCTCGTGCCTTCCTCGTTGCTTCCCTTACGTAGACTCCAAGTCTTCTGGATTGCTTCCGTTCCAAAAATAACTCTACCGAAGGTTTCATTCCGTTTGGACTCCGTTTGATATTCCTTTTATGTGAAACACTGAAACACGGGAAAAAGCAGGAACTGGCACTAGGCTCTGGGTCAATAGGTTAGTCCCAAAAATAATATAAAAGTGTTTAATAAAGCCCATAAACATCTAAAATAGATAATATGATAGCATGAATACTTCATAAATTATAGATATGTTGGAGACGTATCAGCATCCCCAAGCTTAATTCCTGCTCGTCCTCGAGTAGGTAAATGATAAAAGAAAGAATTTATGAAGTCTGAATGTTAGCAGGTGCACAAGTTTGATCAATGATAATTTCAATCTCCTTTTCTAGCATCACTATATATCATAACAGTAGCTCAACTCATAGAACTTCTCATGATCAAGTAACAAACTATTCACATGTTAAAGTATAGACAATAAATTTCTTGAGAACTAACAAACCGTGTTATTAGTCATCAAACAATTACAATTCATCTTATTTTCAGGAAGAGTCTATGTCAGAGCTTTGATTTAGCAAACTCCACATACTCAACTATCATTTAGTCTTCCATGATTGCTACCACTCAAAGCATATTTTTAGAACAAATAGTATTCATCGAACACAGAGAAAGATAGGGGCTTAATGTTTCGCCTCCCAACTTTTTACCTCAAGGGTAATGTCAACAATAATAACTCATGATCAAATGTATTTGAATGGCCATATATGCTTAGATCTTTCCATCACATGATGCTTGCCAACTAAAGAGTAGGTTGGAATGAGAAGGAATACTACTGACTCTTGCATAAAAGTAAAAGATAGGCCCTTCGCAGAGGGAAGTAGGGATTTGCAGAGGTGCTAGAGCTCAAAGCAGAAATAGAGATGAAAATAATTTTGAGAGGTATGCTTTCATTGTCAACATAACGACCAAGAGTTCCCAATATCTTCCATACTAGATACATTATAGGAGGTTCCCACGCAGAAAGGTAAAGATTTTACACCCCCTCCACCAAAAATCACACTCCACGGCTTGTCCGAAACAACGGGTGCCGTCCAACTATCAACAACCCTGGGGGAGTTTGTTTAAATTAATTGCGATTTTGGTTTTGATCTTTTGATCATAGGACTGGGCATCCCAGTTACCAGCCATTTTCTTGTAACATCCCAAATTTTCAATTTGGAATGTTATACATAGGTCATCCATGCATATCATATTTTATTGCATCCTCGTTCCGTAATCCTCGAAATCCGAAGCAACTCAAGGACCCTCGGAGAGAGTTGGGGATTTTCTGATTTTTCGTATTTGAATTTTATCAAATATTGGAAAACGAGGATTTTTTAATTTTAATTATTTTTCTCTCTGGAAAATATTTCTTATTAAAAATAAATGAGGGGAGATAATATGAATTCTCCAAAACAATTGAAATATTGGAGGAAAAATGTTAAAATCATTATTTGGATTTTATTTGAGTTTATTTGGAATTTTATTTGCCCTAGAAAAATTTGCATGTTTTAAAAATTGCATTTAGGGGGCCAAGAAAATGTTCATTTTGTTCTAAATATTTCATTTAGACGGTGAAAATTTGTTTTGGCATTATTTATTTTTCTAGGATTTTTCTAATTCTCGGCGGAATTTATTTAAAAAAACTTATACAAGACCTCAAGACCCGACCGGGCCGAGGCTCAGCCAGCCGGCCTCGGGCCGCCACCTTTCCTCAAGGAAGGCCTTGCAGGCGCCAAGACGGACGCCGAGGGGAGCCCGAGTCGACACCTCCCGGGCGCCCCTTCCCAAGCCACCGCCTCCTCTAAAATACCCCACCCGCCACCTCTCACCGCCACCCCACGCCTCGAGCCCGAGTCGAGCCCGAGCCCCGCCAAGCGCCACCCGAGCCCGCCGCCGCCTCCTCCGCCGCCCGGAGTCGCCGCCGCCGCCCTCCGTCGACGCCGCCGCCTCTCGCCGCCACCCCGAGCCACCCCGAGCCCCGTCAGAGCCACCGTGAGGTAGCCGCTGCCGCCCGGTTTTTCTGAAGAAAACCGTTTCGGTTTTTTAGAAAACCCTAGTTTTGTTTTTTTATTTATATAATTTGGTTTTATTCTCCGGTTTATTTATTTAGCGAGCGTTTGCTTGTATGTTCGTTTTAACGAACGCGTTCTTCTTTTATTTTTAGATTAACGAACGTTCGTTCGTTAAACTGTTCGTCGTTTTTCTTTTTATCGGATTATTCCGCGATTTTCCTGATCGCGATTTCTGATCCGATGTTCGATCTAGTATAACTTTTCGCTCGTTTATCGGAATCAGGCGATTCAAGCGCCTGGAGTTTCATCTCGAAACCCTCTTTCCGAATAACCAACTCAAACCAGCTTTTGCCTTTGTAAACAAATTTGACCCTAGTTTAGATTAGTAAGCGGATCTTATTTCTTTCGCCGTTTGAGTTTTGTTGCTCGGTTTGGTTTGATTCTTTTTGCGAACCGGAGTTCTTAAATTGAACTCTCCGGTCAACCTCCTTTATTATAGTTTTTCTTGTGCATCTTTGCTTGTTGCCTATGTATGTTATTGTTTGCTTGTGATAGAATTCCCGAAGTGCGAAGCGTGTTAGTACGAGTCTCTAGGATTCGCGGATCGTCAGCAAGGCAAGTAACACTTGATCATACTCTTTCCATACCCAGTTTTATGCATTAGTTCCAATCCTCAAACATTGCATGGTTAGGATGTCATTAACTTGTGGGTTGGGAGGTAGATATTGAGGTAGAACCTATTGCCCTGTTACTATCAAACCCTTGGGAGTTACTTTTACGTGTTGCTTATATTGTCATGCTATGCTCGTAGACGTGGATTGGGTTTGAGTGTATTCCATGACATATGTGAGATTGTTAATTAATGGTTCAACTTAAGGTGGCAACTTTAATACACATCTGGGTGGATTGAGGCACCTGGGGAACCCAGTGTTGTCTGTTTTATTTTGGAAATCCCGGGGTACCCGTGTGATCTTCCTATGGACCGCCACCCAGGCTCAAAGGGAACTGAGTTTATTCATGCTAGAAACTTTCGTGTGCAGCCACAAGCTATTATGGGATCTAGCATAGTCGAGTAAGTTACGTGAAGCTCTTGAAGAGGTAGATCAGCAGGTAGTGGGTTTGGTAGGTTTGGTATGGTCTACCCGGAGTAGAGAGTTAATGTTTCTGAAAGACTGTGTCTCGGTCATCCGCTTCTCAAACACCATGTAGTGCGAGAAATCAATGGAGGCGATCGCACAAACCTCTGCAGAGTGTACAATCTAATCATGGTTAGCCGTGTCCCCGGTTAAGGACAATTCTGATTATCTAGTACCTGAGTATTCACATGTATCTCATCACTCTATTTTAATACTGCTGGGATGTTAATCACTTTAATTGGGATTGAGTTGGGGTTATACCTTCTCAATGATGTTTCAACCACCATGATAGTTAAATTAAAATATATTCCTTTGTTTTAGGGGAAAATTGGCCTTCCGCAAAAACTATAACCTTAGAGCTTTCCACAAGCCATAAATGCATGTAGTGATAGCATTATTCTGTTCCTGTTTTTACTGTATTATATTGCCAGCATATTCCATGTGCTGGCCCATTCTCGGGCTGCAACGTATTATGTTGCAGACTTTTCATACGAGGAGTAAGGATCGTTAGGTCGCTGTTGCAAAATTTCAGCTATGCCGTTGGAGTTGATGGACTCACTTTATCTTCCAAGCCTTCCGCTGTTATCGCATTAGATGGCCTTAAGCCATTTATTGTAATAAGTTCTCTTTTGAGACATTCATTGTAATAAGTGTGTGATTGCTACTCTGTTATAAATCCTTTGAGTATTGTGTGTGTCAAGATTACCGATCCAGGATGACATTTGAAACACGAAGACTTGACCATCCGAGGTCGGGTCGCTACAAGATGGTATCAGAGAACACGCTGAGTGTAGGACACGACCACTAAGATAAACCATAGGACACTCTTCTCTACTCATTTCTGACTCCTCTCCATTTTTCCACTCTTAGGATGACGGAGATGAAGAACAAGTTTGCACAACCGGATGAAGACACACCTTTTGGACGCCATTTGAAGGAAGTCACTAGGTACTTAAACATTGGAATACCAAGCTTCACCGGGACATACAACGCCACCTTACCAGAAGAGGAGCGCTGGATTCAAGTACAAGTACCAGGAAGGACGTTCTCACCAACTTCTAAGCCCATAGAGTTTTCTTTCGAAGCACCCACCTGGAGTCTTGGCAAAAGTATGGCAGCTCACATTACCATGGGACGTATTGGAGAAGTCTACAACAGGGAGCTTAAGGACACTATCTACCAAATATGTGGGCGCCGAGACGAGCAATGGGAAGTAATCAGCACCAAGAAGGATAGATCCATTGCAGCTTTCATTCAGGAGTTAAACCAGCACATTCGACGTCAGGAGAACCAGATGTGCGCAGACATGATGGAATTGAAGAAGGCGAAGACCAAGATCATCGAGTTGGAGGAAGAACTTGAGTCTACACGCGATGGATATGAGGAGGAAATCAAGATACTACTGGAGAAGAATGACGATCTAGTCAAGAAGATCGGAGTATTCATCGGAGGATCCGCACCGGAAGAAGAGGAAGAAGATCCCACTTGCCCGGATAACTACATCATCATCGATTTACACCGATTCCGATCCAAGTGATGATGACTATGAAGATGAAGCTGGAGCAGACATCATGGAGTCTTCCACCGATCAAAATTTTTAGATGACCACCATATATTAGCAGTATTTCCCCCCATGTAACTAGTAGTAGCTGAGCACTTTTGTTATAGTCCTAGACCGTTGTATGCCCTTGCTTGATTGATTGAGTGAAATGATTGTGTTTGCCTCATGTTCATATGGGTAGTGTTTTCTCACTAGACCTTTTTCTATTCTAATCTCTTCCATCTAAACCCACCAGATGCCTCCGAGACGTGACCCCGGTTTTGTTTTCCCACCGGAGCTCACCCAGTTGATCCAGCAGAAGAATACCTTGATGCAATTGCTAGTTCAGAACCAGGACAACAACAACAACAATAACAACCCGCCGCTAGTGGACAATTTAGCCCATTTTCTGAGGTTACAACCGCCGGTGTTTTCCAATAGCACCAAGCCAATAGTTGCTGATGATTGGCTACGCCGTATTGGAAGGGAGTTAACCACCGCAGGATGCACGAATGCTGAGAAGGTGTGCTTTGCCGCACATCAATTGGATGGACCAGCAGCCGCATGGTGGGAGAATTACACAGCTACTTTTCCTATAGCCAATGTCACTTGGGACCAGTTTCAGCAAGCCTTTCGCACGGCCCATGTCTCAACTGGAGCCATGCAGATGAAGAAGCGCGAGTTTCGCAACTTACGCCAGGGGAACCGTACCGTGGCTCAGTACGTGGATGAGTTTAGTAAGTTATCATGCTATGCCCCTGATGATGTGGCCACAGATGCCGCGAAGCAGGAGAAGTTTATGGAAGGCCTGAACAATGAGATGAGCATGCAGTTGATGGTGGCAACTTTCAACAACTACCAGGAGTTGGTAGACAAGGCCCTAATGATTGAAGGAAAGCAGCAGCAAATTGAGAGTCGTAAGAGGAAGTATGGACAAGGGAAGTACATCTCAGGAGCTCACCAGAAGCCTCGCTTAACCCCGAACTCGGGAGGACTTGTTCATAACCATGGATGCCATAACCATACTGGAGGAGGATCGCATAACCACAATGGTGCGAAGAATGGGAATGGGAACGGAGTTAATAACAACCAGAACCGCCCAAACCCATCTACACCCGCCAAGAGGGACCTAAGCCAAGTTATTTGCTTTAAGTGCGGGAAGACAGGGCACTATGCGAATGATTTCCCTTAAGGAAGGAATGGAAACGGAAATGGGAGCGCTGGGAAGAAGCCAAATCTATTCAACAAAGGACAAGTGAACCACGTTGACATGGAGGAAGTTGAAGAGCAGCCGGACGCGGTAATAGGTAAGTTTTTGGTTAAGTCCTTTAACGCTATTGTTCTTTTTCATACTGGTGCATCGCATTCATACATATCAAGGGGATTTGTGGATAAGTTTAAGCTACCAACCCAAACCCTTAGGACCCCTCTTTTAGTGAGCTCGCCTGGAGTAGAGTACATGGCTAGCAGATGGTGCACCCAGATACCACTAACCATTGGAGCGCATGTTTTTCTGCCTGACCTAATTATCTTGGAGTCGCAAGGATTGGATGTGATATTAGGTATGGACTGGATGTCAAAGTATGGAGGAAGTATTGAATGTGCTAGCAAATCAATATATCTTACCACCCCGGAGGGAAAAAGGATTAAGTATGTATCCAGGCATGTGCCTAGGAGGAGCCAAGTGAATGCCCTCACGGGAGTTGTACAGGAGGAAGTGCCTGTAGTAAAAGATTTTCCGTATGTTTTTCAGAGGAGTTACCAGGCATGCCACCGGATCGAGACATCGAGTTCTTGATAGAACTATTGCCAGGAAGAGGGCCAATATCCAAGAGACCCTATCGGATGCCCGCAAATGATCTGGAGGAAATTAAGAAGCACATCAAGGAGTTATTGGAGAAAGGTTATATTCGAAGGAGTTCATCACCTTGGGGAGCACCAGTACTTTTGGTCGAGAAGAAGGATAAATCCCTGAGGATGGTCGTTGATTACCGAGCCTTGAACGAAGTAACGATAAAGAGCAAGTATCCGTTACCAATGATCAATGATCTGTTTGATCAGTTGCAAGGAGCTAAGGTGTTCTCGAAGATTGATCTACGATCGGGATACCACCAGTTGAAGATCTGAGAAAAGGATATACCAAAGACAGCGTTCACCACTCGATATGGATTATATGAGTATACGGTCATGTCGTTTGGACTGACTAACGCCCCTGCCTATTTTATGAGTATGATGAACAAGGTGTTCATGGAGTATTTGGACAAGTTTGTTGTGGTGTTTATTGATGACATCATGGTATATTCGAAGAACGAAGAGGAGCACAAGGAACATTTGCGTTTGGTTCTCGAGAAGCTCAGGGAACACCTGTTATACGCCAAATTCAGCAAGTGCGAGTTTTGGTTGAAGGAAGTTGGATTTCTTGGGCATGTTATATCAGGAGAGGGTATAGCAAGAGATCCCAATGAAGGTTCGATCGATTCTTGAATGGTTGGCGCCCACTTCAGTTGGCGAGATCCGCAGTTTCCTTGGACTCGCAGGATATTATCAAAGATTCATTGAGAATTTTTCCAAAATTGCCAAGCCAATGACTGAATTGCTGAAGAAGGATACTAAGTTTAAATGGACAGAAGATTGCGAGGCCAGTTTTCAGGAGTTGAAGAAACGGTTGACTACCGCCACAGTGCTGATATTGCCAGATATACATAAGGAGTTTCAAGTGTATTGCGACGCCTCTCGCTTGGGACTGGGATGTGTGCTTATGCAGGACGAAAAGGTTGTTTTGTATGCCTCACGACAACTGAAGCCTCATGAGTTGAACTATGCCACGCATGATTTGGAGCTAGCAGCGGTCGTGCACGCCTTGAAGACTTGGAGACACTATCTTATTGGAAACCGTTGTGATATGTACACGGATCATAAGAGTTTGAAGTACATTTTCACTCAAAAGGAGTTAAACCTTAGGCAGAGGAGATGGTTGGAACTTGTAAAGGATTACGACATGAAGCTGCACTATCATCCAGGAAAGGCCAATGTCGTAGCAGACGCCTTGAGCTGGAAGATTTACGCTAATATCCTTGAAAGTAGAGGACTGCCAAAGGAGTTAGCTGAGGATATTATGGAACTTCGGTTGGAAATTGTTCCAAGAGGTTTCATTGCAACGATGGAGGTTCGGTCTACATTGTTGGACAAGATTCGGGAAGCTCAGAAGGAAGACAAAGAGATTGCTGAAATAAAGGAGAAGATGAGCGAAGGAAAAGCCAAATGTTTTCGCGAGGATGAGCACGATACCTTGTGGTTTGAGGACCGAGTTTATGTACCCAATAACCCAGAGATCAGGAAATTAATACTTGAGGCCCATGACTCACCATACTCGATACACCGGAAACACCAAGATGTATTTGGATTTGAAGGAACATTTACGTGGACTGGTATGAAGAAGGACATTGCCGAGTATGTAGCCGTGTGTGATGTATGTCGAGAGTGAAGGCAGAGCATCGAAAGCGGCCAGGATCATTATGACCCTATGCCGATACCGAATGGAAGTGGGATAAACTAGGCATGGACTTTATCACCGGACTACCCAGAACGAAAGCAGGATATGACTCAATATGGGTAGTAGTGGATCGTTTGACCAAAGTAGCTCACTTCATCCCGGTAAAAACAACTTATACAAGTGCAAGGTTGGCCAAAATATATATGTCCAGGATCGTATGTTTGCATGGAGTTCCGAGGACCATTGTATCAGATAGAGGAACCCAATTTACTTCCAAATTTTGGCATCAGCTACACCAGACCTTGGGTACCAGATTGGAGTTCAGTACCGCATTCCACCCACAGACGGATGGACAGACAGAGAGAGTCAATCAGATTCTGGAGGACATGTTGAGAGCCTGTGCGCTAGATTATGGATCTAGTTGGGATGACAATTTGCCTTACGCAGAGTTCTCGTACAACAATAGCTACCAAGCCAGTTTGAAGATGGCACCGTTTGAAGCTCTGTATGGACGCAGATGTAGAACACCTCTGATGTGGGATGAGGTAGGAGACCGTCAGTTGTTTGGACCAGATTTGATCAAAGAGTCCGAAGAGAAGGTTAAACTAATCCGAGACAGATTAAAGATTGCACAGTCCAGGCAGAAGAGTTATGCAGATTCAAAACGCAAGGAAGTAACCTATGAAATTGGAGACAGAGCCTATCTGCGAGTATCACCCTTGCGAGGAGTGAAACGTTTTGGAGTTAAAGGAAAACTAGCCCCAAGATTTGTAGGACCGTACCGTGTTTTGGAACGAATGGGAGAAGTGGCCTACAAGATGGAGTTACCTGAAGGATAGTCAGGAGTTCATGATGTATTCCACGTATCACAATTGAAGAAGTGTCATGCTGAGATGGCTGATATACCATTGAGAGACACAGTGCCCCTGGAGGCGATTCAGTTAGACAGTAATTTGACCTGTGAGGAGAAGCCAGTAAAGATTCTCGACTTTGACAGCCGAGTCATTCGCAGCAAGGTTATCAAGTTTTGCAAAGTTCAGTGGAGCCACCATACTGAGGAAGAAGCCACACAGGAGCGAGAAGATGATATTCGCAAGGACCACCGCACCTATTCTCTAGTTAACCCGAATCTCGAGGGCTAGATTCATCTTAAGGGGTAGGTTTGTAACATCCCAAATTTTCAATTTGGAATGTTATACATAGGTCATCCATGCATATCATATTTTATTGCATCCTCGTTCCGTAATCCTCGAAATCCTAAGCAACTCAAGGACCCTCGGAGAGAGTTGGGGATTTTCTGATTTTTCGTATTTGAATTTCATCAAATATTGTAAAACGAGGATTTTTTTGATTTTAATTATTTTTCTCTCCGGAAAATATTTCTTATTAAAAATAAATGAGGGGAGATAATATGACTTCTCCAAAACAATTGAAATATTGGAGGAAAAATGTTAAAATCATTATTTGGATTTTATTTGAGTTTATTTGGAATTTTATTTGCCCTAGAAAAATTTGCACATTTTAAAAATTGCATTTAGGGGGCCAAGAAAATGTTCATTTCGTTCTAAATATTTCATTTAGACGGTGAAAATTTGTTTTGGCAATTTTAGATTTTTATTTATTTTTCTAGGATTTTTCTAATTCTCGGCGGAATTTATTAAAACTTGCTGCTACCAAGACACCATCGGGCCGAGGCTCAGCCAGCCGGCTCACTGGCCACGCTTTCCTCATGAGCACCGGGCCAAGGTCAGACGGACGCCGAGGGGAGCCCGAGCCGGACTCCTCCCGGCGCCCCTTCCCAAGCCACCGCCGCCCCTCCTCCTTAAATACCCCACCCGCCACCTCTCACCGCCACCCGCTGCCCCGAGCCCGAGCCGAGCCCGAGCCCGCCGCGCCACCCGAGGCCCGCCGCCTCCCGCCGCCCGCCCGGAGTCGCCGCCGCCGCCTCCCGCCGCCACCCCGAGCCACCCGAGCCTCATGAGCCTGCTGAGCCACCGCGAGGTAGCCGCCGCCCCCCGGTTTTTCCGAAGAAAACCGTTTTGGTTTTTAAAAAAAAACCTCGTTTTGTTTTTTTATTTATATAATTTGGTTTTATTCTCCGGTTTAAATATTTAGCGAGCGTTCGCTCGATCGTTCGTTTTAACGAACGCGTTCTTCATTTATTTTAAGATTAACGAACGTTCGTTCGTTAAACTGTTCGTCGTTTTTCTTTTTATCGGATTATTCCACGATTTTCCTGATCGCGATTTCTGATCCGATGTTCGATCTAGTATAACTTTTCGCTCGTTTATCGGAATCAGGCGATTCAAGCGCTTGGAGTTTCATCTCGAAACCCTCTTTCAAAATAACCAACTCAAACCAGCTTTTGCCTCTGTAAAAATTTGACCCTAGTTCAGATTAGTAAACGGATCTTATTTCTTTCGCCGTTTGAGTTTCGTTGCTCGGTTTGGTTTGATTCTTTTTGCGAACCAGAGTTCTTAAATTGAACTCTCCGGTCAACCTCTTTTAGTATAGTTTTGCTTGTGCATCTTTGCTTGTTGCTTATGTATGTTATTGTTTGCTTGCGATAGAATTCCCGGAGTGCGAAGCGTGTTACTACGAGTCTCTAGGATTCGCGGATCGTCAGCAAGGCAAGTAACACTTGATCATACTCTTTCCATACCCAGTTTTATGCATTAGTTCCAATCCTCAAACATTGCATGGTTAGGATGTCATTAACTTGTGGGTTGGGAAGTAGATATTGAGGTAGAACCTATTGCCCTGTTACTATCAAACCCTTGGGAGTTGCTTTTACGTGTTGCTTATATTGCCATGCTATGCTCGTAGACGTGGATTGGGTTTGAGTGTATTCCATGACAGATCTAAGATTGTTAATTAATGGTTCAACTTAAGGTGGCAACTTTAATACACATCTGGGTGGATTGAGGCACCTGGGGAACCGAGTGTTGTCTGTTTTATTTTTGGAAATCCCGGGGTACCCGTGTGATCTTCCTATGGACCGCCACCTGTGCTCAAAGGGAACTGAGTTTATTCATGCTAGAAACTTCCGTGTGCAGCCACAAGCTATTATGGGCTCTAGCATAGTTGAGTAAGTTACGTGAAGCTCTTGAAGAGGTAGATCAGCGGTGTAGTGGGTTTGTTAGGTTTGGTATGGTCTACCCGGAGTAGAGAGTTAATGTTTACGAAGATCGTGTCTCGGTCATCCGCTTGTCAAACACCATGTAGTGCGAGAAATCAACGGAGGCGATCGAGTCTTGTGGGGAAAAGTGCACAAACCTCTGCAGAGTGTACAATCTAATCATGGTTAGCCGTGTCCCCGGTTATGGACAATTCTGAGTATCTAGTACCTGAGTATTCACATGTATCTCATCACTCTATTTTAATACTGCTGGGATGTTAATCACTTTAATTGGGATTGAGTTGGGGTTATACCTTCTCAATGATGTTTCAACCACCATGATAGTTAAATTTAAATATATTTCTTTGTTGTAGGGAAAAATTGGCTTTCCGCAAAAACTATAACCTTAGAGCTTTCCACAAGCCATAAATGCATGTAGTGATAGCATTATTTTGTTCCTGTTTTACTGTGTTATATTGCTAGCATATTCCATGTGCTGGCCCGTTCTCGGGCTGCAACGTATTATGTTGCAGACATTTCAGACGAGGAGTAAGGATCGTTAGGTCGTTGCCGTGCAGCTCAGCTATGTCTTTGGAGTTGATGGACTTACTTTATCTTCCAAGCCTTCCGCTGTTATCGCATTAGATGGCCTTAAGCCATATTATTGTAATAAGTTCTCTTTTGAGAAATTCGTTGTAATAAGTGTGTGATTGCTACTCTGTTATAAATCCTTCAAGTACTGTATGTGTCAGCATTACCGATCCAGGGATGACACTGAAACACGGAGACTTGACCATCTGAGGTCGGGTCGCTACATTTCTCGTGAATGATGAGCGGAGTCCACTCATCGTGAGAATAACCCACCTAGCATGGAAGATACCGACAGCCCCAAGTCGCTACATGAGCGATTCGGGCATACAAAACATATTATTATTTGAAGGTTTAGAGTTTGGCACATGCAAATTTACTTGGAACGACAAGTAAATACCACATATAGGTAGATATGGTGGACACTCATGGAATAAACTTGGTTCAAGGAATTTGGATGCACAAGAAGTATTCCCTCTTAGTACATATATTTTGGCTAGCAAAGGATTCTAAAAAGCAAGCACCACATGTTAGAGGATCCATAACAATATAACTTCTATACAAATATACCCAAGCATAACTCATTATGTTGTCTTCCTTGTCCAACTTCAACTAATTTGCTCAGGTTTGAAAGTAATTAATGGGGCTCACAATCATAGAAGATGTCCAGGATAGTATATTTATATGTGAAATCTCTCTTGCTTCAATATTCTTTCATGAATTGTTCAAGTGACCAATACAATGTTTGCTAACCTTCAATAAATTTACCACCTCTACTTATTATATTTAAAGTCATTACTCCCCATGGGATAAGCATATGAAACATATATAATTTCAGATTTATGATATTCAATTCATTCAACCATTTACTCATAGGATATAAGTGAAGCACACGAGCAAATGACAAACTACTCCAAAAACATATAAGTGGAGATCAATGAGTAGTTAAATAATTATGTAGCTTTGTGAAGACTCTATATCATTTAAGAATTTCAGATCATGGTATTTTATTCAAACAGCATGAAAAGCTAAAGAAAATAAAATGATGCTCCAAGCAAAACACATATCATGTGGTGAATAAAAATATAGCTCCAAGTAAAGTTACCGATGAACGAAGACGAAAGAGGGGATGCCTTCCGGGGCATCCCCAAGCTTAGGCTCTTGGTTATCCTCGAATATTACCTCGGGGTGCCTTGGGCATCCCCAAGCTTAGGCTCTTGCCACTCCTTATTCCATAGTCCATCGAATCTTTACCCAAAACTTGAAAACTTCACAACACAAAACTCAACAGAAAACTCGTAAGCTCTGTTAGCGAAAGAAAACAAAAAACCACTTCAAGGTACTGCAATGAACTCATTCTTTATTTATATTGGTGTTAAACCTACTGTATTCCAACTTCTGTATGGTTTATAAACTCTTTTACTAGCCATAGGTTCATTAAAATAAGCAAACAACACAGGAAAAACAGAATCTGTCAAAAACAGAAGAGTCTGTAGTAATCTGTAACTAACACAAACTTCTGGAACTCCAAAACTTCTACAAAAATAGGAAGACCTAGATAATTAATTTAATGATCTGATGAAATTGGAATCAGTATTTTATCACGTTCTGGTTATTTTAAACAATTGTTTTCGTGAACAGAAAGTTTCTGGAATTTTCAGCAAGATCAAATAACTATCATCCAAGAAGATCCTATAGGTTTTACTTGGCACAAATACTAATTAAAACATAAAACCACATATTAACAGAAGCTAGATGAATATTTATTACTAAACAGAACCAAAAAGCAAAAAAACAAAAATAAAATTGGGTTGCCTCCCAACAAGCGCTAACGTTTAACGCCCCTAGCTAGGCGTGATGATTTCAACGATGCTCGCATAAAAGATAAGAATTGAAACATAAAGAGAGCATCATGAGGAATATGACTAGCACATTTAAGTCTAACCCACTTCCTATGCATAGGCATTTTGTAAGCAAATAACTTATGGGAACAATAATCAACTAGCATAGGAAGGCAAAACAAGCATAACTTCAAAACTTCAAGCACATAGGGAGGACACTTGATATTATTGCAATTCCTACAAGCATATATTCCTCCCTCATAATAATTTTCAGTAGCATCATGAATGAATTCAACAATATAACCAGCACCTAAAGCATTCTTTTCATGATCTACAAGCATAGAAATTTAATTACTCTCCACATAAGCAAATTTCTTCTCATGAATAGTAGTGGGAGCAAACTCAACAAAATAACTATCATGTGAGGCATAATCCAATTGAAAACTGAAATCATGATGACAAGTTTCATGGTTATCATTATTCTTTATAGCATACATGTCATCACAATAATCATCATAGATAGCAACTTTATTCTCATAATCAATTGGAACCTCTTCCGAAATAGTGGATTCATCACTAAATAAAGTCATGACCTCTCCAAATCCACTTTCATCAATATAATCATCATAAATAGGATGCATGCTTTCATCATAATAAATTTGCTCATCAAAAATTGGGGGACAAAAAATATCATCTTCATCAAACATAGCTTCCCCAAGCTTGTGGCTTTGCATATCATTAGCATCATGGGTATTCAAGGAATTCATACTAACAACAATGCAGTCATGCTTATCCTTCAAATATTTAGTGCCAAAAATTCTAATGCATTCTTCTTCTAGCACTTGAGCACAATTATCGGAATCCTTATTTTTACGAAAGACATTAAAAAGATGAAGCATATGAGGCACTCTCAATTCCATTTTTTGTAGTTTTCTTTTATAGACCAAACTAGTGATAAAACAAGAAACTAAAAGATTCGATTGCAAGATCTAAAATATAACTTCAAGCACTCACCTCCCCGGCAACGGCGCCAGAAAAGAGCTTAGTTGACGGGGTGTGAGTGCCGCTTAGCTAGCCTCCCCGGCAACGGCTCCAGAAAAGAGCTTGATGTCTACTACACAACCTTCTTCTTGTAGACGTTGTTGGGCCTCCAAGTGCAGAGGTTTGTAGGACAGTAGCAAATTTCCCTCAAGTGGATGACCTAAGGTTTATCAGTCCGTGGGAGGTGTAGGATGAAGATGGTCTCTCTCTCAAACAACCCAGCAACCAAATAACAAAGAGTCTTTTGTGTCCCCAACACACCCAATATAATGGTAAATTGTATAGGTGCACTAGTTCGGCGAAGAGATGGTGATACAATTGCAATATGGATGGTAGATGTAGGTTTTTGTAATCTAAAATTATAAACACAGCAAGGTAACTAATGATAAAAGTGCACGTAAACGGTATTGCAATGGTAGGAAACAAGGCCTAGGGTTCATACTTTCACTAGTGCAAGTTCTCTCAACAATAATAACATAATTGGATCATATAACTATCCCTCAACATGCAACAAAGAGTCACTCCAAAGTCACTAATAGCGGAGAACAAACGAAGAGATTATTGTAGGGTACGAAACCACCTCAAAGTTATTCTTTCGGATCGATCTATTCAAGAGTTCAGATCGAATAACACCTTAAGGCACAAATCAATCAAAACCCTAATGTCGCCTAGATACTCCAATGTCACCTCAAGTATCCGTGGGTATGATTATACGATATGCATCACACAATCTCAGATTCATCTATTCAAACCAACACAAAGTACTTCAAAGAGTGCCCCAAAGTTTCTACGGGAGAGTCAAGACGAAAACGTGTGCCAACCCCTATGCATAGGTTCATGGGAGGAACCCGCAAGGTGGTCACCAAAACATACATCAAGTGAATCACGTGATTTCCCATTGTCACCACAGATACGCACGACAAGACATACATCAAGTATTCTCAAATCATTAAAGACTCAATCCGATAAGATAACTTCAAAGGGAAAACTCAATCCATTACAAGAGAGTAGAGGGGGAGAAACATCATATGATCCGACTATAATAGCAAAGCTCGCGATACATCAAGATCATATCACCTCAAGAACACGAGAGAGAGAGAGAGATCAAACACATAGCTACTAGTACATACCCTCAGCCCCGAGGGTGAACTACTCCCTCCTCGTCATGGAGAGCACCGGGATGATAAAGATGGCCACCGGTGAAGGATCCCCCCTCTGGCAGGGTGCCAGAACAGGGTCCCGATTGGTTTTTGGTGGCTACAGAGGCTTGCGGCGGCGGAACTCCCGATCTATTCTGTTCCCCGATGGTTTTAGGGTACATTGGTATATATAGGCGAAAGAAGTCGGTCAGGGGAGCCACGAGGGGCCCACGAGGGTGGAGGGCGCTCCTGGGGGGTGGGCGCGCCCCCTGCCTCGTGCCTTCCTCGTTGCTTCCCTTACATAGACTCCAAGTCTTCTGGATTGCTTCCGTTCCAAAAATAACTCTCCCGAAGGTTTCATTCCATTTGGACTCCATTTGATATTCCTTTTCTGCGAAACACTGAAACAAGGGGAAAACAGGAACTGACACTGGGCTCTGGGTCAATAGGTTAGTCCCAAAAATAATATAAAAGTGTTTAATAAAGCCCATAAACATCCAAAACAGATAATATAATAGCATGAATACTTCATAAATTACAGATACGTTGGAGACGTATCACCTGCCTGGGTCGACCTTCTATGTCTGGGTCGACCGTTCGCATATCAAAGAGTTGGAGACTTCCTGCCACTATAGAAAAAGCCGTTGATGGATCAATTTCTGTAGGTGGGTCTCAACTCGGATCGAGACATTCAGATTTGCCGATGAAGAGTACTGCCTTGGAGGGGTAGGGGTTGTAGGTGATAGAAGGTGTACCCAACAGTTTCCGTTGGGTATCCTATGAAGACACATTTATCTGATTTGGGTTCGAGCTAATCAGGTTGAAGCTTTTTCACATAAGCATCGCAGCCCCAAACTTTAAGAAATGACAACTTAGGTTTCTTGCTAAACCACAGTTCATATGGTGTCGTCTAACCGGATTTAGATGGTCCCCTATTTAACGTGAATGCAGCCATCTCTAAAGCATAACCCCAAAACGATAGTGGTAAATCAGTAAGACACATCATAGATTGCACCATATCTAATAAAGTACGATTACGACGTTCGGACACACCATTACATTGTGGTGTTCCAGGTGGCGTGAGTTGCGAAACTATTCCACATTGTTTCAAATGAAGACAAAACTTGTAACTCAAATATTCACCTCCATGATCGTATCATAGAAACTTATTTTCTTGTTACGATGATTTTCCACTTCACTCTAAAATTCTTTGAACTTTTCAAATGTTTCAGACTTATGCTTCATTAAGTAGATATACCCATATCTGCTCAAATCATCTGTGAAGGTCAGAAAATAACGATACCCGCCACGAGCCTCAACACTCATCGGACCGCATACATCAGTATGTATTATTTCCAATAAGTCAGTGGCTCGCTCCATTGTTCCAGAGAATGGAGTCTTAGTCATCTTGCCCATGAGGCATGGTTCGCAAGCATCAAGTGATTCATAATCAAGTGATACCAAAATCCCATCAGCATGGAGTTTCTTCATGCACTTTACACCAATATGACCTAAACGTCAGTGCCACAAATAAGTTGCACTATCATTATTAACATTGCATCTTTTGGCTTCAATATTATGAATATGTGTATCACTAGGATCGAGATTCAACGAAAATAGACCACTCATCAAGGGTGCATGACCATAAAAGATATTACTCGTATAAGTAGAACAACCATTATTCTCTGATTTAAATGAATAATTGTCACGCATCAAACAAGATCCAGATATAATGTTCATGCCCAACGCTGGCACCAAATAACAATTATTACGGTCTAAAACTAGTCCTGAAGGTAGATGTAGAGGTAGCGTACCGATGGCGATCACATCAACCTTGGAACCATTTCCGACGCGCATCGTCATCTCGTCCTTAGCCAATCTTCGTTTAATCCGTAGCCCCTGTTTCGAGTTGCAAATATGAGCAACAGAACTAGTATCAAATACCCATGCGCTACTACGAGCATTAGTAAGGTACACATAAATAACATGTATATCAAATATACCTTTCACTTTGCCATCCTTCTTATCCGCCAAATACTTGGTAGTTCCGCTTCTAGTGACCAGTCCCTTTGTAGTAGAAGCACAAGGTTCCACGCTTAGGTCCAGACTTCGGCTTCTTCCCTTGAGCAGTGATGACCCACAAGTATAGGGGATCTATCATAGTCCTTTCGATAAGTAAGAGTGTCGAACCCAACAAGGAGCAGAAGGAAATGATAAGCGGTTTTCAGCAAGGTATTCTCTGCAAGCACTGGAATTATCGGTAACAGATAGTTTTGTGATAAGGTAATTTGTAACGGTAACAAGTAACAAGTGTAAATAAAGTGCAGCAAGATGGCCTAATCCTTCTTGTAGCAAAGGACAAGCCTGGACAAACTCTTATATAGAGAAAAGCGCTCTCGAGGACACATGGGAATTATCGTCAAGCTAGTTTTCATCACGCTCATATGATTCGCGTTCGTTACTTTGCTAATTTGGTATGTGGGTGGACCGGTGCTTGGGTGCTGTCCTTTCTTGAACAAGCATCCCACTTATGATTAACCCCTATTGCAAGCATTCACAACTACAAAAGAAGTATTAAGGTAAACCTAACCATAGCATGAAACATATGGATCCAAATCAGCCCCTTACGAAGCAACGCATAAACTAGGGTTTAAGCTTACGTCACTCTAGCAACCCATCATCTACTTATTACTTCCCAATGACTTCCTCTAGGCCCAAATAATGGTGAAGTGTCATGTAGTCTACGTTCACATAACACCACTAGAGGAAAGACAACATACATCTCATCAAAATATCAAACGAATACCAAATTCACATGACTACTTGTCGGTGTACTAGAGGAGGGGTACCCTAGTATCCCGAACTTGTGCACGGGCAGTTGCAGCCCTCCGCGGCAAGGCTTACCGGGTGACCGCCAAGGTCCTCCGTGGTTCCTTTGGAGCCATTCAAGAACAAAGTATTCAAGCCAAGGAGACAAGGCCCGGCAAGAGGAGCTTGCCGGAAGGCCACCCAAGGCACCCACGAGACAAGGCCCGACAAGAGGAGCTTGCCGGAAGGCCGATGAGCGACAAGCTTTGGACGCGACAAGACAACAACCGCGTAAGGCGCTTGTCATGGCAGTATCACCACTCTGTACCTGCGCTCCAAAGACATCCACTAGCGTGTCGCCTCGGACCTTTCCAGGTCTTGGCGTGGCAAGAGGTCAGGCGGCCGTGAGCGCCGTGGCAAGCGGCGATCGACAAGATTGCCATCCGGCAAGCGGTGGCGCCGACGGTCCCTTTTCTGCCTGTTAGGGCGACGTGACAGGCATTTAATGCCTTTGTCCCCGCCGCCGTGGTTAGGTATGGAACACTGTACAAGTAGCTGTACCAACCACTCCTTTTCCATTTTTACCCTTGTCTACGTTGCCACCTGTCGGAGACCCCTTTAGCATATAAAAGGAGGCCCATGCGCAACGTAGAGAGGGGTTCGGAAGGTTCGAAGCCAGAGGACACTCATGCTCGGTCTCGTTAGTAGCTTGTGTGTACTGTAACACTCAGCGCTCCTGAGCAAGAACTCAATACACTCAGACATGCAGCAGTAGGAGTGTTATCTCTCCGGAGACTCCGAGCTAGGGTAAACCGCTCGTATTAGCCGCCTCGATCTGCTCTTTGTCGACCTCCGCCCCCCCCGCCCGAACCAAAGGGGCTCGGTCCGCCCGGTCCCATAGGTGTTCGTGGGCGAGATCAGCCTCCCGACATCTTGGCACGCCGTAGGGGCGTCGAGGTTGTGTGAACCTGATCCGGCGTCCACGAAGCTAGATATTCATCATCTTCATCGACATGCCACCGAAGAAGAAGGCTTGGCGGCAGATGTTTCGTCTGTCGAACCCACCACCACCGGAGCAAACGGGTGGTGGGGTAGACGCCGGCGAAGAATGGACGTCGACGGGAGCCCACGGTGCTGCCAAGTCCAAGGACAAGGCTGCAGACCTCGGCGTCAGACATGCACCGCGCGCCCGTCTCAGAGGCGGGACCGACAGCGTCATGGTATTCACAATGCCATACGCTCGTTGGACCAAGATCGAGCTGGTGGATCTCGGGATGCTCAAGACCAGCATGCACGACAACATGCTGGCGCGAGCGAGGCACGGTCGCCTTGACGGGATACTGCTCCTTCTAACATAGTTAAAAGTCCGAGCATATCCCGCTCCTCGCGCCGTTCGCCACTGCCACCCACCACTCCAGCAGAAGCTTTGGCGAGAGCACAACTGCTCCTAGATTACCCTCCAACAGCCGACAAGGTCGACGAATGGAGGGCCACCATTCAGAGTCTCATCGGCTTTGCCAACGGCGACGCTCCGCGGCAGCCGAGCGCATCGCTGCCGCGGCAGGACTGCCAAGCACGAGCCGGTGGCGACGAAACCGGTGGGGGTGCAACCACCATGCACTCTCCGCCCCGAAGGCCAAGATCGCCGACTCGCCGGATCCACCTCGACAACGACTACACTGCATCATCGGATCCACGAGCTCGTCGCGATCAGCGCCAAGTTCTTCACGAACGATAGCAAGAAGACGCTCGAACTCGCA
Organism: Aegilops bicornis; assembly: GCA_021605145.1. NCBI lineage: Eukaryota > Viridiplantae > Streptophyta > Magnoliopsida > Poales > Poaceae > Aegilops > Aegilops bicornis. Next base: position 551,779,051 of record CM038670.1, on the reverse strand, counting down.
TCGAGCGCCGAAGAGAAGCGCGGCGTCAATCCGACCAGCGCGCTGGGCCCTCTGTCGACATGCATGCGCCAGGGAACCAGCGACTTGCCGTGACGCGTTAGGTTGCCCTGCGTTCACTCGTGAGCTGCGGCAAGTCCAAAGTGGCCCAGCAAGAAGAATTTCAAGCCGACGCGTGCGAGAAGTACGACGGCAAGACGCACTCACAAAGTTCCTCGGCATCTACACCATCGCGGTGCAAGCTGCCGGGGCGAGACGACAAGATCTCGCCAACTACTTCACCGGTGCTCAAGCCCAATGTCGATCTGGCTCATGCACTTGCCGGACAACTCCATATCCTCTTGGCAGATCTATGCCATCAGTTTGTCGGCGCCTTTACAGCGCCACAAGCCCCATGGCCAAGAAAGCGACCTTCATCTGCCGCCTGTAAGGAAGGAGAGCCCCTGCAAGTACATTCAGAGATTCAGCCGCATACTGACACAACATCTCAGATGTCCACCCCGCCATGTAATCAGCGCGTTCCATCGAGCGTCGCGAAACCGCAGGATGCGGGAGGAGATGGCGATGTGCAAGATCGAGAGGCGTCGATGAGCTATATGCCCCGGCCGACAAGTGTGCACGCATGAGTAAGGAGGAGACTCCACGGAGAGAATCTTGAAGCAGGAGGATCGATAGTGAGGAGACCGTCCGGCAAAGAAAAACCGGCGGAACAACAGGAAGAAGAAAGGCAAAGATGTGCTAGTTGTTGAGCAGTCCGCAACGGAGGTGGCGCCAAGAAAGCCAAAGCTGGTAGCTCCGGCAAGGAGGTCGCCACCGGCACCAACTGCCAGCTGTGGCGGTCGCCGACAAGGTGACGGCTCCAACAAACAAGATTGCAAGATCCACCGCACCAAGGGCCATGACCTCCAGAGCTGCAAAAAGGTCGAGCAGCTTGTCGAGCAGCAGAAGGCTGAATACGAACGACGCGACAAGGAGAAGGCCCAGGAAGGTGCTGGAGGAGCTAGCAAGAAACGTTCCGGCCGAGGAGGGCGCCGCGGCAAGGCCAAGCAGCGGCAAGGAGACAGACCTCCCCACGGCCGCGACAAGGATGAAGACGACGACGATGATGAAGACATGGATGATGACGAGACCGATGAGAAGGAGTTCCAGAAAGCCACAGAGGTCCTGTGCGTTGACGGTGGTGCTTCTCTGCATACTTCACACCGCCAGCTCAAGCAGTGGACGCGGGAAGTCAATGCGGCAGAACCATCCATCGAGTCACGCAAGCCTCTGAAATGGTCCGGCACGCCTATCATCTTTGATATTGAGGACCACCCTGATCACAGAATCGCGGTCGGGTGCTTGCCAATGTTGGTTTCACCAACTATCCGCAACCTCAAGTTCACTAAGATGCTAGTTGACGGCTGGGCCGGCTTGAACCTGATCTCCTTCGCGGTGCTCCAGAAACTCTAGATCCCTGATGGCGAACTCGAAGAGGCCGGCACATTCCAAGGAATCAATCCGGGAAGGAGCAAGCCGAAGGGAAAGATCACGTTGCCCGGTGACATTTGGCAGCGAAGTTGAACTTCAGGATCGAGAGGGCCACCTTTGACGTTATTGACTTTCCATTGCCTTACAATGGGATACTTGGCCGTCCAAAGACTCGCCAAATTCATGGCAGCCTCTCACTATGCATACAACATGCTGAAGATGCCAGCCCGATAAGTGTCATCTCTGTCCTGGCGACAAGAAGGATGCTCTTATCTGCGCCGACAAGATCTACCGGGAGACAGCAGCTGCAGCAGATTGCAAGCCACTTGCCGCTGAAGCTCCCGGGGCAAAGAAGAAGACCAAGTCCGGCAAGAGCTCTGATGCCCACTCCGGCAAACGCACCTCTTCGGAGTGCTGCGCTACCGTCGAGGACGCACCATCGAGCTCCACCGGCAAGTGTAAGAAGACGATGGCAGCTCCACCAGAGACCAAGAAGGTGTCCGCCAAGGAGGACGGCATCGGTGGTACCTTCACCATCGGCGCCACTCTCGACCCTAAATAGGAAGGCGCGCTCGTTGCTTTCCTGCGGCGAACGTCGGCGTGTTTGCATGGCAACCTTCCGACATCCCGGTGTTCCTGTGAAAGTAATTGAGCACCATCTTGCCATTTGTCCTCATGCGCGCCCATCAAGCGAAAGTCGAAGCAGCGGTGGGCGCCAGGAATTCATCGCAGAAGAAATCAAGAAATTGGAAGCAGCAGGCCTTGTCAGAGGAGTGCTCCATCCTACGTGGTTGGCCAATCCTGTAGTTGTACGCAAGGCAAACGGGAAATGGAGGCTTTGTATCGACTTTACTGATGTCAATATCAGATCTTCATGGCAGAAGAGGATGAGGAGAAGACTGCATTCATCACCCCATGTGGCACATACTGTTTCGTACGGATGCCTTTCGGATTAAAGAATGCTGGTTCAACATTTGCAAGAGTAGTCCATGACGCTTTTGAGCCGCAAATGCACGTAAATGTGGAAGCCTACATGGATGACATAGTGGTCAAAAGCAAGGACAAGGCGACTCGATTCAAGATTTAGACGAAACCTTTGCAAATCTGCGCAAGATCAACCTCAAGCTCAACCACGAGAAGTGTGTGTTTGGAGTCCCTTCCGCAAGCTTCTCGGTTCTTCATGTCTCGGCGGGGAATTGAAGCCAATCCCGACAAGATCAAGGCCATTGAGAAGATTGAAGCACCAAAGCGCGTCAAGGATGTCACGAAGACTTGTCGGTTGCGTGAGCTGCTCTCAAAGAGGTTTATCTCTAGGTCTGCTGAGCGCGCCTTGCCATTTTTCAAAATTTTGAAAAAGGCAGGTCCGATGAAATGGACTCCGGAGGCGGAGGCTGCGCTGCAGGACTTGAAGAGATACCTGTCCTCCACTCCAACACTTGTCGCACCTAAGCCACAAGAGAAGTTGCTGCTATATATAGCGGCAACCAATCAAGTGGTTAGTGATGCGTTAGTAGCGGAGAGGGAGGCGGATGATGAGCTAGCAACCATGGCAGGTGCATCCAGCGATGAGCAGGGGGCTTCACCGGCAAGCTCTGGTCCCGACAAGGATGGATCTGCGCAGACGCATGAGAAGATGCAGAAAAGAATGGTGCAGCGCCCAGTTTACTTTGTTAGTTCCCTTCTGCAGGGGGCTAGGTCAAGGTACTCTGGTGTGCAGAAATTGCTTTTCGGCCTCCTCATGGCCTCGAGAAAGCTGCGCCATTACTTCCAGGCACATGAGATCACATTCGTCACTCGTTTTCCGTCAAGAGGATACTGCAAAATCCAGAGGCAACAGGCAGGATTGTCGAGTGGGCACTCGGAACTGTCAAGCTTTGGCCTCAAGTTTGAGAGCACTTCAACTATCCAAAGCGAGCATTGGTGGAGTTCATAGCAGAATGGACGCCAACACAAGATGAAGAAATTCCAAACGAGCATCCCGTCAAGGAGGCAAGAAAAGAGTGGCTGATGTACTTTGATGGTGCCTTCTCGCTGCAAAGGCGCCCGGGGCGTGCTACTTGTTGCACCCACCGGAGAGCACCTCAAGTACGTAGTCCAGATGCACTTTCCCAAGGAGCAAGCAACAAACAATACTGCAGAGTATGAAGGTTTGCTTGCCGGTCTCAGGATCGCAGTAGACCTTGGGATCAAGAAGCTTCATTATCAGGGGTGACTCACAGCTTGTCATCCGCCAAGTGAACAAGAGTTATCAGAGTCCGTTGATGGAAGCTTATGTTGAAGAAGTGAGAAAGCTAGAAGAGCACTTTGACGGCCTACAAATGGAACATGTTCCAAGAGCTCAGAACGACATTGCCGATGGCTCGTCGAAGCGCGCTGCACTTAAGTTACCCGTGGAACCAGGGATTTTGTGCTCAAGCTGACTCAACCGGCCTGTAACGCCATCAACCGGACAGAGCAAGAAGAGGAAGTTGATCTTTGGTGACTATTTTCCGCAGAGCTTCGAAAGTCGCCGTCAAGAAGGTCCTCAAGATCAACACCAAGAGTCTTGAGGAAGCGATGCGCTCCGGCAAGCCCTAGGGTTTGTTCCGTTGAAGCAGACGCTCCCGACAAGTTTTGCTCCGGCAAGCATGCCGGGAAACGTCAAGCTCCGGCTGAGCCGCAGATTCTCGCCGTGGAAGCAGATGTTCCCGCAGCAGCATATGTGCCTTTAGTCCTTGTTGTCGAGCCGCAAGCTCCAAAGATGGGCACAACAGATTGTCCGCTTCCTTGACAGGAGAACTTCCCGAAGAGCAAGAAGAAGTGGAAAGAGTAGCCCGGCAGTCAAGTATGTACCAGTTTGTCGACAACACACTGTACAGAAGAAGACTCAACGGTGTGAAATTGAAGTGTATTCACCGGTAAGACGGACAAAAGCTGTTGGCAGAGATACATGGAGGCATATGTGGTCACCACATTGGCGCCAGAGCACTTGCCGGCAAAGGGTTCTGGCAAGGTTTCTTTTGGCCGACAGCCCTCCAAGATGCAACTGCACAAGTAACCAAGTGTGAAGCGTGCCAGTTCCATTCCAAGCAGATACACCAGCCAGCTCAAGCTCTCCAGACGATCCCTTTATCCTGGCCATTTTCGGTGCAGGGGCTCGACATCTCGGCCCCTTTCCCGAGTTGTCGGGGCTTTGAGTACTTGTATGCGTTGCAATCGACAAGTTCACAAAGTGGCCGGAAGTGGAAGCGATGAGGAAGGTGACAAAGACGATCGTGAGTCAAGTTCTTTAGGTCGATTGTTTGCCGTTTCGAATCCCTAACAGGATCATCACCGACAACGACACGCAATTCACGAGCCGCACCTTCATGCAAAGACGTCCAAGATCTTGGCGCCAAGGTCTGCTTCGCTTCTGTTGCTCATCCGAGAAGTAACGGTCAAGCGGAGAGGGCAAATGCTGAAGTGCTGCGCGGGCTCAAGACCAAAACTTTCGACAGTCTGCACAAGTGTGGAAAGAACTGGATTGAGGAGCTGCCGGTGGTTCTTTAGTCGATCAGGACGACGCCAAATCAAGCCACTGGCCAGACACCTTTCGCTCTAGTCTATGGAGCAGAGGCAGTTCTCCCCACGGAACTCGTATACGGATCACCTCGAGTGCTCGCTTATGATGAGCTTGAGCAAGAGCGATGGCGACAAGATGACGCGCTGCCTTGAGGAGGATCGCCTTCAGTCAGACGAGCTGCTCGATACCAGCAAGCTTTGCGCCGCTACCATAGCCGCAGTTAATGCCAGAAGTCTCGAGGAAGGCGACCTTGTTCTTCGCGCGTTCAGTCCGCCAAGAATTCAGACAAGTTGACGCCAAAGTGGGAAGGCCCTTACCGGGTGAAACGAAGTCACTAGGCTCGGCGCTGTCCGCTTTGAGACCGAAGATGGCATTCCGGTGAGGAACTCACGGAACATTGAGCATCTTCGTAAGTTTTACTCAGAAGCGCGGTTGCCGGAACCTGTTCCGGCAACCACCTTTTGTACGAGTCTTGCCGATGTTGCATGTAATCCTTTGTACAAAGCCGGGCGCAGACCTCGTGCATAAGTAAAGCTAATGTGCTTCGCACATCTTGTCAATTTCATGCTTTATACTTCTATTTTTGCATGCGTTATCTGACACTTTGTGCAGCACCTACCCCCGGTAAGCAATAACGAGCCACAAGGCTCCATATCTTTATTTTCTCTTCTTTCTCTTTCTCAAAGAAAGGAAGGTTCCCTCGCCCACAAGTTTGCCGGGGGGAAAGGAGAGGAGAAGATAATGGTGTGGAGCAAGCATCGCTCAAGGAAGTCTAGCCTTACCGGTAAGCGAACGACAAAAAAGATAAGTTGCTAAAGTTTGAGCAATCAGTTTTTAAAATTTTTAAGTTATCTTCCTCGAACGACCGTACTTTGTATGGAAAACCTATGCGTGGAGGAACCAACTCGTAGTTAGTTGCGCCCTTACTTTGTTTCGAGTCCTCTCAACAACTTAAGTGAGCTGCGACTAGTTGCGACAAGGTTTCTTGTCGGTAGCAGCACCACCAGCAGGCCGACGTCTCAAGACTCGGCCATGCCCGGTGCTCATACGACAAGTTCCCTAAAAGCGTAGGGCAAAAACATACAAAGGAAGGAACCAAGTAAAGGAGATAACATAGCAATTGCTACCCAAAATAGAGTTATATTACAAAATAGCTTGTCGCAGCTCTAATAGATTGTTCTCATAACATGACCAGCAGCAGCAAGAAAAAGAGAAAGCGGGCGGCCTAATCTACGTGATCGCCCTCAACCCTCTTGATCCCGCTCACCCTGTCCACGATGGGTGCGACAAGGGTCTTGAGCGCTTCCACATCAGCATCCGGCGGCAAGGACTTGAGGATGTTGGTGAGGTTGAGGCCTGGATTGCGGAAGGCCACCTTCATCAGCACCTTTTGAAGAGCTCCCGCGCAGATCTGGCGCGACTCCTCGGCTAGCCGCTTTGGGATTTCTTCCCGGAGTCGCTGGACGGCCATCACCACGCCCTTGAAGAACAAGCTGAGCTTTGCGCTGGGTCGGAGGTGCTCATTGGAGGAGTATCCAAGATCCACCATCCCCAGCTGCGCCAGCTCCCTGTCGATGGCTGCAGCAACATCCACGAGACCCTCGGTCCAGTGCTCCACATTCTCCCTAAAGGTATTCTGGGCGGCAGCAGCACTCGCCAGCAGCGCCTCGTCGGCCTTGATCTTCTCCTTCAATGCCACCTCCTGCTCCTTGGCGCCGTCTAGCGCCTGAGTCAAGGTGGTCAGCTTCAACTCAAGATCTGCGTTGGAGTCCTTGGCGGCCGAGCTCCTTGCTCCTCTCGGCGAGACGGCCTGCAGCTCGCCAAGAGTGTAGGCGTCCTTCTCGCGCTCATGCTTGAGTGCAGCAAGCTCCTCGCCGCTCTCCTTGAGATTGGCCTCCAGCCTGCATCACCTTCGTCTCCAGCTCCTTCTTGGCGGCCTCGGCTGCGGCAAGATCCTTTGCTTCCTGGAGAGCCCCGCCAAATGTTTGCTCGCGCGTGGCTAGATCCTCCTCATGGCTGTCAAGACTAACCTTCCTCTGCGCCAACTCGCCTTCCTGCGCAGATAGCTTCTCCGCGACAAGCCGCTGTTGCTCCTCAGCTTCAGCCTTCTCGAGGAGGAAGGCTTTGCGCTCCTCGGCGAGTCGCTCCCGCTCCTCTGCCAAGGACCGGAGAGCTTCCTGGTTGAGGCCCCGGAGCTCCTCCGCGCGCTTCTCGATGTCTGCTCCTGCCTTCGCGACAAGCACTTCCCAGGATTCCAGCTTGGCTTGTCGGGCGCGGTAGAGCGACAGCAGCTTCCGCGGCAGCTGCTCCTCCTCAGACTCGCCGCTGCTGCTGTTTGGTGCGTCGACGATGTCGATCCAATGAGGCGAGCAGCTCTTCATCAAAAGTTTCTCCTTGGCCGGCGCCACGAGCTCGACGCCCATGGGAGCTTGATGAAGACGCCATCGCCGCCTTCAAATAGGCGTCGGGCTGGGGCTCTTGAACCCGCTGCCGCAGCGGGCGGAGGATCGGCGGTCGGCGTGGCGCTGGCGCTCCTGCGGCCTCAAGGCCGTCGGTCGATCGCCGGACCCTCGCCCGGCCTGCGGCGGCTTTGGCGGCCTCTTCGCCGGCGGGCTCGTCGGCGCCAGCTTCTTCTCCGATGGCAGCGGCATCGTCAGTATTGCCGCGCGCGTCCTCCTCGCCGGCGGCCTCGGTCTCCATTGGCTCTGTGGCGAATGGATCTGACGACCGGGAAAATGAAGAAAAGTCAAGCAAATATTCAAAAAGAAAATCAGAAGAAGAAGAACGCAAGGAAAGTTTTCAAGCAAGAGGATTACCTGTGCTAGGGTCTGCAGTCATGGTCTCCGCCGCCAGGGGATCGCTGGTGCTGTCCCTTGCTGGAGAGCTGTCCCTTGCCGGAGAACTGCCCCTTGCCGGAGAAGTCTCCCTTGCCGGAGAACGCTCCCTTGCCCGGGAATCCTCCCTTGGCGGTGTAGTCGAAGCAGAAGGCATGTCGAGGCGGCTTGTGGCACTCTGGTAAGGCTGCTCTGCTCCTACACAAATCAGCGATCGATATCAGCAAAGAAAGAGCACCCATGCACGCCTTAACAGCAAGAAGTAAACCATATACTTACGCTGGGACTGCTACTGGGGCTGCTTTGACGAAGAGTTGCCGCGTCCGGCAAGGTGGTCTCGGACGCGCCTCCCGCTGTCGCGGTGGGTTCGTCCTCGATGACAATCACCGGGGCCTTGGCTCTCTTCGACGCTCTCTGGGCCAGCGTCCTGAAAAGGAATGGGTTCAGAGTGAAGCAAATCAGATACAAGACAAGCTGGGGGCTCCGCTCGTGGCAAGCTGTTTGAAGGTGGGGAGGAGGCGCCCTCGGCGGGCTCGCTCGACTCAGCTTCAGGCTCGGCAAGCTCCTCCTCGCCGGCAAACTCCCTTCGCTCGACAAGGCTTGCCGCCTCTGCTGCCTCTGCCTCCTCCACGGTGAATCCGAACTCGCCACGCTGCGGCAGCCGCCGCTTCTTCCAGCCCTAGTGGATATGCGCTGCATCTCATCATCGGTGGTGTCGCGGGTGAGGCTCTTACATTCATCGGGCGGACCGCACTTCTACCAGCTGTCAAAGAACACTCGTGACGACGTCATCTGCAGGCTCTTGCCAGGTTGGAACGATTCCATGCGAGTCGCACAACGGCATCATTGCACGGATGCGGTCGAGATTGGAATTGTTGCACAGCGGAACGACACCCTTCGGCAACCTGAACATTTCGGGATGATCAGGATCGGGCTTGAACAGCTCCAAGGGCATCGCGTCCAGTTCCAAGACAGTGAAGTTGAAATTTAGGCCCGGGCGCAGCCTCATGATATCCGCCGCATTCTGGAACTCCCAGGCGGGTCTCCTCCTCTCCTGCAAGGGGGCGATGCGGCGGCGAAGAAAGTCTGCGCCAACAGTGCCTACAGTGAGCTCGGCAAGCCTGAGGCGCAGGATCCGGTGACGGCAATCTTCAGTCTAGCGTCTTCCGGTGCCACGTTGCTCCAATCGTTTCCGCGCACTATTGGGGTTTAGCGCTGGGCGGTAAATGGCTGCGGGTTCTCCTCGACAATCCAGCACCAAACTGCCCTCCACTCCTCCCACTTGCTGCGGAGCTCTCCCTCCAGATAAGCTTCCTTCTTGCCAATCCTTGAGATCCAAGCGATTCCGCCCGGAAGAGGCACCCTCTCTCAACTCGGGGCAAAAGAAGTGGCGAAAAGGGCTACGTTTGGATGGACTCCGACAAAGTTTTCGCAGAGATGTGCGAAAACTGCCATGGTCGTAAACAACATTGGGAGTGAAGTCAAGGAGGCGGAGCCCGTAGGTGTTCATGATATCGCAGAAAAATTCAGAGAAAGGCGGGCAGAGCCCGCAGTAGAAGAACAACGCGAAGAAAGGGTACCCATTCGGAGCCAGTTCCGAAGCAGCAGCTGGGAGTACCTTCGTGCGCGGATGCGCTCGCGTCTCCGTCGACCAGAAGAGGTAGTAGTTCTCCCTCAGCTCCCTCGCGGCGGGGGAAGATTGCCCGCTCCTTCCGCGGCGCCGCAAGCATTGCGCCTCGGCCGACTTCACAGCCTTCCCTTGTCGGCTGGAGCCATGGCGGAAGTGGTGAGGAGATCGACGGCGTTGGTGATGCTGGTGGCGATGAAGCGGGCTGCTCTCTCTTCAGCCTTGGGAAGAAGGGGGAGGCAGCGGGGATTTTTCAGGATTGGACAGCAACTGGCGAGATGGGCGAACTGCCCCTGTTTCCCCTGCTTATAAAGAGGTAGGGGCGGACGTTTCGTCTTTCCGAATAAAGAAACCACCCACGATCTCGCCCACGATCTCTCACACGACGCCGCATTCGACGCGTGCCGTTCATGGAGGGCATGTTGGGTCCGGGGTGAGTTACGGCGTAACCCAGGCCGCACGTGCCCGTGCCCTGTTTTGGGCTTGGCCCAACAGCGCTCGGCACCGTGTGTGGCCCAGGCCCGGGGGCTCCTGTCGGTGTACTAGAGTAGGGGTACCCTAGTATCCCGAACTTGTGCACGGGCAGTTGCAGCCCTCCGCGGCAAGGCTTACCGGGTGACCACCAAGGTCCTCCGTAGTTCCTTTGGAGCCATTCAAGAACAAAGTATTCAAGCCAAGGAGACAAGGCCCCGGCAAGAGGAGCTTGCCGGGAAGGCCACCCAAGGCACCTAGGAGACAAGGCGCCGGCAAGAGGAGCTTGCCGGGAAGGCCCGGTGAGCGACAAGCTTCCGGACGCGACAAGACAACAACCGCGGCAAGGCGCTTGCAGCGGCAGACCACTGTACTGCGCTCCAAAGACATCCACTAGCGTGTCGCCACAGGACCTTTCCAGCGTAGCGTGGCAAGAGGTCAGGCGGCCACGTGAGCTGTGGCAAGCGGCGATCGACAAGATTGCCATCCGGCAAGCGGTGGCGCCGACGGTCCCTTTCTGACCGTTAGGGCGACGTGACGGGCATTTAATGCCTTTGTCCCCTGCCGTCGAGGTTAGGTATGGAACACTTTACAAGTAGATGTACCAACCACTCCTTTTCCATTTTACCCTTGTCTACGTTGCCACTGTCGGAGACCCTTTAGCATATAAAAGGAGGCCCATGCATAGCGTAGAGAGGGGTTCGGAAGGTTGAAGCCGAGAGGACACTCACGCTCGGTCTCGTTAGCAGCTTGTGTGTCTTTGAACACTCAGCCCCGAGCAAGAACTCAATACACTCGGACATGCAGCGGTAGGAGTGTTATCTCCGGAGAGCTCCGAAGCTGGGTAAACCGCTCGTGTGCTTCGCCTCGATCTGCTCTTCGTGCGACCTCCGCCCCCCGCCGAACCGAAAGGGGCTCGGTCCGCCGGTCCCATAGGTGTTCGTGGGCCAGATCAGCCTCCCCGACACTACTAATAGCAAGACTTCTCCCATGTCCTCAGGAACAAACGTAACTACTCACAAATCATATTCATGTTCATAATCAGAGGTATATTAATATGCATAATGGATCTGAACATATGATCTTCCACCAAATAAACCAACTAGCATCAACTACAAGGAGTAATCAACACTACTAGTAACCCACATGTACCAATCTGAGGCTTTGGGACAAAGATTGGATACAAGAGATGAACTAGGGTTTGATAGGAGATGGTGCTGGTGAAGATGTTGATTGAGATTGACCCTCCTCCGATGAGAGGATCGTTGGTGATGACGATGGCGATGATTTCCCCCACCCAGAGGGAAGTTTCCCCGGCAGAAGAGCTCCGCCGGAGCCCTAGATTTGTTCCGCCAAGGTTCTGCCTCGTGGCGGAGGAGTTTCTTCCCGAAAGCTTGCTTATGATTATTTCTCGGACGAAAGACTTCATATAGCAGAAGATGGGCACAGGAGGCCTGCCAGGGGGCCCACGAGGCAGGGGGCGTGGCAAGGGTGTGGCCCCCCTCTGCTATTTTCTTCACTCAATAGTTTTTGTTAATTCCAAAAATGACTTCCGTGAAGTTTCAGGACTTTTGGAGCTGTGCAGAATAGGTCTCTAATATTTGCTCCTTTTCCAGCCCAGAATTCCAGCTGCCAGCATTCTCCCTCCTCATGTAAACCTTGTAAAATAAGAGAGAATAGGCATAAGTATTGTGACATAATGTGTAATAACATCCCATAATGCAATAAATATTGATATAAAAGCATGATGCAAAATGGACGTATCAACTCCCCCAATCTTAGACCTCGCTTGTCCTCAAGCGGAAGCTGATAACAATAAATATGTCCACATGTTTAGAGATAGAGGTGTCGATAAAATAAAATACGGACATGAGGGCATCATGATTATTCTTATAACAGGAACATATATAGATATTTTTATATGATTTCTTATGCTCAAGTAATAATCTATTCACAATGTAAAGTATGAATCAGAAACTTTGTTGAGAACCAACAAACTATAATCTCAGTCACTGAGGCAATTGCAATTTATCATAACATCAGAAAGAGTCAATATAAGAGCTTTTCAGCAATTTCACATACTCAACTATCATTTAGTCTTTCACAATTTCTAACACTCACGCAATACTTGTGGTTACGGAGTTTTAGTCGGACACAGAGAAAGATAGGGGCTTATAGTTTTGCCTCCCAACCTTTTACCTCAAGGGTAATGTCAACAATAATAGCTCATGCTAACTTACATACAATTTTATATATATATATATATATATATATATATATATATATATATATATCATGATCTTTCCGACACAATGTGCTTTCCAAAGGATAAAATGTAAAAAGGAAAGGTGAAGATCACCATGACTCTTGCATAAGGAATAAGACAAAAGTAAAAGATAGGCCCTTCGCAGAGGGAAGCAGAGGTTGTCATGCGCTTTCATGGTTGGATGCACGAAATCTTAATGCAAAAGAACGTCACTTTATATTGCAACTTGTGATATGAACCTTTATTATGCAGTCCATCACTTTTATTTCTTCCATATCACAAGATCGTATAAAGCTTATTTTCTCCCCACTAATAAATCATACATATTTAGAGAGCAATTTTAATTGCATGCACCGATGACAACTTACTTGAAGGATCTTACTCAATCCATAGGTAGGTATGGTGGACTCCCATGGCAAAACTGGGTTTAAGGGTATTCGAAAGCACAAGTAGTATCTCTACTTGGTGCAAAGAATTTGACTAGCATGAGGGGGAAAGGCAAGATCAACATGTTGGATGATCCATGACTATATACTTTATTTTGGATATAAGAAAACATAACCCATTACGTTGTCTTCTTTGTCCAACATTAACTCTTTAGCATGTCATATTTTAATGAGTGCTCACAATCATAAAAGATGTCCAAGGTAGTATATTTATATGTGGGACCTCTCTTTCTTTATTACTTCCTATTAATTGTAACGATGACCAAAACTATGTTTGTCAACTCTCAACAACTTTTATTCATCATACTCTTTATATGTGAAGTCATTACTCTCCACAAGATCAATATGATCTCTCTGTTTCTTTTTATTCTTTCTTTTCCTTTAATTCCCTCAAGATCATAGAAAAATAATCAAGCCCTTGACTCAACACTAATCTTTATTATATAGCTCACGGACTCGATTACATAGAGGGATCATAAAGCAAAACTCAAAACTCAAAGCTAAATCATACTAAAATTTATTCTACTAGATCAAGATATTACCAAAAGGATCGAACTAAGAAAAACGGTAAATATAGGAGTGTGATGGTGATACGATACCGGGGCACCTCCCCCAAGCTTGGCAGTTGCCAAGGGGAGTGCCCATACCCATGTGATTATATCTATTTTACTGGTGAAGAGGATGGTGGGGTTGTTGATGATGTAAACTTGTCGTCCATCTTCCAAGGCATCGGCTCACCATCATAGAAGGATGATCGAGTCACCGGGATCCTCAAATCTGCAGCCAAACTCATCCTCTTGAATCTATATTCATACTCACAGTTTTGGTTTTGCAGGTCATAGATTTGGGCTCAGAGATGCTCGATCTTCTTGTGAAGCTTGAAGATGATCTCCCCAATGTTCTTGGCATCCAGCTTGTGGTTGTTGGTGAATTCCACGATCATCATGTGGTTGGCATTGAGTCCGCGCTCCACCATACCCTGGCACTTGAAAACTTGTTGCTCCATTGCTTCGAGCCTCGTCTCCACGCTTCCTGTCCTCCTTGGTCCCTCAACATCACGGATGTGCAGCAACCCATCACGCATCTCAATGTTTGAGGGTGTTGCAGCACCTCCGCGAGGTAGGGGTTGATGACCTTCTCGAAGAACTTGTCCTTGGGGGCACTCGGAGACGTCATGGTGATCTAGATCTGTCAGAAAAACAGCTCGAAACGAGAACAGAGGATAGTTGCATGATACGAGAGTCAAAATATTGGAGAGTTTATATAATGAATTTTTACCGAACAAAAGAAGTATCGTGCAAGAAAACAGAGTCCGGAGGGCACACGAGGTGCCCACGAGGCAGGGGGGCGCGCCCTCCACCCTTGTGGAAGCCTCGTGTCCTTCCCGGGCTACTTCTTATTTTCCTATTTTCTTAAATATTACAAAACGGAGAAAAATTGCCATTAGAACTGTTTTGGAGTTGGTTTACTTACCGTACCACATACCTATTCCTTTCCGGAGTCTGAAATGTTCTGGAAAGTGTCCCTTATGTATTCCTCCGGGGTTACGGTTTCAACAACATTAGTTTCAACATTTATGGGATTACCTGAGATATAATGTTTGATTCTTTGACCGTTCACCACCTTCGGATTTGTGCCTTCAAAGTTGTTGATTTTTATGGCACCGGAACGATAGACCTCCTCCATAACGTAAGGCCCTTCTGATTTAGAGAGAAGTTTCCCTACAAAAAATCTTAAACGAGAGTTGAATAGCAACACATAATCACCTACATTAAACTCACGCTTTTGTATCCTTTTTTCATGCCACCTTTTAAATTTCTCTTTAAACAGTTTCACATTCTCATAGCCTGGGTTCTCCATTCATCAAGTGAGCTAATGTCAAATAACCTCTTCTCACCGGCAAGTTTGAAATCATAATTGAGCTCTTTGATGGCCCAATATGCCTTATGTTCTAGTTCGAGAGGTAGGTGACATGCTTTTCCATAAACCATTTTATACGGAGACATACCCATAGGGTTTTTATATGCAGTTCTATAGGCCCATAATGCATCATCAAGTTTCTTGGACCAATTCTTTCTAGATCTATTAACAGTCTTTTGCAAAATTAATTTGAGCTCTCTATTACTCAATTCTATCTGACCATTAGACTGCGGGTGATAAGGAGATGCAATTCTATGATTAACATCATACTTAGCAAGCATTTTACGAAAAGCACCATGAATAAAATGTGAACCACCATCAGTCATTAAATATCTAGGGACTCCAAACCTCGAAAAAATAACTTCTTTAAGAATCTTAATAGAGGTGTTATGATCAGCACTACTAGTTGGAATAACTTCTACCCACTTAGTAACGTAATCAACAGCAACTAAAATATGTGTATACCCATTAGAGGAAGGAAACGATCCCATATAATCAAATCCCCAAACATCAAATGGTTCAATAACAAGTGAATAATTCATAGGCATTTCTTGACGTCTACTAATATTACCAATTCGTTGGCATTCATCACAAGATAAGACAAACTTACGGGCATCCTTGAAGAGAGTAGGCCAATAAAAACCGGATTGCAATACCTTATGTGCAGTTCTATCTCCAGCGTGGTGTCCTCCATAAGCTTCGGAGTGACACTTGCGGAGGATCTGTTCCTGTTCATGCTCAGGTATACAACGTCTAATAACACATCTACTCCTTCTTTATAAAGGTGTGGGTCATCCCAGTAGTAATGTCTTAAATCATAGAAAAACTATTTCTTTTGCTGGTATGTGAAACTAGGTGGTAAAAATTTAGCAACAATATAATTAGCATAATCAGCATACCATGGAGCAGCACGAGAAGCATTTATGATAGCTAATTGTTCATCGGGAAAACTATCATCAATAGGTAATGGGTCATCAAGAATATTCTCTAACCTAGACAAGTTGTCTGCAACGGGGTTCTCAGCTCCCTTTCTATCAATAATATGCAAATCCGATTCTTGTAGCAAGAGAACCCATCTAATAAGTCTAGGTTTAACATCTTTCTTTTCCATAAGATATTTAATAGCAGCATGATCAGTGTGAATAGTTACTTTAGAATCAACAATATAAGGTCTGAACTTGTCACAAGCAAATACAACTGCTAAGAATTCTTTTTCAGTAGTAGCATAATTTCTCTGGGAACTGTCTAGAGTTTTACTAGCATATTGAATAACATTTAATTTCTTATCAACTCTTTGCCCTAGAACAGCACCTACAGCATAATCACTAGCATCATACATAATTTCAAAAGGTAAATTCCAATCAGGTGGCTGAACAATAGGTGCAGAAATTAATGCTTTCTTAAGTATTTCAAATGCCTCTACACAATCATCATCAAAGACAAAAGGAATACCTTTTTGTAATAGGTTAGTCAGAGGCTGAGAAATTTTTGAGGAGTCCTTAATGAACCTCCTATAAAAACCGGCATGACCAAGGAAACTTCGTATACCTTTAATGTCCTTGGGACACGTCATCTTTTCAATAGCATCCACTTTAGCTTTGTCAACTTCAATACATCTTTCAGAAATTTTATGCCCCAAGACAATACCTTCATTAACCATAAAGTGGCACTTCTCCCAATTCAAGACAAGGTTAGTTTCTTCACATCTCTGCAAAACTTGATCAAGGTTGCTCAAGCAATCATCAAAAGAGGATCCATAAACAGAGAAATCATCCATGGAAACCTCACAAGTCTTTTCACAAAAATCAGAGAATATAGCCATAATGCATCTTTGATAGGTAGCAGGTGCATTATATAAACCAAAAGGCATACACATATAAGCAAAGGTACCGAAAGGGCAAGTAAAAGTGGTCTTTGCTTGATCATCAGCTGACACATGTATTTGAGAGAAACCAGAGTAACCATCTAGAAAGCAAAAGTGTGTATGTTTGGATAATCTTTCTAGCATTTGATCAATGAAAGGCAAAGGGTAATGATCTTTTTTAGTAGCTTTATTTAATTTGTGAAAATCAATTACCATCCTATAACCTGTAATAATTCTTTGCGGGATCAATTCATCTTTATCATTAGGAACGACAGTAATACCTCCCTTCTTAGGGACACAATGGACATGACTTACCCACTGACTATCAGCAACTAGATAAATTATACCTGCTTCAAGGAGCTTTAATATCTCCTTTCTTACCACTTCTTTCAGCTTAGGATTTAGCCGTCGTTGGTGATCAATAACTGGTTTGGCGTCTTTCTCCAGGTTTATTTTGTGTTGACATAGAGTAGCACTAATGCCCTTGAGATCATCAAGAGTATATCCAATAGCAGCACGGTGCTTCTTCAGAGTTTTCAATAATTTTTCTTCTTCATGCTCTGAAAGGTTAGCACTAATAATAACAGGATATATCTTCTTTTCATAAATATAAGCATAATTAAGAGTATCAGGTAATCGTTTAAGCTCAAACACGGGATCACCCTTGGGTGGAGGAGGATCCCCTAGGATTTCAACACGCAAATTGTGTTTCAGAATAGGTCCCTGTTTAAAGAATACTTCATCTATTTCCCTTCTTTCATTCATGAACATATCATTTTCATGGTCAAGCAAATATTGTTCTAAAGGATCATTAGGAGGCACGACAATAGAAGCAAGACCAATAATTTCGTCTTTACTAGGCAATTCCTCATCACGGGGTTGTCTACGAAATTTGGAAAAATTAAACTCATGAGACATGTCATCCAAGCCAATAGTAACATTATCCTTTTCGCAATCTATCCTAGCATTAACAGTATTCAAGAAGGGTCTACCAAATATAATGGGATAAAAGCTATCTTGTGGGGAACCAAGAACAAGAAAATCAGCAGGATATTTAACCTTCCCACACAAGACTTCAACATCTCTAACAATCCCAATCGGTGAAATAGTATCTCTATTGGGAAGCTTAATTGTAACATCATTTTCTTCTATCTCAGCAGGTGCAATATCATGCATAATTGCTTTGTATAAATAATGAGGTATTGCACTAGCACTAGCACCCATATCACATAAGCCATGATAACAATGATCTCCTATTTTAACAAAATAACAGGCATGCCTACTATAGGTCTATGTTTATCTTTAGCACCAGGTTTAGCAATTCTAGCAGTCTCATCACAGAAGTAAATAACATGCCCATCAATATTATCAGCCAAGAGATCTTTAACCACATCAATATTAGGTTCAACTTTAACTTGCTCAGGGGGTTTGTGTGTCCTAATATTACTTTTGTTGACAACAGTTGAAGCTTTAGCATGATCCTTTATTCTAACAGGGAAAGGTGGTTTCTCAACATAAGCAGTAGGAATAATAGGATCATTATAAGTGACTCTTTTCTTCAACTTTAATAGGTGCAACTACTTTTACTTCTATGGGAGGATTATATTTAAACCACTTCTCCTTAGGGAGATCAACATGAGTAGCAAAGGATTCACAGAAAGAAGATACTATCTCAGAGTCAAGTCCATATTTAGTGCTAAATTCACGGAAAGCATCGGTATCCATAAAAGATTTAACACAATAAAACTTAGGTGTTATACCTGACTCTTTACCTTCATCGAGGTCCCAATCTTCAGAGTTGTGTTTAATTATTTCCAATAAATCCCATTTGAATTCAATAGTCTTCATCATAAAGGAGCCAGTACAAGAAGTATCGAGCATGGATTGATTATTACGAGAAAGCCGAGCATAAATTTTTTTAATAATCATTTCTCTTGAGAGCTCATGATTGGGGCATGAATATAACATTGACTTAAGCCTCCCCAAGCTTGAGCGATGCTTTCTCCTTCGCGAGGCCAAAAATTATATATATAATTACGATCACGATGAACAAGATGCATAGGATAAAACTTCTGATGAAATTCCAATTTCAATCGTTTGTAGTCCCATGATCCCATATCATCACATAGCCTATACCATGTCAATGCCTCTCCCTTCAAAGATAAAAGGAAGATATTCTTCTTGATAACATCATCGGGCATACCTTCAAGCTTAAACAATCCACAAACTTCATCCACTATATAGATTAAGTGTAAATCGGGATGCAATGTTCCATCTCCTGCAAAAGGATTAGCTAGCAGTTTCTCTATCATACCCGAAGGAATTTCAAAGTAGACATTTTCAGTAGGTTCAGTAGGTTGAGGAGCAATAATTGTGGTTCCGGATGAGGTGAAGATACCCCAAACAAACCCCTCAAAGAATTGTTTTCCATAGTAACAAGTGACAGTAAATTTCAGCACACTATATAAATTTTTCCTTACCAAATTCCACCTACCAAAGGTGCTTCACCCCCCAGAAATGGCACCAGAAAAGTGTGTTGATGACTCACAAGTATAGGGTATCTATCATAGTCCTATCGATAAGTAAGAGTGTCGAACCGAACGAGGAGCAGAAGGAAATGATAAGCGGTTTTCAGCAAGGTATTCTCTGCAAGCACTGAAATTATCGGTAACAGATAGTTTTGTGATAAGGTAATTTGTAACGGGTAACAAGTAACAAGTGTAAATAAAGTGCAGAAAGATGACCCAATCCTTTTTGTAGCAAAGTACAAGAGTGGACAAACTCTTATATAGAGAAAAGCGCTCCCGAGGACACATGGGAATTATCGTCAAGATAGTTTTCATCACGCTCATATGATTTGCGTTCGTTACATTTATATTTTGGTATCTGGGTGGACCGGTGCTTGGGTATTGTCCTTTCTTGAACAAGCGTCCCACTTATGATTAACCCCTATTGCAAGCATCCGCAACTACAAAAGAAGTATTAAGGTAAACCTAACCATAGCATGAAACATATGGATCCAAATTAGCCCCTTACGAAGCAATGCATAAACTAGGGTTTAAGCTTCTGTCACTCTAGCAACCCATCATATACTTATTACTTCCCAATGCCTTCCTCTAGGCCAAAATAATGGTGAAGTGTCAAGTAGTCGACGTTCACATAACACCACTAGAGGAAACACAACATACATCTCATCAAAATATCGGACGAATACCAAATTCACATGACTACTAATAGCAATACTTCTCCCATGTCCTCAGGAACAAACGTAACTACTCACAAATCATATTCATGTTCATAATCAGATGGGTATTAATATGCATAATGGATCTGAACATATGATCTTCCACCAAATAAACCAACTAGCATCAACTACAAGGAGTAGTCAACACTAATAGCAACCCACAAGTACCAATCTGAGGCTTTGGGACAAAGATTGGATACAAGAGATGAACTAGGGTTTGAGAGGAGATGGTGCTGCTGAAGATGTTGATGGAGATTGACCCTCCTCTGATGAGAGGATCGTTGGTGATGACGGTGGCGATGATTTCCCCCTCCCGGAGGGAAGTTTCCCTGGCAGAACAGCTCCGCCGGAGCCCTAGATTGGTTCCGCCAAGGTTCCGCCTCGTGGCGGAGGAGTTTCTTCCCGAAAGCTTGCTTATGATTTTTTCTCGGACGAAAGACTTCATATAGCAGAAGATGGGCACCGGAGGCCTACCAGGGGGCCCACGAGGCAGGGGGGCGCGCCCAGGGGGTTAGGGCGCGCCTCCCACCCTAGTGGCAAGGGTGTGGCCCCCTCTGGTATTTTCTCCGCTCAGTATTTTTTATTAATTCCAAAAATGACTTCCATGAAGTTTCAGGACTTTTGGAACTGTGCAGAATAGGTCTCTAATATTTGCTCCTTTTCCAAATTCCAAATTACCGCATTCTCCCTCCTCATGTAAACCTTGTAAAATAAGAGAGAATAGGCATAAGTATTGTGACATAATGTGTAATAACAGCCCATAATGCAATAAATATCGATATAAAAGCATGATGCAAAATGGAAGTATCAAGCAGCAACTTGCTTGCTATTCTTCTTGATGTTCCCTTTCTTCCCTTTGCCCTTTTTGTTGAAACTAGTGGTCTTGTTAACCATCAATACTTGATGCTCCTTCTTGATTTCTACCTCCGCAGCCTTTAGCATTGCGAAGAGCTCGAGAATTGTCTTTTCCATCCCTTGCACATTATAGTTCATCACGAAGCCTTTATAGCTTGGTGGCAGTGATCGAAGAAATCTGTCAATGACACTATCATCAGGAAGATTAACTCCCAGCTGAGTCAAGTGGTTATGGTACCCAGACTTTCTGAGTATGTGTTCACTGACAGAACTATTCTCTTCCATCTTGCAGCTATAGAACTTATTGGAGACTTCATATTTCTCAACTTAGGCATTTGCTTGAAATATTAACTTCAACTCCTGGAACATCTCATATGCTCCATGGCACACTGAACTATCAAGTAGTCATCAGCTTTAGCTTGCCAGACGTTCATAACGTCCGGAGTTGCTCCTGCAGCGGGCATTGCACCTAGCGGTGCTTCCGGAATGTAATTCTTCTTTGCAACAATGAGGATAATCCTCAAGTTAGGGACCCAGTCCATGTTGTTGCTACCATCATCTTTCAACTTAGCTTTCTCTAGGGACGCATTAAAATTCAAAGGAACGGTAGCACGGGCCATTGAGCTACAATAACATAGATATGCAAAAACTATCAGGACTAAGTTCATGATAGATTTAAGTTCAATTAATCATATTACTTAAGAACTCCGACTTAGATAGACATCCCTATAGACATCTAAATGATCACGTGATCCATATCAAATAAACCATGTCCGATCATCATGTGAGATGGAGTAGTTTTCAATGGTGAACATCTCTATGTTGACCATATCTACTATATGATTCACGTTCGACCTTTCGGTATCAGTGTTCCGAGGCCATGTCTGCATATGCTAGGCTCGTCAAGTTTAACCCGAGTATTCAGCACGTGCAAAACTGTCTTGCACCCGTTGTATGTGAACGTAGAGCTTATCACACCCGATCATCACGTGGTGTCTCAGCACGATGAACTGTCGCAACGGTGCATACTCAGGGAAAACACTTATACCTTGAAATTTAGTGAGGGATCATCTTATAATGCTACCGCCGTACTAAGCAAAATAAGATGCATAAAAGATAAACATCACATGCAATCAAAATATGTGACATGACATGGCCATCATCATCTTGTGCCTTTGATCTCCATCTCAAAGAACCGTCATGATCTCCATCATCACCGGCTTGACACCTTGATCTCCATCGTAGCGTCATTGTCATCTCGCCAACTATTGCTTCTACGACTATCGCTACCGCTTAGTGATAAAGTAAAGAAATTACATGGCAAATGCATTTCATACAATAAAGAGACAACCATAAGGCTCCTACCAGTTGCCGATAACTTTTACAAAGCATGATCATCTCATACAATAACTTATATCTCATCACGTCTTGACCATATCACATCACAACATGCCCTGCAAAAACAAGTTAGACGTCCTCTACTTTGTTGTTGCAAGTTTTACGTGGCTGCTATAGGCTTCTAGCAAGAACCGTTCTTACCTACGCATCAAAACCACAATGATTTTTCCTCAAGTGTGCTGTTTTAACCTTCAACAAGGATCGGTCGTAGTAAAATTCGATTCAATTAAAGTTGGAGAAACAGACACCTGCTAGCCACCTTTATGCAAAACAGGTTGCATGTATGTCAGTGGAACCTATCTCATGAACGTGTTCATGTAAGGTTGGTCCGGGCCGCTTGATCCAACAATACCACCGAATCAAAATAAGACGTTGGTGGTAAGCAGTATGACTATTATCACCCACAACTCTTTGTGTTCTACTCGTGCATATCATCTACACATAGACCTGGCTCGGATGCCACTGTTGGGGAATGTAGCATGCAATTTTAGAAAATTCCCTATGATCACACAAGATCTATCTAGGAGATGCATAGCAACGAGAGGGGGAGAGTGTGTCCACGTACCCTCGTAGACCGAAAGCGGAAGTGTTAGGTTAACGCAGTTGATGTTGTCGAACGTCTTCATGATCCAACCGATCTATCTAGTACCGAACGTACGGCACATCAGAGTTCAGCACACGTTCAGGTCATTGACGTCCCTCGAACTCTTGATCCAGCAGAGGGTCGAGGGAGAGGTTCGTCAGCACGATGGCATGGTGACGGTGATGGTGATGTGATCCTCGCAGGGCTTCACCTAAGCACTACGACGCTATGACCAGAGGAGAAACTGTGGAGGGGGCACCGCACACGGCTAAGAGAACAACTTTGTGCTTTGGGATGCCCCCTGCCCCCGTATATAAAGGAGGGGAGGAGGAAGTGGGCCACCAAGGGGGCGCTCCATGGGGGAGTCCTACTAGGACTCCACTCCTAGTAGGATTCGCACCCCCCTTTTTCCTTTCTCATCGGAGGGGGAAAGGAAGGAGATGGAGAGGGAAAGGGAAAGGGGGTCGCGCCTCAACTCCTTGTCCAATTCAGACTCCCTTGGAGGGGGGGTCGCGCCACCCCTTGCAGGCTCCTCTCTCTCCCCTAAGGCCCATGTAGGCCCAATACTTTCCCTGGGAGTTCTGGTAACCCCTCTGTACTCCAAAATATACCCGAACCATGCTGAATGCATTTCGGTGTCCGAATATCATTGTCCAATGTATCAATCATTACCTCTTGACCATTTCGAGACTCCTCGTAATGTCCGTGATCTCATCCAGGACTCTGAACAAACTTCGGTCACCAAAACACAGAACTCATAATACTAATCTTCATCGAACGTTAAGCGTGCGGACCCTACGGGTTCGAGAACTATGTAGACATGACCGAGACACATCTCCAATCAATAACCAACAGTGGAACCTGGATGCTCATATTGGTTCCTACATATTCTACGAAGATCTTTATCGGTCAAACCGCAATAACAACATACGCTATTCCCTTTGTCACCGATATGTTACTTGCCAGAGAATCGGTCGTAGGTATCATCATACCTAGTTCAATCTCGTTAGTGGCAAGTCTCTGTACTCGTTTTGTAATGCATCATCCCGTAACTAACTCATTAGTCACATTGCTTGCAAGTCTTATAGTGATGTGCATTACCGAGAGGGCCCAGAGATACCTCTCCGATACTCGGAGTGACAAATCCTAATCTTGATCTATGCCAACCCAACAAACACCTTCAGAGACACCTGTAGAGCATCTTTATAATCGGCCAGTTACGTTGTGACGTTTGATAGCACACAAGGTGTTCCTCCAGTATTCGGGAGTTGCATAATCTCATAGTCAGAGGAATATGTATATGTCATGAAGAAAGCAATAGCGATAAACTTAATGATCATTATGCTAATCTAACGGATGGTTCTTGTCCATCACATCATTCTCTAATGATGTGATCCTGTTAATCAAATGACAACACATGCCTATGGCCAGGAAACTTAACCATCTTTGATTAACGAGCTAGTCAAGTAGAGGCATACTAGGGACACTCTGTTTTGTCTATGTATTCACGCATGTACTAAGTTTCCGGTTAATACAATTCTAGCATGAATAAGAAACATTTATCATGATATAAGGAAATATAAATAACAACTTTATTATTGCCTCTAGGGTATATTTCCTTCATGTTGCACCGACAAAGTTGATGTTGGACAAGGAAGACAACATAATGGGTTATGTTTTCTTATATCCGAATAGAAACTATATTGTCATGGATCATCCAACATTTTGAGTTTGCCTTTCCCTCTCATGCTAGCCAAATTCTTTGAACCAAGTAGAGATACTACTTGGGCTTCTAAACATCCCTAAATCCAGTTTTGCCATGAGAGTCCACCACACCTACCTATGGATTGAGTAAGATCCTTCAAGTAAGTTGTCATCGGTGCAAGCAATACAAATTGCTCTCTAAATATGCATGATCTATTAGTGTGAATAAAATAAGCTTTATACGAACTTATGATATAGAAGAAATAAAAGCAAAGGACTGCATAATAAAGGTCTTTATCACAAGCAGCAATATAAAGTGATGTTCTTTTGCATTAAGATTTTCTGCATCCAACCATAAAAGCGCATGACTACCTCTTCTTCCCTCTGCGATGGGCCTATCTTTTACTTTTTATCTCCTACCCTTATACAAGAGTCATGGTGATCATCACCTTTCCTTTTCACACTTTTTCCTATGGCAAGATCTATGTGTTGGAGAAATCCAGATATATATGTCCACTCAGATGTAGGTCTTCATAAAGTATTATTGTTGACATTACCTTTGAGGTAAAAGGTTGGGAGGCGAAACTATAAGCCCCTATATATCTTTCTCTGTGTTCGATTGAAACTTTGTACCCATAAGTATCGCATGAGTGTTAGCAATTGTGAAAGATTAAATGATAGTTGTGTATGTGGACGTGCTTAAAAGCTCTTATATTGAATCTTTTCGATGTTATGATAAATTGCAATTGCTTTAGTGACTGAGATCATAGTTTGTTAGTTTTCAATGAAGTTTTTGATTCATACCTTGCCTTGTGAATGAATTGTTACTTTAGCATAAGAAATTATATGGCATTATATGTTGTTGTTCTAAAGATGATCATGATGCCCTCATGTCCATATTTTATTTTTATCAACACCTCTGTCTCTAAATCTGTGGACATATTTATCGATATCGGCTTTCGCTTGAGGACAAGCGAGGTCTAAGATTGGAGGATACGTCCATTTTGCATGATGCTTTTATATCAATATTTACTGAATTATGGGCTGTTATTACACATTATATCACAATACTTATGCCTTTTCTCTCTTATTTTATAAGGTTTACATGAAGAGGGATGATACGTCTCCGTCGTATCTACTTTTCCAAACACTTTTGCCCTTGTTTTGGACTCTAACTTGCATGATTTGAATGGAACTAACCCGGACTGACGCTGTTTTCAGCAGAATTGCCATGATGTTGTTTTATGTGCAGAAAATAAAAGTTCTCAGAATGACCCGAAACTCCACGGAACACTAGTTAAAATTAAAAAAATCCTCGCCAAAGATGAAGACCAGGGGGCCACACCCTGTCCACGAGGGTGGGGGGGGGGGCGCCCCCCTACCTCGTGGGCCCCCTGAGGCTCCTCCGATGCCAACTCCAACTCTATATATTTTCTTTCGGGGAGAAAAAATAAAGGAGAAGAAATCATCGCGTTTTACAATACGGAGCCGCCGCCAAGCCCTAAACCCTCTCGGAGGGCTGACTCGAGTCCGCTCGGGGCTCGGGAGAGGGGGATTCATCGCCGTCGTCATCATCAACCATCCTCCATCACCAATTTCATGATGCTCAGCGCCGTGCGTGAGTAATTCCATCGTAGGCTTGCTGGACGGTGATGGGTTGGATGAGATCTATCATGTAATCGAGTTAGTTTTGTTAGGGTTTGATCCTAGTATCCACTATGTTCGAGATTGATGTTGCTATGACTTTGCTATGCTTAATGCTTGTCACTAGGGCCCGAAAGTGCCATGATTTCAGATCTGAACCTATTATGGTTTCATCAATATATGTGAGTTCTTGATCCTATCTTGCAAGTCTATAGTCACCTACTATGTGTTATGATCCGCAACCTCAAGTGACAATAATCGGGACCACTCGGTGATGACCATACTTTGAGGAGTTCATGTATTCACTATGTGCTAATGCTTTGTTCCGGTTCTCTATTAAAAGGAGGCCTTAATATCCCTTAGTTTCCATTAGGACCCGCTGCCTAGGGAGGGTAGGACAAAAGATGTCATGCAAGTTCTGTTCCTTAAGCACGTATGACTATATTCGGAATACATGCCTACATTACATTGATGAATTGGAGCTAGTTCTGTGTCACCCTATGTTATGACTGTTACGTGATGAACCGCATCCGGCATAATTATCCATCGTCGATCTAATGCCTACGAGATTTCCGTATACTGGTTTACGCTTATTTACTTTCCCGTTGCTACTGTTACAATCACTACAAAATACAAAAAATATTTACTTTTGCTTCCGCTACTTTTGTTACCGTTACCACCACTATCATATTACTTTGCTACTAAAATACTTTGCTGCAGATATTAAGTTATCCAGGTGTGGTTGAATTGACAACTCAACTGCTAATACTTGAGAATATTCTTTGGCTCCCCTTGCCGAATCAATAAATTTGGGTTGAATACTCTACCCTCAAAAGCTATTGCGATCCCCTACACTTGTGGGTTATCAAGACTAATTTCTGGCACCGTCGCCGGGGAGCATAGCTCTATTCTTTGAGTCACTTGGGATTTATATCTGTTGGGCACTATGAAGAACTTGAAAGACGCTAAGACAAAAATTTATCCCTCAACTACGAGGGGAGGTAAGGAACTGCCATCTAGCTCTGCACTTGATTCACCTTCTGTTATGAGTAAGCTTGCGACACCTAAACCTGCTTACGCTATTCGCTCGATATGTCGCATGTTATTGATGATGCCACTTCTGCTATGCATGATACTTATGATGAAACTACTTCTATGCCTGATAATAATGTGCCCCTTAGTGAATTTCTTGATGAACAAATTGCTAGGGCTAGAGAGAAAGAAATTATTGAATTTGATTATATTGATGAAAGTGATGATGAAGATAGGCCTGTTATCCCTGAGGGTTATGTTTTTGATATGGAAGCTTCTGCAACTATTTTAGCTTGCAAAGATAGCCGTGAACTTAAGAGGCTATTAATTAAATGGAGTAAAGAGTCTCTTAGAGATAAAATGAAACCTGACCCTGCTTTTGCTACTTCACCTATTTGTGTTCCCGATAAGGATTATGAATTCTCTGTTGATCCTGATATAATAACTTTGGTTGAATCTGATCCTTTCCATGGTTATGAATCTGAAACTGTTGTGGCACATCTTACTAAATTAAATGATATAGCCACCCTGTTCACTAATGATGAGAGATCTCGCTACTTTTATATTCTTAAAATATTTCCATTCTCATTAAAGGGTGATGCAAAGATATGTTTTAATTCTCTTGATCCTGGTTGTGTGCATAGTCCCCAGGCACTACTAGGGAAAATCCTAGCAGCAGCGCGGGTTTTGGGCCTATTAGTAGCGCGGGGGCCGGTGCTACTAATAAGGCACTACAACTATCATATAGCAGTAGCGTGGGTGCCACCCGCGCTACTACTATGTCCTTTAGTAGTAGCGTGGGTAAAAACCCGCGCTACTACTACCAGCGCGGGTTTTTTTGAATTTTTTTGAGAAAATAATTTGATTTTTTCCCTAATTTTCAAATTTCTGAATTATTTTAACCTCAAATCTCTAATTACCCCTCATCGCTGCTCAATTTAATCTCTAATCACCCCTCATCATTCCAAATCATCTAACTTCCTGACGGTCACCCATCCTCTCACTACTCCAACTGAGCATGCTTAACTTCCGGATTCTATTCTCCTCGCTTTCCAAGTGCGCACTTGTTGTTTTCCGACAATAGTAAGATGTCAATCCTATTAACCTCAAGAATTTAGCTTGAGCATGAAGTCACACATTTCACTATTTGAGTTTGAAACTATTGTTCTAAAAAATCAGTAACACTAATATTTCTTGAATAATTAGTTTGACCACAGTTTAACCATAGTTTGGCCATAGTTTAACCAGATTTGACCAAAATTCAAAAAACAAAAATAATTAGTTAGTAACACTAATATTCTAGAATAATTAGTTTGACCATTGTTTGACCATAGTTTGACCACACAGTTTGAATTTTTTTCGATTTTATCCACTCTAGATCTTAAAAGCCCCGTAACTTTTTTCTGTTTGGTTTTTGAGGATTTTGAAAATGTTTAACGGGGTTCCCCCATATAAATTTGGATGTAACTTTTCGAGTAGATGATTTTTCATATAAAAACTTTTTCATCCGAGTTAGTATGCAAAAGTTATGCCCATTTTTACAAATTCTCGAGACATTTTGCAAATAAAGTCGAAATTCATATTTGCAAATTTTCCCAACAACTAGACCACATATCACATGGGAAACTTATTTTCTTTTATTTTTTTAAAACTGAAAAGGCGATCCAAGGGGGGGGGGGTAGAGTTTGAAAATGGGACATTTAGTAGTAGCGTGGTTTTTTACCCCCTCGCTACTACTATGGCACCACTTAGTTTTAGCGAGGGCTAAAAACCAACGCTACTGCTATCAAACTTAGTAGTAGCAAGGTTTTAAAAACCCGCGCTACTACTATGGCATGTCCCGGGGGGCCGGTAGAGACCGCTTAGTAGTAGCAAGGGTTAAAAACCTGCGCTACTGCTATCAACTTAGTAGTAGCGAGGTTTAAAAACCTGCACTACTGGTAAGTAGCAGTAGCGAGGGTTTTTAACCCTCGCTACTAGTAACTTTCTGTGTATAGGCTTTTCCCTAGTAGTGAGGATATGATTTATTACTTCTCTGCTAAATATTTCCCTGCTCATAAGAAACAAGCTGCTTTAAAGGAAATATACAACTTTGTGCAAATTATAGAAGAGAGTCTCCCACAAGCTTGGGGGAGGCTTCTCAAGTTACTTAATGCTTTGCCTGATCATCCTCTTAAGAAAAATGAAATACTTGATATCTTTTATAATGGACTAACCGATGCTTCTAGAGATTACCTGGATAGTTGTGTTGGTTCTCTTTTCAGCGAAAGAACACCGGATGAAGCTGAAATTTTATTGAATAATATGTTGACAAATGAAAATAATTGGGCACCTCCTGAGCCAGCTCCTGAGCCTATTCCTAAACCAACTCCGAAGAAGAGAGGTGTTCTATTTCTCAGTCCTGAAGATATGCAAGAGGCAAAGAAATCTATGAAAGAAAAAGGTATTAAAGTTGAAGATGTTAAGAATTTACCTACTGTTGAAGAAATACATGGTCTTAATCTACCACCTGTTGAAGAAGCATATGATCTTAATCCATTACTTATTGATATGATAAATCTGAAGTCCCTCCTACTAAAATTGCTAGTCAGTGCTTGGATGAGTTTGATAACTTTATGTTTAAGCAAGAAGACTTCAATGCTTATTTTGGTAGACAATTAAAACAAAATGCTTATATGATTAAACACTTGGGTGATTATATGGCTAATATTAGAGGTGAACTTAAACTTGTTAGCAAACATGCTTCTATGGTTACCACTCAAGTAGAACAAGTACTTAAAGCTCAAAAATAATTGCTCGATGAAATGAATAGTAAGAAAAATGATTATGCTATTAGAGTGGCTACTAGAACTGGTAGAATGACTCAGGAACCTTTGTATCCTGAAGGCCACCCTAAGAGAATTGAGTAAGATTCTCAGAAAAATAATTTTGTTGTACCTAGGTCTTCTAAAAGGAAGAAAAAGAAAAATGATAGGACTGTGCAAACTTCTAGTGAACCTATTGTTGAACCACCTAAGAATCCAAATGATATATCTATGTCTGAT
Source organism: Aegilops bicornis (assembly GCA_021605145.1). Classification (NCBI taxonomy): domain Eukaryota; kingdom Viridiplantae; phylum Streptophyta; class Magnoliopsida; order Poales; family Poaceae; genus Aegilops; species Aegilops bicornis. The sequence continues at coordinate 551,749,111 of CM038670.1, read as the reverse complement.
GTTGAAACACAATCTGGTAATGAACATGAACCTAGTGAAAATGTTAATGATGATGTTCATGATGATGCTCAACCTAGTAATGATAATGATGCAGAAGTTGAACCTGCTGTTGATCTTGATAACCCACAATCAAAGAATCAACGTTATGATAAGAGAGACTTTGTTGCTAGGAAACATGGCAAAGAAATAGAACCATGGGTTCAGAAACCCATGCCTTTTCCTCCCAAACCATCCAAGAAAAAGGATGATGAGTATTTTGAGCGCTTTGCTGAAATGATTAGACCTATCTTTTTTGTATGTGATTGACTGATATGCTCAAAATGAATCCTTATGCTAAAATATGAAAGATATTGTTACTAATAAAATAAAGATACCGGAAGCTGAAATTTCCACCATGCTTGCTAATTACACTTTTAAGGGTGGAATACCAAAGAAACTTGGAGATCCAGGAGTACCTACTATACCATGCTCCATTAAGAGAAATTATGTTAAAACTGCTTTATGTGATCTTGGAGACGGTGTTAGTGTTATGCCTCTTTCTTTATACTGTAGACTTGATTTGAATAAGTTGACACCTACTGAAATATCTTTGCAAATGGCTGATAAATCAATCGCTATAATTGCCGGTATCTGTGAGGATGTGCCTGTTGTGGTTGCAAACGTTACTATTCTGACGGACTTTGTTATTCTTGATATTCCCGAGGACGATAGTATGTCTATTATTCTTGGAAGACCTTTTCTGAATACTGCAGGGGATGTTATTGATTGCAACAAAGGCAATGTCACTTTTCATGTTAATGGTAATGAGCATACGGCACACTTTCCGAGGAACAACCTCAAGTTCATAGTATCAACTCTATTGGAAAAATTCCATCGATTATATTTGGAGGTTTTGAATTTCCTCTTCCTACTATTAAGAAGAAATATGATATTCTTATTATTGGGGATGTGCATATCCCCGTTGAGGTAACATAGTGTTATTCGAAATTTCTCCGGTTTCATGTTATTTGGAATGAGTTTATTAACAAGACCTGATCAACCTTGTTAGTGGATTCCTTTTGATGAGCATGAGATGGATGAAACTAGAAGCACAACCTTCTGTACTCTCTTTATACTTTCTGTTATTTAGTTGAAATAAAGTAAAAATAGTGTTTTTCTATCTGTTTCCTGATTTATCCGTGCAATATAAAAATATCCCAAAAATAAAAGTCCTCCAAATGCCATGCCAATTTAATATGATTTTTTTCGGGAATATTTGAGGATTTATGGTACTGAAAACACCGCGGGGGGAGCTGCCACCTGGCCACGAGGGTGGAGGGCGCGCCCTACCCCCCAGGGCGCGCCCCCCTGCCTCGTGGGCCCATGGTGGCCCTCCTCCACTTATTCCTGCACCCATCCTCTTCTTCTTCCTCCCACAAACACGAATAACCAGCTCAAGCACGAGTTCTAGCTCACTTTGCTGTGATTTTCGATCTCCTTGCTCAAAGCACCTCTCGCAAAACTACTTGGGGAGATTGTTCCTTGGTATGTGACTCCTCCATTGGTCCAATTAGTTTTTGTTCTAGTGCTTTATTCATTGCAAATTTGTGCTGCATAGGTGACCATGTTCTTGAGCTTGCATGTCAAATTTATATGGTTCCAAGTAGTTCTAATGCTTAATATAGGCTCTAGGCACTTGTAGGAGTAGTTGCTATCAATTTTGTTGAGCTTTGTTCACTTCTGTTTGAAGTTACTAAAATTTTTAGAAATTTTTCAAAGAAAACAATATGCTTAGGAAGATGTTCCAAGGTGGTTCTTTAAGGAAGCAAGGCCCCAGGCTTGCAATGCGTGATGCTGACGAGGAGCCCCCAAGGGACGCTCCACTACGGCCTTGTGAATGGCCTTCGGAAAATTTTATGGATCGAGCGGGAATCAAAGAGGAATTTAACGCATTTTTGCCTAACGCCGATCTAGTGGATTTTGAGGCAGACAAATGACCCCAGTACCATCAACTCACTAGCTCATTTATGAGGAGGTTTGAATTTTCATCTTCGCGTAATTCTCCTTCAGTGATGTTTGATCTTTATGACAAATCTTATACCATGGACTTAGAGGATTTTACTTTTTCTTGCAAACTTCCACAATGGGGTAGTACTATTGATCCCCGTAAATCTGAATTTAGAGACTTTCTTGCTGGTATAACTGTAGGGGAATCTAGAGATATAACGCAAGCTACCATAGGGAGCATTCACTTTCCTGCTATACATTATTTTGCTCTCTTCATAGGTAGGTACATAAATGCTAAGGATGAAGCATATCACATGTGTGTCCCTGACCTTAGCATTCTTAGGAGTGCTGTGTTAGGAGACCAATCTTATCACATGGGAGCCACTGTAGCTCGTAGGTTGCATCATAATAGATATAATGGAGATTTCTTTGGAGGAATTTATGCAACCCGCTTAGCTAATTTTCTTGAGGTGGACGTTCGTGAGGGTGATATGGAGTTGCCTCCTGCTTATTTAGATTTATTTCTATGGTCTCCCACCAGTTTGTCGAGAGGATTGAATCACCTCTCCAGTATCGACTAATCTTAAACAAACGGCATGTTGTCCGTATTACTCTCCCTGCTCCTGCCTTCTTTGATTCTCAGACAAAAGGAAGATATACCATTACCAGAGAGGAGGCAGATGAGTACGAGAGGAGAGGAGAGGCAACCCGACGCCACGCTGCAGCTCAGGCAGCGATAGTCACTGCATCGTAGTACGACCCCAGCTACACCTACGGGTATCCGCCAGGTCACCCCTGGCAAGGAACCAACTTAGGCCAAAAGCCTAAGCTTGGGGGAGTATGTATTTCTCACCGACATTACATTTATGTTTACACACGCTCATTGCTAGATGTCGGTGCTCATACTCTTTCACTGTAATATCCATGCTAGTTTATTTTCTTTTTCTTGCTTTCTTCTTGTGTGTTTGTTAAAACTTAAGAAAAAACCCAAATAAAATAGTAGTAGTAATAATTAAAAAGAAAACCCAAAAATATTTCTCGTTCTTCTTTTGCTTGTTGGGAGCTTTCCCATATAAATAGTTTTATTTCTTTTCTTTTCTTTGGGGGTCGATAGGAGAAGACCATAATTAAATTGTTGAAGTGGCTCTTATATGCATTATTGTTGATTTAACCAAGAGCCCATATTACCTTGTCTTCTCCTGTTTATTGAATGCTCGCAGATTCCAGCTTAGTCCAATGCACGTGCACTCTTATTATTATTCACATCGTTCGGTCGTGCAAGTGAAAGGCAATTATGATGATATATGATGGAGTGACTGAGATGAGAAAAGCTGGTATGAACTCGACCTCTCTTGTTTTTGTAAATATGATGAGTTCGTCATTCTTGATTCAGCTTATTATGAATAAACATGTTTGCAATGACAATTAGAGATCATAGTTGCTCGTGCCATGCTTGATTAGCTATGAGTTATAATGGTTTACCTTGCGTGCCAACATGCTATCCAAATGGTTATGATGTGGTATAGTGGGGTGGTATCCTCCTTTGAATGATTTAAGTGACTTGACTTGGCACATGTTCATGCATGTAGTTGAAACAAATCAACATAGCCTTCACGATATTTATGTTCATGGTGGATTATATCCTACTCATGCTTGCATCCAATGTTTATTAATTTTAATGCATGTTCATGACTGTTGTCGCTCACTAGTTGGTCGCTTCCCAGTCTTTTGCTAGCCTTCACTTGTACTAAGATGGAATACTGCTTGTGCATCCAATCCCATAAACCCCAAAGTTATTCCATATGAGTCCACCATACCTTCCTATATGCGGTATCTACCTTCCGTTCCAAGTAAATTTGTATGTGCCAAACTCTAAACCTTCAAATAAACATTCTGTTTTGTATGCTCGAATAGCTCATGTATCAACTAGGGCTGCCCTTATCTTCCATGTTAGGAGGGTTATTCTCAAGAGGAGTGAACTCCGCTCCTCATTCGCGAGAAAATGGCTGGTCACCGGGATGCCCATTCCCATGCTTTATGCAAACTAAATCAAAATAATTGCAAACAAAAATCCCCCTGGGACCTGATGTTAGTTGGAGAAACTCGTTGTTTCGAGCAAGCCATGTATTGATGCTTGTTGGTGGAGGGGGAGTATAAACTTTACCATTCTGTTTGGGAACGGCCTATAATGTGTGTGGCATGGAAGATATCGCCATCTCGTAGTTGTTGTGTTGGCAATGAAAGTATACCGCTCAAAATATTATTTATCTCTATTTCAAAACCGAGCTCTGGCACCTCTACAAATCCCTGCTTCCCTCTGCGAAGGGCCTATCTATTTAATTTTATGTTGAGTCATCACCCTCTTATTAAAAGCACTAGCTGGAGAGCACAGCTGTCATTTGCATTCATTACTGTTAATCTATATTGGGTATGACTATGACTGGATCTCTTTTATCATAATTACAATGTCTAATCAGTCCTTGAGCTTTAAAGGTGCTCTGCATTTATGTTTTGCGGTCTCAGAAAGGGCTAGCGAGATACCATCTTGTTATATTATATTATGATTGTTTTGAGAAAGTGTTGTCATCCGAGATTTATTATTATGGCTCGCTAGTTGATTATGCTATTGATATGAGTAATCATGAGACCTGAGAATTATTGCAAATGTGGTTAGTTATGATCTTTGTTGAAAACTTGAATGCTGGCTTTATATATTTACAACAACAGGAGCAAATAGAGTTTGTAAAAGTTTTTCTTTTTCTTTCAGGTTGTCAACTGAATTGCTTGAGGACAAGCAAGGGTTTAATCTTGGGGGAGTTGATACGTCTCTGTCGTATCTACTTTTCCAAACACTTTTGCCCTTGTTTTGGACTCTAACTTGCATGATTTGAATGGAACTAACCCGGACTGACGCTATTTTCAGCAGAATTGCCATGACGTTGTTTTATGTGCAGAAAACAAAAGTTCTCGGAATGACCTGAAACTCCACGGAACATCTAGTTAAAAATAATAAAAAAATCCCCGCCAAAGATGTAGACCAGGGGGCCCACACCCTGTGCAAGAGGGTGGGGGGCGCCCCCCCCCTAGGGCGCGCACCCTACCTCGTGGGCCCCCTGAGGCTCCTCCGACGCCAACTCCAACTCTATATATTTTCTTTCGAGGAGAAAAAAATAAAGGAGAAGAAATCATCGCGTTTTACAATACGGAGCCGCCACCAAGCCCTAAACCCTCTCAGGAGGGCTGATCTGGAGTCCGTTCGGGGCTCCGGAGAGGGGGATTCATCGCTGTCGTCATCATCAACCATCCTCCATCACCAATTTCATGATGCTCAGCGCCGTGCGTGAGTAATTCCATCGTAGGCTTGCTGGACGGTGATGGGTTGGATGAGATCTATCATGTAATCGAGTTAGTTTTGTTAGGGTTTGATCCCTAGTATCCACTATGTTACGAGATTGATGTTGCTATGACTTTGCTATGCTTAGTGCTTGTCACTAGGGCCCGAGTGCCATGATTTCAGATCTGAACCTATTATGGTTTCATGAATATATGTGAGTTCTTGCTCCTATCTTGCAAGTCTATAGTCACCTACTATGTGTTATGATCCGGCAACCCCGAAGTGACAATAATCGGGACCACTCCCGGTGATGACCATACTTTGATTAGTTCATGTATTCACTACGTGCTAATGCTTTGTTCCGGTTCTCTATTAAAAGGAGGCCTTAATATCCCTTAGTTTCCATTAGGACCCTGCTGCCACGGGAGGGTAGGACAAAAGATTTCATGCAAGTTCTTTTCCATAAGCACGTATGACTATATTCGGAATACATGCCTACATTACATTGATGAATTGGAGCTAGTTCTGTGTCACCCTATGTTATGACTGTTACATGATGAACCACATCCGGCATAATTATCCATAGTCGATCCAATGCCTACGAGCTTTCCGTATACTGGTTTACGCTTATTTACTTTCCCGTTGCTACTGTTACAATTACTACAAAATACCAAAAATATTTACTTTTGCTTCTATTACTTTTGTTACCGTTACCACCACTATCATATTACTTTGCTACTAAAATACTTTGCTGCAGATATTAAGTTATCCAGGTGTGGTTGAATTGACAACTCAACTGCTAATACTTGAGAATATTCTTTGGCTCCCCTTGTGTCGAATCAATAAATTTGGGTTGAATACTCTACCCTCGAAAGCTGTTGCGATCCCCTACACTTGTGGGTTATCAAGAGGGAGAATGCCAGCAGGTGGAATTCTGGACTCACAAAGGAGCAAATATTAGAGACGTATTCTGCACAACTCCCATAGTCCTCAAACTTCACGGAGCATATTTTTGGAATATAAAAAATATTGGGAAATAAAGTACCATGGGGGGCCAACAGCCAGCCACAAGGGTGGGAGGCGCGCCCTACCCCCTGGGCGCGCCCCCCGACCTTTTGGGCGCCCTGGCAGGCCTCCGGTGTCCATCTTTGGCTATATGATGTCTTTCACCCTAAAAAATCAGAAGGAAGCTTTCGAGAAAAAGAACCGCCGTCTCGAGGAGGAACCTAGGTAGAACAAATCCAGGGCTCCGGCGGAGCTGTTCTGCTAGGGAAACATCCCTTCGGGAGTGGGAAATCATCGCCATTGTCATCACCAACGATCCTTTCGTCGAGAGGGGGTCAATCTCCATCAACATCTTCACCAGCACCATCTCCTCTCAAACCCTAGTTCATCTCTTGTATCCAATCTTTGTCCCAAAGCCTCAGATTGGTCCCTGTGGGTTGCTAGTAGTGTTGATTACTCCTTGTAGTTGATGCTAGTTGGTATATCTTTTACCCTGGAAAAAATCGTAAGCAAGCTTTCGGGAAGAAACTCCACCGCCACGAGGCGGGACCTTGGCAGAACCTATCTAGGGCTCCAGTGAGCTGTTACGCTGGGAAACTTCCCTCCGGGAGGGGGAAATCATCGCCATCGTCATCACCAACGATCCTCTCATTGGGAGGGGGTCAATCTCCATCAACATCTTCACCAGCACCATCTCCTCTCAAACCCTAGTTCATCTCTTGTATTTGATCTTGGTCCCAAAGCCTCAGATTGGTACATGTGGGTTGCTAGTAGTGTTGATTACTCCTTGTAGTTGATGCTAGTTGGTTTATTCGATGGAAGATCATATGTTCAAATCCTTAATAATAATTAATACTCCTCTGATTATGATTATGAATATGCTTTGTGAGTAGTTACGTTTGTTCCCGAGGACATGGGAGAAGTCTTGTTATAAGTAATCATGTGAATGTGGTATTCATTTGATATTTTTATGAGATGTATGTTGTCTTTCGTCTAGTGGTGCTATGTGAACATCGACTACATGAAACTTCACCATTATTTGGGCCTAGAGGAAGGCATTGGGAATTAATAAGTAGATGATGGGCTGCTATGTGAACATCGACTACATGACACTTCACCATTATTTGGGCCTAGGGGAAGGCATTGGGAATTAATAAGTAGATGAAGGCCTAGGGTAAGGGTAGCACCCAAGCACCGGTCCACCCACATATCAAATTATCAAAGTAACGGACGTGAATCATATGAGCATGATGAAAACTAACTTGACAACAATTCCCATGTGTCCTCGGGAGCACTTTGCTTTATATAAGAGTTCATCCAGGCTTGTCCTTTGCTACAAAAAGGATTGGGCCACCTTGCTGCACATTGTTTACTTTTATTACTTGTCACTCATTACGATTTGTCTTATCACAAAACTATCTGTTACCGATAATTTCAGTGCTTGCAGAGAATACCTTGCTGAAAACCACTTGCCATTTCCTTCTGCTCCTCGTTGGGTTTGACCTCTTACTTATTGAAAGGACTAAGATAGATCCCCTATAGTTGTGAGTCATCATCCCTCCTCAGGAGAAACACATTGTCGGTGGAAACAAAACCTATGGGATCACGGGGAATCCCTTCTACGGTCGGCGGGCGTGGGGCTGTGGAAAGAGCGGGTTTGAGAGACCAACACGGGAAATTTATCCAGGTTCGGGCTGCAAGTGATGCGTAATACCCTACTCCTGCTGGTTGTGTGTTTATCTGGTGTTCTTGGACTAGCTACAAAGCGTGCAGGGCCCAAAAAGTCTGAATCCTCTCTCAGTATGCTGCGGGCCTCCTTTTATAGTCAAAGGGGGTGCCACAGTGGCACACAGGAGGTGGAAAGTTGTACAATAGTCAAGTTTATCTCTGGCACCGTAGGACAAAAACCATTAAATGCGCTACTTAGGTGTCCTCTTACTTTATCGGGTACGGTAATGACCCCCATCCCGTCCGTCGCCACTTCGCCTTTCTCCGACACGCGTCCAGGCCAACGAAGCATGCAGCGCCATGTAAGCTGGCAGGCTGCTGAGCTGGCATGGTGGCAGCGTCTTCACGAAGATCTGCATGCCACCACGTAGGTGCTTGACTAGTTGGCTAAGGAGCCACGTACTGCCATGTGGGTACCTTCTTAGTTGGTGGGTCGGCCGCTGAGCTGGGGCGGCGACGGTGCGGCAAAGCCTTGCCGCGGTCTTGCTGATATTCCCGGCAAGGGTCTTGCCGGGGTCTTGTGGGCGCCCCCGGCAAGAGTCTTGCTGGGGCCTCGTCGGTATCTTCGGCAGGAGCCTTGCCGGGGCCTCGTGGGCATCCTCGGCAAGGAGCCTTGCTATTGTCTTGTTTCCTGGTTCCTATCTAGGCCTTGCGAGCCCTTTGTCTTCACAAAGATCTGCATGCCACCATGGAGGCACCTCCCGAGCCTTGGTCGCAATGTGGTTGATGGCGTCGGAACCCTTAGACTCAAGGGTGGCAGCCTCGTTGGTGTTGGGCAAGTTGCCCCCGGCAAGGCTCTTGCCGGGGCCGTGAAGGCCGCCCCGGCAAGGGCCTTGCCGGGGGGTGGGGGGTCTCACCTCGCCCCTCTGCTCTTCATGCTTCTGGTCTGGAGCATGGCTCTGGTAGTATTGTGTCTTTGCTTCATCTTCTGTCCCGTTAAGTGCGGCCGTGGGTGCGCGTGGCTGCGATTGCCCGCGCACAAGTAAAGGGGTACAAGAAGGGCCCCTACTTTTGTACACCGACACACATCGTTGGAATACACCTGTCACACTGTAGTGGTGTAACTCGCCGTTGACGATAGTCATAGACTTAGACCACCGGGTTATCTGCCTTGCCAAAGTTTCATCCTCAAGTAACTCGCCCCGGGTCATATAAGCCAGATAAGGCAAAGTCCAATCTGGAATAGCATGAAGAGCCTCCACCAACTGCGCCTCCGGGTCAGGGATAGCAAGGTCTTCTTCAGACGGCAACTTAATAGTAGGATTTTGTGAAACATCCAGGAATACATTAGGAGGCACCGGCTTACGTTGAGACCCAAGTTGTCTTAAGGAATCAGTCGCCTCATTCTTCTGTCGGTCAAGGTGGTCTACCTGATAGCCCTTAAACTGACCAACAATATTATCGACCGCCCGACGATAAGCCGCCATGAGCGGGACTTTGGAGTCCCACTTACCAGCGACTTGCTGAGCCATAAGATTTGAGTCACCCAGACACCTGGCCCGGCTTAAATTCATCTCTTTAGCCATGCAAAGGCCATGGACTAAAGCTTCATACTCAGCTACATTATTAGTACAAGGAAACATTAGCCTTAACACGTAACAAAATTTATCACCTCGTGGGGAAGTCAAAATAACTCCCTCCCCCGAGCCTTCTAATTGCCTGGACCCATAAAGTGGATTGTCCAATACATGTTGTGGCTTCTCCTCAGGTGTCTGCAACTCGGTACAGTCATTTATGAAATCCACCAAAGCCTGAGATTTGATGTCTGTCCTTGGCACATATTTCAAACCACGAGGTCCAAGTTCAATTGCCCACTTGGCAACCCGGCCTGTAGCTTCCCTGTTTTGAATAATATCCCCTAAAGGAGCAGAACTTACCATAGTAATAGGATGACCAAAAAACAATGCTTCAGCTTATGACTCGCCATGAACACTCCATACACCAGTTTCTGCCAATGTGGATATCGTTGCTTGGACGAAATCAACACCTCACTGACATAATAAGTCGGCCGTTGAACAGGGTATCCCTTACCCACCTCCTTGCGCTCCAAAACTATTGCCACACTGACCGCCTTATTATTAGCCGCCACATATAGGATCAAGGGCTCTTTCTCAACAGGAGCAGCAAGGACGGGCGGCTCAGCTAGCTATTTTTTCAGCACCTCAAATGCCTCATTGGCAGCATCACTCCAGACAAAGTGATCGGTCTTCTTCATCATCTGGTATAAAGGGACTGCCTTCTCTCCCAGGCGGCTTATAAACCGGCTCAAAGTCGCAATACGACCCACCAGACGCTGGATGTCATTGACACATGCCGGCTTAGCAAGTGAGGTGATGGCTTTGATCTTCTCCGTGTTAACTTCAATGCCTCTTTCTGAAACTAGAAATCCCAATAGTTTACCTACAGGCACACCAAAGTCACACTTGGCCGGGTTAAGCATCATCTTATAGACCCAGAGATTATCAAATGTTTCCTTCAGATCATCTAGGAGAGTCTCCTTCTTCCTGGACTTAATCACAATGTCATCCGCATAAGCATGCACATTGCACCCAATCTGACTATGAAAGCAATTATAAACATTGCGTTGATAAGTCGCCTGAGCGCTTTTGAGCCCAAAAGGCATGTAAACATAGCAAAAAGCCCCAAAAGGTGTAATGAAAGCCATCTTCACTTGGTCTTTAACTGCCATCTTGATCTGATGATAACCAGAATAAGCATCCAGGAAACATATATAAGCTTTCATAATGCGTCGTGGCATCAATAATTTGGTCGATACGAGGGAGAGCAAAAAGATCAACTGGACAAGCTTTGTTAAGATCTGTGTAATCAACAAACATATGCTAGGTGCCATTTTTCTTGAGTACAAGCACCGGGTTAGCCAACCATTTCGGCTGAAAAACTTCAACGATGAACCTAGCTGCTAAGAGTCGGGCCACCTCTTCTCCAATGGCCTTACGTCGCTCTTCATTGAAACGACGAATGAACTATTTAACCGGCTTAAACTTAGGATCCACATTAAGAGTTTTCTCAGAGAATTCTCTCGGAACACCCAACATGTCAGAGGGTTTCACTACTGCGGGATGGTCCAAACGCGAGAGTCGATCAGAGACCCTTCGACGAAACTGTGTGTGATGCATCAATCACAAACGGTGATGTAATAAAACCATCAAAAAAGATGCAAAACGTTTGCGATGATGGCGACATCAAACACGGTTCATATTAGATTTGTGTGTGCGATGAGTGGCAAACGGTTAATCCAGAAGAACTATTTGTGATGATGTAGAACAATAGATACGGGCAGCCAGATGAGGGTGTGTGCAATATACGGCATACCGTTCACTAGGATGAACTGTGTGCGATTAGGCAACACAATGGAAATGGTTCAACTGAACAAGATGTGTGTGATATGCGGCCAACAAGTTTGTAATCAGAATTTGTGCGAAGACCAATAATAACACGGACGATTGCTGCTAATAAGCTGTGTGATTTGCTTTGTCTACAAAAGAATAACATGTATATATATAACTGAAATAAACATCTAATTACATAAGTGACTATACAGATCATTCGCACACACCTTAATAAACAATTGAATGCATTCTAAAGTAGGAGAAATGATTGTCTAGTCATCTACTTCTTATGATGCTCCTGCAACTGCTCTGTGGGTCGATCCCTCATCTGGGGCACGAAGAAGACACTTCCTCATGTCAACGATCCGCCTGTACATCTCGTAGCTTGTGTAAGTGTCCTTGGTCGCGTACTTGACGTGTTCTTCATCGAGTCTCTCATGCAAAACACTGTGCCAGACGATCTTGTCCTTCTTGATCTCATCCTTCATCTTCATGTAGTAGGGTCGATGATGGCGAGGCGAGGTCAACCAGGGAGTTCAGTTTGTTGTTGTCGCTGCTCCAGACCTTGTGGTGGTCCTAGATGTTGACAAGATTCTAGCATTCCAAGCCTGAAACCTTGAGCGCTTTTAGATCGTTGGTGGTGTCCACCATAGCGAAACTCTAGTCGGAGCTCTTGATAAACCTGGAGAAACACTCGCAAGGCCTTGTGGACAGGTGGTAGTGGTAGACAAGGACGTCATGTCGCACGCACAACTGGGCGACGGCAACCTTCTGATCATGCCCGGCATGACCGATGGTTTACTCGTGGTCGAAGCCGACCACTTGGTACTTGTCCTCGACAAGGAACTGCTCCATAGTTTGGATGGATCTCCCCACCGAGACCAGAACGTTCTTGTACACCACCAAGAGGGCCTTCCCCTCACGTGGGTGCACACTACATGATGCGTGGTGAACTGCCCGCCTTAGTCGTCGTCAGCCGCTGGGAGCACCATTGGAGCCACGGGGAGCTCCATTTGAACCGCTGGATGTCCTCTCTGTATGTGTTGTCATGGGTGTTCTTATTGTGTCATGTGATGCGAGAGATGAAGGTAAATGGCCGCAGGAATAAAAGGGGGCCAGGTGGCCTGGATTCACGGCGCGTCCGCATGGCAGTTTTTGCAGCGGGTAACCGCATCGTCGCACCGTGCTCGGTGCAACCGTATGCACACGAACATGCGTGATCATGCGTCGGCAACAAACACTGGCAGTGCGCGTGGAGGGATGAGGGCAGAGCACCCGGAGGGATGCGAGAGCAGAGCGCGCACGGCGGGACGCGAGCAGAGCGCTCCGCGGCCGCCTTAACCACAAGCATAGAGCAGTTGAACACGCAGGAAATGGTCGCCTACAAGCTGGCCAACATTTGTGTCACTGCATAGAGAGCGGCCGTGTGCTACTACCTCCGTCTTAGTCTATAGTCCCGTTTATATTCAGTGCCATACTTTGCCCTTAAATTTAACCAACAAAATGTTGATGCATGTTATAAAAATTATATAATTGGAAACTATGTTCAAATACAGATCCAACTATATAATCTTTGGCGACATGCATTCGTATTTTATTAGTTAAATCGTACTTATAAACTAGGACGGTGGTATAGTAGATAATTAAATCGCAAACATTTTTAATTAACCGTATGTGTATGTGGCCTTTCGTCCTCCTCTCGCATGTCTTGTCACCCCGCTGCCACAGACGGCTTACATCGCAAGCTTGCGCAGCGCGCGGGGGCATTCTTTGGCCAAACGGTGGCTCGAATTGGTGCCAATGAATCGTCGGTGAGCCCGCTCCCGCGCAAGCTTCCCGCCCGACTCGGTGAAATGCCCCAAAATCCCAATGCTTACCGGCCTGCTATAAAAACCCTCACGGCCGGCGAGTCATGCGTCGCATTTTCCCCTCCCTCCCTCCTTATAGCTTGTCTCGTGTGCTTCTCCCACAATCGCCAATGGCATCGGTCTGTCATCGTCGCTCAGCCACTCCGCCATCATCAGAGGGAAGCTCCAGTTGGGAGGCTACACCGCGGCGGCGGCGCAGTCCCCGGAGAAGTGTAGTGTGTGTGGCGTCCGTGTTGGGTGTGCACGGAACACCCACCACACGCTCCGCCCCCGCTGCCCGTCGGTAGCTGTTGTCGACCACCATTGCCGCCACACCACCATCGAAAACCAGGGCCATTGCCAGCTTGGCCGCCGCGGCCTGAAGGCGGGATGGCCGTCGTGGCCGCCACCCCACTGCCGGCCATCGTGGCCATTACCCGCTCCACCACCGCGGCCTGAAGGCAGGATGTGGTGGTCGTGGCTGCCACCCCATCGTCGGCCGCCGTGGCCGCCAGCCCACCGTCGACCGTTGGGGGCATCACCCGCTCCGCCACCGGCGCCCGAAGGCGGGAGGCGGAGGTGGAGGCTCGCACGTGCGTCAGCGACCATGCGCGCTACACCGAGTTCCTGCAGGAGGAGGAGCGCCTCATCAAGCACGCAAAGAGCCTTACCGCCACCATGGTCGTGGCACACGCTGCCTTAGAGGCTAGGAATCAGGAGATCTACAAGGAGACGCACCGCTTCGAGAGGGGTCGTCTGGAGCGGCAGAGGGCGTTCGAGGTGAGCGCCGTTGAAGATGCAGCAGCGGCTGGCACTGTATTGCAGTTGTCCAGCTCGTCGGTAGGCTCCTCCTCCACTACCTCTTACTGAGCCCGCTCGGCAGAGGAGAGGCTGCCGGAAGTAGTACAAAGCCCCTCTGTAGTAGTAGTAGTAGTAGTAGTAGTAGTAATATTTAGGGGCTATTTTGTTTAGTTCATCTGACTATATATGTGGTGGAACTGTACAATGTACTTAAATTAGCTAGTATATATAATTGAACTAGCTATTTCAGTACGTGGTTGGCAACAATTGGAGAAAAGTTTGGTCGGTTTAGCTGTAGAGTTGAACTGTTTGTATAAAGAACGACTGCTTAATCTATGATTGAAATCTATGCTTAATTACTGAATTTTAGTGGAAAATTTTAGATAGTGCTAGTGATTTTTACCTGCATATTTTGAAAAATCGCAGTGTTACAAGGTTGACAAATGGCAATGTTACTAGATCAACAAATGTCAATCTTTCAAGTTTGACAAACGGAAACATACCCAATATGACAGATGCAAATCTTACCAAATTGTTTGTACATGGTTGCACACGGGTCATCTAAAAAGTCTGTTTGCATTGAAGGGATGCACAAATCATGCGCTGCAAATTTTCCCTTGGCTTAAGGGGAATACCATAGCTCTCACTTTGAATACGGGTGTTCTATCTAAAACGTTTGCGATCAAGAGCTGCACAAATCCTGCTCGGCACATTTTCCCTTGGCTTCCTAAGCAAGCTGTCGATTTGCATATGGGTGTTCTAACTAAAACGTTTGCGATGAATGTTTTATATGTAAAAACCATTGACGTTTTTTTCAAAACAAATCATTTGATAAGTCTGTACATTAAGAGAGAAAAATGAAAGTTTGTTTAAACCATATATTTCATTCAGTCACATTGCGAATTTATATTCATATGATCAGGATACAGTATTAAACCCCAAAAGAAACTATTTTCGGCGGTGACAGAGGCAGCGTGCCGCGCCGTAGTTGTCGTCCTCCGGGACACCGTTGTTGAAGTCTTCAAGGCAGCACATAATGTTCTTCACTTCTAAATCAAACATCATGTCATCGTTTGGTCGACGGGCAAGGCCCGGGAGGACGGCAACTGGCGGCGCTGAGAGGTAGCGGTTGACGGCGGCGTCACATATCGCTGAGGGGGGCGGTGCCGGGCTTGGTGGAGGGGTGTGCACGGGCACAGGCACGAGTGCTGGCGCTGGCATGTACACAAGCTCGCGCGGGTCCGCAGTGACCTCGCTGACACCCGCGGCTTCCAGCTCTGCGATAGTGCTTGGCGACCAGCCCGTCAATGCTACGGGGATGGTCGCTGGCGCGGGCGCGGGGATGGGAGCTAGGACGGGAGCGAGGGCAGAAACCGCCGCGGCTAGCTCATTCAGGGCCATGTCCATGAGGCCCCATTCCTCCTTATTTTCTATCTCCTCCGGCTCAGAGTCGGCTTCATCAAACTTGAAGACTACTGGAAGATGATCATTCTACGCCATGGCTTTGGTGGAGGTCTGCGAGAGGGAGGGGAATGGGAGGCGAACAGTAAGGTTGCCCATATTAAATAGCGGCTCGGGCTCCATTAATGGAGAGGAAGGCGGGCGGCCAAGGAAGTCAAAGGGCTCGCTTCCCAGTGAGCCTGCGTAGTTTATAGCTCGCACGCTTCCCGGTGAGCCTGCGCATTGGAGGACAACTTACACGCCTCTCGGTTAGCCTGCAAACCAGACTGCGCTCGCACGCCTCCCGTTCAGTCAAGAAGCTGTCCGCACGACACCTCCTATCACTACAAAAAAAAGACACATCCGTGACATTTTGGGCCGAATAATTTTTTTTCTGTCATACATATGACACTTCTATGACGATAATTGTGACAAAACCCGGTATCATCATAGATGTGGTGGGATCCTACTTCTATGACAAAAAATCATGACAGAAAATGGGCATTTCGTCTGGCGGGCGGAGACGCAGCTGCATGACATTCTTTGGTCCGTCCCAAGACAGAAAAAACCCGGTGTAGAAGCGAGGCGAGGAAAATTTCGGGAGTTCCGGTTACGGTGGGAGGTCGGGGCGAAGCGATGCGCTGCTTTCTCTCGTAACGTGACGCTGCTGGCGTGTGTGCGGCGTTGGCTCTAATCGAACCCGAGCGAGGCTTTGGGCTCTAATCGAACCCGGCGATTGCATTGCAGTGCGGGTTACTAAACCCGAGCGATCGATCGATGGTTGTTAATCGAACCCGATCGGCGATTCCTTCGCCATCGCCGCTAACTAAAGCCGATCGATGCTGCCTGCAGGATGAACAGTGAGCGTTGCGGGGTGGGGTTGGATGAGCGATGGCGGTGGCGTTGCCTCTGGATGAACAGGACCCGTGGTGTGGTGGAGGGCTGGATGAATAGTAGACGATGGAGGGGTGCCCATGGAGGGTGGATGAACAGGACCCGTGGTGTGGAGGGCTGGATGAATAGTAGGCGGTGGAGGGTGCCCGTGGATGGGTGGTTGAACAGGACCCCGTGGTGTGGAGGGCTGGATGAACAGTAGAAGGTGGAGGGGTGCCCGTGGAGGGTGGTTGAACAGGACCCCGGGGTGGGGAGGGCTGGATGAGCGATGAGCGGTGGAGGGGTGCCCGTGGAGGGGTGGTTGAACAGGAACCCGTGGTGTCGAGGGCTGGATGAACAGTAGATGGTGGAGGGGTGGTTGAACAGTAGCTGGTGGAGTAGCGCGCGGTGGAGGCTGGATGAACAGGAGCCCGTGGATGCTGGATGAACAGGAGCCCGTGGAGGCTGGAGGAGGTCGACAGTGGAGATGAACAGTATCCCGTGGAGTCCCGTGTTGCGGTACGCCACACCCCTCCCGATGAACAGGACCCCCGTTTCAACCGTAGCGCTCCAACACAAGTACAGTTTGTCCGTTTTGCGGTACGCCGCTCCCCTCCCGATCAACAGGACCCCCGTTTCGACCGTAGGAGGTCCGTTTCGTCCGTTTTGCGATACTCCACACCCCTCCCGATCAAAAGGACCCCGTTCCGAACGTAGGAGGTCTGTTTCCTCCGTTTCGCGGTACGCCAGGCCTCGTTTCCATCGACTGTTCCGTCCAAGCCCACCCGATGAACACGACCATGGCTCCCACGCGTTCCGTTGCCTCCCGATGAACACGACGCATTTCATTGCCTCCCCATGAACACGACGCATTCCATTGCCTCCCCATGAACACGACGCATTCCGTTGCCTCCCCATGAACACGATGACGACACTGTTTCTCCGTTCC
Organism: Aegilops bicornis; assembly: GCA_021605145.1. Lineage (NCBI taxonomy): Eukaryota > Viridiplantae > Streptophyta > Magnoliopsida > Poales > Poaceae > Aegilops > Aegilops bicornis. Next base: position 551,731,798 of record CM038670.1, on the reverse strand, counting down.
GACCCAGCCATGTACACAAGCCCTGGCCGTACTTATGCGCGAGTAGGCGTTCGAGACCCCGCCCGTATGTACACATACGTGGCCGTATTTTCTTTCTTGCACCCTGGCCGATGTACGTACGTCTACATGCTACGTGCGCGCCTATACTACGACACGTGCGCGCCTCTACATCGACCAGTATATATGTACGTACACGTTCGCGACCAGAATAACAACACTACGTACGCTTCAACCAGGTGGGTCTCGACTGTCAGGCACTTCCTTGCATGCGAAGATGTAGCTGGTGGGTCCCCGCAATCAGGGGGCGAAATATGGTGGCCCATCCAGTGGGTTCCCGCTGTCAGGTGGAGGAATAATTATTTTGCACGTAATAAGGAGGCACTTCCTTGCTGCAGCCGTGGACCCAGCTGTCAGCCTCTCCACGTACAGCCCACGTCCGATGGAAGCCGTTCCTTGACCACATTGACCATGCTGCGCCGAGAGCACCAGGGCGGTGGACGACGGCGAGACCTAGAAAGGGGACGACGCGGAGCCTGGGAAGACGCGGCAGTGGATGCCCACGCGTAGAGGGGTACGAGGGTTCCGTGGTTCGCTGCGGTGTGAGGCTGCCGCCGCCGCAGAATAAGAGGGGGTGGGTGAGTAGAGGGATGGCCTGGCCAGCGGTGGGAGTAGTATGGGGTGGTGAGGCCTCCGCCGCATCGTAGCCGGCCACGGGAGGCAGGAGCACGAGGCACGACCGGCGCTGGTTTGGGCGGCTGGAGCAAGAAGACCAGAGGTTGAAGAAGCACTACGGCCGTTGGATGGACATCGTACGGTCACTGGAGCTAGAATCGTACATATTGACTAAGTTGACAAAGCCCTCCGTCCCCGTCAACTTAGTAGGCCCACAAGTCAGCCTGCCACTATACTGGGTCCCAGCTAACAAGGGGAGTATTCTTTTTTTTGTGCGTAATAAGGAGGCATTTCCTTGCATGCGAAGATATAGCTGGTGGGTCCGAGCTCTCAGCGGCGGTAACGTTTTTTTCGCGAAATACAGAGGCCCTTTCGGTGTCCCTGATGTCAGGTGGAGGAATCATTATTTTGCGTGTAATAAGGAGGCATTTCCTTGCGTGCGGCCGTGGACCCAGCTGTCGGCCTCTCCACGTACAGTCCACTTCAGATGCATGTCGGTCGTTGATCACGTTGACCAGGCCGCGCCGAGAGCACCAGGGCGGTGGACGACGGCGAGGCCTAGGAAGGGAACAAAGACGAGGCGAGGAAGACTTCGATAGTTGTTTCCCACGCGGAGGAGTACGACTGCACGAGGGTTTACTTCGTCTGCCGTCGCCGGAGAATAACAGCAGTGTGGGTGAGTAGAGGATGGCTAGTCCAGCGATGGGAGTAATGTGGGGAGGCGGTGAGGCCTCATGACAGCCAGAGCCGATCATGGGAGGAGGGCGAGCAGTCCCGCGGCCTTTGTTTGAGCGGCCGAGCAGGAAGAGCAGAGATTGAAGAAGCACGACGGCCGTTGGATGGCCATCCAACAGTCACTGCTTGTGCGTCAACCTTTTTTATGAAAGCCTCAAATCTGTGGAAAACAGCATACAACCCATCTGCCATTATGTCTAATAATTTACAGCCCATTTGCTAATTATTAAGGTTTTTTTGGAGCCCATATTCTTTTTATTAGCATTACAGTCCATATTGTGGCCACGGTTAAAAAATTATACGAAATTGTGCATATTTCGGTGTGGTCCAAACTATTTTTAATCCCGAAATTTCGACTCACATTCAAACTGATTTTAAAAATAAATGTATATCAATATAAAATCCAACAAATTCTCCACGCATAAAAATTAATGTAATTTAAAATATCGAAATGAAAAAAAAAAGATATTTGAAACTAATTGCCGGTTTGATGTGTTTTAAAAATGTACAGCCCATTTCTCATTACTGATGGACCATTTTCTCGGCCAACCGAATGAAGATCTCCTCGTCTTCAAAGATTTGCAGCCCAACAGGCCGGACAAAGCAACTTACTTGGCAAATCACAAAAAATTGGGCTGTGGGCGTGGACCCAGCTGTCAGCCTGTCCACGTATAGTACTCTTCCGATGGATGTCGGTCGTTGACCACATTGACCACGCCGCGCCGAGAGCACCAAGGCGGTGGACGACGACGAGGACTAGGAAGGGGACGACACGGAGCTGGGGAAGATGCGGCAGTGGATGCCCATGCGGAGAGGAGTACAAGGGTTCACTGGTTCGGCTGCGGCGTGAGGCTGCCGTCGCCGTAGAATAACAGGGGGTGTGGGTGAGTAGAGGGATACCTTGGGCCAGCGGTGGGAGTAGTAGGGGGCGGTGAGGCCTCCGCGGCATCACAACCGGCCACGAGAGGCAGGAGCACGCGACACGACCGGCGTTGCTTTGGGCGGCTGGAGCAAGAAGACCAGAGGTTGAAGAAGCACTATGGCCGTTGGATGGACATCGTACGGTCACTCGAGCTAGAATCGTTCATATTGACTAAGTTGACAAAGTCCTCCGTCCTCGTCAACTTAGTAGGCCGACAAGTCAGCCTCCCACCATGGTGGGTCCCAGCTAGCAGCAGGAGTATTCATTTTTCTGTTCGTAATAAGGAGGCACTTCCGGTGGGTCCGAGCTGACAGCGGGGGGGGGGGGGGAACGTTTTTTCGCGAAATACGGTGGTCCGTCCGGTGGGTCCCAGCAGTCAGGGGCAAACATTTTTTTCGCGAAATACGGTGGCCCGTCCGGTGGGTCCCAGCAGTCAGGGGGAAATGTTTTTTCCATGAAATACTGGTGGCCCGTCCGGTGGGTCCCTGCTGTCAGGTGGAGGAATAATTGTTTTTTGCGCGTAATAAGGAGGCACTTCCTTGCGGCTACCGTGGACCCAGCTGTCAGCCTCTCCACGTACAGTACTCTTCCGATGGAAGTCGGTCGTTGACCACATTGAACACGCCACGCCGAGAGCACCACGATGGTGGACGACGGCGAGGCCTAGGAAGGGGATGACGCGGAGCCGGGGAAGACGCGACAGTGGATGCCCACGCGGAGAGGAGTACGAGGGTTCACTGCTTCAGCTGCGATGTGAGGCTGCCGTCGCCGTAGAATAACAGGGGGAGTGGGTGACTGGAGGGATGGCCTGGCCAGCGGTGGGAGTTGTATGGGGACGGTGAGGCCTCCGCGGCAGCACAGCCGGCCACGGGAGGCAGGAGCATGCGACACGACCGGCGCTGCTTTGGGCGGCTGGCGCAAGAAGACCAGAGGTTGAAGAAGCACTACGGCCGTTGGATGGACATCGTTGACCACGCCGCACCGAGAGTACCAGGGCGGTGTACGACGGCGAGGCCTACGAAGGGAATGACACGGAGCCGGGGAAGACACGGCAGTGGCTGCCCACGCGGTGGAGAGTAGGAGGGTTGACTGGTTTGGCTGCCATCGCCGGAAAATAACAGGAGGTGTGGGTGAGTAGAGGGATAGACAGGCCAGGGATGCGAGTATGATGGGGCCATGCGGCCTTCCCGGCAACACTGTCAGCCACGGGAGGCGGGAGCAGGCGGTTCCGACGGCGTTGGTTTGGGCGGCTGGGGCAGGAAGATCAGAGACTGAAGAAGCATGATTGCTTTTAAATTGACATCTAACGGTCTGACGCTGGTAGAGTCGATTGTTGACTAAGTTTCTTTTTTGAGAAACCTTGTGTACGCATGAACTTAGTAGGCCCACAAGTCAGCCTCCAAATATGTGGCAGACAACATAAAGCCCATTTGCTATTTTTTATAATTTGCAGCCCATTTGCTAATTCTTAAGTAATTTATTACAGCCCATTTTCTGCCCAGGACCACGGTCAAAAAGTTCAACCTTATTTTGCATATTTCGGTGGAGTCCGAACTGTTGTAATCCCGAAATGATAAACATTTTTTAAGAACTTATTGATTTGCCAAAAAAATTGTTTTGTTTTTGTAAGCAAATAAGACGTGGGACAATTGAGTTCGTTTAAGGGAAAACCAGTGGTAAAAAAATCAGCGCTGGGTCAGAAAAAACAACAAAAATAAGGATGTAAATATGAAAAGGGAATTTTATGTGTTTTCAATATAATGATACGTGTATATGAACTAGTAAAACTATAGGTAGAGATTAGAAAACGGATGTAGGACATGCGTTTCAAGAGGAAAATAGAACTGGGCTGTGTGTTTGATTCAGTAAAAAACTGCTCATGGATGTTGTAAGACAAAATATAACTAACTTATTTGGCGGGCGAGGCCAGTAGATACCTGCTGGATCTTTGTGCCCCGTTGTCGTCATGGGCTGGGCCTGTTAAAAACAAAACCAACCCTGGGCAGTCTACAGCCCAGTTGAAACTTGCTCGACCTGAAAAAACAATATACGTGCTCAATAAACGAGAGAATTCTACAAGTACAGACTGATAACTGGGATGCAGCACGGATATTGTTTTTTTATCGTGAGAATAAGTGCATGCACTTGTTTCAAAAAAATTGGAGAACTGGGAATTCAAACGACAGGTGCTTATGCTACCCATCAAATAAAAATCAGGTGCCTGAAAATTCGTTTCGAAACAAATGATTCAACTTTATATCCACGTCGACACTCGGCATGATGGTTGGAAGCAAATGCAAGTTCATAGCAAAAGATCGTTAACAACAATACCAACTTGCGGACGACAAGGTAGTACAACTACCAATACCAGACTAACTTATAATATTTTTACTCCTGGCCCTAGTGTTCGTCTGGTAGAAAATATTGCAGATGACCAACTCCCGATCCTTCTCTGGCTCCAGGTCCCCGAGGTGGTACTTGTGCATCACCCAGTTGGTCCTCTACTGGTGAAGTTCTTGTTGGTGTGCAGCACCAGAACCTTTTTTGTTGCCCGTCTGCCGGCCGTTGACCATCACCGGCAAGGTATTGCCGGTCTTGTGCCACATCGCGTGCATGCCGCACTCCATTGTATCTTGCGGCGTGTCCACGTGCCTTTTGAACACCACAGGAATTATTTGGAAGAAATGCTTCCTTAGGCCACTCAGTGTGATACCTGCAGTATTGTGGAATACATGTTTTAGTGTACCTAGTTGGCATTTTCATAACATCTTTGGCGTGTTGCGCCACTTGTTTCACTTTTTATTAAGCATCAAATTGTAATTGCTTCACCAGTGCGTGTCTAAAAAGAATAATAGAGCTATAAACAAAGGAATATGTTTGTGCAAGTAGACGGTCGATCGGTGTCTTACCCGGAAGTTTCTCGGGTTGGGTGTAGCATATGTCGTGCTCATTTGTCGATGGTTGGTATGAACAAATCGATGAGAGACTGAAATCTCGTTGTCAAGACTCACTTTGGCCTCAAGGTGCTCGATCAGCTCCTGATCTGTGGGATCGAACTTGACGCCAGCCGGCAGCACCGGCCAATCCTTCTTCGACTTGCATTGGTAATTGCAGTTATATGGTACTCAATATATGATCAATCGACTGTTTTAAGTGAATGATGAAAGATTTCGACAGATAAGTGGTACGCCAAATCTGAAGTCCAGAATACCCAAACACGCCGTCGGGATTCTTGTGTCACCTCACGCGCAGCGTGTTGTCACGTCAATTCAATGTGTGGAAATGATGAATAATTTGACCGACGTATACTAGTACTGCTACTTTACTACTTACTAGTCGTATTTAGTGTCAAATTTATACATAGGTTTAACTAACAAGTACGCACTTGAAGCCTAACTGATATATCTATATTTCTTCTGCACAGCATCTCCATCATCATTATCAGTACATCTTACGCAGGTGAGTTAGGATGCACTTGATCCCAGGAAGGTATCTATCCTTCAAACTAGAGGAGTGCTTCAAACTAACAACAGTACATAATATCCAACAAAAGTGGGTCGTGCTACAGCAGCAGAATACATGGCTCAGTCTAGATATCAGCATGAATCAAGTTGTGCATATTTGCTGTTGGCATGAACCACATCGCCAAGATGTCGGGTTTGCAAAAGCCATCCATCGCATGGAAGCTTGATGCCTTTCACACACTGAAGATTATCTGGCAACAGGCTGTGTCGATGAATCTCTGGATATCGTGATTCATGAAACCCATGGTATGATGTGTAAACACAGCCCCCCCCCCTCGCGAATGGAAGTTGCATAGCACAATAATCATCGCCGGTGATATGATCGATGATTGGTTGGATGATCAGATAATTGAGCCCGGGGAAAAAGGAGTGGTTGCCGAGGCTGTAAACCCGCCTCCAGTTCAATACGCCTGGCCCAACGGAGCTGGGATCTTTCTCGAACACGAAGCAACCATAGCGATCAATGTCACGAACGCCCCACGCATTGTACTGCATGTGGTTTGATGTAATGGTTTGGTCAATTTGGTACGTGCGAATGAGCATCAAATGACCGCCTCAGCTGAACGAGCGATAAACCACCACCAATCGGCTGGTATGATTCTAGGTCCTGGAATCATGAAGGCCAGCGCATTTGCGTCTGCTGCAACAATTCAAATTGGAGACCAAAAGGACGAAAATAAACAATCATGTTCAGAGTATGTGTGTAAGATTATTATAACAATGACACATATCATAGACAGAGAATTGCAATGCCGTGGTCATAATCATACCCCAAGTTAAAAAATAAGCCAATGGCTTTCATATTCTTGCAATAGTCATGGTTCAAACATCATGTAACAATGAGAGGAAAACAGCTATGATAGCGCCTACTCATATTCTACCATAGCACTTACTACTAATGTTCTCATATCAACTCTAAGCAATAACATGTGTTGTTATAAAAATATTGTAAACGAGAGTAACATATAGCAATCATGATGTTATGCTCATAATATGTATTCTAACAATCATTAGATGCCAATTGTTCTCATATCAACTCTAACAATAACATGTGTGGTCATAAAAATCTAGGAAATGAGAGGAACATATAGCAATGATGTGGTTATAGACATGCTATGCATTCTAAATTTGTAACAAATGAACTGGCAGTCGTATTCATAAGGTAAAGATGAGATGAGATAGAACAATTACACGATGATAGATTCCACCAGTATAGGTAGCCAATCTGCGCGTCGACCGCGTAAACGATGCCATTGTGCACTATAGCATCAGACAGAAATGTTTCCTCAAGAGGATTGATGATGAGCCATAACCATGTATGGCGACCGGATTCTAGATATATTAATCCCTTGTTGAACAAGGCAATGAGCTTGTAATCCATGTAGTCTTCTGATGGTGTGGGCACTTCGCAGATTACAACTTTCTGCAAACAGAGGTCGAGCCAAAAGTTTGACGCGTCTCGTGCGTAGTAGGCAGGAGTGTCCGGCGGGCTGCGAGGCTGGATGGCGGCGGTATCCAACGATGGAAGGGTGCTCTCTCGCTGGGTGTAGATATCCACGAGATGCCACGGACTACCGGTGTGGTGGATGAGGATGATCCAGTTGGCCTTCATGCCCGCCCAGTAGTGGCCGCGCATGAAGGACAGGTGGACGGGTAGTGGTAGCATGTCGAGGGGCACCACGGCAACCTCCGTAGGATCGTCAAGTCGGTGTCTGGGCCACCTGTGAGGATCGGGCATCAGCAAGCAGGGTGTCTTGAAAAGAGCCGGCCGGTTGCGCATTTAGTAGACGGTACAAAGACACCGAGCATGCGGCAGACGGACGGTCCGAAGTAGGTCCATACGACTATAGATCTGCTCCAAGAGAACATCGGGAGGGAATTCCAATCGCGGCTCTGCGTGTCGGTCAGTTCTGCCATTGGGGTTTTGGTGCCTGCGAGCCAACGGGAAGTGGATTTGGCGGCGGCGAAGAAGCTTCTCCTTGTGTGGCCGAGCAGTGAGCGTGGGGATATGGTACGCGCGAGCTACCAAGGAAGATGGCGCGGGCGGGCGAGCAGTGAGCGGGGGTAAGTGGTGTGCGGCTGACGATGGGGAAGAGAGGAGGAAGAAGAAGAGAGGAGGAAGAAGAAGAGAGGAGGAAGAAGAGTAGAAGACGGGGAAGAAAGTGCATTCAATCTCAATTCTACTAGTACTACTACCAGGATATACCGTCCTTCGGAGTGTAAATAGTTACACTAATGACATGTGGGTCTACCACAATAGGGCCCATATGTCAGTTAATGGAGGACAGAGGTGCGTAGGCGTATTTGCGGAAGTGTGCTCTACTAGCAAACATGATGGCAGTACTGGGTAAGGCTGATTTAGTAACACCAACACGCTGGTTCAGCTTATTAATTATGTGTCCCATCTGCTGCAGCGTGTATTGTCACTTCACTGCGAAGACTAGTTGAATAGTTCTCTCTGACCGAGATGGGGAATAATGGATCACGAGGACTTCCTTTCTACAGTATCCCTATGCCTCTACGCTCACTTCACTCATTTTCCTCCGTACCTAGTCACTTGTTGAAATCTGTAGAAAGACAAATACTCCGTATTTGGGAGCAGGAGGAGGCTTTTACTCCATACTATTTGGAAACAGAGGGAGTATCACCATATGGAGGGAACAGAGGAAGCTTGAAATATGAACATGTCAATGGGAGGGAGTAAGCCCCATGCATGCATGCATGCATGCATGCATGCATGCATGCATGCATGCAACATGCAACACTCACATGTACACAAGGACGCACGCAACACTCACGCACCCATGCGGCACACAGCACACGACGCAACACACACGCTCACGCTCAAGTGCTCAACCTACTCCCTGCGTCCGTGAAAGACTGTACATTTAGAGATTTACACATTGACTAGCGCATAATTAACGCCCAAAAGTAGAAGACTTATGTGTGCATGCGACCATTGAGATAAGAAGATTAAATGAAGGCCGTTGCATGCTGTAATTAAAGATAGACATGTAGCCTATACCTACAGCACAAGTTGTTGCATTAGTCAATCAATATTGATTTAGATTAAAGGCTAAATGCATTGGAAGTGTAGATGTACATCAAGTACTACACTCTTTGTTGGAAGACCGAGGGAGGACACGTGCATGCACTCACATACACAGCCAGGGCGGTTCACGCGCAAGGGTTGGACTCGTGTCGCGCCTGGTAAAGTTTTGTTTAACTGATTTCTTTGCTCTGCCAACTGGCGATGTGGGACCCAGAAACCAGGTGACAATTTAACCAGTCAACAAAGTGCCACGTCGACTATATGGCCGGTCAGTAGGGTGCAATACGGTGCTCTATGATGAGCTAGTGATCGTATAGTCGCCGCAAAACTATATATAGTGACCGTAAAGAGCGTACTATTACATACGTTGACCGCCAGTGTATTTTTCTCGTTTCAAATTAAGCCATATTAATCGAAAGGACGCAGTATGGACTACTACTACTAGTACTAGTACTGCTTTGATGTGTCCCGTCAACTCGCCGAACGAGGAGAAGCTTGCTTACTACGCCTCTCCCTCGCCCACGCGCGTGGTGGTTCGCAGGACGAGGAGAGGGTTTTGACTACAGCGCCCTCTCCCTCTCCCTCGCCCTTGCGGTGGGCGTGCAGCAGTTCAATCGGTGTCAGATTGCAAGAAGCATATTGTACTGTAGTATTATCCTTGGTGGACCTTATGAAGAGGCGAAGAGCCAAGTGCAAGGTTCACACGAGTACGAACTGTTGAACCTCCCGAAGAGGCAAATAGCCAAGCGCAAGGTTTTATAGGAGTTGTCATCCTAGTAGGAGTGTACTAGTACAACTATAGCAAACGATGCTATTGTATGATGCCGCCACGTCACGTATATCCAAAGCTGTGCCACCTTTTTTTCTCAAAGAGCATGTTGGAGCCCGTGCAACAACCACACAAGTTGCACGTACACATAACACATTTACTAGTAATAAATTCTAAAGGACAAATACCAGTATGCCACACAAGTTCATCTCCAACTCATAAATTTGTGCACGGCTAGTCTACATATATTCACAACGCTACCGTTCACAATTACCGTACTCCACTTACACGTTATAGATGGGCTACATGTCCTCCTCCAGGTTGCAGTCCCAGGTGTTCTTCATGGATGGCATGATCCATAGCGGTGGGCAACGGGAATCATTGTCGCGACTTTCTAGTCCGGTTCCACACGATGGAGAGTCATCCAAGCTGAAGCGGCATAAATCAGGGATAGCGTGTCCCAGCATGTCGTTCATCCGACGGTGCACACTGAAGACACAACCATGCTTCATGAATGGCAGGTCTTCCGTGTCGTGCACGGATGGTGGCATCCGCTTCACAATGGGGTAGCTGTCCCCGATGAAAAGCGAGTACTCTCCAAGAGTGTTCCTCGGCACCCACGTAGCATCACGGGGGTCGAACTCGGCGCCGTTCATCCGGTACACGCGGCATCCCAGATCTGGACACATGGTGACGTACATAGTCAAGGTCCATGCATAATAATGTTGTGCTCAAATGTGGCAGTCGGTAATACTGTGCAGCAAATAGTACTACTCCGGTATAGAGGAAGTAAAATAACCGGCTTATTATATATATCCACTCTTGGCTACATGGATGAGATAGTAAGACATGGAAAAACAAAAATGGTGGCAGCTAGTGGGTTCAAGTCTTCAAGGGCCTAGCTAGCTATACGTGTCCTCCAAGGTAAAAAGTACTCCTACTAGTACTACAAAGTATACTACTAGTACAACAATGAAAGATAAGGCGGGAGGGTTAATTAAAAATGGAATACCTGGGTAGATGGTGACTGTCCGATCGTGGTAGATTGTGTGACCATGTTGCACATCAGTGGTACCATGGGTAACGAATGCTAAGATAGTTGATCCCAATATGCCAAAGTCAGCTACAAGGTTCCAGGTTAGACCGAACCGCGGATGCAAATCCACATCCAGGATCGGTGATCTTATTTTGATCTGGGGATGGTGGTCCTCGCAAAATAATGGAGTACCGTTAGGGATGCAAATGATGGTTTGTGCATTCCGTTTGTAATCTCCGCATCAGTAGGATGTCAACCAGATGAAACAAGTCCGGGCTTGTCACCGCGAAGATGCGGCCAAGATGGCGCCTGGCGTCTTCGAACATGTAGGGGTACAAATCTGCCGCCCCAACATGCGCCACCTCTGCCGTTCGCCTCCTGCATTGATGGCAATCCTTATGTCGAACACCGCGATGAGATAGTAATCGTCGTAGCCGCGTCGCTTTGTCAGCGGGTCCGCAATTGCTATCTTCTTCAATCTCATGTAGGCATCATCATATGTATTCTTGCCCAGCCAGTCCGGAAGGCCGATCCCAATGGTGGAGAAGGGGTCTACCGGAACGGCCGCACTGCTGTGGATGTTGTGCATAATCATGGTGGTATCCGGCCGGAGGTATGCAAGCCAATCTTAATTGGCACCGACCCATACCTATATATAAGACGGTGGGCAGCGGAGAAATTATGGGATGGAAATGGAATAACTAAGTACTACATGATCAAACTCCATTACTGACCTGCTCATCGGACAAAATCCGACTACCTCTCAATGTCGTCAACTCAAGCGGAGTCAACGTGCAACCATGGCCAGGGAGCGGTGGACTGTTCGAAGAATTGTCCCATAGAAGAACCTTCTCCTCGAGGACGCATGGAAGACCAACAAGCATGGCCTTTTCCCAAGCCTGTTTAAGCAGCGTCTTGAAAAAGTTGGTGCAGGAAGCACCGAGTCTTGCGGCGGTGAGGACGTCGGAGCGGCGTGCGATTTCTCCCAGAGAATCATCGTCCAAGGTCTCCCAGTCCCGACGAGGAGTAGAACCGCCTGGCGAATCCATGGGATCAGCAACGAACTGCCTTCTCTTCAGGGGGAGGGGAACTAGCGAGGAGGAGATAAGAGCGTAGTAACCGCAGGGCCTCGTCCCTTCCAACTGTAGACCGTTCCTCAGCGAAGGGGTGAGGCTATTATTTACTACTAGTACTAGCATTATGGAACGTTATGGGATTGCATTATACTGTAAATAATAACACTAGTAAGAAATTTTTGGCACTAGGTAGTAGTTTTTGGCGTGGATTAAGAAATTTTGGGTATGTTTTTGCCATTTTTGTACATGCCAACTAGTTTCAAAAAATGTCGTACATTATGTGATGGAGGAGTACGTACTCATACTGTAGCAGTACTAGTACTACTTTTCTCAACTAGTAGTGCGATGTATTGTACTTCTAGTCTAGTCTAGTATAGTGCACCAGTTTTGAACTCTTGAATCTCAGGGCCAAGGAGCTATAGTTGGAAGTGGAGGGTACTACTGTTCTCTAGAACCATCGTTGTACTATCAATGCAGGGGAAGTACACCTGCGTAGTGGCCTAGTGGGTACTCTCGGTGCTCTATTCAGCCGCTCCTCTCACGTAGCTGGCCTACTCAGCCGCTCCTCTCACGCACACACTAGCAGCCTGTTTATCAGCGACGGTTACTGCGAGGGCAGAACATTTGAGTTATTTGATACAACGAGACTAGGCTTTTAGCTTCCATTTGTGGAGGTGTAATGGATCTCGTCGAACTTTGTTAGTAGTTCCTTCTTTATGAATGAGATGAAGCAAAGCTTTTGCCTCCGTTTCAAAAAAAACACGTCAAGAGGAATTTCTTTTATAGTTAAGCCGATAATGGAGTGAAGTCCATGCATGCAACGCCACAAGCTACAGAGTAGTAGTAGAGCACTTTACGTACAGAGCCATATTGCACAGTTCCCAATGCCCCGCCAGGCTTTTCCAGCTCCTCGAGCTTAATTGGGAGGCGCTAGTTTAAATATGCTACTAGCTGGAAGCTGCAAGTGAGGTGCGGCTAGGGTGAGCACGCGAGCCACGGGATGCTGGGAAGGAAAACCCGTTCACGTGGCTAGGCTGTCCAGTGCACCCAGATTGTGGGGCCGCACATCCGTTTGACTTCAAAACTCAAACTACCCGTGTAAAATATTGGCTCGCAGCGAAGTGTAGTAGTACTATTTTTAAAAAAAGGCTGTCGTGCGTTCGGCCGGGATCGAACCCACAAAACAAGGTATACACTCCCGCGACCACTAGTAGTACTCGTTGGAGTACAACGCAACCTAGAATCGCCTTTTGTCGCTAGTAGTATGTACATTGTTCCTTACAAGAAACCCCTAAGAGCATGGTTAATAGTATAGCCATGGCGGCTATAAGCCCGATGCCATGTCATCTACAGCCCATCTTATAGCCAACATGTAGTAGTTTATTTCTTATAGCCCGCTGACTCAGCTCTATTGTACTTGCTCTAATAATGCAAGAAACCACTAAAATGCCAAGAAACTACTACCACTTGCATACATGGCAGACTTAAGATAAGACGACCTTATCAACCATTGTACATGCTCTTACCAACAAAAATCCTCGAGTGACCTCCTACCTCCGGCCCGTCCACCTAGCCATCCTCGGCCATGGGATGCAGCTACCGCCGCCGGCAGAAGGCGAAGTCAAAACCGCCGGCGGTGCAGATCCCATGTTGCGGCAGCCCGGATGCCAGCTCCGTCCGGCGCTCGTGGCCGCTAGCTAGCCAAGATAGCTCCATCCAACTGCTTGTCTGCAAGGTTTGCTAGCTAGATTAGCACGGCAGCGCGGCAGCTTGCTCGTGCACGCCGCGCTAAGGCCAGCCATCTGGCTCGAGCGAAGGCCAGCGCGGCGGCTTGCTCGCTCGTGAGTCACGCTCGGGCCAGCCTACCAACCCGTGGAGGAGGCCAAGGCGTCCGCCTGTCCGGGCGGAGCGGCGGCCAACTCGCTCATCACCGGGCGCCACCGGCGAACACGCATCAAGATCTTGTTTGAAGTAATGTTCAGGAAAAATAATGATTTGATGGGGAATAATAGGATAGAAGGTCAGATGTGGGTCCCTCGTGTGAACGGTTAAACAAAATGTGTTGGTTTAAGCTGCCTCGTCAGCACGGACATGTGGGCCAGCCCTGTCATTAATGGGTTTAAACGAACCTAACCGGTAGGAGTACTAGGTAGTTTTTGGCGTGGATTAAGAAATTTTGGGTATGTTTTTGCTATTTTTTGTACAATAGATTCTTCCTAGGGCTGGTTGAAAGTGGTAGTTTTTTGTTAAATACTCTACATGTTGTAAGTAGGAGTGAAATTTAAGCTTTGGAAGCCAATAAGCAAGGCTAGTTACATAGTGCATATGTGTACATGATTGAAAGTAAATATCAACCATGAGTGACTAATATCTTGATGGAAAACTCGAAATTATGGAATACTAGGAAAAGAAATGCATGGTTGGAAATACTAGCAATGTTCATGTCCGTTGCAACGAATCATAATTAGAATAATACTTATTCACAAACTTGGTACAAAACACTCTAATTTTTATATACATATGTCACTAGAGATATATTATGTATCAATTAGAATATATTCCTTGGGCTGTTTTGGTGAGTCCAGGGAGGGATGTGGTTGGTATTAAGATACTAATTATGGGTTTTTCTGCAAATTGGTAGACAAGTGGGATGTTGGTGAGAAAAGGCAACAACTTACCTCACAATCGTTAGATGTAGATCTAATGGTCAGAAACGACGGATGGTAGACACACTAGCATCACCAATTTAATCTTGTGTAGGAGTACTAGCAAGATCCATGCATTGCACGGAACATCAAGATGCATTTTTTTATAAAACACTTGTTGTGATTGACCCTTGCGGGAGTAATCCCATGTGTAAAAACTAATGATATCTCGAGAAATAGGAGATAAGGTGAAGAGGAGTGGGGTGTGGTGGTGGTTGGTGGTCGGACTGAGCGGAGGCATGGGGATTGACGACGCCGGCAGCGGCCACCAGGCCAGTTTGTTCCAGAGGCTTCCTTTCTTAATTGCTCAACAATGAGGTTTGTTGGAGATAAGGATGAACGAGGGAAGGCCTTGTCTGCAAATGTGGAGAGGGGTGCGGGTATCTTTTTAGTTTAATTTCCATCCGCCAGATATAGATCGGACGGTCTATATTGCAAGATGGCACACGTACCATCATCACCAACTCGGTTTTTTATAAGAGAAGAAATATAAGTATGGAGATACAAACGTATTATCGATACTTGCTTCCGTAAACTAGCATCTACATTCTATTCAACGCCTCGGCATGTGGGGCCTTAGCACAATGACTTCTCGGCTGTGTAAAACGAAGATTTTCCCGTCGCTGACAAGGAGGGGGTGACGGGGCGCGCTTTTTGGCTTGCTCTAGTCCTAGTTGTCATACTAGGTGGTCTAAGCACGTGTAGATTTATTATTTTTCACGTCTCGTGTTCGCCGTACTGCCACGACTGTTTATGAATAGATGGTAAGTTATTCACGGGGAAACCCTTGTTGAGCGTGTTTGCGAGAGAGAGAGAGACAGTGTGCGTGTGTGATATGTTAGAGACTGAGGCAATGATAACAGATTCTTTGTGTCTATGTGCGTGTGTGGATTTCATTTGAATTGGACCGCATGATGATATTTGCTTGTAGTAGCTCAATGATCCATATTTGAATTGACTGGATAATCTAAGTTTCGAGTTGGAGACATTGATTTTCAAAACTTGCACATTTTTTTGCATGCAAAACAAATAAATTGTCGGCCATGATATCATATTCGGCCGTACGAGAGCAGAATACTTATAATTTTAGGCACCAAAAGCTTTCAAACTTCCTGCTCACATCAAAATATCACGTGCCCGAAAGTTTAGCCCTGCGATATTCCCGTTTTACCCCTGCCACATGAACAGAAAAGGGCTGCTTTGGTAACTCCATTGTTTTCCCCTCTTTGCCCCCAACATTCTTCCCCAGAGCCCCTCCCCTTCCCCTCCCCGACCCCCCAACCACGGCAAGCCGCCGAATCTAGTCCTCCACCGCAGCGGTGGACCTCACACCCCGCCGGATCTACCTTCCGCACCTTGGAACCCCCAACTGCCAACTCACCACTTCACCGGAGCCGCTTCAGCGACTGGCTTGTCCACCACACCGGATCTGCTTAACCGGCGCCCTCGTCCACCACAGCGTAGGCCCTTCACTGACTCCCTCGTCCGCCCCTTCGCTGGCCCTTCATACAAGCCCTCGTCCGTCGCAACAGATCCGCCTCACTGAAATCAATGTACAACGCGCCCGCCGAAGCCTTCGTCCACTGCACCGGACCCGCTCCACGGACGCCATATTCAACTCCACCAGCTCTGCTTTACCGACGCCGCAGCCTCATCAGGTTATTTCAATCTGTACTCCTTCAGGTTTTTTCTTTGTCATGCAACTGTTCACTTACCACAGATGAGCTTTCTTGTATGTCGACAGGCTCTGCAACCGAAGCAGCAGAGCCGCTTCAGCGACGGCGATAACCGGCCCAAACTCAACCGCAACACGAGCACCATTGACGATCCTTAGCTATCAAGTATGACAACGATACCCATACGCCGCCGAGAATCAGGTACTATTATCCAAGGGCCGGCACCTACGTTCACTTTCCTAGCATAAGCACCGCACCTTTGAATTTCTTGAGGCATCATTCAGTTTTTCATGAGACGCGTTATTCGCTTGCACCGTAGGGCCATACTTACGGCAAGTGAACATGTTACATGTGCTAAATTACATACCGGTGCACATATAGTTAATATGCTTTAGTTTTGTTCTGATGCCACCTGGTGGTTCCATCAGACTGCTTAATGTTCTCTATGCTTAATTACACATCAGCAAACTAGCTTGTGGTTCCGCTACTTTTTGTTTGTTTTACCCTACATTTTCTGATGCTAGCTATTACATCACTACTCCGAGCCTCTGTTCATTAATTGTTTGTGTGTTCTTGATCTTCCCAAGTTGCATGACTAATTTGATGCTTCTATTAATTATGGAGCTGCCAACCCCATCAAGCAACATATTTGTTCTTTTGGGGCTGGCACCTCGAACAAGCATAAAAATAGAGGGAAGCAAATATACTCCCTCCGATTCTATTTACTCTGCGCATAACTCTTGACCTGCATACCAAGGAGGGCACTGGTTTAATTTTTTTGGACTAATTTTCCAATTAATTAGGGCAGAGGCGGATGGGGCGGGGCACAAAAGGAATCCAGCGCTAGGAATCGGCAACGCGCAGACTAATACGAGAAAACTGAGAAAAAGTTATACGCGAAGTAAAAAGAATCGGAGGGAGTATTGTCGTGTATGCGCACACCCTTCTTTCATTAGTTTAGATGAACCAAACCATTGATGATCAATTCGGACCAGTGCATGCGGTTAAAATTAATTTTACCTAAATAGATGGTGCAGAATAAACTACAACAACTAGATTTGCAACCACGGGATGCTGACGATATCTTCAAAGAACATTGCAACAACAGCTAGGCTTCATAGCAACATATGGTAAGCCGGTGTGTTTTAGTACATGTGAAATGTTATGCGAGTGGGCTGCTTCCTTGGCTTGTGCCCTCAACGTGTAATCCTACCGAATTACAAATAGTTCAATTGTCTGCTTTGCTGTATTGCTTGATTCGAATGCTTATTTGTTGTTACGCTTATACCCGAGTTGGTTAATATGTCGGCGGTGCTCGCTGTACTATCGTAAAGAAATGCATGCCTATTTCATTTGAGTCCTTAACTTTTCCTCTCAACTTCATCACAAGACTTTCTTCAGAGTTTATATGAGGCCACACTGTTAAGTGCTTTCTCAGATTATTTCAACTGCTTAGATGCCTTGGCCACTTAAATATAGCGGTGGTACACTCCCTTTCAACTAGGGATGTCAACTGGGTCCGTTTAATCCCGATTAAAGTCCACTAGTGGTATGATAGTTCAAAAGAGTTTTTGTTTTTTGAGGAAAATGAACTAGGGAGGTAGCAAAAACTAACTAGATGGGACTGGCGGATTTCATTTATTTGCCACTTACATCCCTAGTTTCATCTTACCATTTTAATTTCTTTTCGGCTGATGCTGCTTCGAACCATTTAAATATAGTTTGCCATGCTCGGCAATAATTCGTCCGTCGTTTACCATGTAAGCTTACTGCCTGGATCATACAATAACTATCTCATCGATGTCCAGTGAAACCTTTCAGGATGCCGTTCACACTAGGACACAATGTACAACCCCAGAATCTATTTGTGGAAGCAGTGCGCCATCCATGTTACTAGATGGTAGCAGTTCAGAGGCAACACCGCCGGAGAGTAGTCTGAGCACAGATATTATAGTGCTTGAGGCTCTACTAGAGGCAGAAAGAGATGGTGTGGCTGCCATGAATGAGGTAATATTTATCTTGAGGCTGGAAATTACGGAATTAGCGGCACGCATTATGCAAGCAACCCAAGAATTGGAGGAAGTAAGAATGTTGCATTTGAAGACGGAGGAGGTCCTGCTATTTCTTCTATCTAAAGCCCAAGATAATCCTGGTTCTTCTTTAGATACCAGTTGAAATTTTCATTAGATTATTGTACTTGCATGTTGTGTCATGTCTCTGAATGGATTTTGTTGCAAGACCCCCTATGTTGTCCATGTGTTGTAATGATCCGAATTTTTTAGGCGAGGTAATCCTCAGTACTTGTATGATTGACATAAGGTGAACTGTTTTTCGTGTGAGCATACTATATTGGATGAAATAACTTTTTGAGTCAGAGTGTATCCAACCTACTGAATTCGAAGATCACGGCATTTCTAAATCATAATCATATATAAAAGTGGAATAAATCTTTGTTGTGGTTTTGAAGAAATAAATAACAAAACGTATAATTATCTATGGATATTCGTAATCGAATACAAATTGGATTTGAATTTAGTTTGGCAGGTCCCAGGGCAAATGTGAATGATAATTCTCCCAAGTTATGAACGAAGCGGCTAAACACCCACTATAATTTGTGGGCTGCCCGAAGCAAGTGTTTGCGAGATGGAAATTAATGTCTACCCCTGACACCTGACATCCTTATCGACAGGATTTACACTGCTATTGATAGGGGTTGACTAGTAACTTCAATCAGACGTGCGACGACGGCCTCTAAGCCCATTTAGACACGGTGGGCGCTAAACGTGGGCGGCAAAACACATTTGATTCAAGCTCGTCCAAAAGACATGTGTCTCTTCCTCCATTTCCCCATTCATACACGGTGGGCGGCAAAACAAACTCTCCTCGTCCGAAATCGATGTAGGCTTATATTTTAAATAGGGGTAGATGTGTAACTTCCATCAGACGTGACACAACCGCCCTACACATCAGCCCGTTCATACACCGTGGGCGCCAACCGTGGGCGGCAAAACACCCTCTCCTCACCCGAAATCGATGTAGGCTAATATTTTAAATTGGGGCAGATGTGTAACTTCCATCAGACGTGACACAACCGCCCTACCTGTCAGCCCCGTTCATACACCGTGGGCGCCAACCGCGGGCGGGAAAACACCCTCTCCTTGCCCGAAATAGTTATCGGCAAATATTTGGGAGATGCGAGATTACCGTCCTATCCCCAACCGACGCGATGTCCGAAATTTTAAATGGGGGATAAGTTCGTAACTTTCCCCCATTTCAGAGAAGCGCGTCCCAAAGTTTGAGATCCCCCCTCCATTTCCCCATTCATACACCGTCGGCGGCACGACAACCTCCGCACTGCGGCCAGCCTCCTCCGTCCGCCACCCCATCCTCCACCTTGCCGGAGCCGCTACCCCTACCCCGTCGTCCACTGCAAGAGATGGACGTCTCTCATCCACGGCGCTGGACCAGAATCCTTTCATCGCCTCCTCTCGCTTCATCGGCGTCGTCCACCTTGTTGCCGCTCCTACGACGACCGCCTTCGCCCACAAAGAACAGGATATATCCCCCGACCCGGTCGTCTGCCGTCTAAAGTCTTCTTCCCCGCTGCCGACAGCCATCGCACCCGCAGCACCCTCAACGTATCAGCATAGGCCTACACGGTGTCGCAAGAGAGGTGGTACTCTTCCATATGTGCTTAATTTATTGATATCACCCGGAAAATAGATCGTAATTTGTTTACTGTACTTTTCTTGTCCGTACCAAATCGTAGTGGCTAGTTGAATGCAAACATTGGTTGCGAAGTAGCTTTGTCCGGTTTGCACCTTCAGATCCGCCATGGCACGGGCACTATACTCGTAAAGCTTATGGTTTCCCCCCTTTATATTCACTACCATCATTGTAGGTGCTTCGTGTCGTGCTAGCACTGCTCCTCAAGAACTCAACCCAAAGCTTATGTGTTGAAATACGAATCTGGTATGATGCTCATATCACTAAAACAGAGAACATTTAATTGGTCACCTAATGTTCCTATATTCGTTTCGAAAAGCATGTGCGCCACCCACTGGTCCAGCTAGTTCCGCTTTCCTAATTTTTCTCTTGATGCTTAGGGTTTTCCCCTTTTATCTACTCTACTATGATATGTGTAGGTGCTTTGTGTCATACTAGCATTACTCCACCCTTCAAGCTAAACAACACAACACTCAGAATTCGAAAGCTTAGTTGTTCAAATATGATTGTGATATGATACTGATATTAGTTAACCGACACATTTAATTGGTTAGCTAAAGGTCCCACTTGAGTTTCCAAATGCATGTCGCGACATATAGAGAGACAGCATAATTGCATTTCTTTGTCATTTATTGACCGTACTTTCTTGTCCATACCAAATCTTAGTTGTTATTTCAAAGCAAATATTGGTTGCTAACTACCCTTTGCGTGGTTTGCAGCTTCAGATCTGCCATCCCACTGCCACGGTCAACACTGTACTCATCATGCTTATGTTTTCCCCATTTTTTGATGACCACAATCAGCCTACGTGGTTTGTGTCGTTATAGCACTGCTCCACCCATCGAGCTAAACAATCTTAGTTGTACAAATTCATATCTGATATTATTGCTGATATTAGTAAAACTGAGAGATGTTTAATTGGTTAGCTAAATATTCCTACTTTAGTTTCGAAATGCATGTGAGCCACATATGGAGAGACCGGAAAGAATAGTATTTCTTTGTGCGCTCTGGTTCATCATGGGTGGCCAACCGACATTGTATTAAAAGACTTGTAATATCTTCAATCTGCTTGCTCTTCTGCTCTTCTTTAAGATGATACTCTTCTGTTGTGGTCGACTGGTCAGGTCGACTTGTTCTCCCTTAGTATATTTTGAATCTATCAGGTCAGGTCGACTTGTTATTCTTTACTATATGTTGGAGCTATCATCTGCGAAGTGTCATCACTTCTGGAGCTCTCATATTTTGAGTAGTAGGCCACATTATATTAATGTGCACAACAAATTACAGCATGCATGGTATCTTTTAAAAGAATTGCAGAGATAGCACAAAGGGGTTTACAAGGAGGCAGTATTGGATTAGAATCACTTCTGCATTACAAAGAAAATCTCACTTGTTTTTATGTTTTCATGCATGTCATATATCGAACATTATCAAAATGAATATGAGAATGGGCGCACGAGAGGAATATTAGAACGATCCACTGGCTAACAAACTTGGCATGGTGGAGGATGACCTATCTTATTCACCCATCAAGGTGCTTGCTCTAACTTTCCAAAGTTGTATTGGTCGCACATATTTTGCTTCTGACCTCTTGCATTACTTCTACTTTGTTACACCATCTGCTTAGTTTAAGCATCATATATGAGTATATGCCATACTTATCCATTTTCTGTATCTATTCCATGTGTCGTCACACTATGTTTTTCCAGTCAAATGTTGTTCTTTTGTAATAGATGTCCAAAAGGAAGAGGGTGAGTGCAGATCCTCAAGGAGTACAAACTAGGTATTTGGAAAAGGTAGTGATACCTGTTAAATCAGATAGATCAACAGCCACATAAAACACAGGCCCAACTGTACCACACTTTACCCCTACTCCAGTGGCCAAACCCCTATTAGAACTGCTGGGAGCCCAAATCAGTAATCGTCTATGATATCAATTCAAATTTGAACTCCTAAATTTCTGCTTGTGCCTTACCTTCTCTCTTGTATGAAAACTAATTTCAGATGAATCTCCTTGCTCAAAGGGTCATACGATCTCAAAACAATAATGGGCTCTGCATTGATCTCACAAGACCTCTCTCCTTTTGCCTTGTAGCGATGTACTTAATTAATTGATATTTGATTATGTATCATCACCGCACTGAGCTTCATTATCCTCTGCTTTCTTCCAATATTATTTGATCTATATTTACTCTTTGCAAAAGGTAGAATAATGGCAACGCTTATAAAGAATTTTCTTTGGGGAATTTATTGAATTATCCTTCCATCAACATGGAGAAGGGCTTTGTCCAGCCCGTGTTAACATGTAATGTAAGTCCATCCTTATCAAGCCTTCAAACTTTGTTCTAGTATAGATTAGGATAGGCATCATTTCCTCCACCGTTGTTTGCTTTGCTGTTTACATCTGATTAGATGTTTGCAACAACTACCAGTTTCAAATTGTAGTTGTAAAAACATGTTCCTTATGCGTAATGCATCCATTTATTTGCTTATATAATTGTGAAACCTGTTACATGTCTCATTGTTTCTCTTTCAGACTCATATCTCTTACGCCAGGCAGAACTTTAGGGAAGATAGTGAGCCAAACCATCTTGAGGACAGCGAGATGACCCCAAGGTCATGTCTTGATGAAGACAGCGAGTTGAAGCTACTCACCAGCAGGTGTGAGACAACCTCTGTGCGATCGCTGCCTCAATCGATTCGACTTCTTCGCCTCAACTTAAAGTGGAAAGGCTTGCTTCACTCAGCTCCGACTTGAAGTCAAAGATGCAATGAAGATGTCGAGGAGGACTGCCGTGCGCACCATCATGCCTTAAATCTAGTGTTGATGCATCTATCGTTGACACAACCGAGGTCTACTCAGCTTCTTCACTGTTTAGGGGGCCCGACTGGCCGTGCCTAGTGCCTTCTGAAGTGCTCTCAGTTTTATATATGCTTTTGTCGGCGTGTTTATTCGCACTGGTGGCGAACTTTGATGCCCAGTGGATGTAATATGTGTGATAGCCATGATAGCCTAGCGTAAGTTGCTTGCGTATTTATTTCCTTGTTGTCTTGTTTATTTGTTTGCTTCTGGTCATTGCAGTTCTTTTTCCGCGGTTTGCTAGTGGCTTCAATAACCTATTTTTTAAAACTAGGCCACAATAACCATGGGCTAATATTTACTGTAGTGACATTGGGCCTCCTACGGGTCAGAAACAATGGGCCTTCTACGGGCCGTAGAAACAATGGGCCTTCTACGGGCCATATCATCAATGGGCCTTATACGAGCAGTATGATCGACGGCCAAACATGGGCCAATAACAGGCCGCATTATGGCCGTAAACGGGCTAGAGTTGGAATCGTCCGTTCATGGGCCGACCATAATGGGCCATCGTTAATAGGCCGTATTTGATGACGCTATGAAAACGGCCCAACGAATTAACGGACCACAAACGGGCCGACTGTAACCGCGGGCAGAATTTGGCCCACAAGCAGAAAATAGCGGTAATGGGCCGTAAGTAAGCGAATCTTTGAAATGAGCCCAAGAATAAATGGGCTCGAGAAGGCCAAAAGATAACATAATTGGAAACGCCCAACGGAATAACGGCCGTTAATGGGTATGAAGTGATACATCGTTCATTACGGGCCGATTTCACCATGGGCCGTTAATGGGTGTAAAGTGATACACTTTGTTCATTACGGGCGATTTCACCACAGGCCGTTAATAGGCCAAGAGTTACATAGGGCCTCATATGGGCCAAAAGACGTCACGGGCCATACATGGGCCAGAAGTGAAAACGGGCTGGAATCATATTGGGTAGCCCAGATGATGCTACTGGGCCTAATTCGGATAGGGCGTAACGGGCCTTGGGTTAGCGGGTTGTAAATGGGCTATATGCGAACTGGCCGTTAACAGGCTTTACATGGGCCGGCCCGCCACCTTTTGACCAAGTCAAACGGGCGGCCTTTTCACAGGAATGGGCCTCTTTTGGGCTGTGCCACGTGTCGACGTATCATAGGCGCCTATCTGACCCACTAACGAGCTCACACGTGCTTCGTCCGGCCAATAAGAATTTTACACGTGGAAATTTCCCATTGGTCGGGGCTGTTAACGGGTTATCGGATCCAAAACCCGACCCGATAGCTTAACGGTGTTCCGTTACGGTGGATGCCACATGTCGGTCACCCTTGACGAAAGCACTTCTGTGACATGCGATTTATCGTCATGGAAGTGGACACTTCCGTGATGATAATTTTGAATCTTGTCATGGAACACTTCTCTGACAAAGACGGTATGACTATCTTTATTCTGTCATAAATTTGTCATGGATGTACATGCATGACAAAAAACGCAACCTACTGTGACAAACACGTACATCACGGAAGTGTATTTTTTTTGCAGTGTATAGACATTAAAACCAATCCACGTGGCGTCACATGAATGGTTAACAGAACGCACATGATTTGAATTATACAAATGTTTCAGATATTAAAGTGGCAGCTATTTTTTCAAAATGCCTTTGTTGGCTGTTATGCGAGTGCGCCTTCTCTCAAAATGGACACAAAAATACCATGGCATGTCGAGTGCCATTCCATGATAGCATGCCAAGTTTGATGAATTTCAGACGAGTTTTGGATTTACTAGAATTTAAAAACTAAGTATCTTAACGTTTTGCCGACAATCAATAGTGCTATGGTGTTTGAAATTCATAATCATTTCTTGCATGAGATCTAAGCATGCACCCAAGGACACATATTTGTGTTTTCAACCAATTTATATGTCCTTGAGCATGTGCATGTAGTTCAAATTTGAATTATGCACAGAAAATTCCTGGAAAACCCAGTTAATGTATAAAAATGTCCAAACGAACCCCGAAAAATTCCAAAATTTAACACAACACTCCTGTTGTTCTATGTTGGCACTAGAAAATTTTCGAAAGCAATAAGAGGCAACAGATATCATTTCATCCCCGAAGGTGGCACGTTCCCTATCGAAACCATCAGGCTTGTTGTGAGAAGCTCTGGTTTGTGCGAAGCTTATACCCAAACATGCCCCCCAAGTGGGACAAAAAATTTACCACGACATGTTGATGCCGCTCCATGATAGCATGCCAAGTTTCATGAATTTCAGAAGAGTTTTGGATTTATTAGAATTTAAAAACCAGGTATCTCAATCTTTATGGCCGAGTGACGGTGGCAGGGTGATTGACATTCATTCCCATTTCTTGCATGGGACCTAAGAAGGCAACCAAGGACACATATTTGAATTATCAACCAATTTATATGCATTAGAGCATGTGCCTATAGTTTAAACCTGAACTGTGCACATAAAAGCATTGAAAACTCGATTTATGTATAAAAATGTCCAAACTAACCCCGAAAAATTCCAAAATTTAACACAACACTCCTATTGTTTGACACTAGAGAAAAAATAGAAATCAAGAAGAGGCAAGGAATATCGTTTCGTCCCCAAAGGTGAAACGTTCCCTACCAAAACCACCAGGCTTGTTGTGAGAAGCTTATACCCAAACCTGCCCCAAATGGGACAAAACTTTTACCATCGCATGTTGATGCCGCTCCATGATAGCATGCCAAGTTTCATGAATTTCAGATGAGTTTTGGATTTACTAGAATTTTAAAAACAAGGTATCTCAATGTTTGCGGCCTAGTGACGATGGCAGGGTGTTTGAAATTCATTCCCATTTCTTGCATGGGACCTAAGCATGCACCCAAGGACACATATTTGATTTTTAAACCAATTTAAATGCACTGGAGCATGTGCATGTAGTTCAAATTTGAATTATGCACATAAAATGCCTAGAAAACCCAGTTAATGTATAAAAATGCCCAAACAAACCCCGAAAAATTCCAAAGTTTAACACAACACTCCTGTTGTTCTATGTTGACACTAGAATTTTTTTGAAAGCAATAAGAGGAAACGGAAATCGTTTCGTCCTCAATGGTGGCACGTTCCCTACCGAAACCATCAAGCTTGTTGCACTAGTAGAAAAACGGCCTAATGTGAAGCACATTAGTACCGGTTTGTAACAAAACCAGCACTAATGTGTCCATTAGTGCCGGTTCGAACGGCTAGGCGGCCGGACCTAATTAGTACCGGTTTGTTGCGAACCTTTAGTACCGTTTTGTGGCACGAACCGGTACTAAAGAGGATGTGGCACGCCGTGGTCCGGGTGGGGCCCCACCAGCGCCTTTAGTACCGGTTCGTACCACAAACCGGTACTAGAGGTTTGCAATTGCAGCTGTTTTTTAGTCCCACCTCGCTCGGCTAACAGGGTTTTTACCACCTTAAATATGTTACTTCTCAAACTATCACAAGCACTTGGTCTTCATTGAACTCTATGTGTAGAATTTGTGGCCGCAATATGAGTCTTCACTGGTTTCTAAACCGTTGAGGACTCATATTGACAATTCAGATTGTACACAAAAACATCAATGATGTCAATGTATTTTTTATGTATATTTTTATATGTTTACACCCTCACACTGTCCTCTCAAACTCCAGACTTTTTTTGCATTCAGCAGGCGCCATTCAAAGCCACTTCATCAATTTTGAACCCTTTCTGACATAATTTGCTATTTTTAAAGCATTTAGTGATTTGTTTTGAGCTAAATGGCCCTGAAATTGAAAAGCACTACAAATGAACTCTGAAAAGGTTGAAACTTTGCATGGTATCATCATTTCACCCGCATAGCATGTGCAAAAAATTAGATAGGGTCACGGCAAAAACTGGATGCACTTCTGTAGGACCTTGAAGTATGTCTAGAGGGGGGTGATTAGACTAGTTGACCAATTAAAAACTTAACCTTTTCCCAATTTTAGTCTTTGGTAGATTTTAACTATTTTAGCACAAGTCAAGCAATCCTCACACAATTCAAGCAAGCATGCAAAGAGTATATGAGCAGTGGAAAGTAAAGCATGCAACTTGCTAGAAAGTAAAGGGAATGGTTTGGAGAATTCAAACGCAATTGGAGATACGGATGTTTTTGTCGTGGTTCCGATAGGTGGTGCTATCGTACATCCACGTTGATGGAGACTTCAACCCACGAAGGGTAACGGCTGCCTTGAGTCCACGGAGGGCTCCACCCACGAAGGGTCCATGAAGAAGCAACCTTGTCTATCCCACCATGGCCGTCGCCCACGAAGGACTTGCCTCACTAGCGGTAGATCTTCATGAAGTAGGAGATCTCCTTGCCCTTACAAACTCCTTGGTTCATCTCCACAATCTTGTTGGAGGCTCCCAAGTGACACCTAGCCAATCTAGGAGACACCACTCTCCAAGAAGTAACAAATGGTGTGTTGATGATGAACTCCTTTGTCACGCCCAAGATGCGACCCTATCCTAAAGGAACTCGAAGGTCCCACCAAGGATAGAAGCGCATCTTGACGCTTTTGCAAGGTGGATATCATTACATCAACATTACATAATAGTGGGGATACCTCCAAGACATACAATGTCACATGAATACATCAATACAACATACAAGAACAACATCCGACTACGGATGAAACATAAACAGAAACTCAAACAATATCCACCCTGCTAGCCCAGGCTGCCGACCTGGAACCTATCCCCTGATCGAAGAAGAAGCAGAAGAAGAACTCCAAAGTAAGCAAACATCGCTCTCGCGTCATGATCATCGCAAACCTGTACCTGCAACTGGTGGTGTAGTAATCATGAGCCACGAGGACTCAACAATCCCATTACCATGGGTATCAAGACTAGCAAAGCTTAATGGGAAAGGAAGGGATAAAGTGGTGAGGTTGCAGCAGCGACTAAGCATATATGGTGGCTAACCAACGCAACTAAGAGCGAGGAGAGAGCAAGCGGAACGGTCGTGAAGCTAGCAATGATCAAGAAGTGATCCTGAACTCCTACTTACGTCAAACATAACCCAGAAACCGTGTTCTCCTCTCGATCAACCCCGAAAAGAGACACTCACGGTTACGCACACGGTTGGTGTATTTTAGAAGAGTTTACTTCAAGTTTACTACAACCGGACATTAACAAATTCCCATCTCCACATACCATGGCACGGCTTTCGAAAGTTCAAACCCTGCAGGGGTGTCCCAACTTAGCCCATGATAAGCTCTCGCGATCAACGAAGGATATTCCTTCTCCCGGGGAAGACCCGATCTGTCTCGGAATCCGGCTACAAGACATTTCGACGACAATAAAACAAGACCAAAGAAGCCGCCCGATGCGCCGACAATCCCGATAGGAGCTGCACATATCTCGTTCTCGTGGCAACACCGGATGAGACAAAGCTACGAGTAAAACCAAGCCTCGAAGTTTCCCGTGGTGGCCCCTTGAAGTGTTTCGGTTCGAACCAGCGCTTAGAGAAGCACTGGCCCGGGGGGGCTAAATAAAGATGACCCTTGGGTTGGCCGACCCAAGGGAAGGGTATAGGTGGTGGTGAGGCAAATGGTAAAACCAAGGTTGGGCCTTCTTTGGAGGAGTCTTATTCAAAGCGAACTGTCAAGGGGGTCTCATAAACCACCCAACCGCGTTAGGGACGCAAAATCCGGGAACATAATACCGATATGACGGAAACTAGGGCGGCAAGAGTGGAACAAAACGCCGGGCATAAGGCCGAGCCTTCCACCCTTTACCAAGTATATAGATGCATTAATAATATAAGAGATATTGTGATATCCCAACATAAACATAATCCAACATGGAGCAATCTTCATCTTCACCGCAACTAGCAACACTATAAGAGGGCTGAGCAAAAGCGGTAACATAGCCAAACAACGGTTTGCTAGGAAGGGTGACAAAGGTTAGAGGTTCATGCAATTTGGGAGGCTTGAGCAGCAAGTGGTAGGTAACGCAGCATAGCGATAGAACGAAGCAACTAGCATAGCAATGATAGTAATGAGATCCAATGTGACGGTCATCTTGCCTGATATCCCGCTAGGAAGAAGAACGAGTCCATGAAGAAGACGAACGGAAGTAGTCGAACGAATCCTCTCAATCGCAACATTACCGGAACTAAGAAGCAACACCGGAAAGAAACAAACAACATGGTAAATGCACAAGCATAAACATGGCACGATGCACAATCAAGTATGATGCATGTCCGGTTTAATGAGGCATGGCATCGCAAAGTGCAATAAACAATACTACAAGTTAAATGGAGCTCAATATGCAACGGGTTGCATATTGACGAAACACCACATTGACATATTTAATTTAATCTCATTTAAGCTACCAAACAATATTAAATGTTGTTAAACATGGCAAGAGGTGAAGCATAAGTAAACTAACTATTTAGGCAAATTTAAATGAGGCCGGAACAACAAATAACAATTCCGGAAAATCCTCATGAGCCATATTTTAGATTCGGTACTGTTCTGCCCTAAACACAATTTTAATGTTGTTAACCAGGAACATAAAGTGCACCAAGTTAATCTATGCATTTTTCCACCCCATTTACATATAAAGTTTATTTAAAATGGAGTTACGGTTATTTAGTTATGAAATAAATCATTTTAACATGGCATTTGAGCAAATTTAAACACACATCATATTAAACATTTTTAGCATGGATGAAAGCAGCATATTATGAAACTAGACAAAATTCTAAGCATCTTACATATATAATTCATTTTAATCCGATGCACGGTTAATTAGTTATTACATGCATGAACATGAGGGGTTTTTCTGCAA
The DNA here is from genome assembly GCA_021605145.1 of Aegilops bicornis. NCBI lineage: Eukaryota > Viridiplantae > Streptophyta > Magnoliopsida > Poales > Poaceae > Aegilops > Aegilops bicornis. Next base: position 551,702,237 of record CM038670.1, on the reverse strand, counting down.
AACTGCACTCTCTGGATAATTGGGCAAATTCACAGACGAAAAAAAAAACATGAGCGTGCTGAATCTGACTGGGCCAACAGTGCATAGGAGGCGGTTGCTCACATTGGGCCAACAGGCCGAAGGGGAAGCAGAGCGGTGGGCCGGCGGATGTGGGCCGCGGTGATGCAGCCTACGCGGACGCGGTCAACGGTGACGGGCGAGGTGTCGAGGCAGAGGCGCCATCCTTTGCTCGACAAGAAGCAGAACAATGGTGCCCTGGAACTTGCGGGAGACAGCGAAGGCAAGGGGATCCAGCCGGATCCAAGGTGGAGCGACCGGATCAGGGCAGCGATGGTGGAGATCGTCGGAGACGAGCTTGAGGCGTCGGCCATGGGAGCTCCGGCGAGTTCCCTGAGGAGAAGGAGAGCGGGCGGTTCCTGTCCAAGGCAGAGAGAGAGCCCTGAGAGAGAGAGAGAGAGATAGAGAGAGAGAGAGAGATGAATACAGAGGGAGGAGGAAGAACGAGGGAAGGAGTCGGGGCATGGCGCCGACTGGACTGTGGCCGCGTGGCGACGCTTCTGAGGGAGGTCCGACGACCAGGGGAACGGATTCGGGCGGCGAGGAGCTCCTGTGCAGCATGGGTGCCCGCCTCCTGGTGGCTTGCACGGGCTGCAGGAGGGAGGCGCGGGGCCGCAAGGCCGAGGCAGGGGAACAGCGAGGCGGTGGCTGCCCCTGGCATCGAGTCGCCGGCAGCGGCCGGTCCGACGAGGCGCACGGGAGGAGAGGCAGGGGAGAAGGAGCAAGGCAGCGCTGCTGCTGCGGTCATCGGCGGGCGGCTGGCTCGATCTGCTCGAGCCCGAGCTCCTGCGGGCTCGCACGCGGTGGCCCCGAAGAAGGCAGGGAGGAGGCGCGAGGGGTTCGGGCTGCTGTGGATCAAGAGAGGCCATGGGATTGGTCCGATGGATTTTTGGATCGGGATGGATCCCGAGGAAGATGGAGGCTGGTCGGGGATGGATCCCGAGGGAGTGGGTGGCGGCGCAAGGAGAGGAATGGATGGGACAAGCCCCTAGATCCTAGGGTTGGACCTATATATACAGCAAGTGGTTTAGATTAGGGGTATTTAGTCCCTCCGATCGAAATCAAACGGCCGAGAATAACTAGGTTAGGGAGTCCAATAAACAAAACGGAGATGTTCTATAGATGCTAGGGGATGAACCGAATGCAATGGTGATGACTGAGCAGGTTGGGTTCGGGGAAGGTTTCGGACGCGCACAACGGGTCTGAGAGAGGTCAACGAGGACAAGGGCCTGACAAAGTGACAACGGAGGCAAAGAGAGAAAGGGCAACTACGAACGGCTACGAGTTTTATGAAAACATGCAGATGCAATGCACATGATACGATGAGATGAAATGCAAGACATGAACAAAAGGCAAAAACCCAACCACGAAGGAAATAACATATCACATCTCCGGAAAAGGCAAGAGTTGGAGTTACGAATATGGAAAGTTGTATCCGGGGCGTTACATCCTTGCTCTTGTGCTTCAAATGAGAGTCTCCCAACACTCAACTCTCTCTCACAGGATTTGCATTTGGTGGAAAGAATATTTGAGTGGAAAGCAACTTGGGGAAGGCTAGAGATCAAGATTCGTATGGTAGGAATGGAATATCTTGGCCTCAACACATGAGTAGGTGGTTCTCTCAGAATCGGTAAGTTGGAAGTGTAGGTTTGTTACGATGGCTCTCTCCACGAATGAAGAGGAGGTGGTGGGGTATATAGCCTCCACACAAAATCTAACCGTTACACACAATTTACCAATCTCGGTGGGACCGGCTCAATAAACTCGGGCAGACCGATTCAGGAATGCTCGTGACGGGTAGTGATTTTGGTGGGACCGACAGGCAACTCGGTGGGGCCGATATGGTTAGGGTTAGGGCATAACATAATCTCGGTGAGACCGATTACACAAACTTGGTGAAACCGATTTTGGTAATTAGCTAACCAGAGAGTTGGTCGTAAACTCGGTGGGACCGATTCGCTCTTTTCGGTGAGACCGAAATGTTACGAAAAGGAAACAGAGAGTTTACATTGCAATCTCGGTGGGACCGACCGCTCACTTCGGTTAGACCAAAACGTTACGAAGGGAAACAGAGAGATTACAATCCCATCTCGATGAGACTGAGATCCCTATCGGTGAGACCGATTTGCCTAGGGTTTGTGGCAGTGGCCATGACATCTGAACTCGGTGGCACCGGATAGAAAGAATCGGTGGTCCGAGTTTGACTTTGGGTTTAGGTCATATGTGGATTTGAGAAAGTAGTTGAGTGTTTTTGGAGCATATCACTAAGCATCATGGAGCAAGAAACTCATTAAGCAACACCTCATCCCTCCTTGATAGTATTGGCTTTTCCTATAGACTCAATGTGATCTTGGATCACTAAAATGTAAAATGCAGAGTCTTGAGCTTTTGAGCTTGAGTCAATCCTTTTATCCTTGATATTTTGAGGGATCCAATTTCATCATCCATGCCATGCCATTCATTGAGCTTTCCTGAAATATTTGTCTTGGAATAGTATTAGCTCAATGAGCTATATGTTGTTATGAATTACCAAAACCACCTAGGGATAGCTGCACTTTCAATCTCCCCGTTTTGGGTAATTGATGACAACATATAGATCAAAGCTTCGACAAATGATAATAAGATTGAAAAAACATCGTCGCTTTGAGAAGTATGTGATAAGCAAGAGCTCCCCCTAAATTTGTGCATAGATTTAAGATTTGCTTTGGACTGCAAATGCACAAGGAATTAGGCTCATGGGTTACTCTTCCATGTCACATACATCTTGGTGGAGCGCTCAAAATAATAAAGATTGAATACATGCACTCATCACCAAGAAAAGTGAATGATCAAACACATGATCATCAATGTCTCACAGGCAATAACATAGTATCTCAAGCAAGCAAACGCAAATATAGTTCAACCAAGAAGACAAGAGAGAACTAAAGCAAACTCTCTCTCTCGAAGCCTATGATATATACATTTTTCTCCCCCTTTGGCAACAAGTTACCAAAAAGTTCATAGAAAATGCATAGTACTATTTCGTCTCTCAGGCTTGGTCTTCAGTTGGTGGCGTAGAGATGGCTCCTTGGATGAAGACTTCAGTTGATGTGGATGGAGCTGAAGGAGCTGGTGCTGGAGCTGGTTGCACTGGGCTGTAGCTGGTGCAGATGAAGTGACTCTGGTGTCTATTACTGCCTCTGCAGCTGATCTCTGGGCTCGAGGCACTCTGGCAAATGCATAAGTAGTTGTCCTGCCCTTCCTCTCCTGCATGTCATCCTGTAGCTGCTCCACAACCGATCAATCTCGCCATTACTTTGACATCTAAATCATAGAATTTTTGTTCCATGATTCTTTCCTGTGGTCTCCGCTTTTGAGTTAGGGTGGCCAACCCCTTCTCAATCCTCGAGAGTTGATGCTATCAAGTAACCAAGCTGGTCCCGCTTGCTCTTCAAAGTACTCAGATGCCTCCTCTTGAGTTGGCATCTTGGCATCCTTCTCCTTCTTTGCCTTCTCCTTCTTCTCTTGAGCTTGCACTGAAGATGGTTCATTCTCATTCATCACAACTTGATTGTCCTCAAAGTCTGGATAGAGAACAAAGTGTTCCTTATCCAACAGATATTTGCATGTGCCCATCTTTGAGTTAATCAACTCCTGAATTTTTGGGGCATATCCACAACTTCTCTTTTGGTCTGCTGCTGTCCTCTTGATAGTCTCAACCATGAGGCTCATGACCTTGAATTTCTGTGGCACATCAAATATGTGTAGCAAATTAATTGCATGCCCTCCGATCATGTTGTGGTCACCTGACTTGGGCAAAAGAGTGTGCCTTAGGATCCAGTTGATCGTTGGCAGCCCTGACAGAAGAAAATGGACAGACCCAAACTTCAAAGTCTGAAGTGCTTTGTCTGGGATCTCCTTGTACATATGTGACATAGAATTGTGATCCATCTTTTTCTTGGCATAAACGTCCAAGTCATCTTCACTCTCCTTTGGGGCATTGATCAGATTGGCCCATTCCTCAATAGTTGATTGGTATCTCGTACCTTCAAACATCCAAACTATCCTGCCATCTGGATAGAAGTGTGCTGTGGAGTAGAATTGCATAACGAGCTCATCATTCCAGTTTGTGAGCTTATGCCCAACAAACTCTGCAACTCCACACGCACTGAAGCTGTCATACACTCCAGGATAGTGTTCTTCATTCTCCTTTATGTAGGTCCAGTCGACCCACCTCATATCACACACTATAGGCTTCTTGTCCAACAAGATTGTCCCATAGAAATCCTGTTGTTCCTTAGTGTGGAACCTGTAATCAATAGCAGTTCTTCTTCTGGTGGCATATGGATCTGACCCTCTCCATAGCCTCAACCCTGAGTCTCTCCTGATCTTCATGTTCTCAGCCACAGGATGAGCATCATTGTGGTCTAGAATCTTAGGTTTCAGCTTCCTCAGGACTTGTCCTTCATCATCTTCCTCAGCAGCAACTTCAGGCACTGGGGCCTTGTTCTTCTCAGCAGCAGATATGTTCCCGGTATTCCTCTTAGGTGCATTCTTGGACTTGGAGGCAACTTTGGGTGCTTCTTTGGGCTTTGATGATGCAGCCCCTGACCTTATAGCATCACCCATCAGCTTTTGTGCCTTGGGTGCTGGTGCAGCAACCTCTTCTTCTTCCTCCTCTTCCATCATGGAAGGTTTCCCAACAACTCTGGCCATGGTCTTCTTGACCATTTCCTTCCTTTTCTTCCCTTCTACAGCAGCCTCTTTGGGTTGGGATTCCAAAGATGCTTGAGTGGAGGCTCTGGCTTTAGACATGGGTTGTCTTCCTGCTGGCCTTTTGATCTTCAACCCTGGCTTAACTGCAGCTGAGCTATACTCCTTTTTCAGCACCTTTTTCTTTGAAATGGCCTCATCCTCTCTTGCCAAGATAATCCTCATCCTCAGATTCTGAGGTTCTCTTCTTCCTTGTCCTGGTGGCAGCTTTGGGCAAATTGCTAGGAGTGCTTCTGCTTCCCTCATCTGAGCTAATAGAGGGACTAGTGCCCTCACTCATGTGAATCTGCTCTTCTTCCTCATTCTGACTATCACTTTGGTCTGACATGCTGCAAACTCTGTCTGCTGACCTTGTGAATAGTTATAGATGAGATAGAGTGGATGAGCATCATAAAATGTAGAGATTTTTGCAGAAGAATGATTCAAAAACTTAGTTTTAGTTTTACACAAAAAGCATTTCGGATCAACCGATTTGTAAACTCGGTGATACCGAAGCAGCTTTTGGAACCTAAACTAGTGATCTCGGTCAGACCGAGTCACAGTTCGGTGGCACCGAGACTGCTAGGGTTTCACTGAGTTCTAAAATTGGTCACACCGATTAGCAATTCTTTGTCAGACCGAGAGTCACTTGTGCAATGGCATTAGCCGAATTGGTGAGACCGAGTTTTTCAACTCGGTGGGTCCGAGATGGTTTCGGCGGAAACCTAGCCCTAAATTTTCAAATTGCATCTATTCTAAGGATTGTTTTGACTGGATAGAGGTGTTTCAATTGTGGAAAGAATCATAATGAACACAATGTGCTAGAGATTGGATGGGGATAGCACTGTGATCGAGTCCATACCCTAGTTTGGCAATGAACTCGCTACGACGGCAACGGCGGATATGAATTCCGTTGACGACGGCGGAGACCAGCGACAGGAGGCGGCTGGCAACGAAGTCGACGATCCGAAGACCTAGAAGGCAGAGCGAGCTATGCACGGGCGAAGAGGTTTGGAGAAAGTTTTCCAAAAAATTTCCCGTGTGAATATATAGCCCGACCCTGTCGGTGTGATCGAGTGGAACGACTCGGTGGCACCGAGATGCATAACTGTTGACAGTTACAGCAACTTGGTGAGACCGAAAAGTTCAAATCGGTTGCACCGAGATTGAAAACCTAGATCGACTTAGTGATATCGGTATGACCGAAATGTTAGAATCGGTCAGACGAAAACACACAAAGAAGTTTTGGAAGTTTAAGTCCATGACGAATCGGGGACTCCGAGTGCTCCTCACACAGAGTGGTTCGAATCTGACTTGATCAAATTTTGTGATGTAGAATGAATAGAGTCTGAGACGAGAAGAGCATAGATAGCTAGAGAAGGTTCTTAGGCATTCTTGTCCATCCACTTGGTCAAAGAAAAAGAAACCAATCAATCAAAACAACAAGTGGATGTCCTCGAATGAGTAAAATATGCAACCAACATGCTCACACAATAAAATGGCAAATGAAAATATGTGGCAAAGCATGCACAACCAATTCTAGCATCCATCAAACAATTAGCGATGACTAGGTCATCTATATATGAGTATATTAACTTAGGAGTCAAATGAGAACATTTGAGCATAGGTCATACTCATCGTTTAAGCTCGAGTGGGGTTACCACTTTTACATAAAGCATTGATATGTTCACACCATTAGAGTTGCTTTTGACTCAATTCTTAGAGTTAAGCTCCCCCTAGATGTGAGATCCCCCCTTAGAGGATGAACTAATCTTGGGTTTTGTCGATGATGACTTCATGTAGGTGTTGAAGATGTGGATGCTCAATGTTGATGAAGATCATTTGGAGCAATCCTATTGGAGTGAGTTGCACTTTCAATACCTACACGGGTTAGTCCCACAAGGAACAAACAAGTATATCCATAGACATAGAGTGATGTTCACACAAGATGATGTCCATGAAAGCATTAGGTTACCTTGTCCCTTGCCTTACTAACAAGAGGGTTTGTGACTCCTTGAACTAGTGCGGGATGTGGAAGTTGATTGCACTTGTCCTTGCCATAATGATATGAGTGAAGAATGTTGGCGGGGTCACCCTCAAGAACTCTCTAGTTCTTCTTCTTCGGGATCCACATCATCTTGATGGGAATCCTTGGAGTTGTAGTTGTGCTTGGTGAAGTAGAACTTGACGTAGTCTTGGGAACCCACTTGACCAAGGCCTTAGGAGCTTCTTCAAATGCATTTATCTCCTCTTGAAGCTTGTCCTTGCCTTTGTTCTTGTGGTCTTGTGGTGGAAGATCATCTTGAGCTTGTGTTCCCTTGAAGGAAGTAGGATCATACTTCTCTTGTTGAGGAACAAACTTCGTCTTGGGATATTGATCTTCTTCCCACTCAACTCCATTGGCATTGAACTTTCGTTCAAAACCAACACCTTGATTCTTCCATGCCTTCCTTGCTTGCGTACAATTTCCTCAAATTGCTTACTCCCGGCAAGGCTCTTGTATACACCTTTCTCTATAATTCCCTTCAATAAGCTATTTTCTTGCTCAAGTGTAACTTGGCTAAGATAATCATTAGTGGAATCAAGAGAACTACTAGAAGCAACAACATTTGATTTAGAATGATTATTGTTACTACTAGAGGAAGAATCTTTCTTGTTCTTGTTAATGGACTTGACTTGAGGCATGTAAGTAGATAAGAGTAAACGCTTGGCAATGTAAGAAGAACTTTTCTTACGGAGATCATCATTGATTGCCTTTAACAACTCATGCTCTTGCTCAAGATTGAGCTTTTCAAAGCGTAACTTCTCATGAGCCCTTAAAAGTTCTCGATGATCTTCGAAGATAGTTTCATGAGCTAACTTAAGATTATTTAGTTCTTTAGTTAGAAGCTCAATCTTCTCCTTATCATTGACATTCGTTTTATCTTGATTAACATGATTGATTGACGTTTCATCATAGTATCCATCACTAGAGTTGTCAACAAGTAAATCATCATCACCTAACAAGTCATCTTTGTCACTATTGAAATCAACATACTCGGGGTGTGTTACCTTAGGACCTTTGGCCATGAAGCATCTTCCAACTCCTTCATATGGTGAATCAAATATGTCGTAGGAGTTGGTTGACACAAGTGCTAGACCGGAAACACCTTCATCTTGAGTATATTCGGAGTCGGAGTGATAGCTTCTCTCGGAGTGATTGTCGGAGTCGGAGCCGGATACCCATTCACCAACATGAGCTTGATGTCTTCATTTTGTGTAGCTCCTTGATGACTTGTCCTTCCTTTCCGAATCCTTACTTCCCCGTGAGGGTCTTCGTTCATAACGATCATCTATACTCCTTCTCTCTCTTGGTGGTGATTCTTCTCTTCTACTTCTTCTTTTTGGAGAATCTTCTCTTCTTTTGTAGGGTGCCGTACACTCATTGGAATAGTGTTCGGGTCTCCCACAATTGTAGCAATTGCACTCTCTACTAGAAGATCTTTTGTCATCGTAGGACCTTGACTTGGAGCTTCTCTCTTTACTTCTACTCTTGTAGAATTTGTTGAAGTTCTTCACCATTAAGCACAATTCTTCATTGAAGGTTTGTTTCTCACTTGATGATGTGGGAGCTTCACATGAGGCTTTGTAAGCACCACTTGACTTGTTGTGAAGTTCCTCCTTATCCTTGGGTGACATCTCATGAGCAACAATTCTTCCAGTGACTTCCGTTGGCTTGAGATCTTTGTAATTGGGCATCATTTGGATCAATGTGCACACGGTATCATATTTTCCATCCAATGCTCTTAGGATCTTCTTGATGAAGAATCTGTCAGTCATCTCTTCACTTCCTAAGCCCGCAATCTCATTTGTGATAAGAGCAAGCCTAGAGTACATTTCAGCGACACCTTCACCATCCTTCATTTTGAACTTGTCAAGCTGACTTTGGAGCACATCCAACTTGGATTCCTTGACGGAGTCGGTACCTTCATGCATATGAATCAAAGTATCCCAAATTTCCTTTGCATTCTCAAGACAACTGATTTTGTTGAATTCTTCAGGGCACAATCCGTTGAAGAGGATATCACAAGCTTGAGCGTTGTATTGCAGCATCTTCAACTCATCCGCACTAGCTTCACGGTTCGGTTCTCTCCCATCAAAGAATTCACCTTGCAAGCCAATACACACAATATCCCAAACGGCGGGGTTAGGTCCGAGAATATGCATTTTCATCTTATGGTTCCAACTAGCAAAATTAGTGCCATCAAAGTAAGGACCTCTACGGTGATAGTTTCCCTCGCTAGACGCCATACTCTCCTAGGTTGTGAAACCAATGCTATGACCACCAAAAGCTATGGAAATCAAACCAAATGGAGATGAAAGCTCTGATACCACTTGTAGGACCTTGAAGTATGTCTAGAGGGCGGTGATTAGACTACTTGACCAATTAAAAACTTAACCTTTTCCCAATTTTAGTCTTTGGAAGATTTTAACTATTTTAGCACAAGTCAAGCAATCCTCACACAATTCAAGCAAGCATGCAAAGAGTATATGAGCAGCAGAAAGTAAAGCATGCAACTTGCTAGAAAGTAAAGGGAAGGGTTTGGAGAATTCAAACGCAATTGGAGACACGGATGTTTTTGTCGTGGTTCCGATAGGTACATCCACGTTGATGGAGACTTCAACCCACGAAGGGTAGCAGTTCTTGCGAGTCCACGGGGGCTCCACCCACGAAGGGTCCACGAAGAAGCAACCTTGTCTATCCCACCATGGCCGTCGCCCACGAAGGACTTGCCTCACTAGCGGTAGATCTTCACGAAGTAGGCGATCTCCTTGCCTTTACAAACTCCTTGGTTCAACTCCACAATCTTGTTGGAGGCTCCCAAGTGACACCTAGCCAATCTAGGAGACACCACTCTCCAAGAAGTAACAAATGGTGTGTTGATGATGAACTCCTTGCTCTTGTGCTTCAAATGATAGTCTCCCCAACACTCAACTCTCTCTCTCACAGGATTTGGATTTGGTGGAAAGAAGATTTGAGTGGAAAGCAACTTGGGGAAGGCTAGAGATCAAGATTCATATGGTAGGAATGGAATATCTTGGCCTCAACACATGAGTAGGTGGTTCTCTCTCGAGGCTGGTAAGTTGGAAGTGTAGGTTTGTTCTGATGGCTCTCTCCACGAATGAAGAGGAGGTGGAGGGGTATATATAGCCTCCACACAAAATTTAACCGTTACACACAATTTACCAATCTCGGTGGGACCGAATCAATAAACTCGGTCGGACCGATTCAGTAAACCAAGTGACCGTTAGTGATTTCGGTGGGACCGACATGCAACTCGGTAGGACCGATATGGTTAGGGTTAGGGCATAACGTAATCTCGGTGAGACCGATTACACAAACTCGATGAAACCGATTTTGGTAATTAGCTAACCAGAGAGTTGGTCAGGTAAACTCGGTGGGACCGATTTGCTCTTTTCGGTGAGACCGAGATGTTACGAAAAGGAAACAGAGAGTTTACATTGCAATATCGGTGGGACCGATCGCTCACTTCGGTTATACCGAAACGTTACGAAGGGAAACAGAGAGATTACAATCCCATCTTGGTGAGACTGAGATCCCTATCGGTGAGACCGATTTGCCTAGGGTTTGTGGCAGTGGCTATGACATCTGAACTTGGTGGCGCCGGATAGAAAGAATCGGTGGGGCCGAGTTTGACTTTGGGTTTAGGTCATATGTGTATGTGAGAAAGTACTTAAGGGTTTTTGGAGCATATCACTAACCATCATGGAGCAAGAAAATCATTAAGCAACACCTCATCCCTCCTTGATAGTATTGGCTTTTCCTATAGACTCAATGTGATCTTGGATCACTAAAATGTAAAATGCAGAGTCTTGAGCTTTTGAGCTTGAGCCAATCCTTTTATCCTTGATATTTTGAGGATCCACTTTCATCATCCATGCCATGCCATTCATTGAGCTTTCCTGAAATATTTGTCTTGGAATAGTATTAGCTCAATGAGCTATATGTTGTTATGAATTACCAAAACCACCTAGGGATAGTTGCACTTTCAACTTCGTGTACAAACTGGACAATCTCTTTCGAAGTATCAGGGTTTCGGACGAAAACTCATCTGTTACACCGGCAATTCAAAATTTTAATAAATTATTACAACTCTGGACTTTTTTTCCATTCAGTAGGCGCCATTCAAAGCCACGTCATCAACTTTCAACCCTTTCTGACATAATTTGCTATTTTTAATGCATTTACTGATTTGTTTTGAGCTAAATGGCCCTGAAATTGAAAAGCACTACAAATGAACTCTGAAAAGATTGAAACTTGGCATGATATCATCATTTCACCCGCATAGCATGTGCAAAAAAAGTAGAGAGGGTCACGGCAGAAACTGGATGCACTTCGTGTACAAACTGGACAATCTCTTTCGAAGTATCAGGGTTTTGGACGAAAACTCATCTGTTACACCGGCAATTCAAAATTTAAATAACTTATTACAACTCCAGACTTTTTTTTGCATTCAGCAGGCGCCATTCAAAGCCACGTCATCAACTTTCAACCCTTTCTGACACAATTTGCTATTTTCAATGCATTCTTGATTTGTTTTGAGCTAAATGGCCGAAATTGAAAAGCACTACAAATAAACTCGAGAAGGTTGAAACTTGGCATGGTATCATCATTTCACCCGCATAGCATGTGCAAAAAAGTAGAGAGGGTCACGGCAAAACTTGATGCACTTCGTACAAATCGGACAATTTCTTTCAAGTATCGGGGTTTGAGACGAAAACTAAATGCATTACACCGGCAATTCAAAATTTTAATAACTTATTACAACTCCAGAAAAGAAAAAAATATATAAAAAATTTACTCAGAAATAAATAGAAGAAAATAAATAAAGCAGAAAAGAAAAAAATATAGAAAAAGTTACTCAGAAATAAATAGAAGAAAATAAATAAAGCAGAAACGAAAAAACATATAAAAAACTACTCAGAAATAAATAGAAGAAAATAAATAAAGCAGAAAAGAAAAAAACTATATAAAAAATTACTCAGAAATAAATACAAGAAAATAAATAAAGCAGAAAAGAAAAAACTATATAAAAAAACTACTCAGAAATAAATACAAGAAAGTAAATAATGCAGAAAAGAAAAAACTATATAAAAAATTGTTGGGGCGCTGCCCAGTGGGCCTGCCAGACCTCGGGTGTGCAAATTCAGGCCCAGAAGGACCAGCAGGCTCACAGGGCAGCGCGCCATAGTTAGCCGAGAAGCCTGCTATATAGAGGAGTTCGAAGGAGGGGCCGTGGCTTGATAACCCACAAGTGTAGGGGATCGCAACAGCTTTCGAAGGTAGAGTATTCAATCCAAATTTATTGATTCGACACAAGGGGAGCCAAAGAATATTCTCAAGTATTAGCAACTAAGTTGTCAATTTAGCCACACCTGGGTACCTGAATATCTGCAGCAAAGTATTTAGTAGCAAAGTAGTATGATAGTAGTGTTAACGATAACAAAAGAGTAATGAAAGCAAAATTAATATTTTTGGTATTTTGTAGTGATTGTAACAGTAGCAACGGGAAAGTAAATAAGCGTAAACCAGTATATGGAAAGCTCGTAGGCATTGGATCGGTGATGGATAATTGTGCCGGATGCGGTTCATCATGTAACAGTCATAACATAGGGTGACATAGAACTAGCTCCAATTCATCAATGTAATGTAGGCATGTATTCCAAATATAGTCATACATGCTTATGGAATAGAACTTGCATGACATCTTTTGTCCTACGCTCCCGTGGCAGTGGGGTCCTAATGGAAACTAAGGGATATTAAGGCCTCCTTTTAATAGAGAACCGGAACAAAGCATTAGCACATAGTGAATACATGAACTCCTCAAACTATGGTCATCACCGAAGTATCCCGATTATTGTCACTTCGGGGTGTCGGATCATAACACATAATAGGTGACTATAGACTTGCAAGATAGGATCAAGAACTCACATATATTCATGAAAACATAATAGGTTCAGATCTGAAATCATGGTACTCGGGCCCTAGTGACAAGCATTAAGCATAGCAAATTCATAGCAACATCAATCTCAAAACATAGTGGATACTAGGGATCAAACCCTAAAAAACTAACTCGATTACATGATAAATCTCATCCAACCCATCACCGTCCAGCAAGCCTACGATGGAATTACTCACGCACGGTGGTGAGCCTCATGAAATTGGTGATGGAGGATGGTTGATGATGACGACGGCGATGAATCCCCCTCTCCGGAGCCCCGAACGGACTCCAGATCAGCCCTCCCGAGAGGTTTTAAGGCTTGGCGGCGGCTCCGTATCATAAAACGTGATGATTTCTTCTCTTTGGTTTTTTTCTCTCCGAAAGCCAATATATAGAGTTGGAGTTGGCATCGGAAGGTCTACAGGGGGCCCACGAGGTAGGGGGGCGTGCCCAGGAGGGGGGCGGCGCCCCCACCCTCGTAGACAGGGTGTGGGCCCCCTGGTCTTCATCTTTGGCGAGGATTTTTTATTATTTATTCTAAGATATTCCGTGGAGTTTCAGGTCATTCCGAGAACTTTTGTTTTCTGCACATAAAACAACATCATGGCAATTCTGCTGAAAACGGCGTCAGTCCGGGTTAGTTCCATTCAAATCATACAAGTTAGAGTTCAAAACAAGGACAAAAGTGTTTGGAAAAGTAGATACGACGGAGACATATCAACTCCCCCAGGCTTAAACCCTCGCTTGTCCTCAAGTAATTCAGTTGACAAACTGAAAGAGAAAAAGAAAAACTTTTACAAACTCTGTTTGCTCTTGTTGTTGTAAATATGTCAAGCCAGCATTCAGGTTTTCAGCAAAGATTATAACTAACCACACTTGCAATAAATCCCAGGTCTCATGTTTACTCATATCAATGGCATAATCAACTAGCGAGTCATAATAATAAATCTCGAATGACAACACTTTCTCAAAACAATCATAATATGATATAAAAAGTTGGTATCTCGCTAGCCCTTTCTGAGACCACAAAACATAAATGCAGAGCACCCTTAAAGATCAAGGACTGACTAGACATTGTAATTCATGGTAAAAGAGATCCGATCATAGTCATACCCAATATAAATTAATAGTAATGAATGCAAATGCCATTGCGCTCTCCGACTAGTGCTTTTAATAAGAGGGTGATGACTCAACATAAAAGTAAATAGATAGGCCCTTCACAGAGGGAAGCAGGGATTTGTAGAGGTGCCAGAGCTCGATTTTGAAATAGAGATGAATAATATTTTGAGAGGTATACTTTCATTGTCAACATAACAACTAGGAGATGGCGATATCTTCCATGCTACACACATTATAGGCGGTTCCCAAACAGAATGGTAAAGTTTATACTCCCCCTCCACCAAAAAGCATCAATCCACAGCTTTCTCGAAACAACGAGTGCCTCCAACATACATCAGGTCCTAGGGGGAGTTTTGTTTGCAATTAATTTTGATTTAGTTTGCATAAAGCATGAGACTGGGCATCCCGGTGACCAGCCATGTTCTCGTGAGTGAGGAGCGGAGTCCACTCCTCTTGAGAATAACCCGCCTAACATGGAAGATAAGGACAGCCATAGTTGATACATGAGCTATTCGAGCATACAAAACAAAATGTTTATTTGAAGGTTTAGAGTTTGGCACATACAAATTTACTTGGAACGGCAGGTAGATACCGCATATAGGAAGGTATAGTGGACTCATATGGCATAACTTTGGGGTTTAAGGGATTGGATGCACAAGCAGTATTCCCGCTTAGTACAAGTGAAGGCTAGCAAGAGACTGGGAAGCGACCAACTAGAGAGCGACAACAGTCATGTACATGCATTAAAATTAATAAACATTGGATGCAAGCATGAGTAGGATATAATCCACCATGAACATAAATATCGTGAAGGCTATGTTGATTTGTTTCAACTACATGTGTGAACATGTGCCAAGTCAAGTCACTTAAATCATTCAAAGGAGGATACCACCCCATCATACCACATCACAACCATTTTAATAGCATGTTGGCATGCAAGGTAAACCATTATAACTCATAGCTAATCAAGCATGGCATAAGTAACTATGATCTCTAATTGTCATTGCAAACATGTTTATTCATAATAAGCTGAATCAAGAACGATGAACTCATCATATTTACAAAAACAAGAGAGGTCGAGTTCATACCAGCTTTTCCCATCTCAGTCATTCCATCATATATCATCATAATTGCCTTTCACTTGCACGACCGAACGATCTGAATAATAATAAGAGTGCATGTGCATTGGACTAAGCTGGAATCTGCGAGCAGTCAATAAGCAGGAGAAGACAAGGCAATATGGTTTCTTGGTTAAATCAACAATAATGCATATAAGAGCCACTTCAACAATTTAATCATGGTCTTCTCCTATCGACCCCCAAAGAAAATAAAGGGAATAGAAACTATTTACACGGGAAAGCTCCCAACAAGCAGAAGAAGAACAGGAAATATTTTTGGTTTTTCTTTTTAATTATTACTACTACAGCGGGGAAAGTAAACTACTACTATTCTTTTTGTTTTCTTAAAGTTTATTAAATACACAAGAAGAAAGCAGGAAAAAGAAAATAAACTAGCATGGCTGTTACAGTGAAAAAGTATGAGCACCGACATCTAGCAATGAGTGTGTGTGAACATAAATGTAATGCCGGTGGGAAATACGTACTCCCCCAATCTTAGGCTTTTGGCCTAAGTTGGTTCATTGCCAAGGATGTCCTGGCGGATACCCATAGGTGTAGCTGGGGTCGTACTGTGATGAACAATAGTTGGGATCATACTGAGATGAAGAGGACTCTGACTGCCACTGGCTGGCAACCACCTCCGGATCCCAAGAATAAACAGACTGGCGTGGAGGCTCGTATTGTGGTTCCGGCTCCGGGGCTGGTATAGGATTCCGATAGGCTTGAACGGCCACCCACGGAACGAGGTGAGGACCTGTAGACAAGTTAAACAAAGAGGGAGCAGGCAAAGTAATAGTCTCAGGGTGATGTTTATCAAAGTACAATTTATATTTAAGCTCCCCTTCCTTGCCCTTAACAAGAAAGTCATGCGCTAGAATACTCTTATAATCTAAATAAGCACTAGGCAACAATTTTTCTTCTTTCTCAAAATGCCTAATAGGTATGTCAAAATGTGCAGCTAGGCGCGAAGCATAAATACCTCCAAGGATGGGGCCTTTAGTACGGTTCAAACTTAACCGTCTAGCAATAATTCCGCCCATACTAACAGTGTTGTTGCGGTATAAACCATGGAACACAATGATAATATCAGGAACACTAAGGTTTCCATAGTTCCCGCGACCAATCAAGCAACGACTAGCAAATAAGGCAAAGTAGCGTAAAACAGGAAAATGTATGCTAGTGATTCTTGCATCAGAAACCTTCCTGGTTTCTCCCACAGTGATAATGTTAATAATTGATTCCACTCCATTACGGTGTGGTTCATCTAAGGTACCCTCAGAGGATATTTTGCAAACCTCGCAAAATTCAGCTAATGACATCTTTTTAACAACGTCATATAAATGAAACTCTACTGAAGGAGGTGATTCCTTAGGGAAAAAGTAGAAGTTTTGCACAAAAGTATTTGTGAGCAAGAGATACCGATGACGTTGGTCGCGGAGGAAGTCGGTGAGGCCAGCATTCTCAATTAATAAATAGAAATCCTCATTAAATCTCGGCTCTCCTCAAGAAGTCATCGGAAGGCCATTCACACAGCCGGACCTCCGTGGTGCGAGGCAAATTATATTTGGGCTTTTGTTCTTCTTGGTTTTGTTTTTCCTTTGAGCTTCGGCTCGACGAGCCCCCCAAAAGTCTCTTCATTATTTTCTGAAATAATCTGAAATTTTTAGTAACTTCAAATAAAAGTGAACCAACTTCAAATAAAATTGATAGCAACTACTCCTACAAGTGCCTAGAGCCTATATCATGCATTAGAACTACTTGGAACCATATAAATTTGACATGCAAGCTCAAGAACATGGTCACCTATGCAGCACAAATTTGCAATAAATAAAGCACTAGAACAAAAACTAATTGGACCAATGGAGGAGTCACATACCAAGGAACAATCTCCCCAAGCAGTTTTGTGAGAGGTGCTTTCAGCAAGGAGATCGAAAATCACAGCAACGAGGGTGGAACTCGTGCTTGAGTTGGTTTTTCGTGTTTGTGGGTGGAAGAAGAAGAGGATGGGTGCAGGCATAAGTGGAAGAGGGCCAACGTGGGCCCACGAGGCAGGGGGGCGCGTGTTGGTGTACAAAAAGAGGGGTACACTTTTTGTACCCCTATAACTGCAGGCAGGCAGTCTAAACCATGGCACCACCAAGACCGAGCAAGGCAAGGGAGGTGAGTCAAGGTAAGGCCGAAGCTTCGAGAGGAACAGAACAACGCCAAGACCAAGACCACAAAGAGCAAAGGGGACGAAGCGGACTCCCCCGGCAAGACCCTTGCCGGGAGGCGGTTTTAGCAAACCCGGCAAGACCCTTGCCGTGGCAGCTCGTCCCACACCTATGGAGTGAATCACCCTTGAGTCCACCGCCCCCCATGGGGCAAGGATTCGAGACATCCCCGTGGTGGCATGCAGATCTTTGTGAAGACATTCAAGATCAGATACACACTATAGAAGATGACGACCCTTGGCGGGATCCCAGCCAAGGAGGACCACAAGGCCCCCGGCAAGAGCCTTGACGGGGATGACAGCAGGCGCCACGGCAAGACCCTTGCCGGGGCCCCGGCAAGACCCTTGTCGGGGCTACGGCAAGGCCCTCGCCAAGAACCCCCGTAGGGCCACCATCGGGACCACGCTAATCAAACCTTCACCGCCGTTCGCGTGCAGCTGCCGACCCAACCAGTTGGGCAGGCACCTGCGTGGCGGCAAGTGGATCTTCGTGAAGACCCACCATTGCGCCACCTCAGCTGCCTGCCTGCCTACATGGCACCGCGGGCACCACTGGCCAGGGCGCGTGTCAACACGAGAGGGAGCGGCGACGGACGAGACAGGGCTCTCCCCCGTCCCCGATAAGGCAAGGACACCTACGCAAGACGCATTTAAGGCGCCTTGTCAGGTAATGCGAGGGATAGACTTCGCATCATCAGTACCCTTTCCACCTCCTATGTGCCCTGTGGCAACCCCTTTCCCTATAAAAGGAGGCCCAAGGCGACCAGGGAGGAGGATTCGCTTTTGGAGCTCCTCACGCCCCATTGCTAGTTCAGGAACACCAGATAAACAAACCACCAAAGCAGGAGTAGGGTTTTACGCATCCTCGCGGCCCGAACCTGGATAAAGAGACCGTGTGCTATTTGTTTGATCCGCTCTTCTCACGACCCCGCGCCCCGCAACCGTAGTAGGGATTCATGTGATCCCATAGGTGTCGTTCCTACACCGACATCTTTGGGGCGCCGTAGAAGCGCGATTGTGAGAATCGGCTCTAGCGATTAGTTCGACGCTTCTTCATCGTCATGGCGCCCAAGAAGAAGATGACGGTGGCTGTTGGCCCGTCGGAAGCCGGACATCCCGTCCCCGACGCAGGCGAGCAGCGGACCGGTCGCAGAAAGGACCCGGGCGCCGCTCATGAACACCAACACCGTCCCAAAGCGAAGTTTGGGAGGCGGCAATGTTCGCGGCGCTTCGTAACGGGCCGCACGCCGCCAAGTCCAAAGACGGAGCCAGGCCCCCCGCGGGTGGCGCGGGGCCTTCGAAGATCGCTGCCACCGCGCTCGCAGGCGACGCGAGGGCTTCCAAGACTCCCACGCCGGCGCCGACGGTGCGCTCTTCTCAAGCGACGCGCGAGGAACGGCGTAATCATGCCGAGGACCCCGGCGCCGCCATGAAAGAGCCCCGAGCGCCACTCCCGGGATTTAGAAGACCTGCCCGCTCGCCGAGACGCTGGTGAAGATGGCATGCGACCGCGGGGTCGTGATAGAGCTCCTTCTGACATGGTCAGAAGTCGAAGCGTGTCACGATCTGTGCAGGTTTCGCTGCCACCAACGCGAGCAGAAGCCCTGGCGCACACGCAGCTTCTCTTCGATTTTCCTCCCACTACGGGGAAACTCGACGAGTGGAGAGCCACTATCCGAAGCCTTGTTGCGGTGGCCAACAAAGACGAACCGAGTCCAGCGGAGCCCCCGGGTCGACGCTCCGACGGAGTCCCACGCGCCAGTGGCAGGAGAGCCGGCGGCGCCGCAACCACGGTGCACTCGCCTCCTCCTCGCCCGGTGCCGCGGACGCCAGCCCATCGCGACATTACGGGCGACGAAATCTCCGTAGCATCATCCGACCCGCGGGCCCACTGCGACCAGCGCCGAGTTCTTCGGGAACGAGAACATGAAGACGCTCGAACCACTATCGAGCGCCGGCGCAGAGCGCGCCACCAATCGACAAAGCAGCAGGGCCTGCTGTGAGCCACCCGGCACCGGGGAGCCCTGGAGGCCTACTTTACGAGGTAGGCTGTACGGCTTTTACCCGTGAGCTGCGGCAGTTCCAGTGGCCCACTCACCGCACCTTCAAACCCGATGTGGGCGAAAAGTACAGTGGCAAGACCCACCAGTCCGAGTTCCTCAACGTCTACACCATCGCGATGCAAGCTGCCGGAGCCCGCGACAATAAGGTGCTTGTGAATTACTTTCCGTTGGCTCTTAAACCCAACGCCATGTCATGGTTGATGCACTTGCCGGTAGACTATATTTCCTCCTGGTCGGATTTGTGCCATGAGTTCGTGGGCGCCTTCACTGGAGGCCACCAAGCCCATGGCCAAGCAAGCGACCTGCACGTCATTCCCCAGAAGGGAGGCGAGAGTCTCCGCAAGTATATACAGAGGTTCAGCCGGGTACAGTACAATATCCCTGATGTTCACCATGCCGCCATCATCAGCGCGTTCCATCAGAACGTGCGTAATCGCAAGATGCGCGAAGAGATGGCAATGAACAAGGTGAGAGATGTAGCAGAACTCTATGTTCTTGCTGACAAATGTGCCCGAGCTGAAGAGGGAAGGAAGTACCCCGGCGAAGATGCCGGCGTGGAAACCGACTCCTCAGATGAGGATATTGCCGCCCTGGTGAAGAAAGGCCGGCGCCGCAACAGGAAGCGCAAAGGAAAAGACGTGCTTGCCGTCGAGGGATCTGATGACGCTGGCTCCACCAAGAAAACCAAGGCAGATGACCCCGGCAAGGAGGTTGCCGGATGTGTCGCCTGCCGGGCCTTGGCGGCTGCCGAGAAGCCAGGAAACTCCGACAGGAGATACTGCAAGATCCATCGCACCAAAGGCCATGCTCTCGGGATCGCCGACAGTTGAGCTCTCGCCGAGAAGCGAGGGCTGAGTTTGAGAGGCGGGACAAGGAGAAGGGCCCAGATGGTACCGAGGGTCCGGCAAGAAGCGTGACGGCCAAAGCGCCGCGTCGCAAGGATAAGCAACAAGAGAGGCCCGCCCAGGGGCGTGACAAAAAGCCAGAAGACGACGATCACGAGGAGGACGACGAATCCGGCGACCAAGAGTTTCAGAAAGCTACAGAGGCCATGTGCGTCGACGGTGGCGCCTTGCTGCATACTTCTCATCGCTGGCTTAAACAGTGGGCGAGAGAGATTACAGCGGAAGAGCCGTCATTTGATGCCCAAAGGCCGCTGAAGTGGTCCAGCACACCTATCGTTTTTGACACTGAGGATCACCCTGATCGCACTACCGCGGTCGGGTGCTTGGCGTTGTTGGTTTCGCCAACAATACGCAACCTCAAGGCGACGAAGATGCTAGTCGATGGCGGGGCCGGTTTGAACTTGATCTCGCCTGCCATGATCGAGAAACTGCAGATTCCTGATGGAGACCTCGAAGAGACGGGCACGTTTCAGGGGGTCAACTCGGGAAGAAGCCAACCCAAGGGAAAGGTCACGCTGCCCGTGACTTTTGGAAGCGACCTGAACTTCAGGATGGAGAGGATCATGTTCGATGTTGCCAAGATCCCCTTGCCCTAAAACGGGATCCTTGGCCGCCCAGCGCTGGCCAAGTTCATGGCGGCGTCACACTACGACTACAACACCCTAAAGATGCCAGGACCTGTGACGATCATCACCATCCCCTCCGATAAGAAAGATGCGCTGATTTGCGCTGACCAACTATGCCAGCAAGCAGTCGCAGCAGCTGCCGCCACTAGGGCACTTGCTCCGGCCGCTAGGACCCCGGGGGGGAAGAAGAAGAAGAAGACCGGTGAGACCTCGGACACCCACTCCGGCAAGCGCACCTCTTCAGTGTGTAGCGCTGTCGTCGAGGATGTGCCAGAGAGCTCCACCGGCGGAAACAAGAAGCCCAGGGCCATACCGTCGGGAACTAAGAAGGTTTCTGTCAATGAGGACGGCACGGGAGGGGCTTTTACCATAAGCTCCACCTTTGACGACAAATAGGAAGACGCGCTCGTCACCTTCCTGCGGGCGAATGTCGATGTGTTTGCATGGCAAGCTTCCGACATCCCGGTGTTCCTGTGGAGGTGATTGAGCACCACCTTGTTGTTCCGCCCTCATGCACGGCCCGTCAGCGAAGGTCAGAAAGCAAGCTTTGGAACGACAAGAGTTCATCACAAAAGAGATCCGGAAACTGGAAGCAGCGGGTTTGGTAAGAGGAGTGCTCCATCCAACGTGGTTGGCCAATCCGGTCGTGGTGCGTAAGGCAAATGGGAAGTGGAGGTTGTGTATTGATTACACAGATATCAATAAGGCTTCCCCTAAAGACCCCATCCTGTTGCCGCGCATCGATCAGATTGTTGACTCCACGGCAGGGTGTGATCTGTTGTCATTCCTCGACGCCTACTCCGGCTACCACCAGATCTTCATGACAAGAGAAGACGAAGAGAAAACAACATTCATCACCCCATGTGGTACGTATTGTTTCATGCGGATGCCTTTCGGGTTGAAGAGTGCTGGTTCGACGTTTGCAAGGGCAGTCCAGATTGGTTTTGAACCCCAGCTCCATAGAAATATGGAAGCTTATATGGATGACATAGTGGTCAAAACCAAGGACAGGGCAACCCTCATACCAGATTTGCAAGAAACATTTGCAAACCTGCGCAAGATCAATCTCAAGCTCAACCCTGAGAAGTGCGTATTTGGCGTCCCATCCGGCAAGCTTCTCGAGTTCTTGGTGTCACAGCGTGGGATAGAGGCCAATCCGGACAAAATCAAAGCTATAGAGCAGATTGAAGCACCCAAGCGAATCAAGGATGTGCGTCGGCTTGTCGGTTGCGTCGTCGCCATGGGCAGGTTTATTTCCAAGTCTGCCGAGCGCGCCCTTCCCTTTTTCAAGATCCTGAGAAAGGCGGGCCCGATGGAGTGGACGCCATAAGCCGAAGCGACATTGCAAGGTTTGAAGAAATACCTCTCTTCCACGCCAATACTAGTTGCGCCTAGGCCACAGGAGCCGTTGCTACTATACCTGGCGGCAACGGACCAGGTGGTCAGCACCGCACTGGTGGCGCAGAGAGAGGTTGATGACGAGGAGATGGCAGCGGCAGAGCCCGACACCACCAATGCAGAGACGACACAGCCAGTTGGAGTGCCGCTGAAGAAGAAAACGATGCAGTACCCGGTCTACTTTGTTAGTTCCCTCCTGCAGGGGGCTATATCAAGGTACTCCGGTGTGCAGAAACTGCTCTTCAGCCTTCTTATGGCCTCGAGGAAGCTGTGACACTACTTCCAGGCACACGAGATCACTGTCGTCACTCGCTTCCCTCTGCGACGAATATTGCACAATCCGGATGCAACGGGAAGAATTGTGGAATGGGCACTGGAGCTGTCCAGCTTTGGCCTCAAGTTTGAAAGTACTTGACGATTCGTGAGCCGAGTCCTAGCAGAGTTCATTGCAGAATGGACCGCAACGCTGACGAAGAAGCCCGAGAAACTGCTCTCCCGGCAAGGAGGCAAGTTGTGATTGGATCATGTACTTTGATGGAGCTTTCTCCTTACAAAGGCGTCGGGCTGGCGTCTTTGCTTCGTCAGCGCCGGAGAGCACCTCAAATACGTGATCCAGATGCACTTCCCCACGGAGGTGTCAACAAACAATACGGCAGAATACGAAGGGCTGCTTGCCGGTCTTAGGATCGCGGCAGACCTCGGAATCAAGAAACTCATCGTCAGGGGGGACTCGCGGCTTGTCGTCAAGCAAGTCAACAAGGATTACCAGAGCCCGTTGATGAAGGCCTATGTCGATGAAGTGAGAAAGCTGGAAGACCGTTTCGACGGTATACAGGCTGAACACGTTCCCCAAGCGGAGAACGATATCGCCGATTACCTGTCAAAACGCGCTGCCTTCAAGCTACTTGTGGAACCAGGTACCTTTGTGCTTCAGCTAACTCAGCCATCCGTTGATCCATCAACAGAGCAGAACAAGAGGAGGAAATCAGGGCCCGGCAAGTACTTTCCCGCCGAGCTCCCCGGAGCGGCCGGCAAGGATGTTGCCGGGGATACTGAGCCCGCCACAGGACGACTGGCTCCGGCGGAGCGTCAAGCTCTTGTCGTCGAGACAGCCGCTCCTATAGCGGAGGAAATGCCTTTAGTCCTCGTCGTCAAGCCCCAGGCTCCAGCGTGGGCACAGCATACCGTCCGATTCCTCCAAACAGGGGAACTTCCTGAGGAGCAGGAAGAAGCGGAAAAAGTAGCTCATCGCTCTACCATGTACCAGTTCGTCGATGACGTCCTATACAGAAAGAGGCTGAACGGTGTGAAATTGAAGTGTATCCCTCGGGAGGAAGGACTGGGGCTGTTGGCAGAGATACACGGAGGCATATGTGGATCCCACATTGGGTCAAGGGCCCTTGCCGGCAAGGCATTTTGGCAAGGCTTCTTCTGGCCCACCGCCCTCCAGGATACGACAACACTAGTCACCAGGTGTGAAGCGTGTCAGTTCCATTCAAAGAAGCTTCATCAGCCAGCTCAAGCCCTTCAAACCATTCCTCTCTCCTGGCCCTTCTCGGTGCAGGGGCTCGACATATCGGGCCCTTTCCCCGCTGGCTGTCGGGGCTTTGAGTACTTGTACGCCGCAATCGACAAGTTCACAAAGTGGCCGGAGGTGGAGGCGATGAGGAAGGTCACAGCAACCACCGTCAAGTTCTTCAAGGACTAGTGTGCCGCTTTGGTGTACCCAACAGGGTTATCACCGACAACGCACACAGTTCACAAGCCGCACCTTCATGCAATATACCCAAGACCTCGGCAGCAGAGTCTGCTTCGCCTGCTGCTCACCCGCCAAGCAATGGTCAAGCCGAGAGGGCAAATGCTGAAATCTGCGAGGATTAAGGACCAAGACCTTTGACAGGCTGCACAAGAGTGGAAGGCACTTTGGATTGATGAGTTGCCGGCGGTTCTTTGGTCGATCAGACGACGCCAAATCGAGCCACCGCCGGACACCTTTTGCCCTGGTATACGGGGCAGCAGCAGTTCTCCCCACTGAACTCATATACGGGTCACCTCGAGTGCTCGCTTATAATGAGCTTAAGCAAGAGCAACTGCGGCAAGATGACGCGATGCTCCTTGAGGAAGATCGTCTTCAGGCGGCTGTGAGAGCAGCACGCTACCAGCAAGCCTTGCGCCGCTACCATAGCCGCAAGGTTCATGCCCGAAGCCTTGAGTAAGGCGACCTTGTCCTTCGGCGCGTTCAATCGACCAAGAATTCCAACAAGTTGATGCCAAAGTGGGAAGGCCCTTATCGGGTAATATGAGTCACCAGGCCCGGCGCAGTCCGCCTGGAGACCGAAGATGCTGCCCGTGAGTAACTCCTGGAACATTGAGCATCTTCGCAAGTTTTACGCGTGAGGCGCGGCTTGCCGGGCCCCCCGGCAAGCCACCTTTTGTACAATCATTGCCGATGATGCATGTAACCCATTGTACAAAGCCAGGCGCAAACCCTGAGCATAAATAAATGAAGCGCTGGCGCCCTAAGTTATAGCATGCATGCTAGGTCGAGTCTCGTCCTTGGTTAGGGTTGATAGTGCTTAGCGGCGACTAACCCCTAGCTTAGAGGTCGAGTGTGCGTCTCTTTGCCATTCTTTTGTCTTCTTTGGTTCACAGGACTCACAGATATCCTTGTCGGATCACTTGAGGACGAAAAAGAGAAGAGGGACAGACCGGCATCTAGACCCCGTCAAGCCAGTGTTGCCGGGGGCTGCAAGTACAAAGATTCACCCACGGCAAACCAGAGTTGCCGGGGGCTACAGCTTCAGATAAGTTCTTCATCCCTTATCATGCATTCTCTTATGGACTGAGGTATGTGAAACCTCGTTTTTTCCCAAAGATACCATGCTCCCCTAAAAACTCTAGGCCCTAGGGCTCGTTCCTGGGGCCAGGTTTGGTCGTAGTCGTGGCAGCAAAAGGATGAAACGAGGGGCATGAACCCGCCTCATCCCTGCCTCCGCCAAAAGCGTGAGAAAGGTCGAGCGAAGTGGGAAGACGGCAGGGCCTGTTGCCGGGAAAGGAAATGTTTATCTTAGGGATATCAAGGATTTTCTCCTTGTCGTGGGTTCTACCCGCAAACAAATGACCCGGCAAGCATCCCTTTTTCATTAAAAACATTCCACTCAGATACAGTCCATGGGGAATGAAACACATGAATGATGGGATTACAAGTTTTAAATTCAGCTAAGGCCCAAAGGCTGACAAGCTAAAAAGAGATAAGGTGCCCGTAACCCCTTTCTTGTCCCTCTCCTCAGGAGGCCAGGAGTTCATGAACACCAATCGACGAGGGGAGGAAGAAGGCGGACTTCGCCTGTCCCTCGACAACAAGGCTCTCCAGCGGCTCCACTGTCCCAGAGCTCTTAGCCACCCCCTTGCCCTTGGCGGATTTGGGCGCCATGGCGGCCGAGAAGTCTAGAGGATTGAGGAAGAGGGGTGGCGAAGCAGCGACGGCGGGCGACGGCGAAAGCGTAGGAGGGAAGGAAGAGAAGAAACGGCGGCTCTAAGATTGGAAAAGGTACGAGAGAGGAGGAGAAAGTGAGCAGCGCGCCCACGGTTATTCCTTCTTATGGGGGAAAACGCGGGCCGCCTCCTTTCACATTTACTACGACGCGACGCATGCGCGCAGAGCTCAGCCCCATGCATGCCGCCCACATCACGCACGCCTCCCCATGCTGAGCCACGCGCGGCAGGCATGGGAAGCGCAGGGCGCAAAGAGATTTACCGCGGTAAAAACTACCCCGCCTGCCACAAGACTGCTTTTTGGGCCTAGCCCAACGACGCGATTGCGCTTACGTGTGGCCCAGGCCGGGGCTCTGTCGGTGTGCAAAAGAGGGATACACTTTTGTACCCCTATAACTGCAGGCAGTCCGAGCCATGGGCACCACCAAGACCGAGCAAGGCAAGGGAGGTGAGCCAAGGTAAGGCCGAAGCTCGAGAGGAACAGAACAACGCCAAGACCAAGACCACAAAGAGCAAAGGGGATGAAGCGGACTCCCCCGACAAGACCCTTGTTGGGAGGCGGTTTTAGAAAACCCGGCAAGACCCTTGCCGTGGCAGCTCGTCCCACACCTATGGAGCGAATCACCCTTGAGTCCACTGCCCCCATAGGGCAAGGATTCGGGAGACATCCCCGTGGTGGCATGCAGATCTTTGTGAAGACATTCAAGATCAGATACACACTATAGAAGATGACGACCCTTGGCGGGATCCCAGCCAAGGAGGACCACAAGACCCCCGGCAAGAGCCTTGCCGGGGATGACAGCAGGCGCCCCGGCAAGACCCTTGTCGGGGCTACGGCAAGGCCCTCGCCAAGAACCCCCGTAGGGCCACCATCGGGCCCACGCCAATCAAACCTTCACCGCCGTTCGCATGCCGCTGCCGACCCAACCAGTTGGGCAGGCACCTGCGTGGCGGCAAGCGGCTCTTCGTGGAGACCCACCATTGCGCCACCTCAGCTGCCTGCCTACATGGCACCGCTGGGCACCATCGCCGTGGCGTGTCAACACGAGAGGGAGCGGGCGACCAGACGAGACAGGCTCTCCCCGTCCCGATAAGGCAAGGACACCTACGCAAGACGCATTTAAGGCGCCTTTGTCGTGTAATGCGAGGGATAGACTCAGATCATCAGAGCCTTTCCACCTCCCCGTGCCACTGTGGCAACCCCTTTCCCTATAAAAGGAGGCCCAAGGCGACCGGGAGGAGGATTCGCTTTTGGAGCTCCTCACGCCCCATTGCTAGTTCAAGAACACCAGATAAACAAACCAACAAAGCAGGAGTAGGGTTTTACGCATCCTCGCGGCCCGAACCTGGATAAAGAGACCGTGTGCTATCTGTTTGATCCGCTCTTCTCACGACCCCGTGCCCCGCAACCGTAGTAGGGATTCATGTGATCCCATAGGTGTCGTTCCTACACCGACAGTGCACCCTCCACCCTCGTGGCCAGGTGGCAGCTCCCCCGCGGTGATTTTTGCACTATAAATCCTCAAATATTCCCGAAAAAATCATATTAAATTGGCATGTCATTCTGAGGACTTCTATTTTCGGGATATTTTTATATAGCACAGATAAATCAGGAAACAAACAGAAAAATAGTATTTTTACTTTATTTCAACTAAATACAGAAAGTATAAAGAGGGTACATAAGGTTGTGCTTCTAGTTTCATCCGTCTCATGATCATCAAAAAGAATCCACTAACAAGGTTGATCAGGTCTTGTTAACAAACTCATTCCGATTAACATGGAACCGGAGAAATTTCGAATAACACTATGTTACCTCAACGGGGATATGCACATCCCCTATAATGAGAATATCATATTTCTTCTTGACAGCGGGAAGAGGAAATTCAAAACCTCCAAATATAATCGATGGAATTTTTCCAATAGAGTTGATGCTATAAACTTGAGGTTGTTTCCTCAGAAAGTGTACCGTATGCTCATTACCATTAACATGAAAAGTGTCATTGCCTTTGTTGCAATCAATAACAGCCCCTGCAGTATTCAGAAAAGGTCTTCCAAGAATAATAGACATACTATCATCCTCGGGAATATCAAGAATAACAAAGTTCGTTAAGATAGTAACGTTTGCAACCACAACATGCACATCCTCACAAATACCGACAGGTATAGAAGTTGATTTATCAGCCATTTGCAAAGATATTTCAGTAGGTGTCAACTTATTCAAATCAAGTCTACGATATAAAGAGAGAGGCATAACACTAACACCGGCTCCAAGATCACATAAAGCAGTTTTAACATAATTTCTTTTAATGGAACATGGTATAGTGGGTACTCCTGGATCTCCAAGTTTCTTTGGTATTCCACCCTTAAAAGTATTATTAGCAAGCATGGTGGAAATTTCAGCTTCCGCTATCTTTCTTTTATTAGTAATGATATCCTTCATATACTTAGCATAAGGATTTGTTTTGAGCACATTAGTTAATCGCATACGCAAAAAGATAGGTCTAATCATTTCAGCAAAGCGCTCAAAATCCTCATCATCCTTTTTCTTGGATGGTTTGGGAGGAAAAGGGATGGGTTTCTGAACCCATGGTTCTCTTTCTTTACCATGTTTCCTAGCAACAAAGTCTCTCTTATCATAACATTGATTCTTTGATTGTGGGTTATCAAGATCAACAGCAGGTTCAACTTCTACATCATTATCATTACTAGGTTGACATCATCATGAACATCATTATTGTTATTTTCGCTAGGTTCATGTTCATTACCAGATTGTGTTTCAGCATCAGACATAGATATATCATTTGGATTCTCAGGTGGTTCAGCAATAGGTTCACTAGAAGTTTGCAAAGTCCTATCATTTTTCCTTTTCTTCCTTTTAGAAGAACTAGGCACATCAGTATTATTTCTCTGAGGATCTTGCTCAATTCTCTTAGGGTGGCCTTCAGGATACAAAGGTTCCTGATTCATTCTACCAGTTCTAGTAGCCACTCTAATAGCATAATCATTTTTCTTACTATTCATTTCATTGAGCAAATCGTTTTGAGCCTTAAGTACTTGTTCTACTTGAGTGGTAACCATAGAAGCATGTTTGCTAACGAGTTTAAGTTCACATTTAACATTAGCCATATAATCACCCAAGTGTTTAATCATATAGGTATTTTGTTTTAGTTGTCTACCAAAATAAGCATTAAAATCTTCTTTCTTAAACATAAAGTTATCAAACTCATCCAAGCACTGGCTAGCAATTTTAGTAGGAGGGATTTCAGCTTTATCATATCTATAGAGAGAATTTATCTTTACTACCTGTGTCGGGTTATCGGGATCAGGAGGTTCTTCAATAGGTAATGGATCAAGATCATATGTTTCTTCAACAGGCGGTAAATTAAGACCATGTATTTCTTCAATAGGAGGTAAATTCTTAACATCTTCATCTTTAATACCTTTTTCTT
Organism: Aegilops bicornis; assembly: GCA_021605145.1. Classification (NCBI taxonomy): domain Eukaryota; kingdom Viridiplantae; phylum Streptophyta; class Magnoliopsida; order Poales; family Poaceae; genus Aegilops; species Aegilops bicornis. The sequence continues at coordinate 551,673,061 of CM038670.1, read as the reverse complement.
TCATAGATTTCTTTGCCTCTTGCATATCTTCAGGACTGAGAAATAGAACACCTCTCTTCTTCGGAGTTGGTTTAGGAATAGGCTCAGTAATTGGAGCAGGAGCTGGCTTAGGAGGTGCCCAATTATTTTCATTTGTCAACATATTATTCAATTGAATTTCAGCTTCATCCGGTGTTCTTTCCCTGAAAAGAGAACCAACACAACTATCCAGGTAATCTCTGGAAGCATCGGTTAGTCCATTATAAAAGATATCAAGTATTTCATTTTTCTTAAGAGGATGATCAGGCAAAGCATTAAGTAGCTTGAGAAGCCTCCCCCAAGCTTGTGGGAGACTCTCTTCTTCAATTTGCGCAAACTTGTATATTTCCTTTAAAGCAGCTTGTTTCTTATGAGCAGGGAAATATTTAGCAGAGAAGTAATAAATCATATCCTGGGGACTACGTACACAACCAGGATCAAGAGAATTAAACCATATTTTAGCATCGCCCTTTAATGAGAACGGAAATATTTTAAGGATATAAAAGTAGCGTGATCTCTCATCATAGTGAACAGGGTGGCTATATCATTTAATTTAGTAAGATGTGCCACAATAGTTTTAGATCCATAGCCATAAAAGGGATCAGATTCAACCAAAGTAATTATATCAGGATCAACAGAGAATTCATAATCCTTATCGGGAACACAAATAGGTGAAGTAGCAAAAGCAGGGTCAGGTTTCATTCTATCCCTAAGAGATTCTTTACTCCATTTAACTAATAGTCTCTTAAGTTCGTTTCTATCTTTGCAAGCAAAAATAGCTGCAGAAGATTCCACATCAAAAACATAACCTGCAGGAATAACAGGCATATCTTCATCATCAATTTCATCAACATTATCAGGCCAAGAATTTCTTTCTCTCTAGCCCTAGAAATTTGTTCATCAAGAAATTCACCAAGGGGCACAGTAGAATCAAGCATAGAAGTCGTTTCATCAGAAGTATCATGCATAGCTGAAGTGGCATCATCAATAACATGCGACATATCAGAACGAATAGCAGAAGCAGGTTTAGGTGTCGCAAGCTTACTCATAACAGAAGGTGAATCAAGTGCGGAGCTACATGGCAGTTCCTTACCTCCCCTCGTAGTTGAGGGATAAATCTTTGTCTTAGCGTCTTTCAAATTCTTCATGGTGTCCAGCAGATATAAATCCCAAGTGACTCAAAGAATAGAGCTATGCTCCCCGGGAACGGCGCCAAAAATTGTTCTTGATAACCCACAAGTGTAGGGGATCGCAACAGCTTTCGAGGGTAGAGTATTCAACCCAAATTTATTGATTTGACACAAGGGAAGCCAAAGAATATTCTCAAGTATTAGCAACTGAGTTGTCAATTCAACTGACTATTAGTAGCAAAGTAGTATGATAGTAGTGGTAACGGTAACAAAAGAGTAATGAAAGCAAAAGTAAAAAAATTTGGTATTTTGTAGTGATTGTAACAGTAGCAACGGGAAAGTAAATAAGCGTAAACCAGTATATGGAAAGCTCGTAGGCATTGGATCGGTGATGGATAATTATGTCGGATGTGGTTCATCATGTAACAATCATAACATAGGGTGACATGTAACTAGCTACAGTTCATCAATGTAATGTAGGCATGTATTCCGAATATAGTCATACGTGCTTATGGAAAAGAACTTGCATGACATCTTTTGTCCTATCCTCCCATGGCAGCAGGGTCCTAATGGAAACTAAGGGATATTAAGGCCTCCTTTTAATAGAGAACCGGAACAAAGCGTTAGCGCATAGTGAATACATGAACTCCTCAAACTATGGTCATCATCGAGAAGTATCCCGATTATTGTCACTTCGGGGTTGTCGGATCATAACACATAATAGGTGACTATAGACTTGCAAGATAGGATCAAGAACTCACATATATTCATGAAAACATAATAGGTTCAGATCTGAAATCATGCCACTCGGGCCCTAGTGACAAGCATTAAGCATAGCAAAGTCATAGCAACATCAATCTCGAACATAGTGGATACTAGGGATCAAACCCTAACAAAACTAACTCGATTACATGATAAATCTCATCCAACCCATCACCGTCTAGCAAGCCTATGATGGAATTACTCACGCACGGCGGTAAGCATCATGAAATTGGTGATGGAGGATGGTTGATGATGACGACGGCGACGAATCCCCCTCTCCGGAGCCCCGAACGGACTCCCGATCAGCCCTCCCGAGAGGTTTTAGGGCTTGGCGGCGGCTCCATATCGTAAAACGCGATAATTTCTTCTCTCTGAAAGCCAATATGTAGAGTTGGAGTTTGCGTCGGAAGGTCTCCAAGGGGCCCACAAGGTAGGGGGCACGCCCACGAGGGGGGGGGCCACCCTCGTGGACAGGGTGTGAGCCCCCTGATCTTCATCTTTGGCGAGGATTTTTTATTATTTATTCTAAGATATTCCGTGGAGTTTCAGGTCATTCCGAGAACCCTTGTTTTCTGCACATAAAACAACATCATGGCAATTCTGCTGAAAACAGCGTCAGTCCGGGTTAGTTCCATTCAAATCATACAAGTTGGAGTCCAAAACAAGCGCAAAAGTGTTTGGAAAAGTAGATACGACGGAGACGTATCACGGCTGGATTTATAAACCAGTGCGGCTGCCCTTCGCTCGGCGAGGTGGGACTAAACTTTGCGCCCCTCGCCTGGCAGCGCACCCCCTTTAGTACCGGGTCGTGGCTCCACCCGGTACTAAAGGTAGGGTCTTTAGTACCGGTTGGAGCCACCACCCGGTACTAAAGGGCTGCCCATCCCGCCGCTTGGCCTGGCCAAAATTGACCTTTAGTACCGGTTGGTGGCTCCAACCGGTACTAAAGGCCCATCCTATATAAGCGGCACTTACAAATTTCGTCAGTTTTCATCCACTTCTTCTCCTCTGCCCCGTCGCCCGCCGCCCCCGTCGCTGCCCCGTCCCCGTCCCCGTCATCGCCGCCCTGGCCGTCGTTCGTGCCCCGTCCCCGGCCATCCCCGTCGTCGTCGCCGCCCGTCCCCGTTCGTCCCGTCGTCCCAGCCCGGCTGCCCCGTCCCCGGCCGTCCCCGTCGTCGTCACCGTCCCGTCCCCGTCGTCCCGTTGTCCCCACCCCGTCCCAGTCGTCCCGTCGTCGTTGCCCCGTCCCCGTCCCCGTCGTCGCCGCCCGTCGCCGTCCCCGTCGCCGGTGAACTCCTGCCCCGGCCGCCATGCATGTCCACACACACACACACACACACACACACACACACACACACACACATTGTTAATTAGTTGTCAATTGTTAGTATTTTTTATGTTTTTTATTTATAGAAATATTTATAGAAATGATAGAAATTTTACTATTTTTTAGTTATAGAAATATTTATAGAAATGTAGAAATTTTTCTGTTTTTTAATTATAGAAATATTAGAAATGTTAGTTATATAGAAATGTTAGAAATTTTAGAAATGTTAGTTCTAGCTAGATGAATTAGATTAATATCAAATTGTTAGACGATGATCGATGTTTTTTTAGTTTCTTTTAATTTTAGTTATAGAAAAATTTAATTTGCATATAGATTTTAGTTATCACAATCCAATCATTTAAAAAATGTTACTTTTTGTGGGCATATAGTATTTGTTGTCGATGATGCCTGGCCCGCATCGTCGCCGTCGACCCGTTCGCGACGACGTCCTGCTTCACAGGACCCATGTCCGGGACTAGGCTCCGCCGGGCTGGCACTGGGAGGTGCTACCTTCAGGGGCGCGCCGCTTGGTGAGGAACCCGGCCTCGGGTCCCGTCGTTGACCCTAATCTCCTTTGGTGGCGTTCGCGTGGGCCACATTCGGTGTAGAGGGAGCTGGCCCCGTCGGAGGTGGTGCGTCGCCGTGTCAGGGAGGAGGACGAGCACGTCTGTCGCTACATGGCTGCTATGGACGTCAGGTTCTCCAATACCTGGCAGGTTCTTTGGGCAGATGACCAGAGATATGATCCTGTGATGGTTCCTTCTCTTTGTGTGTCCACCGCCCGCGCCTTAGGAACCGCGAGTGGCCTAGATTCTTCTATAGTATTCGATTTTGTTAGCAACCTAGCCAGGGATGCATTCCATATATAATATACGAGACGATGTATTCGAGATTATATATATTATAAGAGACAATGTATTCGAGATTATATATTATTCGGGACGATGTATTCGAGATTATATATTATTCGAGACCATGCATATTATGTACTATGATTCAGTTTTTCCTTATTGATTGCATCCATGCATTGTAATTTGAATACTAAATTGTTTTATATTTCTTCTGGATTAGTTAAATAAAAGCTATGGCGGACAATACCGGCAAAGAGGGAGAAGAGGCCCTGTTCGAGATCATACGCATCCCTCGCAGGCCAGATGATCTGAATGAAGCAGATGACGGCTCCCAATATCTGAACAATACCGGGGAGGGTGATGATAAGATATTCGATCTCGACGACCGAATGGATGAAGTCATGAACTATGATTATGATTATGATTATGATGACACAGACAATGTTGATCTCGAAATAAAAATACCAGCGAGGTATATTTATATAAGCAGGCATCTGGTGATCGTCACATTTTTTATTTTAAATATATTAATGAGTCGATATTTCTTGTTTCAGCCCTCTGTATCGAGCAAATCTCCTTCTACAGACAGCAGGACAAAGCGAGGCCCAGGCAAAAAGTTGAAGGAGGGTGTAAAGTACAACATCGATTCCATCAAAGCTAATGGCGAACCCCTCATGCCTAAGAACATTGCAAACAAGTTCGTTAAATCGGTCGCGGAGTTCTTGTGAAGGACCAACTCCCGATCTCCATTCAAGAATGGAAAGAGCCAAAAAATAAACGTCCAGATGTTACTTGGGTCGACGACAGAGCAAAAAAACGCTTTGGGAATCTCTCATGGAACATTTCACCCAACCAGATCATTTCACTGATGCAGATGTGCAGAAAGTCAAGGACGCTGCTCTTAGGAAGATGGCAATTGCATTCAACACCCACAAGAAAACTGTATGGGCTGACTACGTCGAAGGAGAAAAGAAGACTCCAGAATTCAAGAGAACACTGGAGAAGCAAAGAGAACATTGGAGAAGCAAAGAGAACACTGGCCCGCTTTTGTGAAATTCAAGGAATCCGGATTAGCTAACAAACGGTCGAGAAAAAACAAGGCCAATGCCGCAAAAAAGACGCAGTTCCATAGGCTGGGGCCAGGTGGCTACGCGGTGGCAATGCCTAAGTGGGATAAGTTTGAGGAAGAGATGCTGGATGCAGGTGTGACGCCCCCGATTCAATCATACACTAATCATACACGCAAGGTGTACGATCAAGATCAGGGACTCACACGAAGATATCACAACACAACTCCAAAAATAAAATATGTCATACAAGCATCATAATACAAGCCAGTGGCCTCGAGGGCTCGAATACAAATGCTCGATCATAGACGAGTCAGCGGAAGCAACAATATCTGAGTACAGACATTAGTAAACAAGTTTGCCTTAAGAAGGCCAGCACAAACTGGGATACAGATCGAAAGAGGCGCAGGCCTCCAGCCTGGGATCCTCCTAAACTACTCCTGGTCGTCGTCAGCGGCCTGAACGTAGTAGTAGGCACCTCCGATGTAGTAGGAGTCGTTGTCGACGGTGGCGTCAAGCTCCTGGGCTCCAGCATCTGGTTGCGACAACCAGGTAGAATGGAAAGGGGGAAAGGAGGGAGAAAAGCAACCGTGAGTACTCAATCAAAGTACTCACAAGCAAGGATCTATACTACTTATGCATGGGTATATGTGTAAAGGGCCATATCGGTAGACTGAACTGTAGAATGCCAGAATAAGAGGGGGATAGCTAGTCCTGTCGAAGACTACGCTTTTGGCAGCCTCCATCTTGTAGCATGTAGAAGAGAGTAGATGGTAAGTTCACCAAGTATCATCGCATAGCATAATCCTACCCGGCGATCCTACCCTCGCCGCCCTGTGTGAGAGCGATCACCGGGTTATACCTGGCACTTGGAAGGGTGTGTTTTATTAAGTATCCGGTTCTAGATGTCATAAGGTCAAGGTACAACTACAAGTCGTCACATCGAAGATCACGGCTATTCGAATAGATAAACTTCCCTGCAGGGGTGCACCACATAACCCAACACGCTCGATCCCATTTGGCCGGACACACTTTCCTGGGTCATGCCCGGCCGCGGAAGATCAACATGTCGCAGCCCCACCTAGGCACAACAGAGAGATCAGCACGCTAGTCTAAATCCTATGCACGCAGGGGTCTGGGCCCATCGCCCATTGCACACCTGCACGTTGTGTACGCGGCCAGAAGCAGACCTAGCCTAGCAGGTGTTCCAGTCCAATCCGGCGCGCGCCGGTCAGTCGCTGATGTCAAGAAGGCTTCGGCTGATACCATGACGTCGAGAGCCCATAACTGTTCCCGCGTAGTTGGTTAGTGCGTATAGGCTAGTGGCCAGACTCAGATCAAATACCAAGATCTCGTTAAGCGTGTTATTTTGAAGTAACCGCGAACGCCGACCAAGGCCAGACCCACCTCTCTCCCAGGTAGTCTCAACCTGCCCTTTCGCTCCGCCACAAAGTAACAGTCCGGGGCCGTCGGGAACCCAGGCCCACCTCTACCGGGATGGAGCCACCTGCCCCTTCAGCCCCCATCTCCGAACAGTGTCATAAGTAATGTAACAGTATATAATATATAGCATATGCCCGTGATCTCCTCCCGAAGTGATCACGGCCCAGTAGTATAGCATGGCAGACGGACAAGAGTGTAGGGCCACTGATGGAACACTAGCATCCTATACTAAGCATTAGGATAGCAGGTAAAGGTATCAAAAATTGTAGCAACAATGACAGGCTATGCAGCAGAATAGGATTAACCGAAAGTAGTAGCATGCTACACTACTCTAATGCAAGCAGTAGAGAGAGAATAGGCGATATCTGGTGATCAAAGGGGGGAATTGCATGGAAGCTCAGCCGAGAAGGAGGGGTCGTCGGTGATGTAGTCGTACTCAGGGGCATCAGCGCCGGTCCTGGGGTCTACCGGAGAAGAAGAGGGGGAAGAAATAGTAAATATGGAGCAAACAAAGCATCACAACATATGCCAAGGCAATACGCGGTGCTAGGGGTGACCTAACGCAGTAGGAGGTGATACCGACGAAGGGGGAAGCATCCGGGAAAATATCCCCGGTGTTTCGCGTTTTCGGACAAATGAATAGGAGGGGAAAAGTTGCGTGTTCGCTATGCTAGGGTTGCGTGGCGGACGAACGGGCTACGTATCCGGATTCGTCTCGTCGTTCTGAGCAACTTTCATGTAGAAAGTATTTTCATCTGAGCTACGGATTATTTTATATGATTTTTCAACGTTTTAAATGATTTTCTGGATTTTTGTATTTAGTTTAATACGAATTGACCAAGTCAATTTGACTAGTCAAAAGGGAAGGTGTGGCCCACATGTCATTGACGCTTTACCTAAACAAATAAATAAAACAAACCTAATTAAAAGGGGCCACATGTCATCTGTGCATAGACTAATCTATACATAGACTAATCTAACCACTAATATCATCTAGCCTAACAAAGCAGACGCTAGCCCCAGCGGCCATGGCCAAGCCGGTCACTTGCATTGGCCACGCACGCACTGGAGTCCACAGGGGCCACGGCCTGCAGCAGCATCAGCATGCAGTAGCAAAGAGCAGCAGCAGCGGACGGGCTACGGGCAGCAGCGACAGAGCAGCAGAGTTGCAGCTGCAGCAGGTAAGAGGAGCAACAGCAAAACAAAAACAGCAGCAGCAAGAAGACGCAAGGATCAGCGATGGCTCGGACCAGGCCAAGCGCAGGCACGGCCGCGAGCGGCGCTGGCGCAGGGCAGGCACCGGTCGTGCGCGTGGGTGCGGTTAGGATGCAGCGCGCGGGGAGGATGGGTCGCGGCTGTGGCGACCAGCAGGCAAAGGCGTGCGGTGCATGGACGCAGGCGTAGCAAGCAGAAGCAGAGGCAGCGGCGCGGCAGAAAGCAGCAGCGGGAGGAGGCCGAACGGCGCGGGTGTTGGGGAACGTAGCAGAAATTCAAAATTTTCCTACGTGTCACCAAGATCTATCTATAGAGAAACTAGCAACGAGGGGAAGGAGAGTGCATCTACATACCCTTGTAGATCGCTAAGCGGAAGCATTCAAGAGAACGGGGTTGAAGGATTCGTACTCGTCGTGATCCCAATCACCGGAGATCCTAGTGCCGAACGGACGGCACCTCCGCGTTCAACACACGTACAGCCCGGTGACGTCTCTCATGCCTTGATCCAGCAAGGAGAGAGGGAGAGGTTGGGGAAGACTCCATCCAGCAGCAAAGACGACGGTGTGGTGGTGATGGAGGAGCGTGGCGATCTGCAGGGCTTCGCCAAGCACCGCGGGAGAGGAGGAGGACTTGGGAGAGGGGGAGGGCTGCGCCAGGGGCAAAGGTGAAGCTCACATGCGCCTCCCCACTATATATAGGGGTGGAGGGGGCTGGTTTCGTGCCCTCCAAGTCCATTGGGGCGTTGGCAAAGGTGGGCGGAAAGAAATCACATCATTTCCTTCCCCACCGATTGGTATCCCCCTTTTTTAGGAATCTTGATCTTATCCCTTCGGGATATGATCTTATTCCTTCTAAGGGGGATCTTGGTGCGCCTTGAACAGGGGTGTGGGGCCTTGCCCCCACTACCCACGTTCATGTGGGTCCCCCCATGCAGGTGGGCCCCACTCCGGAACCTTCTAGAACCTTCCGGTACAATACCAAAAAATCCGAACATTTTTCGGTGGCCAAAATAGGACTTCCCATATATAAATCTTTACCTCGGACCATTCCGGAACTCCTCGTGACGTCCGGGATCTCATACAGGACTCGAACAACATTCAAGAACCACGTATATCTATTCCCTATAACCCTAAGCGCCATCGAACCTTATGTGTAGACCCTACGGGTTCGGGAACCATGCAGAACATGACCGAGACGTTCTCCGGTCAATAACCAACAGCGGATCTGGATACCCATGTTGGCTCCCACATGTTCCACGATGATCTCATCGGATGAACCACGATGTCAAGGACTCAATCAATCCCGTATACAATTCCCTTTGTCTAGCGGTATTGTACTTGCCCGAGATTCAATCGTCGGTATGCCGATACCTTGTTCAATCTCGTTACCGGCAAGTCTCTTTACTCGTTCCGTAACACATCATCCCGTGATCAACCCCTTGCTCACATTGTGCACATTATGATGATGTCCTACCGAGTGGGCCCAGAGATACCTCTCCGTTACACGGAGTGACAAATCCCAGTCTCGATTCGTGCCAACCCAACAGACACTTTCGGAGATACCGTAGTGCACCTTTATAGCCACCCAGTTACATTGTGACGCTTTGGTACACCCAAAGCATTCCTACGGCATCCGGGAGTTGCACAATCTCATGGTCTAAGGAAATGATACTTGACATTAGAAAAGCTTTAGCATACGAACCACGATCTTTGTGCTAGGCTTAGGATTGGGTCTTGTCCATCACATCATTCTCCATTGATGTGATCCCGTTATCAACGACATCCAATGTCCATGGTCAGGAAACCGTAACCATCTGTTGATCAACGATCTAGTCAACTAGAGGCTTACTAGGGACATGGTGTTGTTTATGTATCCACACATGTATCTGAGTTTCCTATCAATACAATTATAGCATGGATAATAAACGATTATCATGAACAAGGAAATATAGTAATAACCAATTTATTATTGCCTCTAGGGCATATTTCCAACAGTCTCCCACTTGCACTAGAGTCAATAATCTAGTTCACATCGCTATGTGATCAACACTCATAGGTCACATCTCCATGTGACCAACATCCAAGAGTTTACTAGTGTCACTAAACTAGTTCACATCATCATGTGATTAAGACTCAATGAGTTACGGGGTTTGATCATGTTTTGCTTGTGAGAGAGGTTTTAGTCAACGGGTGCGCAACATTCAGATCCGTATGTACTTCGCAAATCTCTATGTCATATTGTAAATGTTGCTTCCATGCTCCACTTGGAGCTATTCCAAATGGTTGCTCCACTATACGTATCCGGTTTGCTACTCAGAGTCACTCGGATAGGTGTTAAAGCTTGCATCGACGTAACCCTTTACGCCGAACTCTTTATCACCTCCATAATCGAGAAACATGTCCTTATTTACTCCAAGGACAATTTTGACCGCTGTCCAATGATCCATTCCTGGATCACTCTTGTACCCCTTGCGGACTCATTGCAAGGCACACTTCCAAAGGCGGTACACAGCATAGCATACTGCTGAGCCTATGTCCGAAGCATAGGAAGCGACCTTCGTCCTTTCTCTCTCTTCTGCCGTGGTCGAGCTTTAACTCTTAACTTCATACCTTACAACTCAGGCAAGAACTCCTTCTTTGGTCGATCCATCTTGAACACCTTCAAGATCATGTCAAGGTATGTGCTCATTTGAAAGTACCATTTAAGCGTTTTTGATCTATCCTCATAGATCTTGATGCTCAATGTTCAAGTAGCTTAATCCAGGTTTTTCTATTGAAAAACACCTTTCAAATAACCCTATATGCTTTCTAGAAATTCTACATCATTTCTGATCAACAATATGTCTACAACATATACTCATCAGAAATTCTATAGTGCTCCCACTTACTTCTTTGGAAATACAAGTTTCTCATAAACTTTGTATAGACCCAAAATCTTTGATCATCTCATCAAAGCGTACATTCCAACTCCGAGATGCTTACTCCAGTCCTTAGAAGGATAGCTGGAGCTTTGCATACTTGTTAGCGTCTTTCAGGATTGTCAAAACCCTTCCGGTTGTATCACATACAACCTTTCCTCAAGAAAACTGTCAAGGAAACAATGTTTTGACATCCTATATGCAAGATTTCATAAATAATGCAGTAACTGCTAATCCAATTCCAACAGACTCTTAGCATCGCTTTACGGTGAGAAAGCCTCACCGTAGTCAACTCCTTGAACTTGTCGGAAAATATCTTTAACGACAAGTCGAGCTTTCTTAATGGTGATACTTACCATCATTGTTCCGTCTTCCTTTTAAAATCCATCTGTACCCAAGAGCCTTACGACCATCAAGTATTTCTTCCAAAGTCATGGATCCTCTCTCGGATGTTATGGCCTTGAGCCATTCGTCGGAATCCGGGCCCACCATCGCTTCTTCATAGCTCGTAGGTTCATTGTTGTCTAGCAACATGACCTTCAAGACAGGATTACTGTACCACTGAGAAGTAGTACGCATCCTTGTCACCCTACGAGGTATGGTAGTGACTTGATCCAAAACTTCATGATCACTATCATAAGCTTCTACTTCAATTGGTGTAGGCGCCACAGGAACAACTTCATGTGCCCTGCTACACACTTGTTGAAGTGACGGTTCAATAACCTCATCAAGTCTCCACCATCCTCCCACTCAATTCTTTCGAGAGAAACTTTTCTCGAAAGGACCTAATTCTAGAAACAATCCTTTTTGCTTCCTAACAGAGATCGGAGGTATACCCAACTGTTTTGGGTGTCCTATGAAGAAGCATTTTATCCGCTTTGGGTTCGAGCTTATCAACCTGAAACTTTTTCACATAAGCGTCAGCCCCAAACTTTTAAGAAACGACAATTTTAGGTTTCTCCAAACCATAGTTCAAACGGTGTCGTCTCAACGGAATTACGTGGTGCCCTATTAAAGTGAGTGTGGTTGTCTCTAATGCCTAACCCATGAACGATAGTGGTAATTCGATAAGGGACATCATGGTACGCATCATATCCAATAGGGTGCAACTATGATGTTTGAACACACCATCACACTATGGTGTTCCAGGCGGTATTTATTGTGAAACAATTTCCACAATGTCTTAATTGTGTTCCAAAGCTCGTAACTCAGATACTCATCTCTATGATCATATCATAGACATTTTATCGTCTTGTCATGATGATCTTCAACTTCACTCTAAAATTACTTGAACCATTCAATAATTCAGACTTGTGTTTCATCAAGTAAATACACTCAAGATATCTACTCAAATCATCCGTGAAGTAAGAACATAACGATATTCATTTGCATGCCTCAAAGACTCATTGGACTGCACACATCAAAATGTGTTACTTCCAACAAGTTGCTATCTTGTTCCATCTTACCGAAACCGAGGCTTTTCAGGTCATTTTGCCCATGTGGTATGATTTGCATATCTCAAGTGATTCAAAATCAAGTGAGTCCAAACGATCCATCTGCATGGAGTTTCTTCATGCGTATACACCAATAGACATGGTTCGCATGTCTCAAACTTTTCAAAAACGAGTGAGTCCAAAGATCCATCAACATAGAGCTTCTTCATGCGTTTTATACCAATATGACTTACATGGCAGTGCCACAAGTAAGTGGTACCATCATTACTATCTTATATCTTTTGGCATGAAAATGTGTATTACTATGATCGAGATTCAATAAACCATTCCTTTAGGTGCAAGACCATTGAAGGTATTATTCAAATAAATAGGGTAACCATTATTCTCCTTAAATGAATAACCGTATTGCGATAGACATAATCCAATCATGTCTATGCTCAATGCAAACACCAAATGACAATTATTCTGGTTTAATACTAATCTTGATGGTAGAGGGAGCGTGCGATGTTTGATCACATCAAACTTGGAAACACTTCCAACACATATCGTCAGCTCACCTTTAGCTACTCTCCGTTTATTCCGTAGCCTTTTTATTTCGAGTTACTAACACTTAGCAACCGAACCGGTATCTAATACCCTGGTGCTACTAGGAGTACTAGTAAAGTACACAATAACTTAATGTATATCCAATATACTTCTATCGACCTTGCCAGCCTTCTCATCTACCAAGTATCTAGGGTAATTCTGCTCCGGTGGCTGTTCCCCTTATTACAGAAGCACTTAGTCTCGGGTTTGGGTTCAACCTTGGGTTTCTTCATTAGAGCAGCAGCTGATTTGCTGTTTCATGAAGTATCCCTTCTTGCCCTTGTGTCGTGGTTTTGTCACGGCAGATGTCCTTAGTGTCAGGACTTAGTCGCGAGGCCAACGCATCTATGTGGTAGCTTGATAGGGGTTGAGCGGAATCGAGAGACGCAACACAAGACATGGATTTAGACAGCTTCGGGCCCCGGGAAACATCATCCGGTAAAAACCCTACATGCTTTTTGAGGCTAGGCCTCATTATCATCACGAGGGAGTCGCCGTAAACCGGCTCTCCTCTATGTGTCTAGCCCTAAGATTGTTTCTTCTTGCTTGTAGCTTGTCCCTCTTTGGGGAGCCCTACCTCTCCTTATATATGTCAAGAGGCGGGTTACATGTAGAGTCCAACTCGGACTTTAACTTAAACTATTCTAACTTATCGCCATGGGCTTCTTAACATCTTGGGCTTCATAACCCCGACAACCCAGCTTATCGCTGTTTGCCGGTTTAACATTGTCTGCCGGTTTAACATTGTCTGCCGGTTTAACACCAGCCGGTTTAACACCAGCCGGTTTACTGTCTGTCTGAGCTATCTGTCTTGACTGTCCGCCGGTTTAACATCCGCCGGTTTATCAAGTCCCGGCCGGTTTACGACTCCGGCCGGGTCATTCCGCGGGGTATATCCCCGACATTAGCCCCCAGTTTAATTTGGATTTATCCATGTTAAACTGATCCTGTTCATCCTTAAGTCCTTGTCACTTCCTTCTTCTAGAAAATCTGGGTCAATAGGCCAGCTTCATTTGCTGACATTGGTTTATCACAGAGAAATATTGTGAAGAATAACTCCTTTGACTCAGCTCCCAATGCTTAAAAACAATATTGGTCTTTGAAATACTCATCTGATCTTCAGCCGATTTAAGAATGTAGAACTTGCGGTTTATCATTGCCAAGATCACGGTTTATAAATATTGATAGCACCGGTCATACTTGTGGTTAACATCCAGCTTGAAAATATACCTCTTATATGCCTATCACTTGTAGCCCTCAACTCTTAAGAAGGTAACGTAGTAACAGCTTAAGATTTGCTTCAATATGAATGTCACAAGCTTGAAGAAATCCAGGTTGTTCATCTCAATCACTAGTCAGAACTGAGTATTCCACATATGTAGCCCCAAGTGTCGGGTTGTCATGCTTGCAGCAACCTGGGACTTGTAATTTCTGATGCTCATAAAACTTCAACCAGTGTAGCCCCAAGGGCGGGTCATTATGCATATAATGAACAGGACTTTATATATACTTCATTGAGAATAACATTATATTATGTAACTCCCATTATGGGGCTTGAACCCACGTTTCACAAGGTTGAGAGCTTTGTGCTTTACCAAGCGAGCAAAGAGACCCTTCAATATAATGGATAAAAAGCTTTGTATCTTGGATAGTTGACAGGAGCAATTGGTAGCCCTAAGGGCGGCTCATTATAATATGATGAGTCGGGTCTTCAATAAGGTGAGCAAACAATGACTTTGCATTAGCCCCCAAGTGTCATGGTGCATGCTTGCAGCGACATGAGACTTGCATATTTGATGTAATCTCAACTTGAATAATGTAGCCCCCAAGTGCCGGGTCGTAAGCCTGCAGCGACTCGGGACTATTCCTTCATTTGTAGAATAAATCATATCCATTGACAATATGATAGCCATTGCGCTAACGCCGACTTTGAAAACCTTAATCATAATACTGGTTATTGATAACCAAAATAAAAATCCAGCCATGTTGGCTATTTGAATAATATATCCAATGATTTATAAGCGCATGATTCCAATGGCGCAATCCAAATATATACTGGCGACTTATAGCCGAAAGCCAGGCCGGGTCAATAAACACCGGATTATAAGTGATTATATACTGACAACTTGTAGTTGAAAGTCGAGCCGGGTTAAAGAACACCGGGTTAATTTGATGATTATTAGTCATGCCGGGTCGAGAGACGCCGGTTCAACATAAAATTTATCAAAAGAGAAAAATCTTGACAAAGGCAAATAAAACTGTGTAATCGAGGCTTTTCAAGGGCTGCCAGCCCAAATTCGAGGCTTTTCATGGGCTGCCGGGCCGCTGAGTTAAACCATTTGACAAAGCCTTTTAAGATGGGCCTCCAACTAACCAATCGTCGTTTTAACTTTGACAAGTTCAGGGTCTCGGTGAGAGTAATCACAAACGCTCGGGTCATGCCAGGATTACCCGGATAGGAGTGGCTTACTTGATGAAGGCAGGTTAACCCGGGTTTTAGGTGAATACACCAGGCTTCCAAGCCGTGGGTCGATACCCGGTTACAAGGGTCCTTTCAAACTCTTTGGTATTTGACACAAAGAGCCCCCAAGTAACTTTGTGAGCTGTGCTCAATGGGTGCCTATGTTTGAGTTTGTGCTTAGCAACAAGACTCTCTTTGGCCCCTTGGATGTGAAGCTCCCAAGCTTTGTTCTCGCGTGATAGCCGGATTAATGGACTCCTCTTTGCAAGCAGAAGCCCCCATGTGATATATTTCTGAGCTGTGCTCGCCGGGTGCCTATGTTTTGAGTTGTGCTATGCAACAAATTCTCTTTGGCCCCCGATGATAATATTGTCTTGATAGCCGCAGCAAGAGGGTAGTAACGCCATGTTCTCTTTGGTGAATACACCTATGTTTGAATAGGAAGCCCCCAAGTGATCATATGAAGATGAGCCCATAAGGCAGGATACTTATGTTTGAACCGCGCATCCTGGCAACAGGTCCTCTTCGGCAACTTTTAACTTTTTGCAAGAGATAAATTCTTCTTGAACTGGAAATTCTTAAACCGGATATTGAGAGCTTCAAAGCTTTGTGGGAGACATCTTCCCTTGAGCCGGATATTAAACCGAATCCTCATTTTCAGTCGGAAATTTTCTGATGGCCTTTAAACTCGGACTTGCGAGAAGTTAATTCCTTTTTGAACCGGACATTTTTAAACCGGATTTGAACCAGATACTAAGGGCTTCAGCTTCATGTGAGAGACGGGATTCCCCTTAAACCGGACTATAAACCGGAAACATCATTGTGAGCCGAAATATTTCTGGCGGCCTTTAAATTTTCATCAATATAACAGCAGCCTCCGGGACCGGGTTTCCCTTCAACATCCTGGGGCACTTGAATTTGCTGAAACTGGCAAGACTTGCTGCATCATATCATCATAGCCCTCGAGTCTTAAGATGACTCAAGGAGTTGTCTTGAGATTCTCCGTACTTTACCATAGCAGAAGGTATATCTCATTGGTGTTAATAACGCGATGTAAATCCACATAAGGTTGAGGTGACTGCGGCGGATTATAGATGATCTCGTATGAGCCGTGTCAAGAACTTTCGGCCAATGGTTCCTTCCAACTGGTTGTTTGAAGTTAACCAAAACACGATGGCGGCTGCTTGTGCGCTCGCCCTCATCGGGCCATTCGGTGCAGGTGGTAGCTGATAACATTGCATCAGAATTGTTGGAATAGATTGGACCGCAGTTTGGCGGCTTGTACATATCCATTGGGCAGCTTGCCTGAGCGGGTGTGACCCTGACATGCTGATGCAGATTGGTCCCTAAGGGTAGCAACTTAAGCTTGTCCATTGAACGGCACAACACGGATAAACGTCTGTGCAGAATAATGTTGTCGCGAATTCCATATCCACGGCATAATATCACCTTGGAGTAAATAATTGTCCTGATGTACTCGCATTTACGTAAGATCTCATCATATCTGCTATGAACATGAAACAATTTGTCCTGTGTATAAAACAGTAAAAGCAGAAAATTGTTCTCAAAAGAATTAAAGTATAATGATGAAACAAACAGGGTGGATAGCACCTAGAATTTTTGTCGGATGACCGTGGAATTGTCCGGTACACCCATTATTCCATTCAGCTGCAATCAGAGTCAACTCAGTCAACTCCAGCAGACGTTCGGTGAGGCCAATTGGATAATCCCTTTTAATGTTGTCTTCGTCATTAACACAGCCGTTTCCAAATACTCTCGACTGCACGATGGTCCAAAGCAGAGACGAGGCCGCTCGCCCAGGGCAACTCAACGCAGCCATGATAGAGGAGTGAGGCGTAGGCAGGCCACAGACGAACACGACATCTGAAGCGGGTGTTGGGACATGACGACCCGGTGGCGGGTCAGGCCAGGTGAAGACGACAGCTCGCAACGGACCGCGCCGAAGCGGCGACTTGGAGACGGCCTAATGCATCATGGCTAATGCATCACGGACCAGTAAGGTGAAGTAAAGGCGGCGAAATCCGGCGAATCTATGGTTTGGAGATGCAGAGGCCCGGAATGGTTTGTAGGAGCAAAGTCAACGTGGCCCAGCGGCGGTTCAACACCGGGACAGCAGCGGAGTTGCAGTTGAAGTGGGACGCATCACGACGGGGAGTAAAGCCGCAGATGTTGCGGCTCTCGGTGATTGCTCGGGTCGACCGGAACGACAACGGAGGGCCCGACCGGCGGGGGTCAAACAGGAGATAGAGATGCGGTGGCGGTTTGGCCAGTGGCTCTCCCCGATTCTGATTGGGGCGGCGTCCTTGGCGAAGTTGCGAGCACGCGGCTCGGGTTACCTCGACGGCGGGTCAAGGCTGGTCCACAACGGTGGTTTTGACGGAGGTGACCGGTGCAGAGAATCGGCTCGGCGGAGCTGACGTTTGACTCGCAACGGCGGGCGATTCAGATCCCCGGGCGGCTTCGACCGGTCTGACCATTGTGGTGGTGGCCGGTTTAGCGGTGGAACAACACAGAAGCGAAACAACGAGACGGCGTCTGCGGCGAATGGCGATTCACACCACCCACGGCGGCCGAGCGGGGACGCGGCCGTGGCAAAGCGGCCCATGGACAACCCGGCAAAGAACGACGATGGTTTAGCGGTGTGGCGTCGAGGTGATCCGGCGACCTGACGAGGCCGGTTTGAAGAGGCGAGGCCATTCAGGAACAGGGGAAAACCCGAAGCGCGGGCGGCGATTCATCTGTGTTGGAGGTGGTCTCAATGGTGACTCAGCAGGGGCAAGGTACGGCGACCTGGCGATGAGCTCTGGAAGAGTCAACGTGAGATGAATCTGCGGTGAAGCGGCGGCATCAACTGGTTTATCAGGGGAAACAACGGGCGGAGCCGTTTGAGAAGGCGCGGAGGCCAGCCGCGATCGTGGCCGTGGCAAAGGGCGGACAACAAGGCCCGGCTCAGAGGCGTTGGTAGGCGGCGACTCAACGAGCCACGATGGCTTGAGGCGATGCGCCGGAAGAGCATTGAAACAACCGGATCGGGCGCAGCGGAAACCCGTGCACAGAGGCTGGCAATGGCGGCTTAACGGCGCTGGAGCGAGGGCCACGCAGGGCGGTTTAGCAAAAGCAGAGGCCGCGCGCTTGGCGGTTTGACCGGGGCGGCTCAGCGGCGAACAGCTGAGGCAGGCCGACTCGGAGGTGGCCGGAGGCGGCAATTTTAGGACGGGCGGCTCGAAGTGCAGCAGAAGTGTAGATCAAGACTTGGCTCGCTGGCGAAACGATGGCGTTCAGCGATTTATGGCAATGGAGCCGAGCGATAACTCGAGGGTGCCGGTTTAAAGCAGCGGCTCATCGGCGGGTTGCCAGTAATCCGGAGCAAGTAGGAGCAGCGCCCGGCAGAACCAATCCACCCACTCCTCACGGGCGAGTCAAAACGGAGTGGCGACTCATCGGCGGGATACCAGGAACCCGGAGCGAGCAGGGCGGACTGGCCAGGTAAAGCACAGATCACAGCGGTAGAAGAGGAATCCGGGTCAACGCCCCAGTCCTTTTCCGGGTCGTAGCCCCCTTTTTCTCCTCTTTTCTATGTGTATATGGACTTGCAAAGGCCGATCTGATCTAATCGCCTCCCCCGATAGCAATTTCGGGCCAATAAAATACTCGGAGTTGTGGATCAACTTGGCCATCACATGGCAGAGTACTAATTGAAGTAGTACGACTGCTACTATTGGCTTGTACGAACAGATGTGGTTGCCCATTAGTCGCTGTGAAGCTAAATCATGACTCTGATCTTAACACGATGAACATTACCAGCTCTGCTTCAACGTGGCGCCGCTCAGCGCTAGACTCCCACAGGGGCTAGGTGGCAATCCAGATAATGTTGAAGCGACAGTGGCTCGATGGCGGAAAACACTTTCAGATCGTGGGCTGTCTCCCTTCCCTTTTTTTTCTAAAACTAGACAAATACCATCAGCAGTAGTTGATCTACTTCCAATTAGTCTCGGATCTGTACCAGCAGCAGTCATCGATCCATCGACCGATCGCCATAGACACGTGCGGCGGTGACAAACCCTAGATTTCCGTCAGGTTAACCTCGAGACATGTTCCACAAGGTTTTCTTCGCCGGGTTGTCTGGCAATTTCAACCTAATAAACTCATATTTAATTCGAAACCTTCCGTGCGAATTCCTTCTGATCCAGATATTTGCGAGCTTCCGAATCCTTCAGAGAGATCCCTCCAAGAACTCAACACCATCGTGCGCGGGCCCCACGGTGGGCGCCAACTGTCGTGGTTTTGTCACGACAGATGTCCTTAGTGTCAGGACTTAGTCGCGAGGCCAACGCATCTATGTGGTAGCTTGATAGGGGTTGAGCGGAATCGAGAGACGCAACACAAGACATGGATTTAGACAGCTTGGGCCCCGGAAACATCATCCGGTAAAAACCCTACATGTTGTTTGAGGCTAGGTCTCATTATCATCACGAGGGAGTCGCCGTAAACCGGCTCTCCTCTATGTGTCTAGCCCTAAGATTGTTTCTTCTTGCTTGTAGCTTGTCCCTCTTTGGGGAGCCCTACCTCTCCTTATATATGTCAAGAGGCGGGTTACATCTAGAGTCCAACTCGGACTTTAACTTTAACTATTCTAACTTATCACCATGGGCTTCTTAACATCTTGGGCTTCATAACGTCTTGGGCTTCATAACCCCTGACAACCCAGTTATCACTGTTTGCCGGTTTAACATTGTCTGCCGGTTTAACATTGTCTGCCGGTTTAACACCAGCCGGTTTACCGTCTGTCTGAGCTATCTGTCTTGACTGTCCGCCGGTTTAACATCCGCCGGTTTATCAAGTCCCGGCCGGTTTACGACTCCGGCCGGGTCATTCCGCGGGGTATATCCCCGACACCTTGCCCTTCTTGAAACTAGTGGTTTCACCAACCATCAACAATTGATGCTCCTTCTTGATTCCTACTTTCGCGGTGTCAAACATCGCGAATATCTCAAGGATCATCATATTTATCCCTAATTTGTTATAGTTCATCACGAAGCTCTAGCAGCTTGGTGGCAATGACTTTGGAGAAACATCACTATCTCTGGAAGATCAACTCCCACTCGATTCAAGTGATTGTTGCACTCAGACAATCGAGCACAAGCTCAACGATTGAGCTTTTCTCCCTTAGTTTGCAGGCTAAGAAAATCGTCGGAGGTCTTATACCTCTTGACGTGGGCACGAGCCTGAAATCCCAATTTCAGCCCTCGAAACATCTCATATGTTCCACGACGTTTCGAAAAACATCTTTGGTGCCTCAACTCTAAACCGTTTAACTGAACTATCACGTAGTTATCCAAACGTGTATGTCCGATGTTCGCAACATCCACAGACGACGTTTGGGGTTCAGCACACTGAGCGGTGCATTAAGGACATAAGCTTTTTTCTGTCCGCATAATCGCCATCATCAACTTTCAACTATATTTTCTCTAGGAACATATCTAAACAGTGGAACTAAAGCGCGAGCTTACGACATAATTTGCAAAGATCTTTTGACTTTGTTCAGGATAATTAAGTTCATCTCATGAACTCCCACTCAGATAGACATCCCTCTAGTCATCTAAGTGATTACATGATCCGAGTCAACTAGGCCGTGTCCGATCATCAAGTGAGATGGACTAGTCATCATCGGTGAACATCTTCATGTTGATTGTATCCTCCATACGACTCATGCTCGACCTTTCGGTCTCTTGTGTTCTGAGGCCATGTCTGTACATGCTAGGCTCGTCAAGTTAACCTAAGTGTTTCGCGTGTGTAAATCTGGCTTACACCCGTTGTATGTGAACGTAAGAATCTATCACACCCAATCATCACGTGGTGCTTCGAAACGACGAACTTTCGCAGCGGTGCACAGTTAGGGGAAACACTTTCTTGAAATTTTAATGAGGCATCATCTTATTTACTACCGTCGTACTAAGCAAATAATATGTATAAACATGACAAACATCACATGCAATCAAATAGTGACATGATATGGCCAATATCATTTTGCTCCTTTTGATCTCCATCTTGAGGGCTCCATGATCATCATCGTCACCGCATGACACCATGATCTCCATCATCATGATCTCCATCATCGTGTCTCCATGAAGGTGTCTCGCCAACTTATTACTTCTACTACTATGGCTCTTGGTTAGCAATAAAGTAAAGTAATTACATGGCGTTGTTCAATGACACGCAGGTCATACAATAAATTAAGACAACTCCTATGGCTCGCCGGTTGTCATACTCATCGACATGCAAGTCGTGATTCCTATTACAAGAACATGATCAATCTCATACATCACATATCATTCATCACATTCTTCTTGGCCATATCACATCACATAGCATACCCTGCAAAAACAAGTTAGACGTCCTCTAATTGTTGTTTGCACGTTTTACGTGGCTGCTATGGGTTTCTAGCAAGAACGTTTCTTACCTACGCAAAACCACAATGTGATATGACAATTGCTATTTACCCTTCATAAGGACCCTTTTCATCGAATCCGTTCCGACTAAAGTGGGAGATCGGCACCCGCTAGCCACCTTATGCACCAAGTGCATGTTAGTCGGTGGAACTCGTCTCACGTAAGTGTCTTGTAAGGTCGGTCCGGGCCGCTTCATCCCACAATACCGTCGAAACAAGATTGGACTAGTAACGGTAAGCATATTGAACAAAATCAACGCCCACAACTACTTTGTGTTCTACTCGTGCAAAGAATCTACGCAATAGACCTAGCTCATGATGCCACTGTTGGGGAACGTAGCAGAAATTCAAAATTTTCCTATGTGTCACCAAGATCTATCTATGGAGAAACTAGCAACGATGGGAAGGAGAGTGCATCTACATACCCTTGTAGATCGCTAAGCGGAAGCGTTCAAGAGAACGGGGTTGAAGGAGTCGTACTCGTCGTGATCCCAATCACCGGAGATCCTAGTGCCGAACGGACGGCACCTCCGCGTTCAACACACTTACAGCCCGGTGACGTCTCCCATGCCTTGATCCAGCAAGGAGAGAGGGAGAGGTTGGGGAAGACTCCATCCAGCAGCAGCACGACGGTGTGGTGGTGATGGAGGAGCGTGGCGATCCTGCAGGGCTTCGCCAAGCACCGCGAGAGAGGAGGAGGACTTGGGAGAGGGGGAGGGCTGCCAGGGGCAAAGGTGAAGCTCCCATGCGCCTCCCCACTATATATAGGGGTGGAGGGGGCTGGTTTCTTGCCCTCCAAGTCCATTGGGGCGTTGGCAAAGGTGGGCGGAAAGAAATCACATCATTTCCTTCCCCACCGATTGTTATCCCCCTTTTTTAGGGATCTTGATCTTATCCCTTCGGGATATGATCTTATTCCTTCTAAGGGGGATCTTGGTGCGCCTTGACCAGGGGTGTGGGGCCTTGCCCCACTACCCACGTTCATGTGGGTCCCCCCATGCAGGTGGGCCCCACTCCGGAACCTTCTAGAACCTTCCCGGTACAATACCGAAAAATCCCGAACATTTTCCGGTGGCCAAAATAGGACTTCCCATATATAAATCTTTACCTCCGGACCATTCCGGAACTCCTCGTGACGTCCGGGATCTCATACGGGACTCCGAACAACATTCGGTAACCACGTATATCTATTCCCTATAACCCTAGCGTCATCGAACCTTAAGTGTGTAGACCCTACGGGTTCGGGAACCATGCAGACATGACCGAGACGTTCTCCGGTCAATAACCAACAGCGGATCTGGATACCCATGTTGGCTCCCACATGTTCCACGATGATCTCATCGGATGAACCCCGATGTCAAGGACTCAATCAATCCCGTATACAATTCCCTTTGTCTAGCGGTATTGTACTTGCCCGAGATTCGATCGTGGGTATGCCGATACCTTGTTCAATCTCGTTACCGGCAAGTCTCTTTACTCGTTCTGTAACACATCATCCCGTGATCAACCCCTTGGTCACATTGTGCACATTATGATGATGTCCTACCGAGTGGGCCCAGAGATACCTCTCCGTTACATCGGAGTGACAAATCCAGTCTCGATTCGTGCCAACCCAATGACACTTTCGGAGATACCTATAGTGTACCTTTATAGCCACCCGATTACGCCAGGACGCTTTGGTACACCCAAAGCATTCCTACGGCATCCGGGAGTTGCACAATCTCATGGTCTAAGGAAATGATACTTGACATTAGAAAAGCTTTAGCATACGAACTACGATCTTTGTGCCAGCTTAGGATTGTCTTGTCCATCACATCATTCTCCAAATGATGTGATCCCGTTATCAACGACATCCAATGTCCATGGTCAGAAACCGTAACCATCTGTTGATCAACGAGCTAGTCAACTAGATGCTTACTAGGGACATGGTGTTGTTTATGTATCCACACATGTATCTGAGTTTCCTATCAATACAATTATAGCATGGATAATAAACGATTATCATGAACAAGGAAATATAATAATAACCAATTTATTATTGCCTCTAGGGCATATTTCCAACAGCGGGGCGCCGGGCGAACGGCCACAGCCTGGCGCGCCCGGGTGACGGAGCAGAGAATGCTCAGGCGGTGACCGGGGCACCGGTGAGCGTAGCTCCAGCGGGCACGAGCAGGCGTACGGCGGCAGCGTGCGACGCATGGCGGCGAGTGGAGGCGCGCGAGGCGGTCAAAGGCGGTCAGAGGCGTGCGACGGGACGAGTAGGGGCGCGGGAGCGGTGCACCGGACGCGACGGCGACGAGCGCAGGACGGGCTAGCGGGCTAGTGCTAGAAAACGCAGACGGACTCTAGGAAAGGCAGGGGAGAGGCGTGAGCTCACAGGGAAGCTCGGGGAGTTCCCGGTGAAGACGATGTTGCAGCGACGGCAGTGAATCGACATAGTGGATGACGATGATCGAAGGTTGAAGGAGTCGATCCTGGTGATGCGGTGGAGCTTGACTTGATCTGATGCACGAAGACGATGTAGCAGTCGACGGCGAACCTCCTGGCCTCAGTGGAGCGGCGGATGGTGGCTCGTGGCCACAGCTACGGGGGCAGCGCAGCTATGGACGCGCGTGGTCGGGCTCGGGATCGAGCGGAATAGAGAGGGAGATGTCGAAGAGGGGAAAAACTAGAGCTAGGGTTTCGTCGAGGGTGTCGAGGTGCAGCCTTATCCACCCAAGGAGCCGCGGGATGGGCGACAGCGCAACATCCACGAGGTGGACGGCGTGCGAGCACTGCCAGCGCCATGGCCTCCCTGTTATGTTCAAGTGGTAGGAGAAAAGCCCATTGGTGGGCTGGGCCTCCTGGGGGCCTGGATGGCCAGTTGGGCCATTCGGCCCAGAGAGAGGGGGGGGCTCCAGTGTGTTTTTATATCTCTCCCTGCCTTTTTATTTGTTTTGTCATTTCCTTTTATTTATTTTCTTTCTATTAGTTTTCTATTTTATTCACTATATAATTTCATTTTATAAAATATATAAGTAGTACCTAAATTAGTGTTACAAAATACCCCAATGCCACAAAAGTATGGTGACAAAATAAAATAGTTTAGTATTTTATTAACTGTAAAAGGCATTTAATTAATTGTTTCTGCTACTGTCTTATTTATTTTAGAGTAGTTAAACAGTCTATAAAAGTTTGGTTTCTCCAGCATAAATTACTTTTGCATTATATGGCACAACCCGAACAATTTGGTTTTAATATTTGAAAACTTGTATTGTTTTCCTTTAATTAAATTTTGAATTTGTTTTGTTTTTGAACTACCGAGAGTTTATCAATAGTAACCGAGGTGATGTGGCATCATTAGTGGGGGATCACTGTAGCTTAATTATCCGGGCGTCACAATTCTCCTCCACTACAAGAAATCTCGTCCCGAGATTTAGGAGCGGGAGTAAGGGGGAAGGGATTTGGAAATTCTAACGAATCTTCTCAGTCTTGGTTGCTCTTCTCGAAGAGGTCGATCCATTACATTGATGTCTTCATTTCTCTGCTTCGGGTCATCATGATGAAGTTGTCATCCTTCCTTCGGGATCTTCATCGTACTTACAAAAAGGATAAGGGGTAGCTTCAAAAGGACATACCTCTACAAGGTTGCTTATCTGGTAGATAATATTAGGGAAGGTGGCGGAAAGCAACTCTTGAGTTGAAACTTAATAAATTATCGAGAGCAAAATAAGAAGGTACCATGAGAAGTTTCAAATGGATAGGCAATCGTTCGATGTCAGAAACAATGGGCGAAAGGGGTCCAGAGCAACAAGATTGAGTATTGCATCTGTTACCAGAATAGATCACTAGGCAGGTGGCCCGTGGATTACATACGATGTCAAGCTCAAGGAATATCTTTGGCAATAGGGTCTACAGGAGAGTCAGGTTTCGATCCTGTGAAACTATGGGTTATGGGCCGACCATGTGGTTAAAAGTAGGAAGGTTGTTGGCATATTACACGGTCATGATAGCAAGACATGTCAGAGGGTAGTCTGTCAGTTATGTTGGCAACGACGTCGGTACCAAGGGCAAGGAATGAAGAGAACCATTTTTCTGCTCGTTAAACGAGCCGGACCAATAGGTAAAGTTCTCGTCCATCAGTGGTTACCGAAATGCCATCAAAAAAAGCAACAGGGTCTTACTGACATGGTTGTACACCAAGGTGTTTACATAAGCAGGAGAAAATTACTGCTCAGATCATATAGATCACCAGAAAGGTTAAACAAATCAATGAAAAGGAAAAGGTGGCCATCAGATTAAACAGAACAATGGAAAGGAAAATGTGTTTAAACACATGTTTCAGGGATATATCCTTCCCAAGGACAAGCAGAGCATGATATCCATGACAGGATAGAAAGTAGATAACCGTTTAGGTAAGGGGGAGGAATTTCATGACATAACCCAAACATCGGTATTTGGGTAATGGACAAGAAAATTTAGCATTGTTCTTCAAATGCTCTTATTGAAAATCGGAGTATCACAGACATGCTTCGAGATAGCATTGGCATGGTCTTCAAGCAAAGGTCAGACTTTGGATACAAAGGATCCAGCTGAAACAACAAATAGAATAAGTCTTGCAATAGGTCCTCCAACCAGGTGTGCTAGGCATGACATCACCTTATTGGGTTATAGAAGGACCAATGCTATGACTCTTGGAAAATGTTCCAACCATCATATCTGACCAAGTTTCAGATCTGGTTGGTGTCAGGATACCTCAGACTCAGGATGCCCAAGAAGAAAAGGTGTAACACAAATTAACGCAAGGACATTTTAAGATTCTCGAGAAATGAACCTTGGGAGCAAGTTCCTAATCATTAACCAAGGAGAAAATGAGGATGTGGCTGATGGAGTCAGCGATAATTTCTCGAGATTAACAAAAGATGGATTTCCACAATTATGTGAACAAGGAGGTAACACTTGTCAGATCAACTGATATAATGATGTATGCTCGAGGAAAACATACACAATTAAACATTGGTTGGAAGGTGCACCCGAAATATGGGCTTATGTAGCACGATCAATGTTAGAATGGTGATTCAATAACCAATAGTCTGGGGATGAACTGTCGGCCATTAACTTCAAAGCAATAGGGTTGCTAGGAGTACAGAATCCAAACATCACCGTTCACTTGTTGGCATTCCGGTTAGAATCAACATTGGGACCAAGAAGGAATGGTGATGGTGAGAAGTATCATTATACCAAGAAATTTTAAGAGGCAGAGCAATTATCACGACATTCTTGACATAAAAGATGGTAATACTCCGCGGTAGAACATAACATAAGTTGGATAGCAAGGAACTCAAGGTACAACACAAAACAAGAACAAGTTTTGTGTTGGAGGGAATGCAATAATGTTGTGGATGATAACCCAAATCATCGAGGGAAAAGGATGCTATTTCTCATCAAGAATTCAATAGATATCTTGGAAGACCTCAGAATGTTGATGATGATCACGACACATTTGTCGAGAGGTTTCGAGAAGATGTAACTGATCGGTGATGACATCAAGTCAATGGAATGATGAAGCAAAAACTTATTGGAACCATGGGCATGACACAAACTCGAAATCAAGCTTGTTGTTCAAGGACAAACGATATGACAAGAAAGATCGATTGTAAGCTCACCATCGAAATTTGTGCTCCGGGATTAAGGTCCAGGTAGCACAGTTAAAGTTTAGCATGATAATGATATAGCCAATCAGGCTAGGAATGACGTGATCGGGTACAAACTCGTAAGTAAAGAAGATTACTAAAAGTTGTTGAACCGTAGTGCAGAATCAATTCACTTATGGGCGTTCTCGAGCGACTAATAACTCGGAACCCGGGGAAATTTGAAAACGTGAGAAGCAATACTAGATGAAGACTCATAGGAAGCAACACAGTGCTTTGATATTCTCGAGATACCGGAGGGCAATACTCGAAGGAAGATCAAAATAGAGGTTGCGGAGATGTATCGATCAGCAGAAGACAAGTGATTTAACTTGATTGAGAAATGGGATCAAGGAGAAAATATGGTCAGAACCATGATTGCAAAGGGATCAATTCCAATTCATAGTCACGAGATGATATTATATCAAGGGGGCAATTATTATTACAAGGAGTTTCCATGATAGGACCTACATCATTTCCATGGGCATGAACACAAAGTCCAAGGTCGACTCCCACTTCTCCAATGCATAACCTTTCATTCACTTCTCGCGTTTGATGAAGTTATAGTGTTGAAATTATATCTGGCAAAATATCAGAAGAGTATGACTCGTGAAAACTCTCGGGTTCAAAAAAATTAAGGAAGGCATAGGCTCAACCCATCGGGGCTTCTTAGAAACATATACCACAAGCTACAATAGTAAATACCACCAGTTCAAAAGCTAAGCATGGTTGAGAAAGCAGAGGATACAATTTACCAAAGGCATTATGTATCAGGGAAATAACTCACAAGGTGATTAAATATGAAGGACACTGTCGGATAACAATCCAACAAAGGACTTGATGGTCCACAAAGGATCTGATGTGAGTATCGGTACTCAACCAGAAGAGGAAAGAATGCAAATGCAATAGGTTATGGAATCATCTGAATAATTCGGAGCTTAAATGCAAAGGAATTATGATTCCAAATCGAAGGAATCAAAAGCAAACGCTCTAGTTAACGAAGGATAAGTTGAGTAGACTTAGAGGTACAACCGACGGCAATTGATTGGTCGAGAACCAGCTCATGTTCAAAAATGACGTCTGAGCCGGAAGGATGAATTCTAATTGTGACTGATGATTGCGAAGATCCGCATCATATTGAATCAACGGTCTCTAAATGCTAGTGCAAAGGATGTCAATGAATAATGCTAGGCATTTGGATTTAACCATAATGCAGGCAGACAAGAAATTCGAGAGCCATAGGCTGCAGAGGATTCTCGAAAGATTGGATAATATTTCGAAGAATTTTGTGAAACACCTGAACAACCGGGGAGAAATAAATCCTCGATGAAGTGTGAGGATTAACTTGTAGGTGTATTCAGGCGACAAGGAACTGCCAGGCAGTAGGCACAAAGGATTATCGAAACAACGACAAGTGGTTCGAGGTATCTTGTAATAACAAGACCAAGTGGGGATGAATGTAAGAATGAAAACTGCATGTAGTTATCCATAAGGGTTGACGGTGGAAGGGGAATTGCAAACGCGATGAACACAAGGTCTCGGGTTAACAGCGGAGAGTATCTTCAGGGTCTTACATTGCGTGAGGCGATCATCGATAATAAGGTGCTCTCCGGTGAAAGTGATAACGAGATCCTAATGTTAGATTTAGCAAAATTCATTTTAACCCGAATAGAAGAGAGATCAGAGTCCCAGAGTATAGGTCGAGGAATAAAAGATCCTACTACTATCCAATGGCGGCGTGGGCCCGTAAGCCACACAACCATGTTAGTAAAAGTTTTAGCAATGACTAGACTCGACTTCGGCCAAGGAGTTGGAAAGGGGGATTCCTATAGGCAGTCGGCTCTGATACCAACTTGTGACGCCCCCGATTCAATCGTACACTAATCATACATGCAAGGTGTACAATCAAGATCAGGGACTCACGGGAAGATATCACAACACAACTCTAAAAGTAAAATAAGTCATACAAGCATCATAATACAATCCAGGGGCCTCGAGGGCTCGAATACAAATGCTCGATCATAGACGAGTCAGCGGAAGCAACAATATCTGAGTACAAATATTAGTAAACAAGTTTGCCTTAAGAAGGCTAGCACAAACTGGGATACAAATCGAAAGAGGCGCAGGCCTCCTGCCTGGGATCCTCCTAAACTACTCATGGTCGTCGTCAACGGCCTGAACGTAGTAGTAGGCACCTTCGGTGTAGTAGGAGTCCTCGTCGACGGTGGCGTTAAGCTCCTGGGCTCCAGCATCTGGTTGCGACAACCAGGTAGGATGGAAAGGGGGAAAGAGGGAGAAAAGCAACCGTGAGTACTCATCCAAAGTACTCGCAAGCAAGGATCTATACTACTTATGCATGGGTATAGGTGTAAAGGGCCATATCGGTAGACTGAACTGCAGAATGACAGAATAAGTGGGAATAACTAATCCTGTCGAAGACTACGCTTCTGGCAGCCTCCATCTTGCAGCATGTAGAAGAGAGTAGATGGTAAGTTCACCAAGTATCATCGCACATCATAATCCTACCCGGCGATCCTCCCCTCGCCGCCCTGTGTGAGAGCGATCACCAGGTTATATCTCACACTTGGAAGGGTGTGTTTTATTAAGTATCTGGTTCTAGTTGTCATCAGGTCAAGGCACAACTCCAGGTCGTCTTGTTACCGAAGATCACGGCTATTCGAATAGATAAACTTCCCTGCAGGGGTGCACCACATAACCCAACACGCTCGATCCCATTTGGCCGGACACACTTTCCTGGGTAATGCCCAGCCGCGGAAGATCAACACGTCGCAGCCCCACCTAGGCACAACAGAGAGGTCAACACGCGGTCTAAATCCTATCCGCGCAGGGGTCTAGGCCCATCTCCCATTGCACACCTGCATGTTGTGTACGCGGCCGGAAGCAGACCTAGCCTAGCAGGCGTTCCAGTCGAATCCGGTAGCGCGCCGCTTCGATTCTTGGACGTCAAGAAGGCTTCGTGATACCACGACGCCGAAAGTGCCCATAATCAAGCTTCCGCATAGTTGGTTAGTGCGTATAGGCCAGTGGCCAGACTTAGATCAAATACCAAGATCTCGTTAAGCGTGTTATTTTGAAGTAACCGCGAACGCCAACTAGGGCCAGGCCCACCTCTCTCCCAGGTGGTCTCAACCTGCCTGCCGCCTCCGCCACAAAGTAAAGTAATGGGGCCGCTGGGAACCTGTGCCCACCTCTACCGGGATGGAGCCACCTGCCTTCAAATTTCCCCATCTCCGAACAGTGTCATAAGTAATGTAACAGTATATAGTATAAGCATATGCCCGTGATCACCTCCCAAAGTGATCACGGCCCAGTAGTATAGCATGGCAGACGGACAAGAGTGTAGGGCCACTGATGGAACACTAGCATCCTATACTAAGCATTAGGATAGCAGGTAAAGGTATCAACAATTGTAGCAACAATGACAGGCTATGCAGCAGAATAGGATTAACCGAAAGTAGTAACATGCTACACTACTCTAATGCAAGCAGTAGAGAGAGAATAGGCGATATCTGGTGATCAAAGGGGGGCTTGCCTGGAAGCTCAGCCGAGAAGGAGGGGTCGTCGGTGATGTAGTCGTACTCAGGGGCATCTGCGCTGGTCCCGGGGTCTACCCGAGAAGAAGAGGGGGAATAAATAGTCAATACGGAGCAAACAAAGCATCACAACATATAACAAGTCAATACGTGGTCTAGGGGTGACCTAACGCAGTAGGATGTGATACCGACGAAGGGGGCAAATATCCGGGAAAAATCCCCGGTGTTTCGCGTTTTCGGACAAATGAAGCGGAGGGGAAAAGTTGCGTGTTCGCTATGCTAGGGATGCGTGGCGGACGAACGGGCTGCGTATCCGGATTCATCTCGTCGTTCTGAGAAACTTTCATGTACAAAGTATTTTCATCTGAGCTACGGATTATTTTATATGATTTTTCAAAGTTTTAAATGATTTTCTGAATTTTTGTATTTAGTTTAATACGAATTGACCAAGTCAATTTGACTAGTCAAAAGGGAAAGTGTGGCCCACATGTCATTGACTCTTTACCTAAACAAATAAATAAAACAAACCTAATTAAAAGGGGCCACATGTCATCTGTACATAGACTAGTCTATACATAGACTAATCTAACCACTAATATCATCTAGTCTAAACAAAGCAGACGCTAGCCCCAGCGGCCATGGCCAAGCCGGCCACTTGCATTGGGCACTCATGCACTAGAGTCCACAGGGGCCATGGTCTGCAGCAGCATCAGCAGGAAGTAGCAAAGAGCAGCAGCGGCGGACGGGCTGCGGGCAGCAGCGACAGATCAACAGAGTTGCAGCTGCAGCAGGTAAGAGGAGCAATAGCAAAACAAAAACAGCAGCAGCAAGAAGACGCAAGGAGCAGCGATGGCTCGGGCCAGGCCACGCACAGGCGAGCGCACGCGGAGGCGCGGCCGCGAGCAGCGCTGGCGCAGGGCAGGCAACGGTCGTGCGCGTGGGTGCGGTTAGGAAGCGGCGCGTGGGGAGGATGGGTCGTGGCCGCAGCGACCATCAGGTAGAGGCGGGTGGTGCGTGGACGCAGGCGTAGCAAGCAGTAGCATCAGCAGAAGCAGAGGCAGCGGCGCGGCAGAAAGCAGCAGTGGGAGGAGGCCGAACGGTGCGGGGCGCCGGGCGAACGGCCACAGCCTGGCGCGCCCGGGTGACGGAGCAGAGCAGAAGCAGCAGGCGGTGCCAGGGGCACCGGTGAGCACGGCTCCAGCGGGCGCGAGCAGGCGTACAACGGCAACGTGCGGCGTATGGCAGCGGGTGGAGGCACGCGAGGCGGTCAAAGGCAGTCAGAGGCGCGCGACGGCATGAGTAGGGGCACGGGAGCGGTGCTCCGGATGCGACGGCGACGAGCGCAGGACGGTGCTAGCGGGCTGGTGCTAGAAAAGGCGGACGGACTCTAGGAAAGGCAGGGGAGAGGCGTGAGCTCATGGGGAAGCTCGGGGAGGTCCCGGTGAAGACGATGTTGCAGCGACGGCGGTGAACCGACATAGTGGATGACGATGATCGAAGTTTGAAGGAGTTGATCCCGGTGATGCGGTGGAGCTTGACTTGATCTGATGCGCGAAGACGATGTAGCGGTCAACGGCGAACCTCCTGGACTCGGTGGAGCGGCGGATGGTGGCCCGTGGCCACAGCTACGGGGGCGGCGCAGCCATGGACGCGCGTGGTCGGGAGATGTCGAAGAGGGCAAAAACTTAAGAGATAGGGTTTCGTCGAGGGTGTCGAGGTGCGGCCTTATCCACCCAAGGAGCCGCGGGATGGGCGACAGCGCAACATCCACGGCGTGGACGGCGTGCGAGCACTGCCAGCGCCATGGCCTCCCTGTTCTGTTCAAGTGGTAGGAGAAAAGCCCATTGGTGGGCTGGGCCTCCTGGGGGCCTGGATGACCTGTTGGGCCATTCGGCCCAGAAAGAGGGGGGGGGCTCCAGTGTGTTTTTATTTCTCTCCCTGCCTTTTTATTTGTTTTGTCCTTTCCTTTTATTTATTTTCTTTCTATTAGTTTTCTATTTTATTTACTATATAATTTTGTTTTATAAAATATAGAAGTAGTACCTAAATTAGTGTTTCAAAATACCCCAATGCCACAAAAGTATGGTGAAAAAATAAAATAGTTTAGTATTTTATTAACTGTAAAAGGCATTTAATTAATTGTTTCTACTACTGTCTTATTTATTTTAGAGTAGTTAAACAGTCTATAAAAGTTAGGTTTCTCCACCATAATTACTTATGCATTATTTGGCACAACCCGAACAATTTGGTTTTAATATTTGAAAACTTTTATTGTTTGCCTTTAATTAAATTTTGAATTTGTTTCGTTTTTGAACTACCGAGAGTTTATCAATAGTAACCGAGGTGACGTGGCATCATTAGTGGGGGATCACTGTAGCTTAATTATCCGGGCGTCGTAGCAGGGGTCACTCCAGTTACTAGGAGCTGGCCCCCCAGGTGCAGAATTTGGTTCTATGCGCATGGGGGGCGTTGGACCCGAAGACAGGCTTGGTTTCCAAGAAGGCAAGTCTAAAAGGAGTTGAAGATAAGTTACTTCAAGCAATAGAAGATGCTCGAACGGGGGTGTTCACGCCCAACAGAGAGAACGATGAGCTTACGCACGCCCTGGGAAAATCCTGAACATCCGGGAAGAACACGAGCAAGGGCGTTATTCCCTGGTATGACGGCTTTTCGGAATGGAACGAAGACTACAGGACTCGTGCAAGAAGGAAGATGGAGGTGGAGAAGAAGAGGAAGGTGGAGGAGGGGCAGAGGAAGCAGGAAGCAGAACGCCTTCAAGGCCTAGAATCAGCGCACGCGGACTTGGCACTCAAATTCCAGCGGCAGCAGCAACAGATCGACTCACTTAGCCAGGAAAGGGGGTCTCAGCAGCGGCAGCAGCTAGCGGATGATCCATCATTGGATAGTACCGTCCCATCCATGTCGAGAAGCAGCGTTGGTTCCGCCCTGGGGGACGCACTGCTGGATAGATACCTTGTGGATTACATCATGGAGAATACTAACTGTGAGCTACACTTCAAAATGAAGAACATATCCATGAAGGTGGCGGACGCCGTTGCTTATACAAATCCCCCCCGAAGCAACCTTCCATTGCAACCCGATTCCAGCCGGCTATACTCGTGTCCTGGTTGATGAGGTGGTGGACCAATATTCGGGGCTAGAGCTTGACATTCCTGGATAGCACGAGGAGCACACACTGGGAGAGGCCATACATCGTATCATCCTATGGAGAAAGGATTGCATCATCTTTCGAAGGCCACCGACACCGCGTCGTCATCCGACTCCTCCTCGATGTGAGGCCACTCCTCCTCCTCCAAGTCCGGCACAGCAGCAGGCCACTCCTCCCGCTTCAAGTCCGGCATAGCTTGAGGCCACTCCTCCTGCTTCAAGTCCGACAACGCATGAGGCCACCCCTCCTGCGTCAAGTCCGGCACATCGTCAGGCCACTCCTCCTGCTCTAACTCAGCCACGTCAGTCGTCTCCGCCGCCTCAACAATCGGGGAAGAGAGCCGCCACAACTATGGTGTGTAGTTCTACGAGTCGAGGTAGTACAGGAGGTACAGGCGGAGGCAAGCGATATAAATATGTTCCAAGCCTCGCTCCTCTTCCTCAGAGGCCTTACAACATGACCAAGGAGCAAAACGCAGCCATAGTAAAGGCCCAAGTGGATGCCCATTTTGGACCGAAACCAGCACCGCTGCCAAGGGAGAAAGTGCCTGAGGAAACGATTGACCACTTTATTTGTATGGCTAGACCACCAGCTCCCAAGCCTTTTGACTCAGACTATGAGCGCCAAATCAGGAAGGCACATCGAGCACGAGTACAGAAGGAGTCGAGCTCGAGCTCGAGCCAAGCAGCTGGCAAAAAATGCGGGAAAACTGTTCCCCAGCTGGAAGAACAGGTGACGCAATCGATCCCCCCGCTTGTTGTGCCAACGACACATAAGAGTACCGGTGCCCTATATATATGGGGGCAAACCGTTAACGTTCCCCAGTTGGGCAATCTGGTAATAACCGAGGAGCATATAATGCAGGCTGAAATGCTCGGTATGTCTGTTGGACAACTCCTCGAGATCGAGCCCATGTCTCCGCTTAGAGAGGAGGAAATAAAACGAAAATATGTCCGCGGCGAACCTTTGGTCAAGCCCGAGGAGGTCAAGAACCTCCCAACGAGAATGTATGAATTGCATCAATGGTACATGGAAATTTGCAAGACCCACAATATACAGTCCCTCATGGTGAAAGTCAAGGAAGAGGATTACTTCCATAAGCTAGCTCTGTCTATTGAGTATACATAACTGTTTCAGTTATTGAATTATGACGCACTCGACAAATCTATCATCAGTTGTAATTGTCTGTAAGTGATTTCTTTATGTAATTTAAGTCTCAAGCTAGCCGTAGTGCTCTCGTTGATCATTACCTGTAATTATCCTCACTATATTCTTTTCTGTGGTATTATGCAGGATGAAGATGTCCGAAATGAGAAAAGCTGGACACCATGGCATTGGGTTCATTGACCCAAATACCATTAATGAAGTGACATGGTCATATGAATATTATAAATAAGAAGTAGAGAATAACATGCTAGAGTTCTTGAAGCGCCTCAACACCAATGCCGATATACTACTTCCTTACAACTTCCAGTGAGTCACACTGTCTTGTACTACAAATTTTGTTTTTGTTACTAGCTAGATGTTAATAAGTGTATAGGGTTTAGGGTTAGTTGATGAGTGTTATGCACATGCCCGCTTAATTTATACATGCAAACGTGCGCATGCAGGTACCACTGGATCTAGGTAGACATTAAAGTTAAAGAAGGAAAAGTTGAAGTACTGGACTCACTGTTTAAAAAACCTAAAGAGTACTCAATCGTGAAGGGCATAGTCAACAGGTAATTTCAATCATTCTATATATGTCTTGATCTCAACTAATTAATAACTCCTTTATTCATTTTCTTTGCCGGCAGGCCGGCAGGGCTTGGCAAAATCAGAGACGTTCCAGGCCCGTTCAGAGAGAAACTGTGTTGGTATCGACCCACGGTAATTAATTAAGTAGTACTAGCTAGCTACCATGCAATCTCTTTAATTCTATAGTTTCAATAACATTAATTATCATGTTTGATTAATTATTATCTGAGTGAACTCTATTCTCGTACAGGCCATGAAGCAGGAGTCGGGGAATGATTTATGTGCATACTACGTTTGCGAGAACATTCGCATGCTGACATCCGAAAGGAGCACATCTGATGGACAGATACGGATACGTTTGCGAGAACACTAGACACAATTTTTACATCATTATCGATACCTAGTCACACAACTAATACATGCGTATTGATCTCCTTCTTAACAGTTCAATGAGGTGCGGCAGAAGCTCCTACCAATGGATCGCGTACAAGCAATTGCAGAGAAAATAGCGGGATTTTTGCTTGACCAGTTCATAGATCCTAGAGGAGAATTTCATTACCCGCTACCGCAGTAATGCCTCCATGTAGGACGGCAGTTTGGGACACCTAGGTGCCTGGGCACCTTACCTCATAGCCGTTAGATGATGAGTTGATGCATGGCGTTTGTCTTGATATGGTAAATCATTAATGTGATTATATATGGCAGAAATTAATAAGTATGGTAAATCACAAGATGCATGCATGACAACCATTTATGTTTAAATTAATGGATAGTCATAAATGAATTAAATCTTTGAAATTTTACATTCGGGTATATACACATATATTTCATATCAGAGTATGTACACATAAATGTATATCGGTGCATGTATACTAAATTTAACATTGGGGTATGTACATTTTTATGGATATATAGAGAGAAAAAACACGTCGGGGTATGTACGCATAAATTTTATGTTGGGTTATGTACATTTATGTGTATGCGCATATAAATTTCACATTGGGGTAAGTATATTTATGAGTATGTTCAAATAAATTTCACGTCACGTATGTATATTTACGAATATGTACACATAATTTTTAAGTCAGGGTATGTACAGTTATGAGTATGTACACATAAATTTCAAGTCAGTGTATGTACATATAAATTTCACGTCGGGGTATGTACATGTGTGGGTATGTACACAAAATTTTTCGTGTCAGGGTATGCATTTCTTTGTGTATATTTTTTTGCAAGGGCTTGAGTACGCACTTAAAAATATATTGGCTATTATCATATACTCCCTCCGTTCCCAAATAATTGTCTTTCTAGCCATCTCAAATGGACTACAACATACGGATGTATGTAGACATGTTTTAAAGTGTAGATTCACTCATTTTGCTCCGTATGTAGTCACTTGTTGAAATCTCTAGAAAGACAATTATTAAGGAACGGAGGGAGTATCAATTATCATCTTGGGTATGTTATGTTTGGGACATATATTTCTTAGGTATATATCATTTTGTTTTATCGTACATGGGTATATCATTTCTAGGTTTATGTCATAGATGTATTATTATATGTATATAAATTATTTGTGTTAGATATACGATACATAAGACAAATTCTTACTAAATGCATGAAATTGTTTTTTTATTTTTTAATAGCAAAAAAGGATGGGTGCAGCATATGTTTATGCGTATTGTATTCCAACAAAGAATACAAGGCAAAAGCAAGAAAGTGTACACAAGGTATTGCATTGCATATATTATAAATAAACATTTAAAAGGAAACTAGGACGTCATATCATATATGGAAATAAATTGTATGGATTGTAATGGCATGCATTTTATGGCAGGTATGTCATGCACCAATATTTGGAAAGAGATCAATTGCATGGGGCATTAGTTGCATGCTGCCTAGGTGCCTGGGCACCTAGGTGCCCCAAACAATTTACCTATATATATATATATATATATATATATATATATATATATATATATATATATATATATATATATATATATATATCCATCCTACCACCCGGTGTTAGTTACCCCATATGTCTCATATACTACCATGTGTTACTATATATACTACTTTATTATTTTAAATATATTCATATACTATATAAGATATTTCAAAGTAAGTTACATGAAAAAATTACATATGAACCCATAGTTTTTGTTATATTTGTGAAATACGTAAATATTTGTACGTAAAAAGAGCATACTCAAAACATGGTATATACTACCTAAAAATTAGTATATATACTACCTAATCATTGTTATATACTACATACTACACGTACATACTCTGAATTTTGACAGATACTACATACAACATACAAAACGCAAGTGGTGGTAACTACCACTGCTTGTAGAAAACATTTGTCATATATATATATATATATATATATATATATATAACACTATTCTGATCACGGGATCAGAATAATATTCTGATCACAACCTGAACTGTCTGATTAACGCGCTTGAACTTCCCTCTGTACGAACCCGACCTTTGGGCTATCTTCGCAACAGTGGCTTCCCCCGAGAATTATTCTCGTTAGTCATGTTCTATATGGTGTTAGTATAATCTAGAAACGTTTTTTAGCAACTAAGTACCGGTTTTAAATAGGAATCTTGCTCGTTGGCGGATTTGGCTCTCGGGTCATGATGAAATTGCATTTTTTGCAACTTTACTGCCTGAGTTGTTCGACCTGAACTTCTTCCAGTGCTAGGTTGAGCTTCCGCCAACATTGCCCAAATGGGGCTTGCGATATACCGTTGGAAAGCTATGGACACCAGTATCATGACCCAAGTAAATTTTTGGCAAAATGTAAGCGGTTTAAGAGCAGTTTTGAAAACGTGAATCGTATTTTCGATTGCATTTTAAAACCATTTATCTGAATAAGGCAAATAATATGGCGTTGTAAATCTGCTGCAAAACCGCCCCTTCCACATGTAGAAAGTTTTCTCTAATTCCCTACGGTTAAAGAGTAATTTGGAAAATCGTAAAATTTCGCATCTTCGATGTCATTTCTAAATGGCTAATCCAATTGAGGCAAATGATCTAGCGTTAGAAATCTTATGAAAATGCGCTACTTTTTCATGTTGAAAGTTTTTTCTAATTTTGAACGGTTTAAAAGTGATTTATAAAATGGTCCAAGTTGCACCAAGTTTGTATTTTCGAGCTAATTTTTTAACCGTACGTCCGAATGTAGCAAATGATATAGCGTCCGAAAGCTTGAGGAAATGCGAAACTTTTTGATATATACTGTTTCTCCCAATTCCTTACTGTTTTAAGTAAATTTTGAAAATGGCTAAAAATGTATTTTCACTGTAGTTTTTTCAAACTTTATTGGAATGGGGAAAATAATATACAGTTGAAAAGCTATGGACAATGCGAAACGTTTTCTTGTTGATGGTTTTCTCTGATTTCTAGCCGTTTTCAAGTAATTTCGAAAATGGCGAGATCATTCGTTCTGCCTTTATCGCGAAACAGATTCTTCAAAAATGCACCGCGTGAAGAACCTGAACTTCTCGGCATGTCTACTTGAACTTCACTCTGTTTTTCACGTGTTTTTTTTTACCCGTAGCTCTCCATCCACTCACCGGAATTGAGCAAGTGATATACCAATGGAAAGCTGCTGTAAACACGCAACTTTCCCGTGTTGATCATTTTTCATACTCGTGACGGTTTTAAAAGTTTTTCATTTAAAATTCATTTAGTGTAGTATTGAAATTCCTGCTATTTTCACATTGAACTTCTGTGACGTATTTTCGTTTGCAATTTTCTCATCCATTCATCAGTGTTACACAAAAGATATTCCTTTTACATAAACCTCTCTCACAGTAATTTTTTTAACTTTTTCAAATCGAGGACTTGAACTTATAACAATAAAAAAATGGACCTTGCCTTTTAATTCATTTTTTCATATTAAACACACACCATGTAGTACATGAACTTTTTCTATGTTTATAATTTGATTTTTTTCTTTTTTGAAATCAAATTGCTACCAAATAATAACTGAACTTCTTCGTGGATTGAGAGAATTATTTTAAAATGCAAAAAAACAATTTGTTTTTTGTGTTTTCGAACATGGAAATACATGGTGAATCTCTCTCTCGGGAATTTTTGAACTTCTCCGGACAGAGCGCTTGAACTTCTAGCAACAATTCTTTTAGACTTTTTATTTTTTATTTTTTATTTCTCATACGAAATGCACACCTTGTAGTACGTGAACTTCCGTCAGTTATCAATTTGAACTTCTCTCTGTTTCGCTTTAGTTATCAAAATTCTTATTTTTTTTACATATATCGAACCGCTCTAACTTTTTTATTTGAATTTCCTTTATGTATTTAGAAATATGAAAATTGCAGTTTTGTTAGAAACATCAAACTTCTTCTTTATTTTGAATTGAAATTATTGGTTTTATTCTTCGATAACAAAAAAAAAGATTTTAGAATTAAATATCAAACTTCCCACTTTTTAAATTGAACTTCTTGGTTTTATTCCTTAGTAACGAGAAAAACTGAGTTTTTAATTTACATTGAATTACTCTGTTTTTTAAAATTGAACTTCTTAGTTTAATCTTTAGAATCAAGGAAATTCCGAATTTTTTTAAAAAGAGGGAGAATCTTTTAAAAACTTTTTTGTTGTTCCCTTATTTTAAATTTAAACTTATTAGTTATTCTTTAGAACGAGAATCTGAGGTTTTTATAAATTTTGAACTTCTCTGTTATTTTAATTTGAACTTCTTAGTTTCATTTTTTAGTAATGAGGTAAATCGAGTTTTTTGAACTTCTTTGTTTTAAAATTTTGAACTTCTTGTTTTTATTTTTTAATAATGTGAAAAATACGGATTTTTTATAGACATCGAACTTCACCATTTTTAAAATTTGAACTTATTAGTTTTATTGGTTAGTAACGGGGAAAATGCTTTTATTTTATATACACAACGATACCGCGCCGTTATTTTAATTTGAACTTCTAGTTTTTATAAAATGGGGAAACTTAGTTTTTATACAATCTTTTTGAAATGCTCCCTATTTTTAATTTGAACTTGTCCGGGTTTTTTAGAAATGGGGAAAATCCGTTAGAAAGATTTTGGAACAATTTTTTTAACTTCTTGCTCAAATTTTCTGAATTTCCAAATTTGTCTTTTAGATATTAAAAACTTCAATTTTTTTAACGTTGACCTGCTTCGGTTTTTAATTTTGAACTTCTTATAGAATTTTGTCGCGACATTTTATGCATTTTTTTTGCTTTTTGTTGAAACGGCCTAGGCGTTCTTTTTTCATTTGATGATTTTTCTTCTATACGTGGTACACGTGAACTTTGGAATATCTGAAATAAGAACTTCACGTGCTAATAATTTCAAGAGCTTTCTGTTTTCATTTTTGTGCGTACTTTTTCACACGTGTTTCGGAAGAACTACCCTGCTTGTAAGAATCATTTTGCTTTTGCTTTTAATTTGAACTTCTACGCTTTATGTGTATTGTGTTTGTTTAGCCAAAAGCTACCTTTTTGTGTGCCATTATTTAACAAAACGTGAGCTTCTACCCAAATTATAAGTACATTTTTCTCCCAAGCGGATTAGAAGCGCTCAACATAGAGGGATTCACATATGGAAGAGTTGCGGAAACAAACAGAACACATTGGACTTGAACACAGAATGAAGAAGATCAACACAGCCGTACTAATTACTGTAGAAAAATGTAGTCTACATTTTCTTGACGTATTGGATACTTCCAATACATGACCTTTCCACACAATAATATATGAACTTCTCGGAACATAAATTTTGTTGAGCACTTTTCTACACACAGAACATACATGAAGGAGGTCGAAGATGTGCACGTGGGATGCATCAAGATGTGGGAAAGTTTAGTAGTACTAACTAGCACACGGAAATAACACCCATTGGAAAGATTTTTCGTAATAAATATTGAATTGCTCTATATTTTGAAATTGAACTTCCTGATTTATTATTTAGTACGAGGAAATCAAAGTTTTTTATTTATATCGAACTTCTCTATTTTTTGTAATTTGTACTTCTTGATTGTTTCTTTTAGTAACGAAAATATCCTAGGTTTGTAATAAATATTGGACCGCTTGTTATTTTAGCTTGGACTTCTATAGTTTTTTCAATTCTAGAAACGATGAAAGCTCATTTTTTATGATTTTTGAACTTCTCTATTTTTAAAATTCAAACTTCTTGCTTATATTATTTTTAGAAACTGTGAAATATCCACAAATTCAAACTTCTTGTTTTTTTTTTTGAACTTCTAGTTTTTTTATTTTTGAACTTACAAAACAAAATTATGGTTTCTCCACTTTCTACGAACTTCCAACTTACTAAAAAAAATACAATTAGCTGTAGGGGTATGTGAACTCAGTGGTTTACATGGACTTTTCCTCCATGAAATGAACGAAAATTTTAATTTGTGTTCGTATCCGAATTGCTGATGCTTTAAAAACTTTGAAAAGCATTATTTTTTTTAATGTTTTTAGTCGCTTTTGAACTTGGGGTTCTTTTTTTTCTGGACTTCCAGACTGCAAATAGAATGTACACTAAGTCTACATATATATACACGTACAAATTAACTTCATCTCTTTTACTGAAGAAGAATATAAGTGGACGGGCGGGATATGGTTCATTATTAAAAAGTGGCTTCCTGAAGAAAGGTAAACACCACGTCGCTCCACAAACTCTCTCACATAAGACTGGCCATACAACTCTGCTAATCTGCTACTATGTTCAGGTATGAGATAGAAACTACAAATAGATGAGATAGAACTACAAGTAGATTAGCCCTAGAATTTCAGGAGAGACATAGAGAGTACATCCACGTGTAGATTTCTACTTGCCGCACGGCCCCAATGGCACAAACTACTGTTGTTGCGTTCACCAACAAACCTCTGAAAATCTACTGCCTACTATATGCAGCAACACTCGTTTCAGATTTCAGTTTTGACCACGCATTATAGCCACCAACAGTTGCGCTGGAGCTGCTTTTTTATTTGAACTTCCATGAGAATTTTACTCGACCTGGATGGACACTCTACAGGCACGCGATGGAGAACAACAGAAGCTTCAGCGACAACTGAACTTTATCCAGGCGCGAAGCTGAACTTTATCCAGCGACAAATGCAGCTTCCTCCGCTTGTGCGTACCACTGAGCAAACGTCTTCATGGACCAAGGAGCCCCGATGGTCGCCGACGCGAAGCACGACGCCACGGGCCAAATATGCGTTCATGCTTCACGCATTTTTCCAGTAACGAAACAGCCTGCATGGTCCCTCACCACCAGAGAAAACTTCTGTTTTGCTAATGCCAAAACAATTGTTATGGAAAAATGAATTAGTGGAAAACAAAGGATTTACAAATAAATTGGCAAAGCTGCAAAAGTGATAAAATTACTTCAGAAACTATCACAAGTATATCAATTTAATGCTTTGTGTCAAATGTAGTTTCTAAAAAGCTTGAGCTATACTGAGATGGAACCCGTGAGATGAGGTCATGGGGTCTTTCTACTTGTTCTGTATTCATTTTTAGTGCCACTTTACTAATAGTCATTTTACCCATGAGATGAGGTTGTGGTGCAAGTGTTCAGGATGAGAGGAGCCAAAGGTCACAACCTCTCTGAACTAAGTATCTGCGTAGCCAAAATATCACAAAAAGCAAAAAAGCAACTTCTCTGAATGTACTAAAAAAGCATTCTTTGAACTTCATTACCCAGCCACTTCAAACTACAGCCCCCTCGGGAGCACGCCAGAGAGACACACACCACACCCAGCCGTCGTCGACCGTCCAATGGCCGTTGGGGTGACGCTGCGGCATTGCGGGCTCCATCTGTAGCTTCAACGACTGAAAGGGAAGCTGTGGGGGCAGGAAAAGAAGCACCATTAGCTAGCTCTGCGATAGAGGGTCTCGAGCTTTACAAGATGTCCAACCCGGCTGGTCGAGGCAGAGGGCGAGGTGGGGAAGGATGAAGGAGGAGGGACCGGGTGACTACCGTGGACTGCAGCTTGCGATGGGCTCGACCTTCCTACCACTCAGGGCTGGACCGGGATGGCGTGAAAAGAAAATCTTTCTCAATGTCTACGTACATGTTTTCCATACACTCATATTCATTTGCTAATGCACATGGAAAAATTGAAAATAACTGAATTGATGGAGCAGATTCAACTGCCAGCTCGCCGCACACAAGCACGAATTCCGGCCACCTGAATTACCAAATTTCGCATTTGGAACATGCTCTTCCCCGAGGCGACATCCTGAAGCGTGCTGGGTTTGGGTCAGTGGTCCATTA
Source organism: Aegilops bicornis (assembly GCA_021605145.1). Lineage (NCBI taxonomy): Eukaryota > Viridiplantae > Streptophyta > Magnoliopsida > Poales > Poaceae > Aegilops > Aegilops bicornis. The sequence continues at coordinate 551,628,933 of CM038670.1, read as the reverse complement.
GCTCAACGGAGAAGCAGAGAGAGCCCCCTGAGTGAACTGGACGTACACCGTGACATTTGCTGTCAGTGTCGTGTCGGTAGTCTGGGAAAAGGGGGTCTCACCTCTGCTGGCGAGCGAGTGAACAAGGATGGACTGCGTGCACAGACGAGGTTGGACAGCGCCATGGTCGCAGTTGGACGGGGAAGGGGCCGCATCTCCTTGACAAATTCGATGGCGGAGCCCTACTGCTACTCAACGCCGGTTCCCGCACGACCTGCGCATCTCCCTGGCCTTCTCCCACGTAGCCGGCGAGCACCCCTTCCTCCTGTAGGGAAATCGAGGTCAGCCAGGCAGGCGGCGACGGAGGAGGGGGTAGGGGGCAGGATGGGGTAGCAGCGGCGGTGGGGAGGCGCCACGCCGGAGATGCACGGCTGGGGTCGCGGCGGTGGTGGAGGCACGCCTCGCCGTGGGGCAGTAGGAGAAGTGGGTGGCCACGGCGACAACGCCATGGAAGGGCCAGCGGTGCGCGCTGGAAACGGGCAAGGAGAAGGAAGGAGGAGAAGCCAGGCGTGCGGCGGTGAAGGTCAGGCGGTCGCCAGCGATGGGATCCAGGGAGGTTGGGGATCGGGAAGGTGGGAGAAGGAGCGGTCGGCGGTCGTCCGTGGTGGGGTGGGTTTTTCCTTCTTTTTTCTCTCCATAGGTTATGTTCGGGAACACCTCCTCGCTGACTATAGGGGCTGTGATCCAAATAACTATGATTAGAATAGTTTTGTCATATATATATACATACACATCTGGGTTATTCTGTTACGTGTAACAGAATATTATTACACACATCTGGGTTATTCTGTTACGTGTAACAGAATATTATTCTGTTACCCTTCTTGTATTGACGTGGTTTTCTATTTGAACTGATCTTCCTGCGTGTACGACGGGCGGAAACAGGGGATGCAACTTGGAGCTTCCGGGCGTTCTCCTGCGCGATGCTGCAGGATATTCATTGCTAGAGGAGACATGTAAGGGGTTCCGCACGTGCGCGCGCTCACCTGGTCGTGTTTTGCGATCTGTAGTCACTGGAGGTGACGGCGTGGGCATTTGGCGGCGGACGTGTTTTGGGCGTTGGTGTTTATGGTGGTGTTCGTAGGCCTCAATTTACGTCTTGTTTGTTGTTTTGGATGTGAGAATTATCGGTATGTTAGAGTTTTTGGAGATTAATTTCATTTGTAATTTATGATTACAAGTTTTGGTGTTCTTGGTCGTTTTCCACGCCCGCCATGCAAATGTGTTCTTCTTTTTCTGTTGTTTTACTTTCGAATTGGTGTTGCAGGGAGAGATATGAGGATTGTATGAAAAGATTTACGTTGTCAATTTTGCTTCTTTGAGTTGTTTCTACCTCGATTCCCATGTTATTCGTCGCTGGCGAGGTGGTGTATGGCTACCGATCGTAGCCTGCGATTTTCTTGTAATCTGGTCAAACTGTGCAATTAAGTTGCGTATTTTTCAGTGTTGTTTGAATTGCTGCCGTATGTGTAGTTGGACTATTGCGTGTCAAAGTTGTCTTATCAGGCGTTGACATCGTAATCGCTGCCTACCGATACCTCTGCACTTTGATTATAAAGCCCGAGCCCTCTGTCACTTTCATTCTACCAGCTGCAAGCAAAGAAAAGCGAGATGGATCCTAAACTGGGAGAGGTCACAGAGGAGGAGGGGGATGCCGTCGATGTGAGGGCTGCAGTAGCAGAACAGAGGAGGAGGAGGAGGCGCAGGCACAGGCAGATGGCACGACGTGATGCCGAGGAGGAACTGGAGGCAGAGTTCAACAGACGCCTTGCGCGTGAGGTGATGGATACTTGCAACTCCAATGAATTGGAGCTTCTTTTCCCAGAGGGCAGGGGAAGGAACCATATTCAGGTCATCAGTTGGGCTAGGACGAGAGCAGCCACGGCTCCACATCCATCCACCAGGGCCAAATGGCGCTGCTTTTCTTTGATCGTTATGACTGAAGTAGTGAAGATTATGTTTTTAAGATTTTTGTTGTAAGGGAGCAGATGTTTGAATGACTAAATGAATTGAACTGTTCTCTCTCTGAATGTGTTGTTTTATCTGCATATGTTTTGACATGTGCACTTTTGAACTGCTTGTTTGTTTGAAGTTGAACTGATTTGCGGTCAAATGTTGCATGGCTTGTATAATAACTATTTCCTACCAGCTGGCTGCCCACCTGCCTATTTATTATTTTTATAATCTGCGAGTCTCCCTGGCTATAAATTTTATCCATCTATGTGTGGTGAGTGGCTCAGTCAACCCGTCCTTTTTCTTCCTTCTTCCAAAATTAGATCTAGGTTCCTCCCTCTTATCTCCGCTGTTTTCTTCCATGTTCCTGTGTGCTCCATGGAGGATTGTTCATCCGGATGCCTGGCAAAGATGGCGCGCATAGCTGACGGCTGTGTGTATGAATCTGGTTTGGAGCTCAGCCAGACTCAGCGTCGTGGGCAACTTTCTTGTTTGATGTACAACAACCACGGGTTTCGTGCACCATATGTTTGTCGCCTGACGGTTGGTGACTTGAATGAATAATGGGTATGTGTTTCTATTCGTTTTGTTTTCTACTTTTTTGTAGGTCTCTTTTTGAGTCCCATGGACTGGATCTGTAGTTTAGTGTTATGAATAGTTTGTCTATATTTTTTTATTTGGTTTTGTCAGAATTTAACAGTAGGGATTTCTGTGTGTATTTGTTTCATTACTAAACAGTTTTTTATCCATTTTTGTATAATCCTTGATCTGTTTTTTGTCAGATGTTTTTTTACTTTAGGTGTATTGATATGTATGTTTCTTCCGCTTTAGTCACCACATGACTAGTCAGTTTTGTGTTATTGTTTTGGTTCAGATTTTTTCTTTTCAGTTTGTTATGCAAACCTTTCCTATATCTGTGTAAACATTCAGTTATGTCAGGTGTTCACTTTGCTTTGTACTCCTATGCCCATTTGCAGAAAATTTCACCTGTGATCGTGGATTGTTGCTCCTAGTTCTTGTTCAAGATGGAGACTTCGCATAAAAAAATGGGTATCAGTTGATGGAAGTTGCCTACCACATCGACTTTGATGGTTGCATCAAACTAACTACTGGATGGAAGGAGTTTGTGGCAGAGTCTGGATTTGAGGATGGTGATGTGGTTATGATTATGTTCTCCGGGGAAGATGACTCTCTGACGTTCAGAATTTATGTGATGTAGGTTTAAATGTGGGAAATGACGCCGGTTGTGAGATTTGTGTGTGGTTGATTATGTTGCAGTATTTTTTCTTTAAAACATTTGCATGCGAGATGGTTGAATTCTATTGTATTATGAGATGGTTTGGAACAACTTATGTAATGCTTTTCCTATTGTTTTGCTCAAGTATAACTGTTTTATTTATATATTCTTTCTATTAGTACTGGAACAATTCTATAGTTGAACTGATGGGCATCCTTTGCTTTGACTGGTATATTTTCATGTACATAGCTCGCAGACGGAACTATACGCTGATGATATTTGTAGAACCCCTTTTTGGGGTTTGAGTTTGCTGAACATACATTCTGTTAATGATAGTACTGAACTATTTTAGGTTGTCAATTACCAATCAAATTTGTTTGTTGTATAACATTTTTTTCTTACTTTTTTACATGAATTTTGGATCACATTTTTTCTTTTTACAGTTGAATAATGATAGTTCTAGTATTTTTTAAAATTAAAAGATTTTAATCTTTGCTGCATAGTACTTGTTTTTTACTTGAACCTTATGAATTGTAGTAGTTGAACTTTTTTATAGATTTGTTTCTGAAAATTTTATTTACAATCTTCTACATTTAATTCTTCAAAAAAATGTATTTCTATTTTTTTAGTTCTTACAATTAAGATGTGTTTGAACTTTTTATATTATTTGTTTTTGAACTTATTTCTTGTGAGGTTCTTTTAAAATTATCTACATTTTTTTGTCGTGTGTGATCGGCAGGAATTTTGTAATGGGGCGAAGTACTGTGTTGGGCCATCTGCCTAAGTCGTTGTTTTCGGCCCAGATAGCTCGTCTGTAGCAAGGGTTGTGCAATACAAGGCATGCTGGCGCTTATGGGTTTAGTCCCACCTCGCTAGTCGAGGGGGCTCTAGACCTGTTTATAAGCGCAGCCGAGGCTCACCAGTCGAACTCCTCTGAACACTTACCTAAGCACTTATACACGGCGCTCGCTCTCTCTCATGACCTGTGGGCCCTGGTCGGCGGGCCCTGTGTTGTGCGGATTACTAGGGATCCGCCAACGGGCTCGAGTTCAAGTATCTAGCATCGTCAGGGCCTGCGCCTATCCTTGGGCGGTCAATTTTTTCTTTTTCTTGTTGTTTGAATCTAGTACTTGACTCCATCAGTAACTTGGACTGAAACTTTTTTGACCTTGGGCGGCCAATGTTTCCTTTTTGTTGTTGTTTGAGTCTAGTACTTGACTCCACCAGTAACTTGGACTGATACTTTTTTGTTTCTACTTCTTGTGAGTTTTGTTCTAGGAACGAGCCGTAACATGACTTGCCCCTACACCGCACCGCACCGAGGGGCATAGTTGTACTGACACATCTTCCTTGTATCGACTTGCCCCCATTATCTATATTTAGGAGGTGTGTGGGTGCCTGGGGGGGGGGGGACAGAATAACCGCACCGCCCCTCGGTGCATAGTTGTACTGACACATCTTCCTTGTATGGACTTGCCCCCATTATCTATCTTAGGGGTGTGTGGGTGCTTGTGTGGGGGTGCGGGTGGGGAAGCAGAATAACCAGACCCTCGATGCATAGTTGTCTTGACACATCTTCCTTGTATGGACTTTCCCCATTATCTATCTTAGGGGTGTGTGGGTGCGTGTGGGGAAGAATAACCGCATCATGCGCTCACAAACGAGCGCATCATTGCCTTAGCTTGAGGTCGAGCCGGGGAGGGGGTCGGGACCCCTCCCCATCCCGCGAAGTCCGAGCCAGAACGAAGTCAGCAGGCGACGACGCGGCGTGCCACGACGTCTCATGCGAAGGCGAGTCCGTAACATGACTTGCCCCCGCACCGCACCGCACCGCACCGCTCCAAGGGGCATAGTTGTACTGACACATCTTCCTTGTATGGACTTGCCCCCATTATCTATCTTTAGGGGTGTGTGGGTGCGTGTGGGGGAAACAGAATAATCGCACTGCCCCTCGGTGCATAGTTGTACTGACACATCTTCCTTGTATGGACTTGCCCCCATTATCTATCTTAGGGGTGTGTGGGTGCGTGTGGGGAAATAGAATAACCACATGCGCAAGATGCCAAACGAAAGCATCGCCGCGTTAGCACGAGGTCGAGCCGGGGACCTCCCCATCCCGCGGCCGAGCCAGAACGACCGTTGGCAGGCGACGACGCTGGCGGTCACAAGGCCGCATGCGGAGGCGAGTCCATAACATGACTTGCCCCCGCACCGCACCGCACCGAGGGGCATAGTTGTACTACCACATCTTCCTTGTATTGACTTTCCCCCATTATCTATCTTTAGGGGTGTGTGGGTGCGTGTGGGGGAAACAGAATAACCGCACTGCCTCTCGGTGCATAGTTGTACTGACACATCTTCCTTGTATGGACTTGCCCCCCATTATCTATCTTAGGGGTGTGTGGGTGCGTGTGGGGGGAAACAGAATAACCGCATCAAGGCGCTTGTCAAACGAAAGCGACTGCCGTGTTAGCGCGATGCCGAGCCGGGAGGGGAGGGGTCAGACCCCTCCTCCATCTCGGCGAGGCCGAGCCAGAACGAGTCAGAAGTGACGACGCCAAGGCGTGCCGCGGCGTCGCATGCGAAGGCGAGTCCGTAACATGACTTGCCCTCGCACCGCACCGCACCGAGGGGCATAGTTGTACTGACACATTTTCCTTGTATGGACTTGCCCCCATTATCTATCTTTAGGGGTGTGTGGGTGCGTGTGGGGGAAACAGAATAACCGCACTGCCCTTGGTGCATAGTTGTACTGACACGTCTTCCTTGTATGGACTTGCCCCATTATCTATCTTAGGGGTGTGTGGGTCCGTGTGGGGGGAAACAGAATAACCGCACTGCGCATGTCAAACGAGCGCACTGCCGCGTTAGCGCGAGGCCGAGCCGGGGAGGAGGGGGGTCGGGACCCCCCTCCCCCATCCTGGCGAGTCCGAGCCAGGAACGAGGTATCGCAGGTGACGACGCGGCATGCCGCGGCGTCGCATGCGGAGGCGAGTCCGTAACATGACTTGCCCCCGCACCGCACCGCACCGAGGGGAATAGTTGTACATGATTTGCCCCCGTTATCTTATCTTTATTTTTTAGGGGAAAAACCAGCACCGTTATGAATTATTATTTCATTTGTACTTCTTGATATTTTTTATTGTACTGTTGTGAGTTATTATTTGTACTTTAGCCGTTTGTTTTCTCCCTCTATTTTAAATTTTTTATTGTATTTAATTTTTTCTATTATCTTTGGTAACTGCTCAGAGTTAGTTGGCTTCGCCACGGTTCTTGGCTTTATCTGTCGGTTTTCTCCCACTCACCTTTTAACCTCCGCTCTCCCTCGTTCCGCTCCACTCCACTCTCCAAATCGATTCCTTCTTCGTTCCTCTCTTCTCGAAGAGAAGTTGCTTATCCTGTTTCTCCGCGGGAGCGTCGGCCGGCGGGTTGAACCCCAGGGGTGGAGGTCTGGGTGCTCTGTTTGCTCCTTTTGGTCTGCGATTGACTTCACTTGCGTCCTCTTATGTATAGATTTTCCCTCTATTTGTAAGCTCTTTCTATCTTGCTGTCTCAGGCTGGATTTGCTAGGGCTCCTTTGCTCTTGAACAAGCGGTTGGCGACAGTGATACTCGATTTCGTGGCGGATTTTGTGTTAGCTGGTAAGAGTTTTGTTTTGTATGGCGTGCTTCGTTTCTGAAATAGGTTAGAGCCCTAATTTTTGTTCATGTGTCTTACAGATCTGGTTTGGCAGATTTTAGGTCTGTACATCTCAATGGGGACATCATCCAGTCCGGACAAGTTGAATGCAGGTGATTTTCCCTGTAATTTGGATGATGTTTTGACAGATCTGTTTTTTAGGTTGTATAGGTGTTGTCATATCGACTTTATAAGTTGTATGTATTTTGATAGCTGTTAATTTTGCCCTGGGTTGTGTGGTGTGTATAGTTTTGGCGGTTGATGTGACCTGCAGACAGCTTTGTAATCTTGATCACCATCTGTAGTTTGAACTGCTGTCCTGGCATTTGAATAGGTTGTAGTAGTCAATGAAGAACTGGTATGATGTTGAAAGAGTTTTCGTTCTGAAGTTTGTTGTGCCAGTGGTGGGTTCATATTGTTTTATTGGGTGCACTTGTAGTGCTCATATAGTTGAACTGATTTCTTGTTCATGTACTTTTTTGCTAATTATGATGTTGTTGCAGATGTTGGAGTGTCGGTGCCTCCTGATTCTGAAAAATCAGAACGTTTTCAAGATATTGTGAATGTTATTTTTGAGACACCAAATCCGCTTGAAGAACTTGCGGATGTTGCTGGTGTTTCCCTTATATTTGCTCTTTTTTTATCAGCCTTGAATACATAAATATGCTTAGCTACATCAATTGTTCCTTTTGTTTGTGTCTGATGCTATGCGCTTTATTTATCTTGTCTCTGCAATGTTAATTGTGTTTTGATTTTATATGTGCGTGCTTATGTTTGTTGGTTTATGCGGTTAATGACAGTCATGGTGCTCCTGAGGACATTTCTGATGTTGTCAAAGATATTAATGATGGAATGTATTCTCTTAACGTTGATGGCAGCTTGCAGTTGTCTGTTACTCAGTCATAGAGTGTTGATGGCATTGAGCACATTATCAGCCGAGGATGTTCCTATGCGATTATGTTCGAGGATGAAAGGATAAGAAAGAAGAAGTGTGATTTCCATAGGAGAAAGGAGTTGGAACAGCGTCAAAAGGCTGCCTGTGTTCAACGAAGTGATCGGGATGTTTCTCAAGCTCCTGAAGGTGTAGGTGATGAAGGTGGTGACACGGCCTTTTCAACTGTTGATGCCGGATCTCATGGAAGTGACATGCATGTGAAGACAAACCTGATGCAAACTCGTTTGACAAAAGTGTTTACTTGTGATGCAGTCAAGGAGAAGAAAGTTGTTTTGAAGAGGAAGATGTCAGATCGAAATCCTGATGGCACACAGAGGCGTAGCCCACGTGTGAAAGCCGGTTCTAACCCGGTAATAGCAAAGTCGATGGAGATAGTGTTGCTGTGAACATTGGTCCAAGCAAACTTGGTGGCTCCCCTGTTCGTCGTAGTCCATGGGTTTTGACAATTAAGAAGCCTTCTTCGCCTCCTGAGGGAGTCCTGGATTAGGGGGTATCCGGACAGCCGGATTATAACCTTTGGCCGGACTATTGGACTATGAAGATACAAGTTTGAAGACTTCGTCCCGTGTCCGGATGGGACTCTCCTTGGCGTGGAAGGCAAGCTTGGAAATACGGATATGTAGATCTCCTTCCTTGTAACCGACTCTTTGTAACCCTAGCCCCCTCCGGTGTCTATATAAACCGGAGGGTTTAGTCTCAGAGGACCAACAACAATCATACCATAGGCTAGCTTCTAGGGTATAGCCTCTTCGAACTCGTGGTAGATCAACTCTTGTAATACTCATATCATCAAGATCAATCAAGCAGGAGTAGGGTTTTACCTCCATCGAGAGGGCCCGAACCAGGGTAAAAACATCGTGTCCCTTGTCTCCTGTTACCATCCGCCTAGACGCACAGTTCGGGACCCCCTACCCGAGATCCGCCGGTTTTGATACCGACATTGGTGCTTTCATTGAGAGTTCCACTGTGCCGTCACCGCCAGGAAGGATGTCTCGTCTCATCTTTAAAGACAATATTACCGCCGAGGGAGTCTTGGCTGTCGGCCAAACTCTCCGGCTAGGCAGTTTCATCATGACCGCCTGTTCGGCTGCTGCACCGACGACGACTTCTCGGGTCATCGAAAACAGCCTCCACATCAACTTGGAACTTGCCGAGCAGATGGATCCAATGGAGCTCTCTTCCCTAAACGAGCTCTTTGATCGCATCGCCGCCTTGGGAGTCGCTACAGACTATGATCGGATTGGGCTTAAACCCGATCAAAGGGAGATTAACTCTCCACCGGTCACCCATCATATTGCGGTGGTGGAGGAACAATGCGGCGATTCTTCCTCTATCTTGAGGACTAACTATGTCCGGATTCCTGAGCTCTCCGAGCCGGACACCCGTTTACGGGAGGACAACACCCAAGCCCTGAACCTAGAGTCAGGCAGCGGGCCAGACTTATCGGGCAACATCCCGGAACCCGAACTTCCAAAGATCGGAAACTCCTCAGCCCCTGGGTCTGAGATCGGGTAAGGGTTCAGACTCAAATACACCCACCCACCACAACATAAACGATCTTTCCCACATCAGGCAAGAGCCCCAGGAAACAGTACATCATTATTGGGCCAGATTCCTCCTTGTGATGAACAAGGTTAAGGACTGTCGTGAGGAAGACGCAATCTCATTTTTCTGCAATAATTGCACGGACAAGGGAATCCTTAACGCCATAAGTCACCGTGACATATCACGCTTCGCTAACTTGGCGTCCATAGTACGAAAGTATTGTGCGATGGAAAGCGCCTGGAAAACCGAATCAAAATTTTGGGATAATCCGGCTCCGAATACACACACAGTCCGAACTAAAAGGGTGCACCATCATAAGATACCCGAGTTAATCCCAAAAAATAAAAAACCCTGTACAGGGCATGGAACCGTATTGGAGGGATGGATCAACGGACCCTGCAAAATTCATAGTACAACGGATACCATACCAACACACAGCCTTAGAGCATGTTGGATACTCCGGCAGGTGGCCAAAAGTGGCGAGGATCTTCTCATCCCAGATACCACAGAGCACCATCCCGGGGATAATAAAGACGGTATTAACAGATCTTTGAGACCTTCGCATCAAATAATAGGCGCAGTTTAACACTCCACGCCTTGCCAAAATCTGCCACATGGCAGCAATAAATCCATGGAGGACACGGCTATTACCTTCAATGCGATTTAACCTAAATTCGAATAGCCCGGCACCACCAGACTGGTCCTCAGTCCAATTGTGGACGGCTTTCGACTCACCAAAGTACTCATGGACGGCGGCAGTGGATTAAACCTCATCTATGAGGAAACTCTTCAGAAAACGGAAGTAGACTGAAACCGCGTTGAGCAAAGCAGCACGACCTTCAGAGGAATCATCCCCAGTCGGAAAGCACACTGTGCTGGGAAAATCACACTAGATGTGGTATTCGGCACGCCAGAGAACTATAGGTCCGAAGAAATTACATTCCAAGTGGCCCCGTTCAGTAGCGGATACCACACCCTTTTAGGGCGGGAGGCGTTCACGATCTTCCAAGCCATACCCCATTACGGTACATGAAGCTCAAAATGCCTGGGCCCAAGGGAATCATCACTCTCGCTAGTGATCCAGACACAGCCCTCCGCGCCGAAAACAAAACAGCCGCATTGGCCCTCGAGGCATTATCCGAAGCCCCTCATGCCGAGGAATTAATCGCATCAAGGCCCACGGTGGATAGGGACGACGTGATACTTGACAAGAGATCCAAGTCCACCTCCTTTAAACCAGCGGATGAAATAGTAAAATTCCAAGTCCACCCAACGGACACTACAAAAACAGCCTCCATCGAGGCACAGTTAAACCCCGCCATGGACGCCGCACTACGAGAGTTCCTGCGCGAGAATTTTGTCGAATTTCGGGTTCCGGCAGACCCTTGAGGTTCGAACACTGGGGTGCGCGCGGAGATCCAACCCTCCACCGTCTCGCACCTCGCCGAATCGCTGGGACCTAAAGTACTAAACGGAACAGCACAAGAGACACGAGATTTATACTGGTTCGGGCCACCATCGTGGTGTAATACCCTACTCCAAAGGTGTGGTGTGGTGGATTGCCTCTTGGGCTGATGAGGAACAATACAAGGAAGAACAGCCTCGCGAGGGTCTGTTCTTGGCGGGTGCGATGAACTGCTAGGTGGTGTTCAGTCGCTCTAGCTACTGGTTCCTTGATGAGGATTCGGATCTCTGTCCTTCTCTCCCTCTTCCAGCTGCCCCTCTCCCAGATGCCTCTAGCTCTGAGTGTGGCTACTCCTATTTATAGGCGAAGGCCCTCGGCCTCTTCCCAAATATTGAGCGGGAAGGGCGCCAACAATTGGCCATTTTGAAGGGGAACAACGGGTACGCTTATCCTGACTAAAGTTGGTCCTCGCCTGCCAAAGGCTCTGGTGATGACGCCGGCTTGGGCTCCACGATGACTCCCTTCCAGCCGTTGGGCTGGTCTTGGTCTTGTTGCAATCAAACGGATGCCTTTGCTTGATGCTCTTGCTCGCGCTTGCTCCCTTTGCACCAAAGAGGAAAGGAGGACGCCACAGTCGGGCGCCCGATCGGGCGCCCTTGGTCGCCATGGCTTGCGTCATGGGCACCTCGCGAGGTACCGCCTTGAACTCTCCGCCTCCTCATGAGCCACCGACGAGGCCGTGCCCGAGGAAGCTCCTTGTCATCCGCCTCATGAGGCTTGGCCCCTCGCGAGGGTCTTGAGCTTGCGTTGATGAAGATGGGCTGTCCTGGCCTCCTTCGAGCCACGCCGCAGCCGCAGCAGTGCAAGTCTGGGACCCCGTTCCCAAACGCCGCCAAGAGCTCCCGGGCCCACGGGCGCACCCGAACTTGGCCGAGCAGAGAGGCGAAAGGGCAAGTCTGAAGCATCGCTGGCCCTAACAGCTCATGACCTTGGGCGCCACGTGGCGATTGATTGGACGTGGGCGGCTCTGTTCCCCCATGCCTCCTTATTTCGTGCCTTGCTAGGCGGACACGCTGTTGTACACATCCCTTCCCCCTCTCGAACTCCAGCTTCCATTTTCAATCCAATCTCGAATCTCCCCCTCCCCCTTTCAATCGCCATGGCTCCGACGAAGAAGGGGAAAGGGAAGAAACCTGTGCCTCCGCCTCGCTCGCCGCCGCCTGCGGCCCCCGCCGTCGACCCGTCGATCATACTCAATCTAGAGGGCTTGGGCAAGGTTAGTTCGGCTCTGGCCACCACCTTAAACGAATGCGGGAGGACGACGGCCGACCAAGGCCCCACTTCTCCATCGATGTGATAGTCACCGAGGTCCGATTTTTGTCGATGCCACATGGGGCTGGTTCCCCCTTTCCGATTTCTTCAATGCCGTGCTTTCCCACCATCGATCCACATGATGCATCCGGGTCCCGAGCCCATCACTCTCCTCTCGGTCTTCGCTTTCGTTTGTGAAGCAATGATGGGCATCCTTCCTTCGGTTGCCTTGCTGCGCCCACTTCTTCTCTGCGCTTTGTCGACCCCACCCAATGCTCGGCGTGCGTGAGCTTCGCCGCGCGCCAGACAGCGGCCTTAGGATTGACTTCAGCCTCCCTCCGCCCGGGCTGAGTTGGCGAGAGGTGGTTATGCGTGGATGTGGGGATGCCCAGCCCTCGCTATCGGAGCCAACCTCGCTTTGCTGTCCCCAATTCAGCTGGGGCCGGAGACGCTTTCAAGCCCTCGGCTCATCTTTGTTCCGCACCGCTTGGCGTTCTCGAGGTCGCTGGTCGTGACAGCGCCCAAGGTGGTGAAGGAGTTCTGATGTGCCGCGTTGCTCTCTCCAACGCCATTCCCACCGGATGTGGGCCTTCTGAACTGGTGATCGTACGAGGCTCCGGGAAGAAGACATGACGCCTGAAGCGCTAAGGAAAGTGCTCCTGGTCCTGACTGGCGACCCCAACCCCGGTGGCATCCGGCATGGAGGGGCCTTGCTGTACCTCTGCCAGAACAGGGGTGATTTTGTGAACTAGATGCCTATCTTCGATGAATGGGGGCCGCGCCCCGCTGGTCTCCAGGGGCCTCGCGAGAATCCAGTGATGGTGACAGCCCTTCCATTCTGCCAAGGCGGATCCTCCTCAAGTGGTGCAGCAGGGAGGCTGGAGCCGCCAGTGGCCGAAGGGACCCCCGCGGGGTGACAGCGCCGGGCGACGCTCATGAGGGAGCATCTCCCGAGGCCCACGCCGCCGTGGCTGAGGGCGGCAGGCAGCTGCCCGCAGCGCTTGCGGCTAAGGCTCCCGAGGCCCGAGCCGCTTCTCTTGGTGAGGCGACCAGCAGCGTGCGTCAGGTGGGTGCCCCTGACGCAGATCGCCTTGGTGCTTCTCCCTCATCGCAGGCTGACCCCTGCACTCAAATCTTGGGTCGCTTTCGCGTGGACTTCGAGGCCCTCCGGAAGAGAAGGGAGGCCCTGGGCGATGATTACCCTTGTCTTCTTGAAGCGCAGGAAGTACTTCGCCACACTGATGAGTAAGCCTTCTCCTTCTCCAGCTCTCGATCCTTCTGCTGCTTGTCTTGATCCTTGCCTGCAGCCCCTTCCTGTCGAGCTCACGGAGACAGGTGAGGAGCCGTCCCCCCCGGCTTCGCCCCCTCCCCCGTCCTTGAGTGCTCCAAGCAGTGGAGCCCTTGTGGTGAGGGCGACCGGGGAGGCGAACCGTCCCGAGGCGCATCGTGGCCCTGCGCGCCCCACGACCCTTCTTCGCGAGCCTTCTCGTGGCATAGCTAGCCTGCCGTGGGCTTCTTGCCCGGTTGTGGACGGCGATTGGTCGAGGCTTCCTGCGCCCTTTGTGCAGGGGTGGGCTGGCTCGTGCCGGGCTTCGGCGCGGCGCGCCCGGCCGTCGCGAGGGTGCCCAGCCCCCTGCCCGGAGGGGGAGTGCTGATTCGTGGCTCCCGGCGCCCGCTTGGGGCGGTTGATGGTGTGGAGGACGTGCACGAGCGCGCCCGGGAGCGCCGCGCCCTTCGCCAAGGATTTCTTCGAAGGGCGGCTGACGCGGTGAGCCTTCTTGGTGAAGAGCTCGCTGACGAAGACGCGCGCCTTGAGGCCGAGGGCCTGCGCCTGGCCGCAGAGAGGCGTGAGCTGGAGGGCGATGTCGCTTTGCGCGCCACCGCCGCGATCTTGATGATGAAGAGGCCAATGCGTCGCTGGCGGCGTCTCGGGAGAGCTGTTCTCGGGCCATCGAGGAGGCCCGGAAGCTAACAGCGGCGAGGCGGCGGAGGAGCGGGCACGGGAACTCCTGGTCCGGTGTCACTCACTGGAGGAGCAAGTGGAGCTGCGTGAGGCAGCCCTCGCGTCGATGAAGGTGGCCTCCGGCGACCCGGCGGAGCTCCAGAAGCCTTAGGAGGCGTTGACGCTTGAAGCCTCCGAACACGCGCGCGAGTACGAGCGCTTGGAGACGAGGGAGCGCTTGGCGACACGGGCGGAGGATGAGGTCGCTGCACGGGAAGCCCGTGTCCTGGAGGAGGTCGGACGCCGAGTGGCGACGACGCGCTCGAACCTCGAGCGCGAGTTCGAGGAGAGGCTGGGGTTGATCAAGGCCGAGGCTGAAGGCAGGACTGCTACCTTGAGGGCCAAGCTGGAGGAGGCAACGCGGCGGGCCGATGCTCTTCTGGCTGCCCTCGAGGTGGCGCAGGGGGAGTCAACCACCTCTCAGGCCGAGGCGCTCCTTCTTCGCCAACGGGTGGAGGAGGCCGAGGCCGTCGCGCGCCAGAATGCGGACGAGATACGTCAGCGGCGAATCCTGGAGCATGAGCACGGCCCCATGCTCGCCACGCTCCGGGAAAGAGCCAACACGGCCTTGGGTAACATCTGCGAGGCGGCTGTTGGCGAGCCGCACGCGGTTAACTACGCCGGCAACCTCCAGTTCTTCACTGATGTGGTGGCGCGGCTGGAGGCGCGGTTGGTCAGGGTCAATAGGTTGGTTGAGGAGAGGAGTCGCGCTCTGCTTGGGTGCGCCTTTTCTCGTGTCTTCATCCATCTCCGGAACATGGACCCCCACTTCGACTTTGACGCAGCCATCGCCCCAGTTCCCCTAGCCGTTTTCGGGGCGACCTGGCGCACTGGGTGGAAGACAATGTGGATGCTCTCGTTAGGGCCTTTGCTTCGGACAACGACGGCGTGGTCGTGGCCGCCGATGAGGGCGGCGTGGTGAACGGCCACGACGCGCCGATGGCCACGCAGAGCGGTGTGGCGAGGCCCGGTGACGCCAACAACGGCTCGGGAGGTGCTCCCGAGGATGCATTGGGGATTTATCCGGCGATCTTGTATTGTCCCCGCCCCATTACCCCGCATGAATAGAACTTCAGGTTTTGGCACGATGGCCGTGAGAGCATTTTGGGAGGGGAGCCCCTCATGTAAAACTTGTGTTCATCGTGTTAGCAGGTGTTACATCGCCCATACGCCCGCGCCAAGTGGTTGGCTAAGCTGACGTCTTTGGTTGGCTGGTTTACCTTTGTTTCAGACGAGCCACGAGATAGCTTTGTGGGAGGCTGCGGTGACTGAGTGTCTCTGATCGAATCCGTAGGATCTGCGGTAAAAACCCTCCGGAGAGGATGCGGCGGCGACAGTGGGCTGTGCGCAAGCTAGGTTTGGCCCAGCTCGCGAGGGGCTCGCGAGGGGAGGCAGCTGAGGCGGAGTGGTAACCAAAACGCGAGAGATTTGCTCGAACGAGACTAAGCACCCCTTCCCCGAACACACACAAATCTCAAATTCGAATCCAATTTAAATCCAGCGGGGGAAAGCGACAACCAAACGGAAAGGCGAAGAAAGCAGAAGAAAAGCCGCGTCCGGCACCTAGTCTTGTCTTGGACGTCTTCTCACCAGCGCGGAGCTAAGTGCTGCCACTGGGCGTGGGAGGGAGCCCAGGCTCGAGGCCGGCACCCTGAGACTTCGGGCGTGTACAGCCCACTCATTATTACGTGAGAGTGTCACGGGCGGCGAAGCTTCACGCACCTGGGCCTTCTTCACAGTACCGCCTTGCTTCATATCGCCAGACGAGGGCCCCCGCCTTTGCGCCAAGATTTCTAGTGCCATCAACGACGACCGGAAACCAGACGCCGCCGATGGGGTAGAGCGATCGCCAGTTCCCCGACGACCACAGGTCCTCCGCCAGGGGCAGGCCCTGAGGCGCCTCCCCAGCAGAGGGCCTACCTCCTGAGAACGCCTTGCTCCGAACGCCACGGTGGTGATGTCGGATCTCTGCCCCTCTCCGGCAGCCCCCTGCGCCCTCCTCCCGAGGGGTAGGAGACTGCGGGAACGGGGCAGCCGCTCGTCGTGGGACCTGTACCTCCTGCGATATATGGTTAGCGTATGTTTTCTCTTGAGGAAGTAGCGGTACCCGATAATCGTCGCCCCCGGCGTGACCAGTGGGACCGTCCCGAGGCTCCTGGAAGAGCTCGGCTTCCGGCGCCTCATCTCCCAGCTCGGGCTGGGGAGCGAGCCTTGTTCTCCCTCATGCGGGTGCCCTTGGTCCATCATGTGGGGCACATATTCTTCTGGCGCCGTCATCCCAAAGGCCATGCCGTAGTGCTCAGCGTGCCATGCGGCTCTGCTTGATGCGCCCACCGTGGGGTGGTGGCGCGGGGGTCCACCTGGGCCATGGGTTACGTCGAGTCCTTCTTCTCCATGGCCGGGGCGGGGCAACCCCGCCGACCCCGTCTGGCCGACCTCGCTGGTGTTGGGGTAGCTTTGGAGCCCAGCAGACGCAGCGTGGAGCCCGTCTTGGGCCGCCACAGGGCCTGAGATGGAAGCTGGGTGCGAAGGGGTGAGCCTCGAGGCGGCAAAGCCCAGGAGCTCCGCCACTCGCTCCAGCAGCACGCCACTGTGAGCGCGGCCCTCGAGTTCGCCTGCTCCCAGCGGGTGTATGGTGACGTGGCTGCGGCGTGGTTGGAGGCCCTCGCTGCCGACCGCGTCTGCCACGGTGTGAGAGCCGTCGAAGCCTGTCCGCGTCACCCGCGGACCGCGAGCTGCCTGGGCACGGGGTCGCCCGAGGCGAGCGGCTCTGCGCGAGCGAGCCACGCCGCCCAAGGATCTGGGTTGCCCGCTTGGTCGCCGGACATGGTGATGACGATGTGACGGGACACGAGGTGGCATAAGGTGGATTCCGGCGCACCTACCGGGCGCGCCAAATGTCGGATTTCGGGTTCCGGCAGACCCTTTGAGGTTCGAACACTTGGGGTGCTTGGCGAGATCCAACCCTCCACCGCCTCGCACCTCGCCGAATCGCTGGGACCTAAACTACTAAACGGAACAGCACAAGAGACACGAGATTTATACTGGTTCGGGCCACCATTGTGGTGTAATACCCTACTCCAGTGTGTGGTTTGGTGGATTGCCTCTTGGGCTGATGAGGAACAATACAAGGAAGAACAGCCTCGCGAGGGTCTGTTCTTGGCGGGTGCGATGAACTGCTAGGTGGTGTTCAGTCGCTCTAGCTACTGGTTCTTTGATGAGGATTCGGATCTCTGTCCTTCTCTCCCTCCTCCAGCTGCCCCTCTCCCAGATGCCCCTAGCTCTGAGTGTGGCTACTCCTATTTATAGGCGAAGGCCCTGGGCCTCTTCCCAATTATTGAGCGGGAAGGGCGCCAACAATTGGCCATTTTGAAGGGGAACAGTGGGTACGCTTATCCTGACTAAAGTTGGTCCTCTCCTGCCAAAGGCTCTGGTGATGACGCCTGCTTGGGCTCCATGATGACTCCCTTCCAGCCGTTGGGCTGGTCTTGGTCTTGTTGCACCAAAACGGATGCCTTTGCTTGATGCTCTCGCCTGCGCTTGCTCCCTTTGCACCAAAGAGGAAAGGAGGACGCCTTGCAGCCGGGCGCCTGATCGCGCCCTTGGTAAATCATGGCTTGCGTCATGGGCACCTCATGAGGTACCCTGCCTTGAACTCTCCGCCTCCTCATGAGCCACTGACGAGGCCGTGCCTGAGGAAGCTCCTTGTCGTCCGCCCCGCGAGGCTTGGCCCCTCGCGAGGGTCTTGAGCTTGCGTTGATGAAGATGGGTTGTCGTGGGCCTCCCTCGAGCCACGTCGCAGGCCGCAGGCAGGCAAGTCTGGGGACCCCCGTTCCCAGAACGCCGACAAATTGGGACATATTCGCCTGGCATCCCTCAGATATGCCAGGAATCCCACGCAGGCTGGCTGAGCACGGCTTTAACATTCTAAAGGGATTCAAGACGGTCAAGCAGACTCTTCGGCGTTTCCCTGAACCTAAGAGACAAGCTATGGGAGAGGAACTAGCCAAGTTACTGGAGACCGGATTCATTAGAGAAATAAAACACCCGGACTGGCTAGCAAACCTGGTGATGGTACCAAAGAAGGACAAATCCTGGCGCCTATGTGTCGATTTCAAGGACCTTAACAAGGCTTTACCAAAGGATCCCTTCCCCCTCCCCCGCATCGATCAAATTATCGACGCTATCGCATGACACGATTCATTGTGTTTCCTCGGCGCATACTCCGGCTACCACCAAATCAAGATGGCGGAGTCCGACCAAGCCACAATGGCATTCATCACACCATACAGCCCCTTCTGTTTCAGCACAATGCCTTTTGGGCTAAAAAACGCAGGCGCAACATATCAGCGCATGATTTAGACATGTCTGGAAAAACAGATCGGCAAAACAGTGGAGGCATACGTAGACCATGTGGTCTTTAAAACCAAACACGTCGACTCTCTAATAGACGACTTGAGGCTCACGTTCGTCAACCTACGAACATACGACATCAAGCTCAATCCGGAAAAATGCGTTTTCGGCGTAGCAGATGGAAAGCTACTGGGCTTCATTGTCTCCAGTAGAGGAATTGAAGCAAATCCAGCCAAAATCCGAGCTTTCTCACAGTTGGCTATCCCAACGGACCTCAAATAAATCCAGAAATTAACCGGATGCATGGCGGCTCTAAGCCGCTTTATCTCCCGCTTAGGAGAAAAGGCATTACCCCTTTATCGCCTCCTTTGGCGCACCGAACACTTCGAGTGGACGGATGCTGCCACAGCCGGATTGGAAGAAATAAAAGCCATACTGTCAACCAACCCAATCCTAGTCGCACCAAACATCGGCGAACCAGTGCTGTTGTACATTGCGGCAACTCATCAGGTTGTGAGCGCAGTGCTCGTCGTCAAATGAGAAACGGACGGACATAAATTCCCCCTTCAAAAGCCGGTATATTATGTTTCCACTGTCCTCACTCCATGCAAATCACGGTACCCACATTATCAAAAGATAGCCTATGCGGTATTCATGGCATCCCAGAAGCTGCGACACTACTTTCAAGAGTGTTCAATTACAGTGGCCTCGGAAGTGCCACTTAATGATATTATAAACAACCGCGACGTCACGGGCCGGATTGCCAAATGGGCCATTGAGCTCCTCCCGTTCGACATAACATACAAACCTCGGCGAGCGATTAAGTCGCAAGTATTGGCCGACTTTGTCGCCGAATGGACGGAAGCCGAACTCCCTAAAGAGTACGGCGCATATTCCAATTGGATCATGCACTTCGACGGCTCGAAAATGCTGGCTGGTCTAGGGGCTGGCGTCGTCCTGACGTCCCCAACCGGAGATATGGTACAATACGTACTCCAGATACTATATACAGACTCCAACAATGCAGCCGAATACGAGGCCCTGCTGCATGGTCTTCGTATGGCAGTTTCCATGGGCATTCGACGCCTAGAGGTGCGTGGGGACTCGAACCTTGCAATATCCCAAATAAATGGAGACTTCGATGCTAAGGATCCAAAAATGGCGGCCTATCGCAACGCCGTCCTCAAGATGTCAGCTCGGTTCGAGGGGCTCGAACTCCACCATGTGGCTCGGGAAAACAATCAGCGTGGATATCCTCGCTCAAGATCGGCGCAAACATGACGCGGTCCCACCCAACATCTTCTTGGAGAGGCTGTTTAAGCCATCGTGGTATGGGAAGGGACACGGTAACAATAGTCGGACCCAGCCACAATGCCCGATACCGAACACTCGACATATTCGGAGGCCCCGCCTTTGAGATAACACCTTCAAATTACGTAATAATGGCCATCATCGCCCGTGGATGTAACCATTCTGGCCTACCTAACTAGGCGGGAACTTCCCGAGGACCAAAATGAGGCACGCTGCATAGTGCGGCGATCTAAATCCTACAGGGTCCATGAGGGAGAGCTTTATAAGAAAAGCACTACCTGAGTCCTTCAAAGGTGCATCTCCGAAGAGGAAGGGCAGAAGCTTCTGGCAGAAATTCACGCCAGACTCGGCGGCCACCACGCTGCAGCCCGGGCCCTTGTAAGCAAGGCCTTTCGTACAGGTTTTTATTGGCCGACAGCCCGGGCAGATGCACAAGACTTGGTACAACGCTGCGTCGGTTTCCAGTTCTTTGCAAATCAAAGCCATATGCCACCTACCGCCCTCCAAACAATCCCCATTACCTGGCCCTTCGCGGTCTGGGGGCTTGACATGGTTGGACCCCTTAAAGGGGGAACCCATAAGAAAAAAATACTTACTGGTCATGGTGGATAAATTCACCAAATGGATAGGACCCAAACCTGTTAAAACGGCCGAATCCGGACCGGTGATAGACTTCATATCCGTGGTTGTACACCGTTATGACGTCCTCCATAGCATCATCACTGACAACGGCACGAACTTCACGACCGATGAGGTAAAGCTCTGGTGCAGCAACATGGGCATTAAGCTCGATTATGCTTCTGTCTATCACCCTCAAACTAACGGTCAAGTCGAGCGAGGAAATGGTCTTATCATGAGCGGCATCAAACCCAGATTAGTGCGGTCCTTAAAGGAATCTAACATGCCTTTGGGTAGAGGAGCTCGACTCCGTACTACGGGGCTGCGGACCACGCGAATCGTACTATCGGATACACACCCTTGTTTATGGTGTGCAGTGCGAGGCGGTTACGCCTGCGACATAATTCATGACTCACCTCGAGTGCGCATGTACGAAGAAAGAGAAGCCGAGCTCGACCGGTAGGACAGTCTGGACACCCTGGAGGAGGAGCGCGACGTGGCAAAAGCCTGTTCCGCATTTTATCAACAACAGGCTCGACGATACCAAATCATAGAAGTATGGGACAAAACTTATAACATTGGCGCGCTAGTTCTACGCTTGCCGGAGAAGAAAAAGACCAAGCTCGAGCCCAAATGGGAAGGTCCCTTCATTATTGACCAAGTTCTGACCGGTGGAGCATACTGCCTGCGGGATGCATCGGATAACCGACTTGAGCCGAACCCATGGAACGCAGCCAGGCTCCGAAGATTCTACGCCTAGTGCCGGACTCTATGTTCGTCTCCTTCCTCTGTCCATTTTTTGCATATACATTATCTATCTTTTCTTTCTCTCTTTCTCCCCTTTTCTTTCTCAAGGCCTTCAAAGGCTAACTTGTGCCTTGCTTGCACTATCATTGACGCTAACCGCTCATTATACAGGGGATTCTTACTGAAGCTTAATTATTTATCTGGGCTTCATGCCCCGCACATGTGTTATTCTTCCGCATGTACCTTTTCTTCGCCATTATATGCATTGATGTGACTTAAGTTTTGGCCAAGCTAGGTTGCCTGGCTCTTGTATTTATGCCCTACGTTCCCGTTAATTCGGCTAAGGCATAAGGGGAGCACCTCTGCGATTGTTACTGCCGGGTCAGCCGGATGTGTACCTCAGACTGGGTGAAGCCGAAAGCTAGCGTTCTTAAGGGAATATTCTGTCGGTGAACAAAAGATGATTTTTATTTATTTTCAATATGTGCCCCCAGATGTTTTTGCCTGCGTCTCTTCTCGCAGTTCGGACATGCACTTTAGGGCATGCGTACCCAGGGAAAGGAACCCTTAACGGAACTATTCTCCCTGGAAGATGTTTCTTACTAACCATGTAATATAACATAACTAGTTGGGTACTTGTCTGTTCAAGCACTAATGACCGCTTACTTTGGTTTCCAAGCATACCCTGGTTTTTATATAAGCGGCGGTATTCGGATACACTCGGACTATCGGGTCCCGAGGTTGAAGCGAAAAGGTCCGCCATGACAAATGATTTACAATCCGGCTAGAAGGCATTATACATGTCACTTTCATTACATAGTCATTTAGACTGACTAAATTCCTCTTCTATACCATCCAACTGGATGTCTAGCCTACAATCCTGTTGGGAATACTTTGCGGCTAATTCTATTTCCCATACACTAAGCTAACGGGGATCTCTTTCGCATCGGGCCCCACAGGTCCGACCTCGGCCATGTGGTTTGGGTCAGCCTTGGTATACCGTGTCTTCACCATGGCCCAGGCTTCCCTGGCACCTTGACGGAAGCTGATATCGTCCATAATCAGAAGCGCCGCCGCGCTCCCTTGAGCTTCTCCACAAGCTCTCCAAGGCCTTCGGCCAGGGAGACGGAGGGCCACAAGGCCTGGGCAATGCCTTGCATCACCTGCCGAACTTGTTCGTGCAGTTGTGAGAGCTCTGGTAGAAGATCACCCGCAGACCCGGGCATCTCATCCACGGGACGACCCATCAGCATACCTACAGACATAACCCTGTTAGCTGGCTTCTTCGCCGAACTCTTTTTAACAAGTTTGCTCAAGAACTTACT
Organism: Aegilops bicornis; assembly: GCA_021605145.1. NCBI lineage: Eukaryota > Viridiplantae > Streptophyta > Magnoliopsida > Poales > Poaceae > Aegilops > Aegilops bicornis. The sequence goes on along the minus strand of CM038670.1, from coordinate 551,606,454 downwards.
GAAAATGTCGCGTCGAAGCCGCTTATTCTCCTTCACGGAGTCCGATAGCTGGGCTCGAACATCCTTTAGTTCCACGCTCAGCTGGGTATTGGCATCCTGGAGATCATTTTTCTCCTGCCTAACTTTTGTAAGCACGCGCTCGCCAGCCTTTAGCTGGCGTACGACATGTTGCTCATTCGGATTCACTCCGGCGTCACCTGCAATATTTATTGTCAGATTTGCAGGCATACCGCACTCTATATGGTACCTATCATTCTTTGAAACAAGTGTTACCAGAGGAGGCCTTCTCGGACTCCTTCACTGCGGCAACTGCGGCCCGTAGCTGGGCCTTGCACTCTTCAAGCTCATGAGACAATTGGGTATTCTTCTCTATAATAACCTGCACAATAAATGATCCTTAAATCAGTTATTCTAACTGTTTCAAGTCTCGAGACTCTTGCTATGTATAATCATCAAAGTTTCTTACCCGTATATCCTTTACATACTGGTCCATGGCTTTGGCGAGACCATTTTGAGCTGCACGGATATACACATCTCCTGAGTTGAAGGCATCAAACGCCTCTTGGGAGAAACAAGCGTCACGGAGTACGGCTCGGCGACGCCTGTGATTCATGGCGCTCTCCACTTCAGAATTCGTAGCGGAGATTTTATCCGCATCCTTTGTAGGAGGAGCATCCGGCGTGCGCCTCGTGTTAGCTTCTGCCTTTGTGTCCGGCCCTGGAGCCCGACTGGTAGAGGCGTGATCAGCGAACTCTTCGGACAAGTCCGTCGAGCGTTCTTCCTTCTAGGAAACACGGGTGTTATTATGTCTTTACAAGACGACAACCACGGAGTGAGGTGTTGCATCATACCTCTGCGCCGGCGTCTCTGTCCGGACCGCCTTCCTTTTTAGCCTGTCCGGCCTTGGAGCCCCTTGTTGGCGAGGTGCCACGGGCTCGGCGTGGCGTCCCGAGGGCCTTCCCTATGAAACACCGTTTGTATACGGTAGGTGAAGTGCATAAAAGGAAATCATTTTCAAAGGTTGGGACTTTGGTCTCATTTACCTGCGAAGCAGGGAGTAGCCCGGGGTAGTCGGCGGTAACGGCCACCATGGCGTCATCGCAGCTCAATTGGTAGAATACCCTGTCAATCAGCTCCACAAATATGTCCGGATCCTCTTTAAGGCCGGGGTCGAGAGACCGTTCAGGATCCTCTGGTTGTGGAGGTGGGCTGTTGATCTCCCTTACAGCTTTACGCAGTTCCTGTGATGAAATGACAAGATAAAATATTTACGGCAAAAATGCGGAAGGGGTGGATATAAAAAGTGGCAGCTTACCCAGCTCGGAGGGTTGTACATGGAGAATCCATCCCGTGGCTTGATGCGGAGGAACTCCTCTTCCTCTCCCTTGTACAAACCGGATAGGATTTTTGCTAAGGCAGCAATAGAGTCCGGCCCCTTACGGCCGCAGCGGGTGGCATCATCTTCCCCGTTGAAATCCCACATAGGGTGGCCTCTATATTGGAGTGGCTGCACCCCCCGCATAATGCATATTGACATAAACTCGGTTATGGTCAGTCCTGATTGAGCCAATATCTTTATCCGGTCCATCAGGTAAAGAACGTCTCTATCATCTTCCTCCTGAGGGCTCCGTGGCCGCGAGCTCAGGCGCTTCTTCAAGGGAGCATTATGAAACTCGGGAAGGCCGATCCGAATAGGATCCAGAAGAGGGACGTCCTCCATATAAAACCACTCTGAAGGCTAGTCTTCGGACGTCTTCTTCGGGGTACCGGATAGGTATCCGGTCCCGGCGATGCGCCACACTTCGGCTCCGCCCACTTGATATATCGATCCCCTCTATGTACGGGGCACAAGGCAGAACAACTTCTTCCACAGTGCGAAATGAGCTTCGCAGCCCAGAAACAGTTTGCAAAGGGCTACGTAACCAGCGATGTGCAGTATGGAGGCAGGGGTGAGGTTGTGCAACTGGAGGCCGTAGAACTCCATGAGCCCTCAGAGAAACGGATGGATCGGAAATCCGAGTCCCCTTAATAAATAAGGGACAAGGCATACCCGCTCTCCCTTAGAGGGGTTCGGATTGCTCTCCGCTTGCTCCCCGCCATTATAGGTGGCGAGCCCGGCTCGAACCGGGACCATATACGCTGGGGGGAGAAATCCCTGGGTCTGTAGCTTCACTAATTGGCTGTGCGGGACAGAACACCTCTCCCAATCTCCGGGCTTGGGGTTGCGGGAGCGAGAGGAGGAGCTGCGCTAGTCGGCCATGCTAGAATGGATTTTTTCGGGCGCGCTCCGATGAGTGCTCGCTGAGGGAGGATGGTGTGGTTTGGATCTGAGAATCCTCGTCTCTTTAAATAGACAGTTCATTCACACAGCAAGGGTGGTAAATGTAAAAACTCCCTGGCTCCTCACATTCGCTTGACACGTGGAAGATGGCCATTATTGGACGCGGAAGCCAAGAAGCGCAACATTTACAAGAAGCCGGACACTATTTAACAAGTACTCAGAGTTTGAAGAAGAACCCGCCTTGCAATGCCGATGACAATCTGCGCGTCGTACTCATCGCCATTGAAGCCTGGTTCAGGGGCCACTGAGGGAGTCCTGGATTAGGGGGTGTTCGGACAGCCGGATAATAACCTTTGGCCGGACCGTTGGACTATGAAGATACAAGATTGGAGACTTCATCCCGTGTCCGGATGGGACTCTCCTTGGCGTGGAAGGCAAGCTTGGCAATACAGATATGTAGATCTCCTTCCTTGTAACCGACTACTGTAACCCTAGCCCCTCGGTGTCTATATAAAGCTGGAGGGTTTAGTTAAATAGGACCAACAACAATCATACCATAGGCTAGCTTCTAGGGTTTAGCCACTTTGATCTCGTGGTAGATCAACTCTTGTAATACTCATATCATCAAGATCAATCAAGCAGGAGTAGGGTTTTACCTCCATCCAGAGGGCCCGAACCTGGGTAAAAGCATCGTGTCCCTTGTCTCCTGTTACCATCCGCCTAGACGCACAGTTCGGGACCCCCTACCCGAGATCCGCCGGTTTTGACACTGACACCTCCTCTTCCAGAGCGCTCTTTGTTGAAAGAAAATAATAAGCGTAAAGTTCATCCTGCGAAGGTGAACAAAGGTGTGAAGAAGCGTGCTCGTGTCGAAGTCAAGATGTCAGATTCAAGAAGATGATATCAAAGTTGATTCTAAAGATGAATTTGCAGTGGTACGTGTTTTGTACTGTATGTTACTAACTAGTTGTACTTGCAATGATTTAATTGTGTCTGGGTTGGTATGCTGGCCAGGCAAGGCTGGTCATTGTTTGCATCAATCGAGGGTGGTACTGATGTTGTTTCAAGAGTTGAACTTGTGCAATCTTTTCTTTTTCCTACTTGCCTTCATATGCTTGTTTTGTTTTCTATATTCATTTATAAGGTGTGGCTTCGTTATTTTCATTTACAGCCTGTTAGCATTATGAGTCCGGTCAAGCCGGTGGGAGGCAATGCCAGAAAAGTTTCCTTGGATAAAGGTGACCAAGGGAAATTGAACTTAACTGTGCAATGTTCGTTGGGAGAGGTTGAAGCTTGTGTTAAATTGCTTGAGAGTCGGCATGTGGCTAGGGTCCATGCAGCTGGTTTTGGTTCTATCTTCAATTGGAGGGTGAAGTCTAACATTTCCCGCCCTCTGATGGGAGTTTTGTACCCGAGGATAGATCCTGATACGATGACTCTTGACATGGGTGAGGCTAATAAGAAGCTTTGCATCACTAGTGATGGTATACACCAATTATTTGGGTTCCCTCGTGGTGGTCGTTCTCCGCCAAGGCCGTCAGAGGATGGATATGATGACGCTCTGATGAAGTTAAGATCGGAGCTTGACATTAGCAGGAACAAAGATATCAAGACAAAGGATTGGAGGAATAAGCTCAAGGTGCTCGTCAAGGATCCTAATAAATATGACCTTGCTCTGAAAGTGTTCTTCATTATTGTGTTTATGAAGGTTGTGTTGCCCGGTGCCGCCCCGCGTGTTTCCAGAGAGGCAACAATGTTTGAGGGTCTCGTCTTTGAGGACACGACTAATATGGATTATTGTCAGTTGATGGTTGATGAGCTTAGAAGGGCTGTTGTCAGGTACCAAGATGGTGTTACCATGGGCAAGGCAATCACAGGCTGTGCTATAGGGCCTGTACTAATGTACCTTGACTGCCTTATCCGTGGCAAGACTGCGGAGCCTGACATGCGAGTCCCCCGCATATGTTTCATGGATCCTGTCAAGCTTTCTTATCTGGTTGATGCGGATTTGATAAAAAAAGGCAATGCAGATCAAAAGACTTGGGTGTTTGGGAAGCTTCCGGTGAGTTTTATTTCTTTCGTGTCTTACAGACCTTTTATTATTTAGGTATAGCTATTTTTGCTGGAGTGAACATGTGTCCGCAGAGTTACCTGTTTAGATTTTGTCATTTCTTAAGCTTTGTGAGGTTTAGGTATGATTTTTAGTACTGTTGTTTCATGTGTGGTTGAACTGAATATCTTTGTTCAACTGTCCTGTCGGTAAATATTAACAAATTGGCACTGACAGTTAAAGATTGATAGTCCTGTTGATTTAAATCTGTTAATATCACGTTTTATTTTTTCCTGTGTGTTGCATTGATTAATTAACTCTTTTTCCCCTTGTTTGTAGTGGAAAACTCAAGAAGAGGTTGTTTTTTTCCGACAGTATAAACGGCCAGTCCTAGAGATGCCATCGTCTCAGGTTCCCAAGTTTTCTTCTCTGTGCGATGAGTTGAGAGATGGCCGTGGTGTTGAGGGTGCTAGATATGTTCCCCCTGGCCCTAGTAATGCTAGTACTTCACAGAGGCAGGGTTTTGTTATTGATGTTGTTGTTTCTGTGTTGGAGTGCGCTGAGCATATTTTAAGTAATGTGTGTTCTGAGCTGCAAAAGGTCCCAACGACAGTTGAGCGTCTGAGATGTATCAATGGTATCCTTCCTGAAGGTCATCAATTTAACGCTGAGGAAGCAGTGGACTATATTGAGATGGAGAGAATTTTTATTGGTGATATGCGTGACGGTGCTGCTGATCTAGTTCAGAGCTCGGTTCGTCTGTTGAACAACATGAAGCGTTTCAAAACTATGCAAGACTCTCGCTGCAAGCCATATGAAGAAAGTGCAAATGTTGTTATCAGGCAGATTGAGCAGGATGAGGCTGCTGCCACCGACAGCAGGGCTGGTGATGGTATTGAGGCTAATGTTTCTGATCACGAAACGAATGACGTTGGCTTGGAGCGCCCTGTTGTTGATGTGAGTCAGTCCTCGGTGTTTGCAATTTTCACTATGTTGTTCTGCTGCCAGTATTGTAGTTGAACTTTCTCATCTTCATATGTTTATTAATTTTTCTTCCATGCAGATTGAGCAGGATGAGGCTGCTGCCACCGACAGCAGGGCTGGTGATGGTGCTGAGGCTAATGTTTCTGATCACCATACGAACGATGTTGGCTTGGAGCACCCTGTTGTTGATGTGAGTCAGTCCTCGGTGTTTGTATGTTTTTACTATGTTGTTCTGCTGTCAGTATTGTAGTTGAACTTCCTGATCTTCATCTGTTTATTAATTTTTTCTTTTCATGCAGGAGACCAGTCATAATGTTGAGGCTGCTGTTGACCGTGGAGTTAATGATCCATCTACTGATAAGTGCAAGGTTATTTTTATGTTTATTGTGTTTATTCATATTTTCTTGAATTTTCATGCGCACCAATGTGCCTTGCTTGTTCATTTTTCTATCCCACACCGTTAAGAGTTTGCAGGTGATACCTACCTTTTTTGTTACTATGGTTTAATTCCTTGTGTTTATTGTTGCTAATAATAGCATTGTTTTTTGCTTCATAACATATGAATCAGGGTCCTGTTGTTGGCGCATTTAGCCTTGTTCGCCTGCTGGTGATGTTGCTTTGAATGTTAGTAGCAGCAAGATCGATGATGTTCCGTGAATGCTTCTAAGGTTTGTTTTTCGTGCACCTCTTGCTAGCTTATTTTTTATTGTTAGTTTTGCTCATATTATTCACTTTTTCTGAATTTTTATTTCTTGGATGACTGATGTTGAGCGTGAGGCTGTCGTTAGTGGTGGAGATGATGCTCGTGGTGTTCCATTGAGTAGTGGGCGCGATGTTGGTACCAAAGTTGCTGATGAGGATGTTGGTGCTGCCAGCATACTTGATGCCAAATTGTCTGGTGTTGGTATTGCTGGGAATGAAAATGTTTCTGATTGTGAAGATTTGCTGCCAGAGAATTTCCCGCCTGGAGGTCTTGATTACGGTGATGCATTGCAAGATGCCTCTAGCATGGAGGAGGTGCCATCCGAGGATGATTATTTACTTCTGTTGATTTCTTCTGGCCCCTTGACGCAGGAGGCGCTCGTGTCGTCCCAGGCTTTTGTTTCTACAGACCCTGAAAGCGCAGCGATATTGGTGTCCTCTCAAGATCTCCCATCGTCAAACCCTGAAACTAGAGGCATATTGGCCTCATCAGAGGAACTACCGTCGTCGTCAAACGCTGATAGTGCAGGTAAGGACTTGTAAATGAGGTGTACTTCTCAATTTTGGCATTTTGGACATGTTCACTTGTAGTGCTTGAACTTATTATTTTTCTTCTTTTTCTGCAAGCAGAAAGTGGTAATGTTGTTAAGGTTGATATGTTTTTCTTCGCTGTTATTTAGGTTGCGCATTTAACCGCATTTAAGCAGTTAGTTTGGGATTTTGCCCATACCATTTTTGTTTCTTTTTCTCTCATATGATTATTGTTGTTATTGTAGTAGTTTTAATTCATGTAATCTTTTGTGTTTTCCTAGTGACAAGTCGATGTTTCGTAATAAAGAATGTGATGCCGGTGTTGGTTCTATTGCTAAAGCGTTTGTCCCCATCGGCATGCTTAACTCCATAAAGGCCGATGTTGTTTTATATTCTCTACGTCAGAAGTACCGAGACACTGACAAGTTGATAGTTCCCAGATGGGTGACGGTCAGTATTTTGCTTTGTAGATAGGATGATAACTTGTTTTGCCAATTTTCTAACTGTTGTTGTTCTTTTTGTACAACAGACCAAGATCCGTGATGGAAATATTGATTCCAATGTGCTAAATTGGTTCACGAGATCGGGTGCTGATGGTTTTGACCAAGTAGGTGAACTTGAACTTTCTGTACTCATGAACTAGAACTTTCCTGTTTTCTTGCAAGTTCGGGAGGTGGGGGAATGAACTTGAGCAGCCTGCTTTTACCCCTGCACTTATGAATGATGTGTGCTTCTTTTTTTGAAGCTGAACTTATTGTCGCAAGGAAATTGAACTGATATGTTTGTTGCAATTTTAGCTTGAGTAGCATATATTTTTTGTAGTGTTTTGCTTACTCAATTAGAACTTATGATTATCTTATTTTTGTTTGTAGTTCTGAATTTCAATTTCCTTGTTTTATTTTGTTGTTTGGAGGCTGAATTTTTTGTTTCATTATGATTTGTTAAATTCATTTTTCCTTTGCGATTTTTTTGTCAGCTTCTTTTCCGTACTTTTGATCCGCCGTCATTTGCAGCTACCACGAAGCCTAGTGAAGAATCTGGGCATTGGTGCTTGATTGTTCTGAATTTGAGGTTCCGTCGTTTTGAGTGTCTTGATTCACTGCGCGATGAAACCTGGAGTGATGCAGTTAGATTCTTAAGGACTATGACAGATAACATAAAGAAGCTTTGAAGGGAGTCCAGCGTAGACAGGGCCAAACCGTTCTCGCCAGTTCATATTGATGGTTTCTCTTGCGAGTTTGTGCGGGTGCCGCAGCAGAAAAACACGTGAGTATCCGTTTTTAATGAGTTTTTGTTAGTTGTTTTTGTTGCTGGCAGGGTGGTGTTCCTGTATTTTCAGATATGTGATGTACACTTTTGTATTTGTTCTGTTAACATGCATGATTGTGGATTCTTTATGCTACAAAGCTTCAAGACCTATCATTGCCGGGAGGATGGTGTGATTGAAATGTTGGATTATAGCCATGAAGATATTCTTGACATTAGGAAGAATTTCCAGTATACCTGCGCAACTAGTGAATTGTTTGATGTTGACTTCCGTGGTTTGTTTGGCATCGAACCATGTACGTAATGCATGACCTTTTGTAATTTTTTGCAGCTTGTACTTCTTGATTGGTACTGTCATGAAATATGTATTTGAACTTTACCGTTGATGCAGTCTTTCATTTTTTTTATTTTTGCAGGTGAGTGGCTGGATCTTGATGAGCATGACTACATGATCTTTGGCAGCCAGTTCTCAGAGCTCGAGCGCGTATCTATTGATCTTAGCCAGGGGCATTCTACAGAAAAGACAAGGTCTGGTGTTATTAAGGGGCGGTTGGGAGCTTTGAAAGGTTCTACGGCTGCTTGTGCAGAGAGCCCCTCTACACCGAAGAATCCCATTGTGGAATTGATAGACAACGATGATGATGCGTTTGACAAGATTGCTGGCATGGGAAGAGTCACTGTGAGCGCCGCCGCCAAGGGTTTATCCCCACTTGCTGGAATAGTGGCCCGTAGAGCTAGTGGTGCTAGGAAGGATCCTGCTTTGGATTCTGGCAATGTTACAAGCATGAAGCGTGCACCCAAAGCTCCTATAAAGTTTTGCTCCCCTGTACAGCAGCTTCACCCTCATAAATTCCCTCACCTGGACAAGGCTCACAAGTTGTATAATATGTTGCTTAGCAATGAACCATGTGAGAAGTATGCCGAGTGAGTATCTCTCATTACGTTTCCTCTTCTTTTCCTCTGTTGTTTGTAACTGCTAGATAAATATGACCTGAATTACATTTTTATACAACTTGAACTGCTATGAATGCCTTATCTTGCTTCCCCTGCTTTTTTGTTCTTGTGTGTGCTGCAGGAATACATTCTCAATGATAACTCAGCCTGATGATAGTGTAACTAGCTTCACTGGAAAACGCATCTGGGAAGTTTTTGCACCTGGGCAAATGATGGAGGGCGATGTAATGGACTTCCTCATTGATGATTGGAAGAAATATCCCGAGAGAAATGTTGATTTTGCGTCTGGGAAAAGGGTATTGCTGAGTCCATATTTCATCATGGTAATCAATCAGATCCTTTGTTTCTGTTAAACAAGACTGCCTATTGTTTTACGAGTTTTGATAATACTTTGCTTGTTGATCCTTTTCTCCTGTTTATTTCTTTTTTGGCTTTTTTGCAGGTTGTGCTTGACTGTACGTTTTATGGTGATGAAAATAAAGCGTTTAATGTCGAGAGTGCAGCGAGAGATTTCAAGAGCTATGTCAAAGAAAAGGAAGACTTGCTTACTGCCGACCTTGTGAGTTCTACTAGCTGATTTTTGGTTTTAATTGTTTGTTGTCATGCTGGTTTTTATTTTGAATATTTAACATCTCTTTTTTGGTCATTTGTTTTTAGATCATGATGCCTCTATTCAAGCCTATGATTTTAGCAAAGGATAAGAAAGTGAACCACTTTTCCTTATATGTCATGAATCGCATCAAGTAGCGTTGACATCCTTGACTCTTTACCTTATCCGAAGAACCATCGTCCTTCAAAGAACACCTATCATAAAGACTGCGAGAAGATTGTGAGTGACATTTATTATCTGTACTGGATTAATTTTTCCACGTCTTTGTTTCTGCTTTTCTGAGACCTGAAAATGTGTGGTTTCTTTTATTTTTTTACAGATCTCTAGGATGGTCCAAGTAATGAAGGCTCTTTATGGTGATGCTCAGTACAATGCAAGCAAGTAGCCCAAATGGGATCTTTTTGCAAAGAAACCAATGTTTGTGAAGGTTCCACTTCAAGGGGCGAATGAATGTGGCCATTATACTCTGAAGTATGCAGGATCCTATGTTGGTGAAAATATCATTGGGAACATTCGAGATAATGATGTGGGTTCTAGTTGAGCTTTTCACTTTTCTGTGTCATGATTTTTGATAAATGTTTTATTGTTTTGCAGCCTCGTATCGTTGATTGGAATGCTGAGGATCTATATAGAGTTGTGTTCAACCGGAATAACCAGCTTCTGGTGACGGAGCTTCCCAAGGAGTTTCAGCCTTTGGCTCCTGGCGCATAGAAGAAATGGTCATCATTCGCGTAGTGAAACGGATAGTTGTGTGATATATCTCTTGAAAGCATTGTAGGCTTTTGATTGTAGTGTTTGGATGTCTTGTCAAGTACCATGTAATTACTGGTATATTTTTGTGTTGTGTTTAAGTGTGGCACAATGTTTAACAATCTTTATTTCCCTGATGATAGTGTGGTTGAATAGCTGTTTTCACTTGTGTATGTTTCATTGGGAATTCGTTTTGGTTAAGTTCTATTTTTGTCTTTGAAGTCTTGTAAACTAGTTGAACTGAAAACACGCTTTTCCCAAGTTCATTACGAGTTGTTGGCCGAAAAGTGAGATTTATTTTATTTTCATCTGTCCCAACCTAGGTTGGACCTTTATAGTTTCTGTACTTCTTTTCTTGTACTTATAGTATAGTTATGTTAGTCTTGAATTGTAATGTCGTTCAACGTAAGGCTTTTAAAATTTGGTGTCACGATGGCACTTGTGGATCTAGCGTGAGTGGAGTGACGCTTCCTTGTTATGTAGAACTTATTTCATATAATGTATTAGAATTGAAGATTTTTTTGGGATTGAAATTATTTACGACCAAGTTGCTACGTGATCTCTAGCCAGCTTTTATTTAAGTATAAGAACTTTAGCAAAATTTGAGAGCCAAATTTTGTTTGAACTTCTTGAATTTTAGTAGTTGAACTTCATAGTAAAAATTAAAGCACTGGTTTAAATTAGCTACATTTAAGAGATAGACGTATAAAGTTCATAATGACTTCACTAGTCAATGTGGGCTGATGCTTCTATTGTTTGTTTTTTGTTAATTTTTGTCCTTTTTTTAACTGTAACCTATTTGGTTGAGTCTTGACCTTCTTTCTCAAGGCATTAATTGGTATCATCATAGCACTTACCAAATAAACTAAGTTGTACTAAGATTTCAATTGTTCTGGTACTTTGATCAGTTTATTTTGTTGTGTTGTTTGAAGCTAGTGCCTCACTGGTCAATGTGGGCTGATGCTTCTGTTGTCTTTCTTATGATTTTTCTCTTTGGTCGAACTGATATCTTTTTTATTTAGTTTTGGCCTTCTTTTTTCTAGGCTGTGGTTCTTCTCAAGGCAATGTTTGGTATGATCATAGTACTTGCCTTATAGACTAAGTTGTACTGACATTTCAGTTGTACTATTACTGTTATTCTTTAGTGTGTCAATGTTTTATGGAATGTGAACTGAAGCTTCCCGTTCCTTTTTATATTTTGTAGAATGAATGTACCGTTTGTTCAAGTGTACCAGAACTCTTAGTCCTAGCATTCTGGTGACTAGGAAATAAGTACTGATTGTTCTTTGCTTTTCCCGTTGCAGTACTCAGTAAATTTCTAACTACTATTAGCACGATGTTGTTAGTAGTGAATGTTGACCTCGGCTGAAACTTAGTCTTTTTAGTGTTCTTCTTAAACTAAAAACTGATTTCTTAGTGTGATTGTACTACCGTAAATGTCTAAGCTGTACTGAGCGTCCAATTCTACTATTTGTTGTTGTCCTTAGTTAGTCTGCCACTGTTTTTGTTTTGTTGTGAAAATATCCATGTGCGATTTTTGTTTCTGCATGACTAGTGCTGCGTGGCAGCCATCAAGTTTCAACTTCAACCTACTTCAACTTCAAATGATGGATGAACAAAATAGGAAGCTAGCAAACTTGTTGAAAGACATAAGCAAACGATGTACATGATAGACATAGGCAAACTTGTTCAAACCCTGACACACATAACATAAGGTAGCTGGTTCAACATAACAAAAGCAAACTACAAATCTGAAACAACAATATTAAGGACAGGCAGAAGTGCGAGCAACACGAATGCAAACTTTCATGCATCTTCATCCCGCGAAGTTGCAGTGATAGTAGGGGTCAGCCTCCTGCTCTTTTTAAATATCCCAACCTGTCACGATGTTTTCAATTGTCTTCCATGACTTGTACATGTCGTACGCATCTACTCTTGCGTACGTGATGAGGTTGTCTAGCAACGGGCTGGTCCCCCACAGTTTGTGTTCTCCCTTGTCCATCTTCTTCTTCATGCCGGTGTAGAATGGGTGGATTACGTCGCCTGCAACATCGGCCAAGGATTCGTAGTATTTGCTGGTCTTTGGATCTTTCCACTTCCGCTGCATGTCAATGAAGTTGTTGGGGTTGATCTCCAAACTAGACTTGTTCAGCATCCGCTTGTCACCTCCAATGCTGAAACCGACAAATGTGTACAATTTCTCCTCCTGCAGGAAGTCTTTGAGGCGCTTGGGCACGGAAGGGGTGAGACACACATTTAAATATTAGTCTTCTTTTTTGAAGATTTAATTCTTCTGCTTTTTGGTTTTGGAAGTGATAATCCATGAGGTAGATGCTTATATAGTATAAGTCATGGATGAATGTAGTCCAGAAACTAGTACACAAAGTCCTGAAATTAAATTCAACTACACCATGTTATTTTTCTTTTTTCTCTCTTCAGTGCTTCACCAAACTGAAGAATCATTTTACGAGACTGAATGATATATGTGGTGCTTGATTCAAGATTAGTTTTCTTTTTTGTTGAATAAAAGACCTATACCAGTGCTTGATACATCTTTGTGCATCAATTCTATATCAAGTTCAGAAATTAATTTGAGAAACATGTGCATCAAGATATGGACCTATACCACTTCACCAAACATATTTTAATACATCAATTGTATAAACTATACTAGTGCATCAAGATCAGAATCTATGCTAGCACATCAAGTTCAGAAATTAATTTGGTGGATCAAGTTCAGAATTGTATAATTTTTTTTCAGATGCTAATCTGGTGAAACAATCCACTTCAGAGTTTCAGAAATGCATGTAACTTGAGAAACATGTACTCGTGCATCCACTTCACAAACTATAGTAGTTCATCTAGTTGGGAAACTAGTTTAATGAAGTTTTTAGTGAGTAGTACTAGTACAACAGATGAATGAACAGTAGTATGGGTTACCATTTTGTGGCTGCTGCGATGTGGTACACCAAGTAGAGTTCTTTGATGCACAACTGCAGGACTGCCGCCATCTGTGGAGGTTCATCGTCGCTGGTGAACTCCACATCAACTCTGATGAAGCTCGGATACAAGCCGCCGCCCTTCATCCTGAGCCTGCTCATAACCTTGTCGGCCTTGTCTGGTTCGCTGGTGCAGACGATCTCCAGCGTCTCTTTGCTGTGGAGCTCAACCCCTGTGAGGGTTCTCGTGTATTGGCGCTTCTCGCCGGGGACGTGAACGTCGACGAGGTTGCTCTTGTCCGACGGCTCGCCATGATGACGCTTGGCGGACGGTTCCTCCGCCATCGCCTTCCTCCGGCGACTGTGGGCTTGGGAGAGAGAGTTTGTGGTTTGTGTGCAGTGGAGATTGAAGCGACAATCGTGGTTTCTGGCAATGAGGCAGAGATGGAAGACAATGGGGTATTTTGTAGTGCGTCGATGGGGATGTGTGGGAGGCGGTTCGTCGGGGGCGTGGGTGTGGTAGTCGTGGGGGTCCCCGTTTGTAGTCCCTTGTGGCAACCGCTCAGTGGTTGCCACGGGTGGTGGCGTGGAAGAACTAACCGTCCTAGTCAAATGGTTTTTACTGCTGCACTGACTTGTCTTGTCAAGCTGTACTTATGACCTGCTAAAACCCAGTTGCACGTCTCAGGGGTGGTGATTATGGCATTTTGGACTGTTTAGGTGACGTATGCTTTATGATGTTTTTCCGTGTGGATGTTAAGTATTGTTTTTCCACTGAAGTCTTATAGACTAGTTTATCTCAAAACGTTTTTCAGTGCCCTCGGAGTTGTTCCTCAAAACCGGTACTTATTTTATTTTCATTTGTGCTTACCTAAGTTAGGCATTTATAGTTTTGTATTCTCATTTTAGTGCACTTATGGTTTAGTGCTATGTGAACTGAAATGTAATTTCATACAACGTGCAGTTTTGAAATTTGGTGTCACAGTGGTGTGAGTGGCCTGACTAATCCTGCTTTTTTAGTACTGATGTCATATGTATGTTGAACTGAGTTTTTTTTTCGTTTTTTGGGTGGTTTGGGGGATTGAGATTATTTTACGTACAGATCGTTCGTTGAGGTGTGTAATGATTTTATATAAATTAGAAATTTAGCAGAATTGAAAAATAAATTCTATTTGAACTTCTTGCATTTTAGTAGTTGAAGTAGCCAGAATTTATATAAATAAGAAATTTAGCATAATTGACAAACATTATATACTTGAACTTATTATTTTAGTAGTTGAACTTGTCAAAATTTATATAAATAAAAAATTTAGCATAATTGACAAACATTATATGTTTTGAACTTTTTGCATTTTAGTAGTTGAACTTGTCAGATTTTATATTAATAAGAATTTAGCATAATTGACAAACATTATATGTTTTGAACTTTTTTCATTGTAGTAGTTGAACTTGTGAGATTTTATATAAATAAGAAATTTAGCATAATTGACAAACATTATATGTTCGAACTTTTTGCATTTTAGTAGTTGAACTTGAAAGTAATATTTAATTCGGTTTTTAAAATTATGTACATTTAACAGAAAGGCTATTAAGTTCTCTTCTTTTTAGAGGTTCATTGTTTTTGTATCATATTTTCTCCTTTTTTATCATCTGTGGTGCAGAGCTAAAATTATTTTTATTTTTATTTTTCGTATTTAAAGTTATTGCCTGCGAACTAGTATTTGAATTTATATATTTTCAGTTTCGAACATTTTTCTTGTAGTTTATATTTCTTTGCCTCGCCCTCTGGTTTGTTTAACTGGGCTTATTGGTGGGGTGTTTGTAAACGATGCAGGCTATTGGGCCGTTTTCCGGCCCAGATAGCTCGTCCGCGCGGCTGTGCAGTGCGGCGTGCGCATGCGCTCTGGGTTTAGTCCCACCTCGCTAGTCGAGGGGGCTCCGGACCTGTTTATAAGCGCAGCCGAGGCTCACTGGTCGAACTCCTCTGAATACTTACCTGAGCACTTATACACGGCACTCGCTCTCTCTCATGACATGTGGGCCCTAATCGGTGGGCCCTGCGTTGTGCGGATTACTAGAGGTTCGCCTATGGGCTCGAGTTCAAGTATTTAGCAGCGTCAAGGCCTGCGCCTGACCTTGGGCGGTCATTTTTTTGTTTTTTTGTTTGTTTGAATATAGTACTTGACTCCACCAGTAACTTGGACTGAAACTTTTTGTTCTAGTTCTTGCTGGTTTTGTGTAAGTGTAATTCATGATGTACTTGCGTGTAGACTAAGTTGTACTAATAGTCCATTCATAGTAGCGCTTACGGACTGATGCTTCTATGTACTTTTTATTGTAGTATGTATGTACTGTCCGATCAAGTGTACTAGTACTGTCATTCTTAATCTGCAAGTGACCAACATAAGTGTGTGCTGATGCTTCTTAACCTTTTCTGTGTGTAGTACTTGTTAATTTTCTAGCAGCTACATATGAATGAGAACACTACATGAAGTACTAAACATTTTTGCTTCAACTTTTGAAGCATTGTTAAGCAACTCAAATTATGCTGATTGTTCTCGATGTTATGTTTTCTATACAATACTGAATCGAAACTAGACATGGAACAACGTTGTGTGATTAGTTGCATCATAACTAGTACTTTAGAGCAGCCACAAAGTTCCATTCAGAAGCTACTTTTGAATTTGAAATGATGGATTAACAACATATGAAGCTACCAAACTTATATAATGAGATAAGCAAAACATTTTACTTGATGACATAAGTAAACTTGTTAAACCATGACAAGCATGACATAATCACACTGGTTCAACCCAATAAGAGCAAACTACTAATTTGAAACAACAAGATAAAAGGCAAGCACAAGCGGAAGTAAAACCAAGGCAGGCTCTGATGTATCTTCATCCCATATAGGGGCAATAGGGGTGGTCATAGAATTTCACAGCCTCCCGCTCTTTTGCAAATTCCGGACCATCTGTGATGTAGTCGATCATGCTCCATGACTTGTACATGGCGTACGCATCTACTCCTACATACTCGATGAGGTTGTCTGGCACCGGGCTGGTCCCCCACAGTTTGTAGTCTTCCTGCGTGTTGATGTTATTCTTCATGACTTTGTAGAATGGATGGATGACGCTGGCTACAACATCAGTCAAGGAGTCGTACTCTTTTCCGGTGTATGGAACTCTCCACTTGCGCTAAATGTCGATGAACTTGTTGGGGTCGATCTCCAAACCAGACAACTTCAGCTTCTCTTTGTCGCTTTCAATGCTGAAACCGGAAAATGTGAAAAACGTCTCATGCTGCAGTAACTCGTTTAGGCGCTTGGGCTTGCAAGGGGAGATACATTTTTGAAAATTAGCATTACTTTGATGTTTGAATTATTCATTTTTGTTTTGTTTTACAAGCGATGAATCCATGAAGTAGATGTTTATGTAGCATAAATAATGGATGAATGTACTTCAAAAACTAGTAAACAAAGTTCTGAAATTAAATTAAGTACATCATGTTATTCTTCTTTTTGGATTATACATAGTTTCAGTCAATGTTGTATGTTCTGCTTTGGCACTAGTTCAGTTTACTTTTGTTGAATAGGATAACACATAAACAGTGCTTCACCAAGTCCTTAGTTTATTTTCTTATGAAAATAACATTAGATCATATTCAAAAAATACTTCACTACATCAAGTTCAGAAACATCTTTTTAATACGAGTACATAAACTGCACTATTGGATCAAGTTCAGAAACTACACTAGTCGATCAACTTCAGAAATTAATCTTCCACAAGATTTTCCAAATAGTAATCCAGTGCATCAGGTTCAAAAACACATTTATAGTGTATCTACTTGAGAAAATGTAGTAGTGTATCCACTTTTCACAAACCACACTAGTACATCTAGTTGGGAAACAGGTCTGATGAAATTTTCAGGATACAGTACTAATAAAACAGATAAACCAAACAGGGCAAATGAGTAGTATGGCTCACCATTTTGTGGCCGCTGCGATGTGGTACACCAAGCAGAGCTCGTCGACGCACAACTGCAGGATTGCTGCCATCTGGGGAGGTTCATCTTTGTTTGTGTAGTGCACACCAACACCGATGATCCTACGACGCATGCCGCCAAGCTTCCTCCAGAGCCTGGAGATCACCTCGTCGGCCTTGTCTGGTTCGCTAGTGCAGACGATCTCCAACGTCTCCTTGCCGTGTAGCTCAACCCCTGTGAGTGTTTTGGTGTACTCGCTCTTCTCGCCGGGGACGTGAACGTCGACGAGGTTGCTTCTCTTGTCCGACGGCTCGCCTTGATGACGTTTGGCGGACGGTTCCTCCGCCATCGCCCTCCTCCGGCGGCTGTGGGCTTGTGAGAGAGAAGTTTGTGGTTTGTGTCTAGTGGAGATGGAAGCGACAATGGTGGTTTGTGGGAATGAGGGAGAGATGGAAGAGAATGGGTTTTTTTGCAGTGCGTCGATGGGGATTTGTGGGAGGCGGTTCGTCGGGGGCGTGGGTGTAGTGGGTGTAGTGGCGTGGGGTCGCTGTTTGCAGTCCCTTGTGGCAACCACTCAGTGGGTGGCGCGGGTGGTGGCCTGGAAGAACTAACCGTCCAAGTCAAATGGTTTTTACTACTGCACTGACTAGTTTGGACATTTTTTGTGATTTTTCGGGGTTCGTTTGGACATTTTTATGCATTAAGGGAGTTTTGAATGCATTTATGTGCATAATTCAAATTTGAACTACATGCACATGCTCCAGTGCATATAAATTGGTTCAAAAATCAATTCTTTGTCCTTGGGTGCTTGCTTAGGTCCCATGCAAGAAATGGGAATGAATGTCAAACACCCTACCACCGTCACTCAGCCGCAAACATTGAGATACCTGGTTTTTAAATTCTAGTAAATCCGAAAATCTTCTGAAAATCATGAAACTTGGCATGCTATCATGGAGCGGCATCAACATGGCGGGTAAAGTTTTTGTCCCATTTGGGGCATGTTTGGGTATATGCTTCTCACAAACTAGAGCGTCTCACAACAAGCATGACGGTTTCGGTAGGGAACACCCCAACTTTGGGGACGAAACGATATCCATTGCCTCTAACTGCTTTCAAATTTTATCTCGTGTCAACATAGAACAACAAGAGTGTTGTGTTATTTTTTATGATTTTTCGGGGTTCGTTTGGACATTATTATGCATTAAGTGAGTTTTCAATGCATTTGTGTGCATAATTCAAATTTGAACTACATGCATATGCTCCGGTGCATATAAATTGGTTCAAAAATCAAATCTTTGTCCTTGGGTGCATGCTTAGGTCCCATGCAAGAAATGGGAATCAATGTCAAACACCCTGCCACCGTCACTCGGCCGCAAACATTGAGATACATGGTTTCTAAATTCTAGTAAATCCAAAACTCTTTTGAAATTCATGAAACTTGGCATGTTATCATGGAGCTGCATCAACATGGTGTGGTAAAGTTTGTGTCCCATTTGGGGCAGGTTTGGGTATATGCTTATCACAAGCCAGAGCTTCTCACAACAAGCATGATGGTTTCGGCAGGGAAGGCCCCAACTTTGGGGACGAAACGATATTCATTGCCTCTAATTGCTTTCAAAACATTTCTCGTGTCAACATAGAACAACATGAGTGTTGTGTTATTTTTTCTGATTTTTCGGGGTTCGTTTGGACATTTTTATGCATTAAGTGAGTTTTCAATGCATTTATGTGCATAATTCAAATTTGAACAACATGCACATGCTCCCGTGCATATAATTGGTTGAAAAATCAAATCTTTGTCCTTGGGTGCATGCTTAGGTCCCATGCAAGAAATTGGAATGAATTGTTGTTGCCGCTCTCCCTCTCTCTCACTCAAGACTAGACGTAGAAGAAGGAATAAGGTACACTGGAGTTTCACCCGGCCGAACACAGCCACGTTTTTTTCCTTTCAGAGCACAAAAATCAACGACTGCATCGTCCAATCTTTATACAAGAGTTAACGCAACACCCACGCATGCATGATCCACACGAACGCATGCTGCCCACCTTGCTCCGGCTGCGCGCTCTGATCCGCTCGGCCCGCCCACGTCCACGCACGATGCGGGACTCCCCAACAGCTCCATGCATCCATGCATCCATGCATGCACGTTACACACACACGCTACACATCTAGCTAGCTACACTAACGGCCGCACGCACGATGCTGTAACGCCCCGGATTCGATGCGCCAGGTGTCCGTCAGTTATTCGCCGTCGTTGCCATGTCATGTGCTTGCGTGTCGCACTTTGCCATGTCATCATCTGAATTTCATATCATGTCATCATGTGCATTTCATTTTGCATACGTGTTCGTCTCATGCATCCGAGTATTTTCCCCGTTGTCCGTTTTGCAATCCGGCACTCCTATGTCTCCCGGCGCCCCCTTCTGCCTCTTTTCGTGTGTGGGTATTAAATGTTCTCGGAATGGACCGAGGTTTGCCAAGTGGCCTTGGTATAGCACCGGTAGACCGCCTGTCAAGTTTCGGGTCATTTGGAGTCCGTTTGATACTCCAACGGTTAACCGGGTAACCGTAAAGCCTCTTTTGTGTGCAGCCCAACACCCCTTCCAAAGTGGCCCCAAACCCAGCAAACTCCCCTCCATGCTCTTGCTCGTTCGATCACGATCGTGTGGGCGAAAACCGCACTCCATTTGGAGTCTCCTAGCTCCCTCTACCTATATATATGTGCACCCCCCGGATTTTTCGCGCAGACCAAACCCTAGCCCCGCTCTCCTCGCGCCGCCGGACATGTCCGCCCGTAGCCGGACGCATCCACCGCCGCCCAGCCATGTCGTCCGGCCAATAGGAAGCCGCCACCTCAGCTCCCGCCGCCGCGCCCGGCGAATCCCGACGCGCCACGTTGCCCCGCCGCCGTCTCCACCGCGCCAGTTCGCGGGCGGATCGGGCCTGAGGCCCATCCCGCCGCCGCCACGACCCACGGACGCTGCCCGCCCGCTGGCGCTACCGTCCGGCGCGCCGCATGCCGGATCCCGCCGCGCCACTCCGTGACCACTTCACCTCAGCGCCGGCGTCGCCGCCAGCGGCAGCGAGTGCGTGCGCCCGCTCCTATCGCCCCCCTCGCGCCGCACCTTGCTGCTCCTCCGCCTCCATCGACCGTCACGGCCGCCGCCGCCGCCATGGCGCGCCGCTCGCCGGAGCAGCGCCTCCTTCGCCCCGCGCCGGTCCCCTCCGGTCCGGATCCGGTGGGATCCGGCCGGATCTCGCTTCGCCCGGCCTCCTCCGCCCCTCTCCGACCTCCGGCCGCTGTTCTCCCTCTTCTCCGGCCATCCCCGAGCTCACTCCGGCGAGATCTCCGGCCAACATCGAAATCCGTGCGGACCCCGATTGTTGACCCCGAGGTCCCTGGATTTTTGCATTATCATGCCATGTTCATCGCATCATTACTTGCTGCATACTGCTCCGTTTCGTGCGTGTAATATGTCAAGTTGTTCGCCTCGACGAGTACATCATTTCGTTCCATTGCATCATGTTAATTTGTGGTCATCTTGATGCCTGAATTATCGTTGCAAGAGTGCTATATGATGTTAATCTGCTGAAACTGTTAAAACTTGGTGATGTCATTTTTTTTGCATTTGATGTGTGCATCCTATGAGCATGAGCTCTACATGTGTTTTGTACTATGTCATGCCATCTTCACAGTGGTGCCATCCATGTATTTTTGTGATTCCTGTAGTGAGTGCATCAAGCTTGTTAAGTAGGGTACTTGTTGTTGCTGTTTTGCATGTCTGAATCTGCTATATCATGATGCTATGTTAACCTGCTTCTACAAGTCATTCTATGCATAATCTGGAGATGTTCACTAAGGATGTTTTGTTATACATGTTATGCTCTATCCATCCATGCCCCTGGTTGCATTTATAGCTTGCTTTTTCTTGTTGTAATCTTTCTCTAAAGTTGCTAAATAATGTTGCTGTCAGCCTGTTAACATTAAGTTCAATTTTGCCATGAGCTTTGCTAGTGATCCATGCACCCTATGAACTTGCTCTTGCCATGCTTAGCTTCATAATTATGTCTTCGTACTGTTGGTTGCCTTGCCATGCCATGTATTGCCCTGTGGTGAGTGGTTCAAGCTCATCAACATGCCTACTTATTGTTGTTCCTGCCATGTATGCATCTGTCATAACTTGCGATGTTTACATGTGTGCCATCATATTTTCTGATCCTTTTTGGCTCATGGTCAGTAAGGGACTTTTGTTCTATGCATTTAGTAGATTCATGCCACGCCTTTGTTTTCCATGATAAGGTCCTGTAACATGTTGTTTGATAGCTTTAAACATTGCAACCTGATGTTATTTTCTGCAAAGTCTGAAACTGTTATTATTTGCAATCTTGCCATGTGTTTTTGAGAATTTTCTAGTGATTTCTGGAGATAGCTCAGTGTTCATGTTTTATCATGCTTTACCTATACATCATGCCCATGCCTTTTGTTCTCATGTTAAGATGCTGTAGCTTGTTGTTTTGATGCTTGCAATATGCCTAGTTGCTGTTTTGGACAGCTTGTCCTTTAAACTTGTATAGGGTGTGTTGAACTGCTGTTCTGCTTTTGTGTGTGCTCTATATGAAACTTGCTTAGAATTGCATGTAGTTTCATATTATCATGTTGCATCCTTGTGTTTAGGTGTTTGCTTGATGTTTGAATGCATTTTGCATCAATGCCATGTCTAACTTGTTTTGCTCATATCTTCTAGTTCGTAGCTCCGAATCTAATGAACTTTATATGTAACTTGACTAGAATTTCATGTAGATCATCGTGGTGCATCTTAACTTGCTGTTTAACAACTTGAACATAAAGTTATTCAGATCTGGACCAATTTCGAAATTTGCATATGAGCACTTACCGGAGTTGTTCTATGTTGTTTCCGGCCTCATTTAAACTTGCTTTGATGTGTTGTTCTTGTTTGCATCATCTCTTGCCATGAGTAGCTTCATGTAGTCTTGTCATGCATCATGCTTGTTGTGCATCATGTCTTGTCTATGTGTGGTGTGTTTATCATGTTGTGTGCTTATTCTCGATAGTTCCCGTTTCGTTGCGATCGTGAGGATTCGCTCGCTCACGCTTGGTTCGCCTTCGTGGCTTCATCTTCTTCATGGACTCGTTCTTCTTCCTTGCGGGATTTCAGGCAAGATGACCGCTACCCTGGATCTCACTACTATCATTGCTATGCTAGTTGCTTCGTTCTATCGCTATGCTGCGCTACCTATCACTTGCTGCTCAATCCTCCCAATTTGCCATGAACCTCTAACCTTTTGCACCCTTCCTAGCAAACCATTGTTTGGCTATGTTACCGCTTTGCTCAGCCCTCTTATAGCGTTGCTAGTTGCAGGTGAAGTTGAAGATTGCTCCATGGCGGACATGATTTTGGTTGGGATATCACAATATATCTTATTTAATTAATGCATCTATATACTTGGTAAATGGTGGAAGGCTCGGCCTTATGCCTGGTGTTTTGTTCCACTCTTGCCGCCTCTAGTTTCCGGCCATATCGGTATTATGTTCCCGGATTTTGCGTCCCTAACGGTTGGGTGATTTATGGGACCCCTTGACAGTTCGCTTTGAATAAGACTCCTCCAAAGAAGGCCCAACCTTGGTATTACCATTTGCCTCACCACCACCTACTTTCCCTTGGGAGTAATTAACCCAAGGGTCATCTTTATTTAGCCCCCCGGGCCAATGCTTGTATAAGTGTTGGTCCAAACTAGAGCACCGTGCGGGACCATCTCTTGGCAACTTGGGTTACGTCGGTACCTGTACGCTTCGCTTATCCGGTGTTGCCCTGAGAACGAGATATGTCCAGCTCCTATCGGGATTGTCGGCGCATCTGGTCTTGTTTTATTACTGTCGAAATGTCTTGTAGCCGGGATTCCGAGACTGATCGGGTCTTCCCGGGGAGAAGGATTATCCTTCGTTGATCGCGAGAGCTTATCATGGGCTAAGTTGGGACACCCCTGCAGGGTATAAACTTTCGAGAGCCGTGCCCGCGGTTATGTGGCAGATGGGAATTTGTTAATATCCGGTTGTAGTAAACTTGAAGTAAACTCTTCTAAAATACACAAACCGTGTGCGTAACCGTGAGTGTCTCTTTTCGGGGTGGATCGAGAGGAGAACACGGTTTCTGGGTTATGTTTGACGTAAGTAGGAGTTCAGGATCACTTCTTGATCATTACTAGTTGACGACTGCCTTTGCTTCTCTTCTCGCTCTTATTTGCGTATGTTAGCCACCATATATGCTTAGTCGCTGCTGCAACCTCACCACTTACCCCTTCCTTTCCCATTAAGCTTTGCTAGTCTTGATACCCATGGTAATGGGATTGCTGAGTCCTCGTGGCTCACAGATTACTATACCATCAGTTGCAGGTACAGGTTGTGCGATGATCATGACGCGAGAGCGATGTTTGCTTGTATTGGAGTTCTTCTTCTGCTTCTTCGATCAGGGGATAGGTTCTGTGTCGGCAACTGGGCTAGCAGTGGTGGATATTGTTTGAGTTTCTGTTTATGATTCATCCGTAGTCGGATGTTGATCTTGTATGTTGTATTGTTGTATTCATGTGACATTGTATGTTTTGAATGTATCCCCATCTATTATGTAATGTTGATGTAATGATATCCACCTTGCAAAAGCGTTTCAATATGCGGTTCTATCCTTGGTGGGACCTTCGAGTCACTTTAGGATAGTATCGCATATTGGGCGTGACAGATGCACATGCATAGCTATCTACGGCCGCGCTAACACACACAGACACACATCCATGCCACGCTTCCGCTGCGTCCCGCACGTCCCGCGGGCACCCGACGTGCCCGACGAGCCCGACTGCACCAGTCCGTCCCGCATGTCCCGCGCGAATCCGTCGCGCCCGAAGAGCCCGACCACACCAAGCCATGGCTTATTCCAACACACACCCCCTACGCCACGGCCTAGAGGAGTCCGTCGTCGTCAACATTGGCGCCGGCCAAGAGAGCCTGCTCCGCCGGTCCTTTCTGCAGCTCCGCACTCATGGCTGGAAGTGCCTGTGTTTCGTGACTTGTAGCAGCGCCGTGCGTTGCCGCCGCTTCCCCGACGCCACGCTGCACCTGCTGTTGCCGTGCCCGTGCTCCGCCTTTTGCTGCCGCTCTCGCGCCGCCACTACGCCACCGTGAATCGAGCTGTCCGTCCGCCGCTCACCGCTGTCTCGCTGCCGACGCCGAACTCACTTCGCCGAACGCAGCAAGAGCCGCCCGAGCGCTTCGTCGAACGCCATCGTCATCACGTTATGGAACTGCTCGATGCCGGCGACGATGGGGAAGAGCCGATCCGGCACTGTATCCAGCAGCTTCTTGACGAGCGCCGCGTCGCCCAGCGTCTCCCCAAGGATGGCGTACCTCGCAGCCATCGCCGCGAGCCTCCCGCCGTACACGTCGAGCTCCTCGCCGTCCGCCATCTTCAGGCGGTCAAATTCGCCGCGCAGCGTCGCCAGCCTCGCCGCACGGACCCGATCGGTGCCGACGAACCTCACCTGCAGGGAGTCCCATACCTCCCTGGCGGTGAGCTTCGTCGACACCTACAGCAGCACATCCTCTGGCAACGCCCCGAAAAGCAATGCGCGCGCCATCTTGTCCTTCCGCGCGTTCACCACCGCGTCGCCCGGCGCCACCGCCTCCCACACGGTGTGGACGTCGAGGATCGCTTCGCGCTTTGATGGCCTGCATCGTAGTTGTCCGCAGTCAGCATCGGCATCGCCATCGTCGCCGATCCGCCCCACCGCCGCCGTGTGAGACGAGCGCCATGGTCACCGGTGATCGCCCGAACCGAAGCTCTGATACCAATTGTTGTTGCCGCTCTCCCTCTCTCTCACTCAAGACTAGAGGTAGAAGTAGGAATAGGGTACACTGGAGTTTCACCCGGCCAAACACAACCCCTTTTTTACTTTCCAGAGCACAAAACTCAACGACTGCATCGTCGAGTCTTTATACACGAGGTAACGCAACACCCACGCATGCATGATCCACACGAACACACGCTGCCCACATTGCTCCGGCTGCGCGCGCTGATCCGCTCGGCCCGCCCGCGTCCATGCACGACGCGGGACTCCCCAACAGCTCCATGCATCCATGCATCCATGCATGCACGTTACACACACACACGCTACACATCTAGCTAGCTACGCTAACGGCCGCACGCACGATGCACACACATTGCTATCTACGGCCGCGCCAACACACACAGACACACATCCATGACACGCTTCCGCTGCGTCCCGCACGTCCCGCGCGCACCCGACGTGCCCGACAAGCCCGATTGCACCAGTGCGTCCCGCACGTCCTGCGCGAATCCGTCGCGCCCGACGAGCTCGACCACACCAAGCCGTGGCTTATTCCAACATGAATTCAAGCACCCTACCACAGTCACTCGGCCGCAAACATTGAGATACCTAGTTTTTAAATTCTAGTAAATCCAAAACTCGTCAGAAATTGATGAAACTTGGCATGCTATCATGGAGCGGTATCAACATGGCGTGGTAAAGTTTTTGTCCCATTTGGGGCAGGTTTGGGTATATGCTTCTCACAAATCAGAGCTTCTCACAGCAAGCATGATGGTTTCGGTAGGGAATGCCCCAACTTTGGGGACGAAACGATATCCATTACCTCTAATTGCTTTCAAATTTTTCTCGTGTCAACATAGAACAACAGGAGAGTTGTGTTATTTTTTGTGATTTTTAGGGGTTCGTTCGGACATTATTATGCATTAGGTGAGTTTTCAATGCATTTATGTGCATAATTCAAATTTGAACTACATGCACATGCTCCCGTGCATATAAATTGGTTTGAAAATCAAATCTTTGTCCTTGGGTGCATGCTTAGGTCCCATGCAAGAAATGGGAATGAATGTCAAGCACCCTGCCACCGTCACTCGGGCGCAAACATTGAGATACCTGGTTTTTAAATTCTAGTAAATCCAAAACTCTTCAGAAATTCATGAAACTTGGCATGCTATCATGGAGCGGCATCAACATGGCGTGGTAAAGTTTTTATCCCATTTGGGGCGTATTTGGGTATATGCTTCTCACAAACCAGAGCTTCTCACAACAAGCATGATGGTTTCGATAGGGAACACCCCAACTTTGGGGACCAAACGATATCCATTGCCTCTAATTGCTTTCAAATTTTTTTCTCGTGTCAACATAGAACAACAGGAGTGTTGTGTTGTTTTTTGTGAATTTTCGGGGTTCGTTTGGACATTTTTATGCATTAAGAGAGTTTTCAATTCATTTATGTGCATAATTAAAATTTGAACTACACGCACATGCTCCCGTGCATATAAATTGGTTGAAAAATCAAATCTTTGTCCTTGGGTGCATGCTTAGGTCCCATGCAAGAAATGGGAATGAATTTCAAGCACCCTGCCACCGTCACTCGGCCGCGAACATTGAGATACCTAGTTTTCAAATTCTAGTAGATCCAAAACTCGTCTGAAATTCATGAAACTTGGCATGCTATCATGGAGCAGCATCAACATGGTGTGGTAATGTTTTTGTCCCATTTGGGGCAGGTTTGGGTATATGCTTCTCACAAACCAGAGCTTCTCACAACAAGCATGATGGTTTCGGTAGGGAACGCCCCAACTTTGGGGACGAAACGATATCCATTGCCTCTAATTGATTTCAAATTTTTTCTCGTGTCAACATAGAACAACAGGAGTGTTGTGTTATTTTTTGTGATTTTTCGGGGTTCATTTGGACATTTTTATGCATTAAGTGAGTTTTGAATGAATTTATGTGCATAATTCAAATTTCAACTACATGCACATGCTCCCGTGCATATAAATTGGTTGAAAAGTAAAATCTTTGTCCTTGGGTGCATGCTTAGGTCCCATGCAAGAAATGGGAATGAATGTCAAGCACCCTGCCACCGTCACTCCAAGCTGAACATTGAGATACCTGGTTCTTAAATTCTAGTAAATCCAAAACTAATTCGAAATTCATGAAACTTGGCATGCTATCATGGAGCGGCATCAACATGGCGTGGTAAAGTTTTTGTCCCATTTGGGGCAGGTTTGGGTATATGCTTCTCATAAACCAGAGCTTGTCACAACAAGCATGATGGTTTCGATAGGGAACGCCCCAACTTTGGGGGCCAAACGATATCCATTGCCACTAATTGCTTTCAAAAAAATTATCGTGTCAACATAGAACAACAGGAGTGTTGTGTTATTTTTTGTGATTTTTCGGGGTTCGTTTGGACATTTTTATGCATTAAGTGAGTTTTCAATGCATTTATGTGCATAATTCAAATTTGAACTACACGCACATGCTCCCGTGCATATAAATTGGTTGAAAAATCAAATCTTTGTCCTTGGGTGCATGCTTAGGTCCCATGCAAGAAATGGGAATGAATGTCTGATAATTTCCAAAGGTGGAAGTGATATGTATGCACTACTAGGGAAAACCCTATACATAGAACTTTAGCAGCAGCGTGGGTCAAGAAAGCACGCTGGTGCTAATTTGCAGTAGCGCGCCTGAGGTAACCGCGCTGCAGATAAAGATATAGCAGTAGCGTGTCTTGCTGTACACACGTTACTACTAAAATTCCCACGGCTTAGCCCATAAGCTACACATAGTAGTTGCGATCTATGATTTAACCGGCGCTACCGCTATCTTTGTTTGTAGCAGTAGCTTTTAATGTAAACTCGTTGCTGCTAAAGGTTATAAAATTAAGTGGAAAGAAAATTGAAAGGTAATTGAAAATGAAAGAAATAGAATAAGGTGAAAGGAAACAAATAAAATGTGAAGGAAACTAAATGAAAAAGGGAAAAAAGAGAAAGGAGGAGCAGTAGCGTGTATCAAATAACGCCAGAAGCTAATGTAGCAGCAGCGCTTTTCTCGTAACGCCATCGCTACTTCGACTTAACCACGGGCCGGGTCTGGCCCCTTACCCACGCCACACTTTCCCCCAAATCTCTCCACTCTCGCCACCGCCGTCGCCCGTCGGCCGCCGCGCGCTCTCCGCACCCTCTACGCCGCCCCGACCGCCGACCTCAACGCCGCCCCCACCCCCGACCTCAACGCCGCCCCGGACGCTGCCCCAACCCAGATTCAACGCCGCCCCGCCTCGACCTCACCGCCGCCCGGACGCCGCCTCGACCCGCCCGACCCGACCTCGACGCCTGCCCTCCTTCGTCAGTAGGCACCCGAGGTGAGCACGCCCGCCTCCCTCTCCCCTACCTGATCTGCCTAGGGTTTTTTTATATTTTAGTTGCATATTAAGTTTATTTTTATTTATAGTAAGTTTATTTTAGTTGCGTATTAAGAACTAGGTACTAATAGTGTCCCACTACTTAGTTTTGCCATTAGAAGTTACAACTGCTCAAAATGCCATCGATCCGTGAGATGCTTGCTCAAAAATGCCATTAGATATCTAAAAAATGCCACCATCCCGTTAGATGTTTGCTAAAAATGCCATTAGACATTATTATTTTCATGTCAAACCCGTTGACCATGTTATATGACAAAAATAAGTCTAGACCCATATGTCAGTTCCTAAGTGTATCCCTACTTGTCAGGAGTAACCAAGCGAATAATTTCACAGGAAAATAAGAACGTTGTTACGATTAAGTGGGCCCCACACTTTATTGTAGTGAGATAGAGGGAGAGCTGGCATGTTGGTTCATAGGTATTTATGTCACTATAACATAGCAAAAGGGTTTTGAGATCACAATAATGGTATCCGGTGGCATTTTGAGCATGTACCTAACGAAGTGATGGCATTTTTGAGCGCTTGAAATTCCTAGTTGAAAAATTGAGTAGTGAGACACAACCGGTGGTATAAGTGATAAAAACCCTTTTATTTATAGTAAGTTCATTTTTAGTAAGAACTAGTTGAATTAATAGAACTAGTTAGTAAGAACTTGTTGCTATTTTTTAGTTAAAGCAATTTTTCCCGCCTCGACGTGGACGATGCCTATCCCGCATCCTCGTCGTCGAGTCGGCGGAGGATGACACCGCTTGACCAGATCGGCCATGTCCGGGACTGGCTCCGCTGGGTGGTACTGGAGGTACTACTCACCGGGGCGCAGGTTGGTGAGGAGCCACTGTCGTTGACCCGAACCTTCTTTGGTGGCGGTCGCGTGGGCTGTTGACGATCCAGAGGCTTGAGGACTCCATGGAGGTGGTGCGCCACCGTGTCGATGAGGAGGACACGACGTCTGCCGCTACTTGTTTGCGTTGGAGCATGTGTCATTCTCCAATACCGGCAGGTTCTCTGTGGATCTCACCGAGCTACGATCCCGTGATGGTTCCTTCTCTCAGGTGTCCACCGCCACGCCGATACCCGTCGTGTGCTAGGGTTTTAGTTGTATTAGTGATGTTATATGTATGACACTATTCGTGATGTATTAGTGATAATATTCGATGATGTAGGGACACATGAGATGATTTACTTTTGCTTATTGAATGCATGCTAATTTGGGTCCTATAAGATATTTTGAAATGTATATCTTGTGTTGCTCAATATCCAAGTGGCCGGTCATGTTTGCATGTTACACCTCCGAGTGGCCTATGTTTTGCCGGAGTGTTGATTCATTTCCGTTCCGGCAAATTTCAGGCGCTCGATATGTCCTATTTTAGCAAAGGTCATGCCGGATTTTTCCGTGAATTTTGGCATGACTTGTGCCAGAATATGTAGGAAATATCGAGTGCCCCGGATTTGTGTGTTGAGTATCCCGGTAGTTGTCTTCGATCGATTTTCAATTAATGTTTTAACTATGAACATAGGAAATGTCGTGACGATTTAAAAGGATTTCGGTATTTGCAACATACTGCGAAGACGAAGCGGCCTGTGCGACGGAATCTTCCTAGATGATGATATGCGCTCAAAGATCAAGTCGGACGAGAACTTCAAGTGGATACAAGAAGTCATAACGACAAGTCTTTTTTCGTAGCTAAGCATGAAATCTGCTTCATTTGCTTGAACTTATATTTTTTTACTATTCTACTAGCGTATCCCCGCCATGCAAGAGTTTTTGTATTGGATAAGATAGGTTTCGGTCATAATCATGGAGGTAAAGAAAGTTTATTTGAAGACCGAGCATGGTTATATGTTCCATGCAAAATTATACAATCTGCATTTACTACACCTATTTTGGATGCAAAACATGGCGAGCACTATGCAAGACTTATGCATTTGAGCCTCGATATGGTTATCACCTTTGATATTCGTCCTAAGATGATATTCGTGTAATAACGACATCCGGGTCGATGCGTGACGCCTCCGCTTATACCATTATGTAAGTTTCTCAACCATATTTATGTCTTTGATATTGTTTATTCAAAATAGTTGACAACTAATTTGTATTGTCGACTTATTTCAGTGCAAGCAAACATGTCCAGCGCTTGGTAGACAGGACCTACTACTATCCCGAGGCTGAACTAAACTGCGAGGAGCTAAGTCATTATGTTTCATGGCTTGAGGATCTTGATACTGTCTATTTTCTTCCTGGATTTATAAATGTTAGTACTGAAAATGTGCGACCAATAGTGTTCGTAATGAACTACGATCACATCCATTTAGGAAGTATGGTAAGATTTTTACTATTTGTCCTCATTGCATCTTTTCCATACATTATTTTTGAAGCTAAACTTCATTGCTAAGTATGTTACCATACGATGTTCTTCAACAGGGACTCCCGCTGAATGTTGTGCCTTATGGTATCGAGACTAAAGGTACCATGAGTATTATCAGCTTACTGCCAAGATATCCTACAGATTACTCTAGTGCATTCAAGATTAGCGACGATGCTTAATAGTGCAAGACTGGACCAAATATGTGTTGGGGGAGCGCAGAGAAGTACTAGGGGCCAGCAAACAGAGGCGCTTTCCACGATTAGGAGATAGGTTCATCTGCATGCTCCAACTTGATCAAGGAGGAGAGCTACACATGTTTTATGTTGTTTTACCTAAGAGAGAGCAGCAGGAGTGATTAGCTAGCTAGAAATGAGTTTCAGGATGATGATGTGCTACACTATTACTATGATGATAAAATAGCTAGTGTTGGTGGTAATGACTATGATGATTATTATTAGCTAGTGTTAGTGGTGATTAAATAAATACTATTGGTGGTAATGACCATGATGATAATTAAATATCTTGTCTTGGATTAGATTCAAGTGGAGGCAACATGTGGTGCACATCGAAAGTACTACTAGTCCAAATTAGATCAAGTTTGGATTAGTAGTATACTTTTGACATGCACCACATATTGCCTCCACTTGAACCTAATCCACCTTCATTTGACACACTATTATGGACATAATGATGTAAACCTCATAACTAGTATTGTACCAATATTTGTATGATGGCGCATAAATACAATAAAAATAAAAAATAAAAAAAAGTACTAGTAGCGATGGGCAGAAAACACGCTACAACTAGTTACCTTAGCAGCAGCGTGGTAACGAACAAACGCTGCAGCTATTTGTCCTAGCAGTAGCGCGGGCTGGCACACACTGCTGCTAAGCAATAGCTGCAGCGCCTTATTAGTAGCGCCTATACCCGCGCTACTGATACATCTAAAACCCGCGCTGCTGCTAGCCTTTTCCCTAGTAGTGATGGAGTGTCGAACCCACAAGGAGCTAATGGTAAGATCAATATTCTCTCAAGCCCTATCTGCCACTGATACGACTCTACGTGCACCGAACGTTTACTTCCAACTAGCAACGAGAAATAAGACTATGTTGTGGGTATGAAGAGGATAACTTTGCATGGTATCGGAGAGCTAAAATATAAAAGTAGGTGTTGTTATGATAAAGTTAGAATATATTACTAAGTATTATAAATAGCGAGTGTGGAATAATGGTGGATTGGTGTGTGGAATTGTCCTAGGCAATTATTAACAAGACCGATAATCACTATTGCAGTTTCATATGAGTGAGAGGCATAAGCTAACATACTTTCTCTACTTGGATCATATGCACTTATGATTGGAACTCTAGCAAGCATCTGCAACTACTAAAGATCATTAAGGTAAAACCCAACCATAGCATTAAAGCATCAAGTCCTCTTTATTCCCATACGCAACAATCCCTCTTACTCGGGTTTGTGTTTCAGTCACTCACCAACCCACTATAAGTGAATCATGAACATATTGCAACACCCTACAGCGGGAATCCCTCACGCTTGCGTGACACGGAGGGCACCATAGGACAGCACCCAAAGTAAAACATACAACTCATACCAATCTAGATCATCAATCAACCCAAAGTCAAAAGATATCTACTCAAAACATCATAGGATGGCAACACATCATTGGATCATAATATGTGGCATAAAGCACCATGTTCAAGTAGGGATTACAAAGGTGCGGGAGAGTGGACCGCGTGAAAGAGATGAGGATGGTGATGATGATGGTGATGTTGATGAAGACGATCACCGTGGCGATGATTCCCCTCCCGATGGCACTCCGGCTCCACCGGAAGAGAGGAGGAGAGGTTCTCCCCCTTGTTCTTCCTCCTCCCTTGCCTCCACCCTCTAGTCCTTGGCCTTCATGGTGATGATGGCCCCTCCGGGATACTCCTCCATGGCCACCGGTGATGATGGCCCCTCCGGGATACTCCTCCATGGCCACCAATGATGATGGCCCCCTCCGGCAGGGTGCCAGAGAGGGCCTAGATTGACTTCTCGTGGCTACGGAGGCTTGCGGTGGCGGAACTTCCAATCTCGGTTTCTTTCTGGAAGTTTGGGTATATATAGAAGAGTTTTGCGTTGATTTCACGTCAGGGGGGTCTCCGGGCTATCCACGAGGTAGGGGGGCGCGCCCTAGGGGGGTGGGCGCGCCCACCCTCGTGGGCAGCCCGGACTCTTCTCGCCTGCTTCGTACTCCGTGGGCTTCTTCGGTCCAAAATGATCTCCGCTAAGGCACGCTAATTGGACTCGCTTTGGTTTTCCTTTTCGCGATACTCTAAAACAAGGAGAAAAATGTAAACCGGCATCGGGCTCTAGGTTAATAGGTTTGTCCCAAAAATCATATAAAATATCATATAAATGCATATAAAACATCCTAGAAGGTTACTATAATAGCATGAATACTTCATAAATTATAGATACATTGGAAACGTATCAGCATCCCCAAGCTTAATTCCTGCTCGTCCTCGAGTAGGTAAATGATAAAAGAAATAATTTATGAAGTGTGAATGCTAGCAAGTGCATAAGTTTGATTAATGATAATTCCAATCACTTTTTCTAGAATCATTATATGTCAATAGCTCATCTCATAAAACTTCTCATGATAAAGCAACAAGCTAATCACATGTTAAAGTATAGATCATAAACTTTCTTGAAAACTAACAAACAATATTCTCAGTCATCAAACAATTGCAATCCATCTTATTTTCAGGGAGAGTCTATCTCAGAGCTTTGATTTAGCAAACTCCACATACTCAACTATCATTTAGTCTTTCACAATTGCTAACACTCACGCAATACTTGTGGTTATGTAGTTTTAATTGGACACAGAGAAAGATAGGGGCTTACAGTTTCGCCTCCCAACCTTTTACCTCAAGGGTAATGTCAACAATAATAGCTCATGGTGACTTACATCCAATTAGATATATATATATATATATATATATATATATATATATATATATATATATATATATATATATATATATATATATCGTGATCTTTCCAACACCCAGTGATTGCCAAAGGATAAAATGTAAAAAGGAGAGGTGAAGATCACCATGACTCTTGCATAAGGTAGAAGATAATAATAAAATATAGGCCCTTCGCAGAGGGAAGCAAAGGTTGCCATGCGCTTTCAGGGTTGGATGCACAAAATCTTAATGCAGAAGAACGTCACTTTATATTGCCCCTTGTGATATGAACTTTTATTATGCAGTCCGTCGCTTTTATTTCTTCCACATCACAAGATCGTATAAAGCTTATTTCCTCCACACCAATCAATCATACATATTTAGAGAGCAATTTTTATTGCTTGCACCGATGACAACTTACTTGAAGGATCTTACTCAATCCATAGGTAGATATGGTGGACTCTCATGGCAAAACTGGTTTAAGGGTTTTGGGAAGCACAAGTAGTATCTCTACTTGGTGCTAAGAATTTGGCTAGCATGAGGGGGAAAGGCAAGCTCAACTTGTTGGATGATCCATGACAATATACTTTATTTGAGATATAAGAAAACATAACCCATTATGTTGTCTTCCTTGTCCAACATCAACTCTTTAGCAAGTCACATTTTAATGAGTGCTCCCAATCGTAAAAGATGTCCAAGATAGTATATTTATATGTGAAACCTCTCTTCCTTCAATATTCTTTCATGAATTGTTCAAGTGACCAATTCTACGTTTTCTAACTTTCAATAAGTTTACTACCTATACTTATTATGTGTGAAGTCATTACTCCCCATGTTATAAGCATGTGAAACATATATAAATTCAGATTTATGACATTCAATTTTTTCAACCATTTACTCATAGGATATACATGAAGCACGTGAGCAAATGACAAACTACTCCAAAAAGATACGAGTGAAGAACACTGAGTAGTCAAATAATTAACTAGCCATGGGAGGATTATGTTTCATTCAATATTTCTGATCCAATGATTTTATTCAAACCGCAAGTAAAATTGAAAATAAGCTCCAAGCAAAACACATATCATGTGGTGAATAAAAATATAGCTCCGAGTAAGGTATACCAATAGTTTTGAAGACGAAAGAGGGGATGCCTTCCGGGGTATCCCCAAGCATAGGCGCTTGAGTCTTCCTTGAATATTACCTTGGGGTGCCTTGGGCATCCCCAACCTTAGGGTCTTTCCACTCCTTATTCTCCTGATATCGATATCTCACCCAAAACATGAAAACTTCAACCACACAAAACTTAACCAAACTTCGTGAGATAGGTTAGTATGATAAAGAGCAACCCATTCACTTTGTTACTGTCAAAGAAAAGGTTCATAATTGTTCTCACACAATGCCTACTATACCATATCATTTCTACAATTTATATTGAGGAATATAAGTCATAGAAACTAGAAAACAAGCAAACTATGTAATGAAAACAGAATCTGTCGTAAATGTAACAGTCTGTAATGATCTGAACAATAACCATACTAATGATACTCCAAAAATTATGAAATAAATTGGTGGACGTGAAGAATTTGTCTATTAATCTTCTGCAGAAAGAATCAACTCAAGATCACTCTTCTGTAAAAAAATGACATATATTCTCGTGAGCGCATAGTTTCTGTTTTTTACAGCAAAATCACATTAACTTTCACCCAAGTCTTCCCAAAGGTCTTACTTGGCACTTTATTGAAAAAAAGCTATAAAAGATGATTACTACAGTATCTTAATCATGTAAACACACAAAAACAGTAAGGTTAAATATTGGGTTGTCTCCCAACAAGCGCTTTTCTTTAATGCCTTTTAGCTAGGCATGATGATTTCAATGATGCTCACATAAAAGATAGGAATTGAAGCACAAAGAGAGCATCTTGAAGAATATGACTAGCACATTTAAATATAACTTACTTACTATGCCTAGGGATTCTGGGAGCACACAATTTATAAGAACAACAATCAACTAGCATAGGAGGGCGGAACAAGTATAACTTCAAAACTTTAAGCACATAGGGAGGAAACATGATATTATTGCAACTCCTACAAGCATGTATTCCTCCCTCATAATAATTTTCAGTAGCATCATGAATAGAAACTTTGTTCTCATACTCAATTGGAACCTCTTCCGAAATAGTGGAGTCATCACTAGCTAAAGTTGACACTCTTCCAAATCGACTTTCATAAATATCACATTAAGATTCAACACCCTCCAAAATAGTGGGATCACTAATTCCTAAAGTTGACACTCTTCCAAACCCACTTTAAATGATATTATTATTCATACTCAAAAAGATATAAGTGAAGTTCATGGAGCATTCTACAACTAACCAATATCCAAGCTCAGAATGTATAAGTGAAGCACATGAAGCATTCTATAAAACCATTCTCAAAAAGATTTAAGTGAAGCACAAAGAGTAATTCTATAAGATCATACTTAAAATATTTAAGTGAGGCACATGAAGTATTATAAAAATCAATGAAGGTCTATCTCATGCTAGCATGGTTCTTGAAGAAAAAGAAAAACACAAAAGACACAAATCATGTGAACAAAACAAAAACCGAGGTATATCGATATTTGTTGAAGAAGAAAGATGGGATGCCAACCGGGGCATCCCCAAGCTTAGATGCTTGAGTATCATTTGAAATATTTACTTGGTGTGCCTTGGGAATCCCCAAGCTTGAGCGCTTGCCTCTCTTTATTCTTCTCACATCGTTAACTCCTCGTTCTTCGAACACTTCATCCACAAAAACTTAACAAAAACTTTGTGAAATCCGTTAGTGTAACAAAGCAAATCACTACTATAAGTACTGTTGCAAACCAATTCATATTTTGTATTTTCATTGTAGCTACTGTAATATAACTTTTCCATGGATTAATCCACTGATAGAAATCAATAGTTTCATCAAAACAAGCAATCAATGCATCAAAAACAGAATCTGTCTTAAACAGGACAGTCTGTAGTAATCTGGAAGTTTGGCAAACTTCTGTAACTCCTAAAATTATGAACTAAATTTGAAAATTTGAAAATTTTGTACAGAAGTAATGTGCAAGAAGTTTCAGACCCATTTGACTTTCCAGTAAAAAATGTAAATTCACGCACTACAGCCAAAGTTTCTGTTTTTGTTTTGCACATAGCAAACAAGCAATCTAATCATCCTAAAACCAAAGCTTGGCACATTTATTTTTATAATACAATGAATATATACAAGGGGATAATTATTTACAGAGAAACTTCCATGCAAAACCTTCCAATCACTTCTCGTTATTTAAAAACCTTTTTTAGGCAAGAAAAGCAAGTAAATTTTTTTTGTATTTTCATTTTTAATTTTTTTTGTATGTTTCACCCACAACTAAATAGAAACAAAAAGGAAAAACAAAATCTACTTAGTGAAGAAAGCAAACAAGCACACACAAGAATATCAACCCCATGCCATTGCTCCCCGGCAACGGCGCCAGAAAAGAGCTTGATAATCCCCAAGTGCAGGGAATCATCGTAGCAATTTCCAAAGGTGGAACTGATAAGTATGGAGTGTCGAACCCACAAGGATCTAAAGGAAATATCAATATTCTCTCAAGCCCTATCTGCCACTGATACGACTCTACGTGCACCGAATGTTTACTTCCAACTAGCAACGAGAAATAAAACTATGTTGTGAGTATGAAGAGGATAACTTTGCATGGTATCGGAGAGCTAAAATATAGAAGTAGGTGGTGTTATCACAAAGTTAGAATATATTACTAAGTATTATAAATGGCGAGTGTGGAATAATGGTGGATCGGTGTGCGGAATTGTCCTAGGAAATTGTTAACAAGAACGATAATCACTATTGCAGTTTCATATGAGGGAGAGGCATAAGCTAACATACTTTCTCTACTTGGATCATATGCACTTATGATTGGAACTCTAGCAAGCATGCACAACTACTAAAGATCATTAAGGTAAAACCAAACCATAACATTAAAGCATAAAGTCCTCTTTATTCCCATACGCAACAATCCCTCTTACTCGGGATTGTGTTTCAGTCACTCACCAACCCACTATAAGCAATCATGAACGTATTGCAACACCCTACAGCGGGAATCCCTCACGCTTGCGCGACACGGAGGGCACCATAGGACAGCATCAAAGTAAAACATACAACTCATACCAATCTAGATCATCAATCAACCCAAAGACAAAAGATATCTACTCAAAACATCATACGATGGCAACACATCATTGGATCATAATATGTGGCATAAAGCACAATGTTCAAGTAGGGATTACAGCGGGGTGCGGGAGAGTGGACCACGTAAAAGAGATGAGGATGGTGATGTTGATGAAGACGATCACCGTGGCGATGATTCCCCCTCCCGATGGCACTCCGGCGCCACCAGAAGAGAGGAGGAGAGGTTCTCCCCCTTGTGCTTCCTCCTCCATGGCCTCCACCCTCTGGTCCTTGGCCTTCATGGTGATGATGGCCCCTCCGGGATACTCCTCCATGGCCACCGGTGATGATGTCCCCCTCCGGCAGGGTGCCGGAGAGGGCCTAGATTGACTTCTCGTGGCTACAGAGGCTTGCGGCGGAGGAATTTCCGATCTCGGTTTCTTTCTGGAAGTTTGGGTATATATAGAAGAGTTTTGCGTTGATTTCACGTCAGGGGGGTCTCCGGGCTGTCCACGAGGTAGGGGGCGTGCCCTAGGGGGGTAAGCGCGCTCCCCCCCACCCTCGTGGGCAGCCCGGGACTCTTCTGCCCTGCTTCTGGTACTCCGTGGGCTTCTTCTGGTCCAAAAATGATCTCCGTCAAGTGGCACGTCAATTGGACTCTGTTTGGTTTTCCTTTTCTGCGATGCTCTAAAACAAGGAGAAAATGTAAACTGCACTGGGCTCTAGGTTAATAGGTTAGTCCCAAAAATCATATAAAATATCATATAAATGCATATAAAACATCCTAGAAGGATAGTATAACAGCATGAATACTTCATAAATTACAGATACGTTGCAGACATATCAATGTCAAGCACCCTGCCACCGTCACTTGGCCGCAAACATTGAGATACCTGGTTTTTAAATTCTAGTAGATCCAAAACTCGACTGATATTCATGAAACTTGGCATGCTATCATGGAGCGGTGTCACGCCCAAGATGCGACCCTATCCTAAAGGAACTCGAAGGTCCCACCAAGGATAGAAGCGCATCTTGAAGACGCTTTTGCAAGGTGGATATCATTACATCAACATTACACAATAGGTAGGGATAGATCCAAGACATACAATGTCACATGAATACAACAATACATCATATACAAGACCAACATCCGGCTACGGATGAAACATAAACAGAAACTCAAACGACATCCACCCTGCTAGCCCATGCTGCTGACCTGGAACCTATCCCACGATCAAGAAGAAGAAGTAAGAAGAACTCCAAACAAGCAAACATCGCTCTTAAGGCCAAGATCATCGCATGAACCTGTACACTGCAATCGTTGTTGTAGTAATCTGTGAGCCATGAGGACTCAAAGAATCCCATTACCATGGGTATCAAGACTAGCAAAGCTAAATGGGAAAGGAAGGGTAAAGTGGTGAGGTTGTAGCAGCGACTAAGCATATATGGTGGCTAACCAATGCAAATGAGAGCGAGAAGAGAAACAAAGGAACGGTCGTCAACTAGTAATGATCAAGAAGTGATCCTGAACTCCTACTTACGTCAGACATAACACAGAAACCGTGTTCTCCTCTCGATCAACCCGAAAAGAGACACTCACTACGCATACGGTTGGTGTATTTTAGAAGAGTTTACTTCAAGTTTACTACAACCGGATATTAACAAATTCCCATCTCGCCACATAACCGCGGGCACGACTTTCGAAAGTTTATACCCTGCAGGGGTGTCCCAACTTAGCCCATGATAAGCTCTCGCGATCAACGAAGGATATTCCTTCTCCCCCGGAAGACCCGATCAGTCTCGGAATCCCGGCTACAAGACATTTTGACAGTAATAAAACAAGACCAGCAAGACCGCCCGATGCGCCGACAATCCCGACAGGAGCTGCACATATCTCGTTCTCAGGGCAGCAACACCGGATGAGCAGTACGTACGACAACCGACGATACCCAAGTTGCCTAGGGGCGGCACCGCAAGTGGCTCTGGTTTGGACCAACACTTAGACAAGCATTGGCCCAGGGGGGCTGAATAAAGATGACCCTTGGGTTAATTACTCCCAAGGGAAAGTAGGTGGTGGTGAGGCAAATGGTAAAACCAAGGTTGGGCCTTCTTTGGAGGAGTCTTATTCAAAGCGAACTGTCAAGGGGTCCCATAAATCACCCAACCGCGTTAGGGACGCAAAATCCGGGAACATAATACCGATATGACGGAAACTAGGGCGGCAAGAGTGGAACAAAACACCAGGCATAAGGCCGAGCCTTCCACCCTTTACCAAATATATAGATGCATTAATAATATAAGAGATATTGTGATATCCCAACATAAACATAATCCAACATGGAGCAATCTTCATCTTCACCTGCAACTAGCAACGCTATAAGAGGGGCTGAGCAAAAGCGGTAACATAGCCAAGCAATGTTTTGCTAGGAAGGGTGAAAAAGGTTAGAGGCTGACATGGCAAATTGGGAGGCTTGAGCATCAAGTGATAGGTAGCGCAGCATAGCGAAAGAACGAAGCAACTAGCATAGCAATGATAGTAATGAAATCCAAGGTGACGGTCATCTTGCCTGAAATCCCGCTAGGAAGAAGAACGAGTCCATGAAGAAGATGAAGCCACGAAGATGAACCAAGCGTAGACGAACGAGTCCTCACGATCGCAACGAAACAGGAACTATCGAGGAGAAGCACACAACATAGTAAACACACCACACATGAACAAGACATGATGCTCAACCAAGTATTATGCATGACAAGGCTACATGAAGCTACTCATGGCAAAAGATGATGCATACAAGACCAACACATCAAAGCAAGTTTAAATGAGGCCGGAAACAACATAGAACAACTCCGGTAAGTCCTCATATGCAAATTTCGAAATTGGTCCAGATCTGAATAACTTTATGTTCAAGTTGTTAAACAGCAAGTTAAGATGAACTACGATGATCTACACGAAATTCTAGTCAAGTTACATATAAAGTTAATTAGATTCGGAGCTACGGCCTAGAAGATATGAGCAAAA
Organism: Aegilops bicornis; assembly: GCA_021605145.1. Classification (NCBI taxonomy): domain Eukaryota; kingdom Viridiplantae; phylum Streptophyta; class Magnoliopsida; order Poales; family Poaceae; genus Aegilops; species Aegilops bicornis. The sequence continues at coordinate 551,565,567 of CM038670.1, read as the reverse complement.
CAAGTTAAACATGACATTGATGCAAATGCATACAAGCATCAAGCAAACACCTCAACACAAGGATGCAACATGATAATATGAAGCTACATGCAAAATCAAGCAAGTTTCATATAGAGCACACTCAAAACGGAGCAACGGATCAACACATACACTATACAAGTTATAACAGCAATCTGTCCAAAACAGCAACTAGGCATATTGCAAGCATCAAAACAATATGCTACAGGACCTCAACAAGAAAAAAAAAGACATGGGCATGATTTACAGGTAATGCATAACAAAACATGAACACCGAGCTACCTCTAGGAACAACTAGAACATGCTCAAAAAGACATGACAAGATTGCAAATAATAACAGTTTCAAGACTTATCAGGAAATAACATCAGGTTGCAATGTTTAGAGCTATCAAACAGCATGTTACAGGAACTCATCATGGCAAACAAAGGCATGGAATGAACCTACTAATAGCATAGAACAAAATTCCTTTACTAACCATGAGCCAAAAAGGACCAGAAGATATGATGGCACCCATGTAAACATGGCAAGTTCTATTACAGATTCATACACGGCAGGAACAACAATAAGTAGGCATGTTGGTGAGCTTGAACCACTCACCACAGAGCAAAACATGGCATGGCAAGGCAACTCACAGTAAGAATACATGTTTATAAAGATAAACATAGTAATATAAAGTTCATAGAGTGCATGGATCACTAGCAAAGCTCATGGCAAAACTGAACTTAAAGTTAACAGGTTGACAGCAACATTATTTAGCAAATTTGGAGCAAGATTACAACAATCTACAGAAGTCTATAAATGCAACCAGGGGCATGGATGGATAGAGCATGACATGTATAACAAAACATCCTTGGTGACCATCTCCAGATTATGCATATAATGACTTGTAGCAGCAGGTTAACATAGCATCATGATATAACAGATTCAGACATGCAAAACAGCAACAGCAAGTACCCTGCTTAACAAGCTTGATGCACTCACTACAGGAATCACAAAAATACATGGATAGCATCCCTATAAAGATGGCATGACATAGATCAACACACTTGTAGACATCAACCTGATAGGATGCACACATCAAATGCAACAAAAATGACAAATCACCAAGTTATACCAGTTTCAGCAGATTAACATCACATAGCACTCTTGAACCAAAGGTTAGGGCCTCAATACGGACTCAAATGAACATGATGCAATGGAGTGAAATGAAGTAATCGTCGAGGTGAACAATTCGACATATTACACGCACGAAACGGAGCAGTATGCAAAGAGTTATGATGCAATAAACATGGCATGATAATGCAAAATATTCGGGACTTGGGCAAAATCGGGGAAGGGGAAAAGTCAACCTCCGAGATCCGAATCTGGATCTGAACGGCGCGGATGCTGAGGCGGGCCGGGATCTCGCCGGAGATGGCCGCGGGAGGTTGCCGGGGAGGTCAGCGGAGGCGGCCGGCGTCGGGGAGGAGACCGGGCGACGGAGGCGCTGGGGGTAGAGGCGGGCGGCGTAGCCCGGCCGGTGTGGCGCGGCCGGGCGGAGGCAGGGTGCCGGGCGACGAGGAACGGGCGGCGCGAGGCGAGGGCGCGCTGGGCGGCAGCCGTGGCGGGGCGAGATCGGCGGCGGGCGAGGCCGATCCGGTCGGAGAAGCGCTGGCGGCGCACGACGGCGACGGGCGGGCATGGCGGCCTTCGCGGGCGGCGGCGGAAGGACGGTTCTCGGCGGGCGGTGGGGAGCCGGGCGCGCTGGCGGGCGGGCGCGGCCTGTGAGGGCGGCGATGGGCCTCGCGGGGTTCGGCGGCGCGCGGGACGGGCAGCGGTGACGTGGCAGCGCGGGAGTGGCTGAGGCGGCGGAGGAGGTGACGTTGCAGGACGCGATTGGCCGGAGCGAGGTGGAGGCTGGACATGTCCGGCGGGGTTGGACATGTCCGGTGCGCGAGGGGAGCGGGGCTAGGGTTTGATCTGCGGGATTTCGGGGAGAACACATATTTATAGGTAGAGGGAGCTAGGAGAGTCCAAATGAGGAGCGGTTTTCGCCCACACGATCGTGATCGAACGACTGAGAGCATGGAGGGGAGTTTGCTGGGTTTTGAGGCAGTTTGGAGGGGTGTTGGGCTGCAAAGAGAAGGAGGCTTTTACGGTTACCCGGTTAACCGTTGGAGTACCAAATGACCTCCAAATGGCACGAAACTTGACAGGCGGTCTACCGGTGCTATACCAAGGCCGCTTGGCAAACCTCGGTCCATTCCGAGAACGTTTAACAACCGCACACGAAAAAAGGCAAAACGGGGCGCCGGGAGACATAGGAGTGCCGGATTGCAAAACGGACAACGGGAAAAATGCACGGATGCATGAGACGAACATGTATGCAAAATGCGATGCACATGACGACATGATATGAAATGCATATGATGACATGGCAAAGTGCAACACGCAAGCACATGACAAGGAAACTACGGCGAATAACTGGGGGACACCTGGCGCATCGAATCCGGGGCGTTACAAGCGGCATCAACATGGCCTGGTAAAGTTTTTGTCCCATTTGGGGCAGGTTTGGGTATATGCTTCTCACAAACTAGAGCTTCTCACAACAAGCATGATGATTTTGGTAGGGAACGCCCCAACTTTGGGGACCAAGCAATATCCATTGCCTCTAATTGCTTTCAAAAAATTTCTCGTGTCAACATAGAATAATAAGAGTGTTGTGTTATTTTATTTGATTTTACGGGGTTCGTTTGGACATTTTTATGCATTAAGTGAGTTTTCAATGCATTTATGTGCATAATTCAAATTTGAACTACATTCACATGCTCCCGTGCATATAAATTGGTTGAAAAATCAAATCTTTGTCCTTGGGTGCATGCTTAGGTCCCATGCAAGAAATGGGAATGAATGTCAAGCAACCTGCCACCGTCACTCGGCCGCAAACATTGAGATACCTGGTTTTCAAATTCTAGTAGATCCAAAACTCGTCTGAAATTCATGAAAGTTGGTATGCTAGCATGGAGTGGCATCAACACAGCGTGGTAAAGTTTTTTTCCCATTTGGGACAGGTTTGGGTATTTGCTTCTCACAAACCAAAGCTTCTCACAACAAGCATGATGGTTTCGGTAGGGAACGCCCCAACTTTGGGGAACAAACAATATCCATTGCCTCTAACTGATTTCAATTTTTTTTCTCGTGTCAACATAGAACAACAGGAGTGTTTTGTTATTTTTTTTATTTTTCGGGGTTCGTTTGGAAATTTTTATGCATTAAGTGAGTTTTGAATGCATTTTATGTGCATAATACAAATTTGAACGACATGCACATGCTCCCGTGCATATAAATTGGCTGAAAAGTCTAATCTTTGTCCTTGGGTGCATGCTTAGGTCCCATGCAAGAAATGGGAATGAATGTCAAGCACCCTGCCACCGTCACTCGGGCGCGAACATTGAGGTACCTGGTTCTTAAATTCTACTAACTCCAAAACTCGTCTGAAATTCATGAAACTTGGCATGCTATCATGGAGCGCAATCAACATGGCGTGCCAAAGTTTTTTTCCCATTTGGGGCAGGTTTGGGTATATGCTTCTCAAAAACCAGAGCTTCTCACAACAAGCATGATGGTTTCGATACGGAACTCCCCAACTTTGGGGACCAAACGATATCCATTGCCACTAATTGCTTTCAAAAAATTTCTCATGTCAACATAGAACAACAGGAGTGTTGTGTTATTTTTTGTGATTTTTCGGGGTTCGTTTGGACATTTTTATGCATTAAGTGAGTTTTCAATGCATTTATGTGCATAATTCAAAGTTGAACTACATGCACATGCTCCCGTGCATATAAATTGGTTGAAAAATCAAATCTTTGTCCTTGGGTGCATGCTTAGGTCCCATGAAAGAAATGGGAATGATTATCAAGCACCCTGCCACCGTCACTCGGCCGCAAACATTGAGATACCTGGTTTTTTAATTCTACTAAATCCAAAACTCGTCTGAAATTCTTGAAACTTGGGATGCTATCATGGAGCGGCATAAACATGGCGTGGTGAAGTTTTTGTCCCATTTGGGGCAGGTTTGGGTATATGCTTCTCACAAACCAGAGCTTCTCAGAACAAGCATGATGGTTTCAGTAGGGAACGCCCCAACTTTGGGGACGAAAAGATATCCATTACCTCTAATTGCTTTCAAATTTTTTTCTCGTGTCAACATAGAACAACGGGAGTGTTGTGTTATTTTTTGTGATTTTTCGGGGTTCGGTTTGGACATTTTTATGCATTAAGTAAGTTTTCAATGCATTTATGTGCATATTTCAAATTTGAACTACATGCACATGCTCCCATGCATATAAGTTGGTTGAAAATTGAAATCTTTGTCCTTGGGTGCATGCTTAGGTCCCATGCAAGAAATGGGAATGAATGTCACGCACCCTACCACCGTCACTCCTGCGCAAACATTGAGATACCTGGTTTTTAAATTCTAGTAAATCCAAAACTCGTCTGAAATTCATGAAATTTGGCATGCTATCATGGAGCGGCATCAACATGGCGTGCTAAAGTTTTTGTCCCATTTGGGGCAGGTTTGGGTATTTGCTTCTCACAAACCAAAGCTTCTCACAACAAGCATGATGGTTTCGGTAGGGAACGCCCCAACTTTGGGGACCAAACGATATCCATTGCCTCTAATTGATTTCTAATTTTTTTCTTGTGTCAACATAGAACAACATGAGTGTTTTGTTATTTTTTGTGATTTTTCGGGGTTCGTTTGGATATTTTTATGCATTAAGTGAGTTTTGAATGCATTTATGTGCATAATTCAAATTTCAACTATATGCACATGCTCCCGTGCATATAAATTGGTTGAAAAGTCAAATCTTTGTCCTTGGGTGCATGCTTAGGTCCCATGCAAGAAATGGGAATGAATGTCAAGCACCCTGCCACCGTCACTCGGGCGCGAACATTGAGATACCTGGTTCTTAAATTTTACTAACCCCAAAATTCGTCTGAAATTCGTGAAACTTGGCATGCTATCATGGAGCAGCATCAACATGGCGTGGTAAAGTTTTTTTCCCATTTGGGGTAGGTTTGGGTATATGCTTCTTATAAACCAGAGCTTCTCACAACAAGCATGATGGTTTCGATAGGGAACACCCCAACTTTGGGGACCAAACGATATCCATTGCCACTAATTGCTTTCAAAAATTTTCTCATGTCAACATAGAACAAAGAGAGTGTTGTGTTATTTTTTGTGATTTTTCGGGTTTCGTTTGGACATTTTTATGCATTAAGTGAGTTTTCAATGCATTTATGTGCATAATTCAAAGTTGAACTACATGTACATGCTCCCGTGCATATAAATTGGTTGAAAATCAAATCTTTGTCCTTGGGTGCATGCTTAGGTCCCATGAAAGAAATGGGAATGAATGTCAAGCACCCTGCCACCGTCACTCGGCCACAAACATTGAGATACCTGGTTTTTTAATTCTAGTAAATCCAAAACTCGTCTGAAATTCATGAAACTTGGGATGCTATCATGGAGCGCCATAAACATGGCGTGGTAAAGTTTTTGTCCCATTTGGGGCAGGTTTGGGTATATGCTTCTCACAAACCAGAGCTTCTCAGAACAAGCGTGATGGTTTCAGTAGGAAACACCCCAACTTTGGGGACGAAACGATATCCATTACCTCTAATTGCTTTCAAATTTTTTTCTCGTGTCAACATAGAACAACAGGAGTGTTGTGTTATTTTTTGTGATTTTTCGGGGTTCGGTTTGGACATTTTTATGCATTAAGTGAGTTTTCAATGCATTTATGTTCATAATTCAAATTTGAACTACATGCACATGCTCCCATGCATATAAGTTGGTTGAAAATTCAAATCTTTGTCCTTGGGTGCATGCTTAGGTTCCATGCAAGAAATGGGAATGAATGTCAAGCACCCTGCCACCCTCACTCGTGCGCAAACATTGAGATACCTGGTTTTTAAATTCTAGTAAATCCAAAACTCGTCTGAAATTCATGAAACTTGGCATGCTATCATGGAGCGGCATCAACATGGCATGGTAAAGTTTTTGTCCCATTTGGGACAGGTTTGGGTATATGCTTCTCATAAACCAGAGCTTCTCACAACAAGCATGATGGTTTCGATAGGGAACACCCCAACTTTGGGGACCAATCGATGTCCATTGCCTCTAATTGCTTTCAAATTTTTTTTCTCGTGTCAACATAGAACAACAGGAGTGTTGTGTTATTTTTTGTGATTTTTCGGGGTTCGTTTGGACATTTTTATGCATTAAGTGAGTTTTCAATGTATTTATGTGCATAATTCAAATTTGAACTACATGCACATGCTCCAGTGCATATAAATTGGTTGAAAAATCAAATCTTTGTCCTTGGGTGCATGCTTAGGTCCCATGCAAGAAATGGGAATGAATGTCGATCACCCTGCCACCGTCACTCGGCCGCAAACATTGAGATACCTGGTTTTTAAATTCTAGTAAATCCAAAACTCGTCTGAAATTCATGAAACTTGGCATGCTATTAGGGAGCGGCATCAACATGGCGTGGTATAGTTTTTGTCCCATTTGGGGCAGGTTTGGGTATATGCTTCTCACAAACCAGAGCTTCTCACAACAAGCATGATGGTTTCGGTAGGGAACGCCCCAACTTTGGTGACCAAACGATATCCATTGCCTCTAATTGCTTTCCAATTTTTTCTCGTGTCAACATAGAACAACAGGAGTGTTGTGTTATTTTTTGTGATTTTTTCGGGTTCGTTTGGACATTGTTATGCATTAGGTGAGTTTTGAATGCATTTATGTGCATAATACAAATTTGAACTACATGTACATGCTCCGGTGCATGTAAATTGGTTGAAAAATCAAATATCTGGTCCTTGGTTGCATGCTTAGGTCCCGAAAGTGAGAGCATGATTTGTGCATCTCTTGAACACAAACGGTTCTATTGGATGACCCGTGTGAATCACTAGCGGGGCAGCGCAGTACAATTCGATTTGACAGCGGGCGGCACAGTTCCCGATACGGCTTTAATACAGACGAGGGAAAGGATAGCGGCCCGAAATGTTGAACGGCCAATGATGCATCCTCCTTCAATTAGCATCGTGTGAATGCATGAGGGAAGTAATGGGAGGACCAGGAAAAGAGGTAGCATGATGTGAATGCAACGCAGTTTGCAATCATATAAAGGCGCCCCTCCATTCGAATGCATCTACCACATCGTACGCACCCAAGCACCTACACTAATAAGTGCAAAAGTGCCCACTCCAGACCCATGGCGGCGATGCGCGCGAGCAGCCAGCGGCTATGCCAGATGGTCCACGACGTCGGCCTGCGGCATGGCACCGTGGATCGTCTCCATATGGTGTTGGCGACCGGTTGGTGGATGGCCATCGTCGACCCCAGCTACGACTCTCAGTTGGACCAGACGATCATTTGGAGCACCAACATGTTCACCGTCGTCAAGAAGCTCGCGGACGACATCGTCGTACTCCACCAGCCTGCGAGACCGGGCTCCTCATTGCCTGCCACCCTAATCAGCCTCCAAGGTCGGAACCTCTTTGAATCACTGGTGGCCCTGCGACTTCTTCCCTCCGACGCCACGAAGAATGTCCACCTGGAGGTCGCGCTCGCTGCGAGGCGCCTCTCCCAGCAAGAAACCGTCGACCTACACATCCATGTGTATGAACGAATCATGTACATAGGTATCTACAAGACCAGTGAGGACGCTATGACATTGGCCTTCTTCAGCCGGCTGGAAGCCTTGGATGCCTTAGTTGAGAAGCACCTTGACTTCGGCACACAAGCCGCCGCTCCTTAGCCGCCGGTCGGTGGTGGCCCGACGACCGAGTTGACGAGGAGGAGGTCGATGCGTTGATGGATGCATCTTTCCGCTTGCCTCTCTCAGAATTCACCACTGTGATTGCATCATCGTGGCCTTAATTCTTATTTTGCTATTGCATTCTCATTCCAGTCAATACAGACATGTGCGACCCTTTGCTCAATACAGACATGTCCGTTCCAGTATATGCATATATATATATATATATATATATATATATATATATATATATATGGTAACTCGCCGTTGAGGCAACCACGGAGCGCTCTGCTCGCGTCCCTCCGCGCGCGCTCTGCCATTGGTTGGGCGTGCGCACGATCACGTCGGGGGCCCCGTCGGTTGGGCGTGCGCACGATCACGTCGGGGGCCCCGTATGCATGCTGTTGCGCCGCGCGCGTCGCCACGCGATGCAGTTACGCGCGACATGCTGGAATTACGCACTGCAAATTAGAACTGCCATCAGAGCCTACCGATATTCCTGGCCGTCTGGCTTCCCCTTTAATTCCCGCGGCCATTATAACCTTAGTCTCTTCAACCTTTCGATCGCGCCCCACAACACAACAAGCACACCCACGCGAGGGGATGTTCGGCGGCGCTCCAATGGAGTTCGGCGAGCATAGAGTGGAGACCCACGCGAGGGAGACGGATCTCTCGGTGGTGTACACCATCAACCCGACCGTGGTGGACGACTACATCAACAGCGTTGAGCAGTTGCTTGCTGGAGACAAGTACAAGGTGGTCGGCATCGACCTCCAGTACACCGTCGGTCGTCCCGGCATAGATCAGAAGGTTGCCGTTGCCCAGTTGTGCGTGCGCCATCATGTCCTCATCTACCACTACTGCATGGCCACAGAGCCTTGCGACCGTTTCAACAGGTTTGTCAACAGCACCGACTACAAGTTCGCCACAGTGGATACCAAAGATGATGTAAAAGCACTCAGGGTTACGAGCTTGGCCTACAAGAACCATGTTGAAATCCGTGACCACTACAGGGTCTGGGGCAGCACGAAGCAGGACTCCCTGGTCGACCTCGCCTCAGCCATCATCAACCCCTACTACGAAAAGATGAAGCAGGATGCCCAGAGAACAAGTCTCATATCCTGGCACGGGGCCTGGATGCGGCAACTGGATGAACCTCACCTCAGGTTTGCAGCCAAGAGCGTGTACACATGCTACGAGATGCACAGGCGGATCATTTACATGAGGAAGTGTCTCGTTACCCAAATCGACGAGCCCGGTTCAAGCCACAAGTAGAGCAAGTGTCACAAGAAGTAGATGATGATCAGATGATCGTTTATGCTAGTTAATCATGCATGTAATATATAATTTACTTTATTGGTGTGTGTGGAAATGTCATGTGTGTAGTAGCCACCTATGTAATTATGCATGTAATAGTTTACTTTGCAGTGTGCAAATGCCATGGTTGTAGTAGCCACCTATGTAAGTTGATGTTTAATTTGGTTATGCAAGCATGTTCTTATAAGTGTGTGTGTTTGTGTGTGTCTATATATATATATATATGTTGTTGTTTTGTATGCAATCGCCTCGCACAACACAAACGTCTTGTTAAATTGAACCGTTTCTGTTCTGTTGTGTCAACGCAAACAGTTTGCCCGAGTGAACCGCATGCCGTATATCGCACACACCTTGACCTGGCTGACCGTTTCTTTTGTGTTGCCTAATCACAAACAGTTCATCCGAGTGAACTGTATGTTGTACATCGCACACACCTTCATCTGGCTGCCCGTTTCTTTTGTTCCTCCTCATCGAAAACGGTTAATTTAACTGGACCATATGCCTTGAATCACACACGCAACTAAAACCTGAACCGTGTTTGATGCATCCTCCATCGCAAATGTTTTGCACCTTTTTTGACGGTTTTTTTACACCACCGTTTGCGATTATGGCATCTCACATAGTGTCGTCGAAGGGTCTCTGATCGTAGAGTCGCGTTAGCAGCATCCTGCAGTAGTGAGTATATGAAAGTGACAACATGGGAGACTCTCAATATGAAAAACATGGTGCTACTTTGAAGCACAAGTGTGGTAAAGGATACTAACAATGCCCCTTCTCTCTTTGTTTATTTTTTTATTTTTCTTTCTTTTCTTTCTTTTCTTTTCTTTCTTTTTTTTCTTTTTTTTTCTATTTCTCTCATTATCCAGAGTCTCATCCCGACTTGTGGGGGAATCATAGTCTCCATCATCCTTTCCTTACTTGGGCACTGCTCTAAAAATGAATAATGATGATCATCTCCATAACTCAAAAGAAAAAAAATTACAACTCGATAGCTATGACAAAATATGACTCTATATGAATGCCTCTGGCAATACTAGGATGTGCAATGATCTAGCGTAACATGTATGAAAAATGATGAACGGTGGCTGAGCCACAACTACTATGTCAGCTATATGATCATGCAAAGCAATATGACAATGACTGCTCAAGTCATCAAACGGAAGCGGTGGAAGTTGCATGGCAATATATCTCCGAATGGCCATGGAAAAACTATAATAGGTAGGTATGGTGGCTGTTTCGAGGAAGATATAATAAGGCTTATGTGTGATAGAGCGATCATATCACGGGGTTTGGATGTACCTGTGAAGTTTGCACCGACTCTCTAGGTGAGAAAGGGCAATGCACGGTACCGTAGAGGCTAGCAAATTGCGGAAAGGTAAGAGTGAGTATAATCCATGGACTCACATTAGTCATAAAGAACTCATATACTTATTGCAAAAGTTTATTAGCCCTTAAAGCAAAGTACTACTACGCATGCCCCTAGGGAGATAGATTGGTAGGAAAAGACCATTGCTCGTCCCCGACCGCCACTAATAAGGAAGGCAATTAATAATAAATAATGCTCCAACTTCATAGCATAACGAGAGACTATGCGTGCATGCTTCAGGAATCAAAACCTTAACACCAATATTCTTACTAACCAAAACTGTTTACTAGTACCTCCCACATATTCCATCTCTATATCCCAAAACTATTGCAAGGAATCAAACATAGCATATTCAGTGATCCATAAGTTTTATGTAGGATTTTATGAATAACCATGCAATTGACCAATTTATTTTTTACTCTCTAAATAGATATAAGTGAAGCATGAGAGTTTAATTCTTTCTACAAAAGACCTTGCTCTAACAAATATAAGTGAAGCTAAAGAGCATTCTTCAAATAACGGTTTTCTATGTGAAGAGAAAGAGGCAATCAAAACTTCAAATGATATAAGTGAAGCACATGAAGCATTCTATAAAGCCATACTTAAAAGATATAAGTGAAGTGCAATGAGCATTCTATAAATAAACCATGGACTATCTCATACCAGCATGGTGCATAAAAGAAAAGTGAAAACTAAATGCAAAAGACGCTCCAAGATTTGCACATATCACATGAACGAAACGAATCCGAAAACATACTGATACTTGTTGAAGAAAGATGGGATGCCTTCCAGGGCATCCCCACGCTTAGACGCTTGAGTCTCCTTGAATATTTACTTGGGGTGCCTTGGGCATCCCCAAGCTTGAGCTCTTGCCTCTCTTCCTTCTCCTCACATCAAGACCTCCTCGATATTCGAACACTTCATCCACACAAAACTTAACCAAACTTTTAGTGGCGGGGTTAGTGAATATGGCAATGAAATCCCATCATGTACTACTGTAACATTATTTTATAATTATAAACAAACATTACCCACTATATTCTATCACAATTCTATTGCCCCAGGTCAAGGAGGCTTCAACAAGAATTCAAACATACGCAAATAATGAAGCTATAACAGCAATCTGCGAAAACAGGACAATTTGTAAAGATTTCCACATCCACCATACTTATGTAACTCTAAAAATCCTGAAAATTTAGTAATTTTTTTTATGGAAAGATAGTACAAAAGGTTTCAGAACCGTTTGACGTTCCATTAAAAATGTAAAATCGCGCACTACAGCCAAAGTTTCTGTTTTGCACCGCACAAACCAACAAGCAATTTAAACATCCTAAATGCAAATCTTAGCACATTATTTTTATAATAAAATGGATTCGCACAAGGGGATTATTATTTTTGTTGAAAAGTTTCTATAATTAAGATTCACAAAGTTTCCGTGAGCATGAACAAAGTTCAAGGAGCTCCCCCACTTCAACAATGCTTGTCTCTCTCACTTTCACTTTCCTTTTTGAAATTTTTTTTGTTCCCCTCTATATTTTTTGTTTTTAAACTTTATAAAAGCAATCAAAATAAATAAATGACTCTCTTAAACTTCCAGGTTGGCTCCCTGGCAGCGCTTTCTTTAAAGCCATTAAGCTAGGCATAAAGTGCTCAAGTAATGAATCCACCGGCATCCCAAGGTATATCAAAGCCAATTTTAATTAACAATGATTTGGCATTTAGTAATGAGCACAAATAAACATATATGATGCAATGACGAAGTCTAACTCTCTTCCTATGCATCGTCATGTCATACAAGAACAATTCATGAACATCAAGTAAAGGCCAATACATACCATAAGTAGTTTCTTCCAATTTTATCGTGTTGGAAACATAAAGAGGCGGAGATGTAGTTCCTCTCTCATAATAATTGCAAGTAGGAGAAGAAAGCACATGCATATTATATTCATCAAAATCATCATGTGTAGTAGAAAAATGCAACCCATCAACATAATCCTTAATAAGAGCAAACTTCTCCGATATAGTGTAGTTTGGAGAATTCAAAAAGATAATAGGACTATCATGTGTGGGTGCAATAGCAACAATTTCATTATTAACATAAGGAACTATAGCAAGTTCATCTCCATAAGCATAATTCATATTGGCATCTTAGCCACAAGCATACCAAGCATCAATTTCATCAAAAAGGGATATTTCAAATGAATCAACGGGATCATAGAAGTTATCATAGAATTCATCCTTTGGTAAGAATGAAGGGGCATGAAATAATGTATGAGTTGAAGAGTTACTCTCATTAGAAGGTGGGCACGGGTAGCTAATCCGCTCTTCCTTCGTTTGTTCTTCGCTCTCGTCGTCATCTTTCTCATCCAATGGGCTCACAATATCATCAATTTCTTCTTCCATAGACTCCTGCAAAATATTAGTCTCTTCTCGGACAGCGGAGATTTTATCAATAAATAAATCAATATCGTAATTGCATTTATAATTATCATAGAATATTTAAGGATAGCAAAATTTCAGGTCTATAAACTGAATCATCAAAATCTTCAAACTTTTCAAACAAAGATTCAATTTCATAAGCACCCTTGAAAGCAACAAATTCTTCTATTTGTTCCACATCATAGTAATCATATATGCCATTAGCACAAGAAGCTAAGGTTTCATTATCATTAAATTTGCTTGAAAAGGGAAGGTTGGAGCATTCATCCTAGAGCAACAAGTAAAATCATATCTCAAGCATAAATCCCGAGCATACCAAAGCAACATATAAATTTGATCCCATAAAAGTTTCCCTTTTTGTGTCAACTGATAATCCCTAATGTATTCATGTTGATCCAACATTACTCCCATTATATAGTTGAATGGGGTTTTCTTAGGATTATCATAGTAGTGCATAATATCTTTCACATAACAAGCATCTAGGGTTTTAGGAGGTTCCCCATCTCCATGAGTAGCAGGTACACTACAAAAAAAACACTTCCGTGATGATACATGTTTTCACGATGGAGGTCACGCATTACATCATGCATGTACATCCATGACAATTTTAAGACAGAATCAAGATAATCATACCTGTGATGTCGTAGAAGTGTTCCATGACATTAACAAAATTATCATCACGGAAGTGTCCACTTCCATGATGATAAATCGCGCGTCATAGAAGTGCTTTCGTCAATGGTGACCGACACGTGGCATCCACCGTAACGAGACGCTGTTAAGTTATTGGGTCCGGTTTTGGATCCGATAACCCGCTAACAACAACGACCAATGCCGATTTTCCACGTGTAAAATTCTCATTGGCTGATGGTACCACGTGTCAGCTCCGCGTTGACATAGGTTCACTCATCCAATGGGCGAGATGCGCCTATGGTACGTTGACACGTGGACCGGCCCAAAAGTGGCCCATAAAGATTAAATGGCCCGGCCCAACTAAAGGCCCACAAGATTTAGCGAGCCATAATGGGCCGGCCCAGCTAAAGGCTCACAAGATTTTGCAGACCATAATGGGACGGCCCAGCTAAAGGCCCAACATTCTTAGTTAAGGCCCGTACGACTAGTGTCAAATTGACCCGTCAACGGCCCGTCCTAAACTTGTCATCATTGCGGCCCATGGTCACTTCTGGCCCATTAACAATCCGCTAAGAATTTGGGCCGAATTACGGCCCGGTGTGTTTCCGGCCTGTTAAAGGTCCTGCTTCATTTGGGGCCATTTATAGGCCATTGAAACTTTTGGCCCATAAACGATCATGAAGGATATGGATCATATTCGGCCATGTCTGACATTCGGCCTGTTAGAGGCCCACTACAGATTTGGGCCACTTTCATCTTGTTGTGACTTTCGGCCTGTTAACGTTGGACGAAATCCATGGGCCATATGTGGCCCAACGCCACATCGGGCCTACTGACGGCCCATATAAAAATGACACTAATCAAGCCCGACCGAACTTCCGGCCTGTGTAGTAGGTCGGCGCATTTACGGCCCGTGTGAATTTCGGCCTGTGGACGATCCGCATTGTAAATGGGCCACCATTTCGGCCTGCTAAGACCAGTGGGTTATTTCGCACAATCAGGGCCCAATCTTACTTTCAGCCTATTAAAGGCCCATGTTTTTATGGGCTCGAGATATTTACACATGTAAATGGCCTATTATTACTGAGGGCCCAACTTATCTTTAGGCCTGTTAAAGGCCCACTATGGGCACAGGCCTACCAGAAAAATATGAAAGCTTAGGCTGATATAGGCCCAAATATTTTTAGTGGGCTACATACAAATTTCGGCCCAGAATCGTTTTTAGCCCAATTGGAATGGGCCCGACAAATGTGGGCATGTTGGGCTCCTACGAAGCTTTCGGCCGAATACATTACTAAGATAAACCTACACTATACAAAAATAGCGTCGTAATTCATCGTAGCCTTTGGCAGCATCATAAATGTTGTATCACAACAAAATAAATTCCAACCATACAACAAAAGGCCTGTTGGCATAAAGTTTACAGTCCTTGCAGATAAAAGCACCATCAGATGTATAGAAGCACATATCATTTGACCAGAGTGCTTATGTTTCAGGCTGTAGAATCTGATGGAGCAGCACGATCTTCCCCTTTTTTTCCGCCATTGCTGTTGAACAATGAAGCAAATGTCTGATAGCCTGGTTTCCAAACCATTCATATCTTCACGAAATTTGACAACCACTATTTATCTTTCCGACACAACGTCCATTAGGGATTTGACTTGTGTCTGGAGCATAGATATATCACTCTATCTAGCCGAAAGATTTTGTTCAGTAGGCGATTTGGACGAGGTTACCTTAACAATCAACCCAGAATTACGCAGGAAGGTGCTTTTTGCACTATTAGTGGAGAGATCTTGGCCTGCAAGACAAGAGGTGACATTGTGCCTGTGGTAGCCTCGTCACCTTCATGTGGTTGTGGCTGTTCAATCATTTGTTCCGTAGCTTGCTGAAAGTTTGAACTTGTAGATTAGTGTACCAGATAAGTTATTAATTAGAAAAAAAAACAAAGTAGGTTTCACGTTTATACATAACTTATTTTGCTGAACTAATGTAATACATTAGCATGTATTGTAGTGCCAACTACATAATAAAATTACTTTCGGAACATATGTCCATGTAGCATGCCTACTGTATTGTCTATTTCCTCACATTCATTGACATCTAAGGATAAAGATACATGGTTTAAAGTAGGATGAACATAGTATGACATCATTCATATCATGGGAAAACGGATATAAAACAAACATGCTATTGTATCATTGTGTGCACACGTGAACATCACAACTAGATTACAGATCAAGACCTAAAGAATATCTTTCATCTCTTTTAAACCATGTAAGGTGAAATGAATAACATTACTTACGGATAAATGGTCATCTTTCGGGTCCAACATGAAAAAAGAATGAGTGCATGCTTGTTTAGTTGCATCATGTTTCGGATCCAACTTGAATCTCATCTGTTGAAAAAAGAATGTGAGTCTTATTAGGAGGAAGCTAGAATGTATGGCACAGAGCAAGACATTATTACAAATTGCGATGAATAACATTACTTATGGATAAATGGTCAAGGAAGGTGTTAAACTGGGTATTGTCTTTCTCATTCCTGTACTGGCTCCATGTTGGGAGGATACGTGCATGACACCTAACGACAATGGTTGCCTCTAATACTAACTTGGCTGACTCTGTAGCATCACGTGGCCCTTTTAAACCTGCCTCAAAATGGATCTCCATTCTTCCTCCTTTAGATTTTGTTAATCTGTCAAGCATTATCCCTGATGTCTGTTTCGCCATGCGCCCGTGGTGCTAGTTCAACAACGAATATGGAAAGTGTTAGTGCACATCAAACGGTGAGAGTACATATAAAGGAGCATGCAAATGCAACTTGAATCGGTCAGGTACTGTCTTGGTGTTGATGCTCATGAGGTTCATCTGATCTTGCCAAGTCATGTTGTGTCGTGATTAGCAGGAAGTAGTGTTAGGTGTGAATGCAGCTTGGGAGCTGGCCAGTTCGGAGAAAAGCGAACGAGTAACTCGTTGAGATCTTTGAATGCAGTTGAAGCGGATCTGCGGTGGTGGAAGCAGTGATACTTGTGTTTGTAGATTTAGCCGGTGGACTTGGACCTTCTACTGCATTATAAGTACAGGCAGAATCTCGAGGGCAGATCCTTTTGTGTTTCACCCGACGAGTAACACCATTCCCTACTATATTCTTTTCTTTGCTCTTTTTTTACTTTGCCATGTTAAGGCATACCCACAACACAAAACAATAAAATCGCTCATAATTCATTGATGTATGATACAGACAAGCAATACTTTGATGTAAGACAACTGTATGAGGATGGAATATGTAAGAAAAGCAGGACGGTGTGACATATTCAAAGCTACAATGTGTAAACTAAGCAAAAGGATTTTCAAGAAAATAGAAGTAATGCAAACTAGACACCATATGAAAGATGCAACCAATATCACTCTGCCTAGTTTAAAGTGTCTTGTCATAAGTGGCATTTCAAAAAATTAGAAGTAGTACAACATAGAAATCAATGCAAGATGAAACCACTATCAAACTGCCATGTTAAAAGCGTCCAATCATGAGTGACTGATGCGGGATACACAACAGCAGTACTTTGATGTAAGAACATGGTATGATTGATAGATGCAGTGTATTCTAGACACAGAAAGGCATGTCATATGCACATGTATAACGTATAAACTCAACAGGTGCAATTTAATCAAAATAGAAGAAATACAGGCTAGATAACATATGCAACATGAAACCAATTATCACACTATCAACTTAGACCAAGCACCTGCGTTGGTTGAGTACAGGAGATGAACTCATCATGTAGACTTGGGACTTCAACATCATTAGCAGTAGCAATGGCAAATCTAGAGATTCTCTATTTGCGTCGGTCCGGAGGACCACCAACATCCCCAAACTTACTCTTTTCCTTCCTATTTTATGATATTGCCTTATGAAGTCAAAATCAAAAAAAGATGAATAAGATTAGCTCTGCATAACTGGTTGATGCATGATACAGACGAACACTACTTTGATGTAAGGCAATTGCAGGATAGGAGGATGGAATATATACAAAAAAAAGACAGCATTGCATATTCAGACGTATGATAGGAGGATGGAATATGTATGAAAAACAGTAAGCAGAAGGCATTTCCAAAAAATTAGAAGAAATGAAAGCTAGGCACCATATGAACATGCAACCAATATCACTCTATCAGGTAAAAAGTGTCTCGTCGTAAGTGCCATTTCAAGAAATTAGAAGCAGTACAAGCTAGAAGACAATGCAAGATGCAACCTACATCACACTCCCAAGTTAATGTGTCTTATGGGTAAGTGATCGTTGCAGGTATAAGTTGTAAGCTACGCAGATGCAATTCAGAAGATCAGAAGCAATACAAACTAGACATCATATGGAACACGCAACCACATATAATAGTTCCAAGTTAGAGCAAGCACCTGTGATAGTGGAGTAGGGGAGATGTGCTCATCATCTACACGTATGTTCTAGAAACAGGAAAAGGTGTCATATTCACAGGCATTATGTGTAAAGTAAGCATATGCAATTCAACAAAGTTAGAAGCAATACAAGATAGACATCATACGCAACATGCAACCACATATAATAGTGCCAAGTTAGAGCAAGCACCTGTGATGGCTGAGTAGGTGAAATGTGCTCATCATCTACACAGCTACATTGACTGTCCAGCCTTGTGTTGTCTTGCGAATCTTGTTGGTAGGATGGCAGAGTAGAATTTGTAGAGACCCTCTATTTGAGTTGCTCCGAAGGACCACCATCATCCACTGCCAGACTAATTTCCTTCAGCTGTATTGATTTTGCATTGTGAAGTCAAACCGATAAGAAAAACGAATAAATTCGCTCTTCAGAACTCATTCATGCATGATACTGACGAACACTACTCGGATGAAAGGCAAACATATGATACAAGGATGGAATATGTACGAAAAACAGGACGACGTGACATATTTTAACTAAGCAGAAGGCATTTCAACAAATTAGAAGCACTGCAAGCCAGACACCATATGAATGGTGCAACCAATATCACTCTGCCAAGTTCAAACTGTCTGGCGTTTCAACAAATTAGAAGCAGTGCATGCTAGAAATCATATGCAAGACACAACCAATATCACAGTGGCGACTTAAAGGTGACTTATCATAAGTGACTGATGCAGGATATGCAAGAACAATAGTCTGATGTAAGAACATGGTGTGATCAGATATAGTATGTTCTAGAAACAGGAACACATGTCATATTCATAGGCATTATGTGTAAAGTAAGCAGATGCAATTCAACAAAGTTAGAAGCAATACAAGATATACATCATACGCAACATGCAACAACATATAATAGTGCCAAGTTAGAGCAAGCACTTGTGATGGTGGAGTAGGGGAGATGTTCTCATCATCTATACATCTACGTTGACTGTCTAGCCTTGCGTTGTCTTGCGAATCTTGTTGGGAGGATGGCGGAGTAGAATCTGTAGAGACCCTCCGTTTCAGTTGCTCGGAAGGACCACCATCATCCAATGCCTTACCAATTTCCTTCCGCTTTATTGATTTTGCATTGTGACATCAAACCAATAAGAAAAAGGAATACAATTCGCTCTTCAGAACACATTCATGCATGATACTGACGAACACTACTCTGATGAAAGGCAAAGTCATGATACGAGGATGGAATATGTATGAAAAACTGGACGGCTTGACATATTCACACCTATGATGTGGTAACTAAGCCGAAGGCACTTCAAAAAATTAGAAGCACTGCAAGCTAGACACCATATGGAAGGTGCAATCAATATCACTCTGCCAAGTTAAAACTGTCTCGTCATAGGTGGTGTTCATCAAACTAGTAGCACTACATGCTAGAAATCATATTCAAGACGCAAACCAATATCACACTGCCAACTTAAAGGTGTCCCATCATATGTGACTGACGCAAGATACACAAGAAGAGTAGTTTCATGTGAGAACATGGTGTGATAGACAGATATAGTATGTACCATAACGATTATAGCGTGTCATATTCACATGTATCATGCGTAAGCTAGCAGATCTGATTTACACTAATTAGGAGCAATACAAGCTAGCCACCATATGCAACATGCAACCAGATATCACACTGCCAAGTTAGAGCAAGCATCTTGGATGGTGGAGTAGGGGAGCGGAGACTTGGAACTTGTAATGCACTAGCAGTACAAGGAGAATCCGTACAGATGCTCTGTTTACGTTGCTGCAGACGACCATCATCATCACCTTCCTTACTATTTTCCTTCCTCTTTTTTGATTTGCCTTATCAAGTCAAACCCACAAGAAAAAGGAATAAAATTTACTCTTCAGAACTCATTGATGCATGATACTGACAAGCACTACTTTCATGTAAGACAGCCGCATGATAGGAGGATGGAATATGTATGAAAAACAGGATGACATGACATATTGACATGTATGATGTATAAAGTGTAAAGTAAGCACAAGGTGTTTGAACTAGTTAGAAGCAATGCAAGGTAGAATCCATATGAAAGATGAAACCAATATCACTGTGCCAAATTAAAAGGGTGGCCTAACAAATGTATTTGACCAAATTAGAAGCAATACATCGCAACAGGCTAGAAATAATATGCAATATGCAACGAATAAAGGTGTCTCATCGTAAGTGATGGATGCAGGATACAGAAGAGAGGTAGTTTCATGTAAGAACATGGTTAACACATAGATGTAGTGTGTACCAAAAATAGGAAGGCATGTCATATTCACAGGTATAATGTGTAAATTAAGAAGATGCAATTTACCCTAATTAGAAGCATTACAAGCTAGACACCGTATGCAACATGCAACCACATATCACACTGCGAAGTTAGAGCAAGCACATGCGATTGTGGTGTAGGGGAAGTGCGGTCTTCAAGTACAAGCTATGTTCAATATCTTCATTTAGGCTTGCTGTTTCTTGAGAATCATGTGGATATGATGAAACTGCACTCTTTATAAGAGTAGCACGTCTCATACTAACCCACGGGCGTGACTATCTCATCATAAGCGATAGATGCAGGATACACAAGAACAGTAGTTTGATGTAAGAACATGGTGTGATAGGTAGATGTAGTATGTACCAAAAACAGGAAGGCGTGTCATATTCACATGTGTGATGTGTAAGCTAAGGAGATGCAATTTAACAAATTAGGAGCAACACAAGATAGGCACCATATGCAACATGCAACTAGATATCACACTACCATGTTAGATCAAGCACCTGGGGTTGTGGAGTAGGGGAGATGAGATTTGGAACTTGCACTGCGGTAGGAGTAGCAGGAGAATCTGCAGAGATCATCTGTTTCGGTTGCTCCAGAGGACCACTATCATTCCGTGCCTTCGTCCTTTTAGATTTTGCCTTGTCAAGTAAACACACAATAAAAAGGAATGAATTTCGCACTTCTAAATTCGTTGATGCATGATACTGACGAACACAACTTTTGTGTATGGCAACCACATCGTAGGAAGATGGAATATGTACGAAAAACGCTAAGCAGAAGGCATTTCAACAAATTGGAAGCAATGCAATCTAGACACCATATGAAAGATCCAACCAAACTCACTCTACCAAGTTAGATGTGTCTCATTATAAGTGGCACTTCAACAAATTAGAGGCAACACATGTTTGAAATGATATGCAAGATACAACCAATATTACACTGTCAACTTGAAGGTGTCTTGTCAGAAGTGATTGATGAGGGATATACAAGAAAAGTAGTTTGATTAAGAATATGGTTAATAGAAAGACGTAATATGTACCAAAAACAGGAACGCATGTCATATTCACAGGTATAATGTGTTAACTAAGTAGATGCAATTTACCCTAATAAGAAGCATTACAAGGTAGACACCATATGCAACATGCAACCACATATCACACTGCCAAGTAAGAGCAAGCACCTGTGATGGTGGTGTTGGGGAATTGCGGTCATCAACTAGAGAGCTACATTGACTATCTTCATTTAGCCTTGCTGTTTCTTGAGAATCATGTGAGGAGGATGACACTACACTCTTTAAACGAGTAGCACGTCTCACAGTAACCAACTGGGGTGACTGTCTCGTCATAAGTGATTGATGAGGGATACAAAAGAGCATTAGTTTGATGTACGAACATGGTTAACATACATATGTAGTATGTATGAAAAATAGGAAGGCATGTCATTATCAAAGGTATAATGTGTAAAGTAAGCTGATGTAATTTAACCAAATTGGAAGCAATACAAGCTAGACACCATATGCAACATGCAACCACATTTGACAGCGCGAAGTTGAAGCAAGCACCCGGGATGCTTGTGTGTGGCAATTGAGATCATCAACTGCAGAGCTACGTTCTTGTCTCCATCTCTGTACTGCACCCTTTAGAGCACTGTGATGCTTAGTGCTTATCTTCAAATTACACTGGAGCGACTTCTGTCTTTTCTTTTTCGTATTCATCAATACTGCGTCAGAGTCTGAAATACCCATGCATAAAAAAACAATAGTGTGAGTATGGGTGAAGTGTGTGCACAAGTAGTACAGTGTAAAGGTAGCAGATAGCAGGTCGGATGGGAGACATATGATAGCTCTACAACATGCATGGCACACGAAATTACTAGATTCTAGGGTTTTGAAATACGAGCACAGGGATGGCTGGGAAATGCAGATGCTCCTCCAGCACACCACAAGGTGTGGTCCTATGAAAATAACAGTCGACTGAAAACAAATAGGTCAGTCCATTTTTCTGCACCGTCCGATGTACAAAGAACGGGCAGATCGCCTTCATCTACCTCCAGCCAGTCAGTGTTACGATCTTCCTCGAAACACTAGCGACCATAGGCCCAGTCCCCTGCCTCTGCCCTTCCCTCGACCTCACCGCACTGCCGTGCTTGGCACCGCCCCCCGCCATTCCTTCAAGCCCCGCCGGCCTCCAGATCGAGCGCAAGCAGCTCCTGCACCCCACACCCCTATGATAGACACCGATGCGCCGCTTCCCTGGTGAACAGGCGGACTAGGTGCTCCGCGCGCCTAAGCGGGTGCTGCTTCTTTTAATTGCGATTCGACTGACCCTGAATTGAAATCCAGGCGGGCTACTGACCTCTAGCAAAGGTGAAATAGTAAATGGGAGGAAACCTTGTGCATTTAGTATCACGAAGAAGATGCAGTACGAAGCGCTCAACTAGTTTCTTTTGTGGGATGAATACAGTGTGAGCAGAGATGTAAGATTTGCACGAATAAGGGAAGAGGAGTACCTCTTTCTGCTGGCAGTGTTGTGTCCTTCTGTTTTTCCAACGGTCTTCTTGTGGTTCACTGGAAACGAGAAGTTGTGGAGGACGGTGGAGCCTTGGACGAACCCATGGCCAAGTTGTTAAGTGTGGTGCGGTGGCCTTCTGTTGGCAGCGGGGAACCAGATCCGAGGCGGCAAACGACGGCGTAGCTGGAACAGCTCCGGTGCGGTGGACGGTTGTGACAATGGAGCGGCTGCGGTGAGGTGGAGGACGGCGTGGTCGAAGTGGTTCTGGTACGACGCACGTCGGCGTCAGCGTCGTGGAGGCAGCTCTGCCTCGGCTTCAGCTGCTAAGTCCTTGAGGGCGTTGCGGTTGCGATTGCGTTGGACGACGATGTTGGGGTACCAGCTCCGGCGTGATGGATGAGGGCGGCGGTGTATTGGGCACGATGGGGTGGAGGATGGAGGAGGCTGGGGTTTCGTGGCTGGTGGAGAGGGCGTTTTGGCACCCACGGAGTATGAATGGGGAAACGGAGGGAGGGGGAACTAAGGGTGAACAATGTTTCGGTTTGGGACGCGCTTGTTTGAAATTTGGGGAAAGTTACAAACTTTGCCCCAATCTAAAATTTCTGACATATTGCGGTTGGGGGTAGGACAGTAATCTCAGGTGTCCCAAATGGTGGGCAGGATAGATTTCGGCTGAGCGCGTGAGTGTTTAGGCACCCACGGCGTATTAATGCTTCTCATAGGCGGTTGAGACTGGCGTCTTGGTGAATTTACAAACCTACCCCGGTTTAGACCTTTGGACATCGGGAAGATAGGCTA
Organism: Aegilops bicornis; assembly: GCA_021605145.1. NCBI lineage: Eukaryota > Viridiplantae > Streptophyta > Magnoliopsida > Poales > Poaceae > Aegilops > Aegilops bicornis. The sequence goes on along the minus strand of CM038670.1, from coordinate 551,541,945 downwards.
CATGTGCCAGAGTCAGGACATTAATTTCCTACCACCAAACATTAGTCTTGCGCGGTTTCGGATTACCAGAGGCTTATTTGGCGCTTCGTTCAATATTTGGGAGCAGAAGCATTAACATTTTCGGTTCTCTTGAATTGAACTTTCAAGATTTGTCAAACTTCACAAATCTTTACTCTTGAAAATCCTAAAACTACGATTATTTTGGAATGGAGGGGGTACATTTGAATACACATTGTAGACGATTATATATTAAAGAATATGCAACTTACCTCAGTTCATGCATGGTTCAAGATATAATCTCCTTGGTTGCAAAAAATAGTTAGACATGCGTATGAATATATAGCATGTTCAAACGCACAACAAAGATTGATGCCCCCTTTTAGATCTGATTTACAAATGCCATTATCTCGGGTTCAAATACATGAATGCACTTCCTATGAATTCGGATCTTCAAAACCCCCTTTATGTTGAATTCAACATTTATTCTATTTCGTAGCTAGCAATTTGGAATGTATCCATGTAAGTGACAAATGTATAAAGTGTTTCACACTAACAACATGGAATGCACTAATTAATGTTTATATATGAATTGCAAAAGAAATGCATTGCATGTACTTCAAAACGCTCTCACTCTATGGATCGATAATATGAAATAAACACATGCACATGTTAGAATTCAATAGAGTATGGGTGTCGGATAGACCGATTTTCGTTCATACGCAAATTGCAAAATTCATGATCTCAGCCAAAAATAATAATGCCACTTATATTTTAATTCAATGCGTAGAACCGCCTTTTACACGTAGATGCACTATGCCTCGGCCCATTCCCACAAACGTGCTATATATCTCTCTATCTAACGCATAAGTGAACACACTTTATATACATCAGCATTTCTCTTTCACACATGCTCACAATCTCTCCCGGGGTGTCGGGGTGTCTAACGCACACACACTCCCTCTGTATCTCTCTCTCTACCTCTCTCTCTCTCTCTCTCTCTCTCTCTCTCTCTCTTTCTGACTACTATGTACCACTCTTTTCACTAATCTCAGTTGGAAAACACTATTTCTCTCACATGTGTATATACACACGCACGGTCTTTACAAGCCCTCTATACGCACATATATGTGCCTACGTGTCTCCTGCATGCACATTATCTTTAGGCGTCTCTCGCACACATTGCCCCCCCCCCCCCAGACACACCTCTCTCTTAGTAGTTGGCATATATGATTCCATCAGATCATTCGGTAGGATATCCCTGACTGTTAGGCTGGATGGTAATACGAGGCACCCAAGTTCGGACCGTTGTAGTTGAGGAAAAACCCTACTCCTCGTACTGTATATTAGTGATAAGGGTGTGCACAAAGTACACATGAATACCAGGCATTGTGCGTGTGTGTATACTATCGATGAACTAGCCCCCAGGCTTCTATAACATACTCGGGGCCTAGGGTTACAAATCATATATAGTCGGCTTATCACCAGTGGGGATAGAGTCCTCCACGACTCTGGTAGCTTCGTGTTGTACACCGAGTCCTCCACATGGGTCTTCGTATAATGCGTCTCGGTCCAACCTATGTGATGCAGGATAGAACCGACCCATGAGTCCTCATGTTGACACACCACAACTAGAAACGATGTGCCCACCCCAACTAGAAATGATGTGCCCACCACACCAAACACGCAATCGGCCGCAAAGAAAATAAGCATGTACAATAGTACAATGTTATACATGAAAAGTTAATTGCATGTTGCATCCAAAAATATTTGTTCTGCATTGTGAATGTTTATATGTTATCCTAAAATATTAGTCACGGGAAAGAGAAATACGAAGGGCATATCTCTCCTTGTCTCCATAGGACACCCCCTCTTTCTACACCACTTTCACGTATGCACACAAACTACCTCTCGGCCCTCTAAAAGTATGCATGCCCATGACACATTCACGTGTGACGATCACTGTATTTCAAGCGAAAGCACTATAAGGTCGGTGGACTTCAGAATATGCTCATTATGGTCACCGTATATATTCTCGTGGTGATCATACGATATCTAGCTCATGATACGTCTACGTACTTTGTTGATGACACTGACGGACATTGTATTTGATGCGTGCTCCGTATTTTGTTGACGACACCTACGGTCATTGTATTTGAGGTGAAAGCACGTTATGGTCACTGGACTTCAGAATAAGCTCATCACGGTCAGCACATACATTTTGTGGTGCTAACCAACCTATGGTTGGATGGTTATGAGGACAGTGGTTTCTCGAGCCCACCAGGGTTAAAGTCCTAGTGCTCGCATTTATCCTGGGTTAATTTCAATATTTTTCCAGCGATGTGCGTTAAGTGGGAGGAGACGTTCGACTCGACTACGAGGCACCTATGGTGACTTCATATAATCTCAAGATCATATGCTGGCTCACTCTCTCGAAGGTGCTCATAGGGGTAGGGTCTGCGTGTGTGCGCTTATAGTGGTGAGTACTTGCGCCTATATATGAGCGTTTGCGTTTGTACCATGTTAAAGAAATACATGTCGTGATTATACGGTCACTGGCTCACCCGTACAACTCCGTATTTTGTTGATGACACAATCAATTGACCAGTCAAACGTTCCACGTGGCGCAACTAGTGTTGTACCATCGGGGCGCATAACCGTGGGGCCCACCTGTCAGCGCGTATATGAAAGAAATAAATGGTAGTTTGAGTCTGTACTGTGTTAATAAAATACATTTTAGGGTGATCATACGGTCACTGGCTCACCATACAGCTCCGTAATTTGTTGATGAGACGATCAATTGACCAGTCAAATGGTCCACATTCAGCAGCGCACATTACCATAGGCCCACCCGTCAGTGCGTATATGAAGGACAGAAATGGTTATATATTAGTGGTCAGTGGGGATTCGAAGTTGTGAGACCTCTGGTTGGCAGTCGCCGGCCGGTGAAGCGCGGTGATTGGGCGATGGCGTGGGGATCGCTGGAGAAAAAGCTCGGCTGGGGGGCTAGAGGGATGGTCGGGCGGCAATGACAAAGCGGTGGGAAGTGGTTTTACGGGTGGGCGGGCGGCGTGGCGCGCGGGCGGCCGATGGCGGCGGCGGCCGGTGGTTCGGCCGGCGGTGGATGGCGGCTTAGGGGGTGGAGGTTGAAGATAAACTGCGGTCCCTTGATTTCGTATCCAACGACAGGAAAATCTACTGACCAGAGATGAAAAAGTCATTCGACTGACGTGTAGCCTCACCCCGCAGGTACACATGCACGCATGCAACACTCGCACGCATGCAACACTCGCACGAACACACGCACGCATGCAGGCGTGCAACACTTACACGTACACGTAACGAACACACGCACGCATGCAGGCGTGCAACATTGAGACGTACACATGCACTCACGAACACACGCACGTACGCACACATGCATGCAACACTAAAACGTACACATGCATGCACGCAACACTCGCACGCCTACATGCACACCGCACACGACGCAAGACACGCGCTCAACCTATACGTGCATGCACCCTTTGTTAATGACACGGATTGTTACGAGTATTAATCAATCTTATATCTTTTTGCAAGGTTTAATCAATCTTATCTATGATAAGCAGAACATTGATGTTTGCAGCGGTCTTTATGAATCACAATGTATCGAACGGGCTATCAACGTATATATGAAAATTTTAAAATTCTCTTACATTATATAGTAGGCTTATCTAGATGAAATAGATGACGTCACACTCAATGAACAATCATCGGTTTATGAAATACCCGCTTCTGACCGCCCTGGCCCACCAAAACTTCCTCTGTCGGGCGCTGCCTGCGTTGGGTCACTGACATACAGGCCATGTACCCAAAGATCCCACACGTCAGTGGAAGAACGGCTCGGTGTCATCCGTCAGAGTCGAGGGCACCACTCGATGCACGCCCGACTGAACAGGCCTCCTTGCCGCATTCAAACGCCTCCATGAAACCCGTGTGGAAGCCGAGAAACCCACTCTGGATACACATCCGTTCATGACTGGGCCGGCATTAAACGCAACGCCGGCCGAGCTCCTCCCGTCCGCCATCTATTTAATCTCCTATTTAAATGAGGCCAAACGCCGGCCAAGAATCGCATCCCTCCGCTGCTCCCCTATCTCCTCCTTCACCATTTTGTCCACTCTTACAATGGCTTACAAAGAGTAGTTATCCCGCATCCAAGCCGGCTGGGTGGCCCGCCGCGCCTGCTGGATCCGAGCTATGCAGCTCGCTGATCCACCTCCCTCCCCTCGCCCGACGGAGCCAGTTGCCGCCCCAAGCCGGAGTGCGGTTCAGCAACTTGCCGCTCCAGGCCAGCTCGACGAGGAGCGGCGCACGGGCGTCGTCGCTGCCGTCCACGCCGCCACCTCGTACCACGCCTCCCGTGTCTGCGACTGCATCTCCCGTTTCTGTGGTCGAGACTCCCATGCCGGCGGCTGCGCCATGCAAGCAGAGATAGAAGCCAGGTGCATGGAGAGCAACGAGTCGGTGCCAGCGCCTCCGCGTCCGCCGCCATCATCGAGGAGAAGTAGAACATGGGAGGCCGCCGCCGCTTGGGTCCCAGGAAGGCCACCGCGGAGGCGACGCCGGCGTACACAGCAGTTGTCTTGCCGGATCCTATTGTTGCAACGACATTCGTCGATCCCGCATGGGCTCCACGGAAGCGGAGAAGCCCCCGTCCACCATCATCTTGGGCATCAACCAACCATATCAGTTGGGCAGCGGGGAAGCGAGCCGTCCTTTGCGCTGAAGTATATACCTCCGGGCCTCCCGGCAGTCCGGTGGTCCTGCTGCCGGACATGAGGAACACAAATGGATAAGCGGGCGAGCATTTAGGCCAAATATTATATACCTGTGTTGTACAGAACTAGCATCTCTTAGTTGATTTGAATGTAATGAAACCCGTCATGTTTGTATGAAAATCCAGTATTTTATATGAATTCCATCATTGTTTATCAGAAATATTGCCGTGTTTGCATGAATTTTGTCCGGTTGGTTGAGTTGCTGTCAGAATGTGTGTGGCTACGATTGGATGGCCTAATGTGCGGGTCGCTGGTCAATCTGCGGCCGGCTCGGGCGGCGTGGTGGGACAAAAAAGCACAGCCCGTGCGAGCTCGTCTCCAACATGCGCGCTGGAGGATGCATGAGCACCCGGGCCATTCCTCGTTCATCGGTGGCAAAGGCACCGGTGGACAAAAGGGTCGCCAATATTTTGGCTACCCCGAGCAAAATCCAAACAGCCCCTCCCAGCAGATTCAAATCCCTTGTTTTCCGTGAAATTTTGCCATGTGTTGTTTTCATGGACTAGAAAGATGCTCGTGCATAGCACGGAACATCGAGATGCATTTTTAGACTAGCCACAGTGGAGAATAACATACAATAGTAACATATACATATCCCTAAACTATGTTACTATCTTCATAGTGGGTAGTAACATAAGTGTGGTAACATGCAAAGCTCCATTTATTAGGTTATAGACTCATATTGCATTGGGACATGTGATGTTATAGTAACTAGCTAAGTTACTACAACTACCTATATCCTCATTATCTTATTGCCACATAAGCAAATTTGCTGACTTGGACTTGATGTTATTGCTGAAGTTACTCCCACTATGGCTAGTATTACAAAACACATGTTGTGATTGACCCATTCAGGAGTAATCCCATGTGTAAAAACTAATGATATCTCGAGAGTTTTATCGGAAAAATGGTATCTCGAGAATTTCATCGAAAAAATGATATCTCGAGAAAGATGAGAGATAAGGTGAGGAGGAGTGGGGCATGGTGGTGACTGGTGGTCGGACTGGGCGGAGGCACGGGGATGGACGGTGCATTATGTCTAGGTTTGTATCTCTCTCACACACACCCACGTAGGTGGGGGATGTGCACGAAGAGAAGAGGTGCACGCACGGCGCACGTACTCCCATCTCTTTCCCAACCACACCCGCGCGGGTACACGGTGGAGCTCATTTCTGTACGAAAAGGCAGCCCACGTGGTAATTTGACACGTGTACTGGTTGTCCACTTGATGGAGGATCGTCTACCACGGGTGAACAAACAAATTGCGACTTGACGCGTCATGTGGGGCCTACCTTAGAGGCAATGTTCTATACACTCGAGATGCTCTGTACGTATTACTTTTGATGTGTGCCATCAACTTGCAGAATGAGGAGAAGCTTGCTTACGACGCCGTCTCCCCCACCCACGGGCGCGGTGGCTCATAGGACAAGGTGAAGCTTGCTTACTACGCCTACGACCACTCCTTCGGCCACGTGCGCGGTGGCTCGCAGGCCGAGGAGAAAATTTTACTACTCCCTCTGTTTACTCCTCGCCCCCACCTTGGTTAGAGAGATTATCATATTGTTTGGAATATATGTCTTTTAGTAGTACTCCCTCCTTTCCAGTTTATGGCTCAATTTCCTTGGAATAGTATATAGGAGTAGTACTACTACAACAATTTCCTTGGAGTCCGTGGTGCAGCAAGCTACCCTAGGCTATGTTACTACTCCATCATTTCCAGTTTATGGCTCAATTTCAAAATCTCTCCAACCAAGGTAGACAGTGAGTGGTGGAATTAATTTCGTAATTTGCACAAGTAATGTACGCTCGATTTTCTCAAGAACTTATGTTTACCAAGGCATTAATTAGAACGAATGCATGCATGACCACTAAATTTCCATGAACTTCTACATGCATTGGTGAGTTTTCTATTGACAATGCTTGCATCAGGTGATTTAACACACCTCGAAATCCAACATGTGATGGTACTACTACTACAAGTAGAATTGAGACTTATAAAACAGAAAAACGTATTTTTTAGACGAGCCTTATAAACCGGAAAGGATGGAGTAGTAAGTAGTATACTACCTCCATAGTGGGTACGTACTCCATAAAATCAGATTTTCCCAAAACTAAGTTGCTCAACCTTTATTTGCTTGTTTGCCTTCTTGCCTCGTTGCCTCGAACAGATTATGCCAAACTCCCCTGCCTGCCGCGCAGAAAAAGACCCGCCCTAGCCTTTTTTTAGTCCGAGTTTGTATCGATGGATCGCGCGAAGCAGCAAAAACCAAGCCGTGTCTTGTAATCCTCCATCTACGCTCGCTTTCATGAATTCTGTACTTCCTCTCGCCGACATGTGGGACACATAGCAACCGGGTCGACGTGTCATGCACCAAATAACAGTGCAGAACAGCAAGGGGGACGCACCCCACTAGTAGTAATGAGCAATGAGACGTCAAATCACAATGCCACACCTTCCAAGAGGGATGAAGCAACCATTATTTCACACTTCATTTCGCCATCATCTCCTTCAACAAAACCACGTAGTATTGCTTCTGCCATTGTTCTGCCTCAAGAGGGACACGCGCATCGCCTTGGTACATCATGACACGTGGGACCGCATGACAGGCCATGCTCCCCCGCCCATCGCGCGGTAAAATCACCTCATTTTTACTACTCCCTCCGTATCGGTTTACAGGGCATGCACGTCGTTCTAGGCTGAGAATTTGACTGGCTATATATATGTGATGAACAGTATATGTTTAGAAACTACATCCACTTAAGAAACGGATGATATACTTTTTGTGACATAGTAACTCATATTTAGTTAGTCCAATGGATGACCAAGAACTACGTGCGCGCCCTATAAACCGAGACGGGGAGGGTAGTACTGAACGTATCTTTTTAGATCAATATAGTTGGGATTCACCATGGAGCAAAACCAAGTGGTAGGTTGTCCGTCGTGTTGGCATAGCAACTCAAGCAGGGTCAGTCCGCACACGAAATGGTGACACACTTAACAGAACACCTTTGGCCGACATGTGGCTCATCCACCGTCTTGTTCCATGTGCAATGCAAGAAATTGCATTTCGGAGTAGCGGTTGGACTTCGAGGCACCCCGGTCGTAGCGCCGCAGTAGTAGTAAATGAGCGATGAGGGGCCAAATCACAAAGCCCACCTTTCCCGCATTAAGCTGGATGGACGAAGCAACCATCATTTCATTCTAGGGCGCAAGAGCATAAAGAAAAGAGAAAACCAATGATGCGTGCGACAGCTACCTAGGGCACCCTATGGTAGGGGCCTCCACTACAAATCCATTTTTTAAAGCTGGATGGACGAAGCAACCATCATTTCACTCTAGGGCACAAGAGCATAAATAAAAGAGAAAACCAATGATGCGTGCGACAGCTACCTAGGGCACCCTATGGTAGGGGCCTCCACTACAAATCCATTTTTTAAAGCGCCTCCACTACAACTCCGCTTCTCCCTTGTCCTCTTGAAGAAAATTGATGATGCGCGCAGCGGTAGGGTTTGTATGAGTACTATGTTGTGCGGGGCCATGTCGTAGTAAATGGGAGAGGGATTGAGTTCGAGTCGACGCCTTAATATGTGTGGGCCGCTTGGTTTTACGGGAACGAGGCAGCATTTTGGGTTCGGGGACCAGTGGAGATATACGTACAAAAAATTGTGGACGTAGGTTCGACCGAAAGGCAATGATGCATGGGCCCTGCATTTTGATATACCCGCGGCCGTGTGAAATTTTCTACTCTACTCAAAACTAGTAAGGTACACATGCATTGAACGCATGAGATTTTGAAACCAAATTATGAATAAATACACACTATAGCATGTAAAGCTTTGAGTCATATATGCACGATGTAGATGTTCGTTTAGTTCTTTTAGTTAATCTCATTCAAAATCAATTAGTTTTATAAAAAGGTTAGATTCATGGGATTGTTCATTGTAAAGCATAAAGTCAAAAACAAATAATGGCAATTCATTTAGAAAAAAGAAGTTTGGGCAATTATGATACGGAAGATTCTAGAAGAAAGGAGAAGTGCTTATGTTTTGGGAAAGCATGCACGACCCACATCTCTTATTGGTTGATATGTCACGAAACAAGGAATGAGGAGGGAGTTAATGTACCGTGCCAAAGCGATTTGGGATTATTTGGTTTTCGGAAGATGACTTACACACCTAGACGGAGGGAGTACAAAGTGAAAAAATGAATTGCAGTTAAAAGAATGGCATTTCTAACAAAAATGTGAACGTGAATTACATATGTGGGCACGTGACCAGCACATACATTGTCAATGCAAAATTTAATGCAAGAAATAACTTACGAGTAACATGTACGAATTTATGATGTGGTGCTTGCATGCATAGAGTAGAAAAAACAATGTGATTTATGACTTGCATGCATGACGTGTTCTTGTGCCATAGTTGCATGTCTAGGAAAAAATATACTAGTGGGTTGTACATACTAGATATTTAGGAATAGAAGATGTATATATGGAAGTCGTAGGGAAAGAGATGACATGTATCTCAATTCCCAAGAGTAGGGATTGAAAAAGAGATGTCATTTGGTTCACATCATAGGAACTTATCTACTGAATCTAGAGATGGCATGTATCTCAATTCCTATGAGGAGGGATTAGAAAAGAGATGTCACTAGTACAGCGAGATCCTAAACAAACTGTTTTAACCCCTTTCTGCGACGGCATTTGCAACCATCGCCAAGTGAGTGTGGGCGATAGGGGGGTCCTTCCCACATGACCCAGAAACCGTCGGGGATATGCCCTCCTGGCACACACGTTCGGCAAAATGAGGTCGTGTGCGACCGACGAGCGCTCAAATACGGAAATATGTACAATAGAGCTAAAAATACAATTATACGGAGAAATTGTTTCCGGTCGCAAGTACATCCCACACAGTCAGTCCCCGCTAAACATTTCCGTTCCTATGTACATCCCACACAGTCGCTCCAAGGAAAATGTTTCCGTTCACAGGTACATCACACACAATTTTTCCCATTAAATTTTGCGTTATTGAATATATCACACACGGTCCATGGAAGAAACTATGTGGCAAAGGCTGTCCATCACACACAGTTTTCATGTGGTAAACGTTTGCGCAAGGTGGCCTAACGCAAACAGTTTTCAAGAGAAAATTGTGTGTGATTGTTCATTGATCCAACACGGTTTATTCCTGAAAAGCTGTAATGCGTTACTGAGGTCATCGCCCACGGTATTTTTTCAACAACCGTTTGCAATAGCAAACCCAATTAGCAGGCTAATTATCCAATTATTCATAATCCATTTATTAATCTAATTGCCAATTCATATGAAGCACACAATATGTTTCATTTTCGTATTTGAAATACATCAGAGTACAACATCATATAGCTTTAGCACTCAACTACCCCATTACACAACTACACCAGGACCAAGTTTCACATAACATCTATAACCTTTCGAAATTAGCATCATAGACGGTACATAGACAGATGTATCTCATCTGGAAAACAGCTGAAGCAGAAGGCGAATATTGAGCCTTCATTGATGTTGAAGGTCTTTGTAACTTTAGGCCAGTGCCTGTGGATGATTGACCGTCCATCCTTCGTCCTCTTCAGGAACACTTCAATATTGAACCGTGGGTGTTGTATGAATACCTTCCTCGCCTCCTGACCATACAGGTGGTTTGAGAGGTAGTCATCACTGAACTGCTTTGGAAAGGCCTGAAAACAAGGATGTGGATAAATATCTTCTCTATATTGGAAATGGGAAAAGGAATAAAAAAGGCAAGGTATACTAGTTAGTACCATCCTGTAGTGAACTGATGTCTTTTTCATTGTGCAGACAAAGATCTTGTTGCTTTTTGTCGCTAATTTCTTTATCCTAACAATCTTTCTGAGTTTCTTGACTTGACTGATATTCATGGACAACTCATTTCCCCATATGCAAATAGGGTCGAACAGTGGGTCAAAACCTCTGACAACAGGACCTACATGTGCAAGACCAAATTGTTAAAAACCTAAATTTTAGAATGGTTCCTATAATTGCACAATAATGTGCTATTAGACAACAGACCACACACATGCTAACCTCGATTGTAAACCTTAGTGCTTCCCATTGTTTCCTTGCAACACATATAAGGTAGTTAGTCATCAGGTTAAGTAAGGGTTAACATGCTATCAGTAAAATATGTTGATGAAAAATAATCACATTACAGATTCATCAGATTAATTGAAGCCACAAAACCCATTTATCCAAACCAAGCATGATTAAGAACTAGGAAATATAACACTTGTATTAAGTGTAGCCAAATTCAATTTATTCCTCACATGCACAACAATACAAAATTCTGCCCACGACAATTAGTTAACTTTTCCTTGAGGCGACTGCGGAGCGCTCGGCTCGCGTCCATCCGCGCACGCTCTGTCGGTGGTTGGGCGTGCGCACGATCACATCGGGGCCCCATATGCATGCGGTTGCGCTTGGCCTTGGCGTTACTGCCTTGATGCGATTCGTCTTGACCCGATGGAGTTCTGTATTGCAAATTAGAACTGCCATCAGGGCCTGCCAATATTCCTGGCTGCCCGGCTTCCTCTTTAATTCCCGTGGCCATTATAACCTTAGTCTCTTCAACCTTTCGATCGTGCCCCACAACACACAAGCACACCCACGACTACACATAGAGAGGGCATGTCCGGCGGCGCTCCAATGGAGTTCGGCGAGCACGAGTGGAGACCCACGCGAGGGAGACGGATCTCTCGGTGGTGTACACCATCCACCCGGCCGTGGTGGACGACTACATCAACAGCGTTGAGCAGTTGCCTGCTGGAGACAAGTACAAGGTGGTCGACATCGACCTCCAGTACACCACCGGTCATCCCGGCATAGATCAGAAGGTTGTCGCCGCCCAGTTGTGCGTGTGCCATCATGTCCTCATCTACCACTACTGCATGGCCACAGAGCGTTGCGACCGTTTCAACAGGTTTGTCAACAGCACTGACTACAAGTTCGCCACGGTAGATACCACCAACAATGTAAAAGCGCTCAGTGTTACGGGCTTGGCCTGCAAGAACCTTGTCGAAATCCGTGACCACTACGGTGCAGGGGCGAAACGAAGAAGGACTCCCTGGTCGAACTCGCCTCAGCCATCATCGACCCCTACTACGAAAAGATGAAGCAGGATGCCCAGAGAATAAGTCCCCTATCCCGGCACGGGGCCTAGATACGGCAACTGGATGAACCTCACCTTAGGTTTGCAGCCAAGAGCGTGTACACATGCTACGAGATGCACAGGCGGATCGTTGACATGAGGAAGTGCCTTGTTACCAAAATCGACGAGCCCGGATCGAGCCACAAGCAGAGCAAGCGTCACAAGAAGTAGATGATGATCAGATGATCGTTTACGCTAGTTAATCATGCATGTAACATTTAGTTTACTTTATTGGTGTGTGTGGAAATGTCATGTGTGTAGTAGCCACCTATGTAATTATGCATGTAATAGTTCACGTTGGTGTGTGCAAATTCCATGGTTGTAGTAGGCACCTATGTAAGTGGATGTTTAATTTGATTCTGCAAGCATGTCCTTATAAGTGTGTGTGTGTGTGTATATATATGTTCTTGTTATGTATGCAATCCCATCGCACAACACACACGTCTTATTAGCAGCAACCGCCTGTGTTATTTATCGGTCTTCACACACATTTCTGATTACAGACCTGTTTGCCGCATATCACACACATATTTGTTAAGTTGAACCGTTTCTGTTATCATGTCTCAACGCAAACAGTTCATCCGAGTGAACCGCATGTCGTATATCGCACACACCTTGATCTGGCTGACCGTTTCTTTTGTGTTGCCTAATCACAAATAGTTCATCCGAGTGAACCGTATGCTGTGTATCGCACACGCCTTCATCTGGCTGCCCGTTTCTTTTGTTCCTCCTCATCGCAAACAGTTAATTGAACTGAACCGTATGCCCTTCATCGCACACGCAACTAAAACCTGAACCGTGTTTGATGCATCCGTCATCACAAACGTTTTACACATTTCTGACGGTTTTCATACAGCACCGTATTGCATCACACACAGTTTCTCGAAGGTCTCTGATCGTAGTGTCGCGTTAGCGGCATCCTGCAGTAGTGTGTCATTTCGTTTACATCATATGAACTTTTCTATTGAATATACGCTAATGTTTATTTTCCTTTGAAATTATGGGAGTATAGGAATCCATTCATATGAACCAAGTGGCTCTAAAGCTATAAAAATGATATCATGTTTATTTCCTTTGAAATGTGGAGTATACGAATCTATTCCTATGAACCAATTGGTTCTAAAGGAAAAAATCCTATAAAATCATATCATATAGTGTTCCTATGATATTCCTCCACACCAAAGGATGGTTGAAATTGCTGCAGATGATACGACGGTATTTCTTTGTAGACTCCTCCCCCATCTTTATAGTTACCTCTTGAAGATGAATGAAATGATATATACTGGGTATTCTATATGTGCATTTTGGTACACGAAAACTCGGTAAAGTTTGCGATGTTCGAATTTTCAATAAAGCTATATGCACTGCATTTTGGAACGGAGGGAGGAGCATACGGCAGTTGCTAACACTCACGTGGAAGATTCGCGTGTAGGAGGAGTGGCTGCTCTGTTAAATGACATGGCAAACCGACCTTTGTTGGATGCCGATCTAACGGTTCTTACGGCGTTCATCAGGAAACGGCTTGTGGCGTACGTTTGTCGGATAATGATTTACGGACACATGCATTGCATTGATACGTGCCCCCTCTCTCTCACGCACACACGCACCCTCACGAGTCACGACTCTCCTGAGTCCTCTTGCACCTGCCGTCTGTCTGCAGGTAGACGTCACACACATATGTGCTCTTCACACCCTACCCTCAGAACTTTCAAAAAACAAAAGACGTTGCGCACCTTTTATTTTAGCTCACACGTCACACACTTATACTATTACTCTTGTGGCGAACGTTCTTTGGGCATAGTGTATTGTACTCTCATGAAAAGAATCGGTGCACACACGCGCTAGTTCACTCACACCCACTCGCGGGTACATGTAGGAGCACATTTTTTGAAGCTGGTACAACAAAATCACTCCACTATATATAATAAGGAGCCTTAGCACTTGCTTTACTAGGGTTCCTCTCTTTCACTCTCTCATGCTCTCTAGATCTAAGCAAGACATAGGTGGCCACACACTCTCTTTGCTCACGGCTCGTCACAAATTCGGCCGGACCATCTCGATCAGAGCAGCGATGTAGGTGCATTGTTCACGCTTTCGTCAGCGGCGAGGGAGGAGAAGAATGGCTGCCCGCGCATCCCGATCGGCGGCAGTGCCGTTCTCTCCGAGAGAGCGCCGGCTCGGGAGGGCTGATGAAGTCATGTACCTAGGGTAGGGTCATGGACCTGTCCAAGGTACCCTCCCCAAGGACATCTCTTGAAGAAACTACCTTTCAGTCGACCTAGAAGGATTCCACTCGACGGACCTAAAGACACTCGACCATGAAGCCAACCACTCGACCGCCAGGAGATCTCTGATCGATCTGACGCATAAGCGGTCGGTCATTAAGTGGCTTTATGGCCATCATAGCACTTCGTGGGGCGTTACGGTAACTACCTATCTTAATGTACCTTAATCCCTGCATAGCTGATTTTGGAGGGTGCAGCGAACTCTATATAAGCCACCCCTCCTCGGTGTAAAGGGTTCGCACCCTGTAACTCATACGCACATAATACTGATCGACCGCCTCCGGGCTCCGAGGCGTGGGGCTGTTACTTCCTCCGAGAAGGGCTGAACTCGTAAACATCTTGCGTATACAACTACTCCATAGCTAGGATCTTGCCTCTCCATACGTACCCCCATTCTCTTTATCGGACTTAGAACCACGACGGTTGGCGCCCACCGTGGGGCGGTGTCTTAGCGACTTGTTGGAGAAGTTGCAGTTTTTCCAATCCCATTCATCATGGTTTCAGGTGGAGTTTTGGTTGAGGGTCATGAGATCCGTCTCGGCGGCTCACGTTCATCGCCCGGCGACTCCGCTTGGTTGCGGGAGGCACCACTCGGCGTCGAAGCACTCCCGTCTGCAGAGCCAGCGCACTTTCAGCGCGTCGCGTCGCGGCGTCCTCTGCGGCAACCGTCGACCCGATGTCGGTCGGCTCTGTGCCGTCCTCCCTCGATCTCTCGCGGCGCAAGTGCTCCGCTCGGTCGAGGCTTCAGTGATGGGTGAGGCATGCGGTGGCCGCCGATCGGCCACCCCTCAAGTCGCGTAATCGAGCTCGACGAATCTCTCTACGGCTGTTCGATCTGGCCGACCGGCTCAGAGAGACTGCATCCGAGTGCGAAAGCAGTGATCCAGCGGAGGAGGTTCTGATGGTCAACGGACCATGCAGTCCTCCTGGTTTCCCCCGCACCGACAGAGGCGTTGGCGGAGGCGAGCCGGCGCAAGTTCACGAAGATTATCAACCCGAGCCCCTCACTTCGCTGCAGAGGGAGGAGCTTCGCCGCCGGAACATGTATGCGCTTCACACTCCTATTGTTGGAGAAACCCCCGAGGCCCGTGCCTTAGAAGACGCGCATTTGGCCAACTTGGCTGAGCGCACTCGACTGGAAAATCTCCAGCGAGTACTCGACGAACGAGCGCAACAACGGGTCTCGTCGTCTAGTCGACGTCAACTCTTTCCACAACTGACTCAGGTATACCGAACTCCAATTCAGAATATAGCAGCTGCAGCCCGTATAGCAGAGTCCATTCAGCCTTCCCAGTCAGAGGCTGGCAGAGGCTTGCTACAGATCAGAGATTTACTCCGGGCAGCAGGAGATCAAAATTCAGCTGTATCGCGATGCGAACAGGATTCACAAAGAGATCCGTCGGCTGCGAATACGATCCGATCGGCTCATAGCCCAAGATCGCCCCGAGGCGTGAGGGACATGGAGGCGGCGGGATCGATATGAGGACCGATTCGATCGTGATGATCGACGTCAGTGCCCTCCTCCCCAAGAGGTGGGTCATACGCGCCTTGACATCAAGATGACAGACGCCATCACAGTGTTGGGCGAAGGATTCCAGTCGACCCTAGGGAACCGGGCTTTGATGCGAGGTCCGTCATCGTTCAAGGCTTGGTCGACAGGAACAGAGCTAACCGAGAAGGCCATGATAGAAATGCACCCACCAGCAGCAGAGTACACGTCTCAGGAACAAAGTGTTTTAGCAGAGCCATCAGAGCCGCGGTGATTCCTCCCAACTTCAGGGTTGGCGGTGGAGTCGATAAGTTCCTTTGGTGAGTCCAAGCCGGATACTTGGCTTGAGGACTACCGAGTGGCTGTTCAGATTGGCGGCCTTAGCGATGAAGTGGCCATGAAACACCTGCCTCTTATGTTGGAGGCTCGGCGAGCATGGCTGAATCGATTAGCACCAATGACATTTACACTTGGGAAGATCTTGCCCGAGTGTTTGTCAGGACATTTGAAGGAATTTGCAAGCGGCCAGCAGGGTTGACGGAGTTGCAGTCGTGTGTGCAGAAGTCGAATGAAACTCTAAGGGATTACATCCAGAGATGGATCACATTGCATCACACTGTAGAGAATGTATCGATCATCGAGCGATCTGTGCCTTCAAGGAGGGCGTTAAACAGAGAGTTAAGTCCGAAATTGGTCGGACGGAGATATGACCACGAGTCGAATGATGGAGATTGCCACCAAATCGCCAATGGTGAAGAAGAGGATCGGCTCGGAGTGGCAAGTACAAGTCAGCCGCTAATGAAAGCTGGGGAGGGAACTCCGATCCGGAAGCGAAGCGGAAAGCCGAGCCAGTCGCTCCTGGAGAAGCCTTGGCTGTGACTCCAGGAAAGTTCAAGGGGAAACCCAAGGGGCCTTGGAACCCCAAGAAGGTGAAAGACCAAGATGGACATGATGTATTGGACTTGCCATGTCACATTCACACGAAGAAAGATGAAGAGGGTAAACTCATATACCCAAAGCATACCACTCGACAGTGTCAGCTCTTGATTCAACAGTTCCAAGGGAAGCAACCCAAGGATAAGGAGAAGGAGGCGGACAAAGTTGAGGACAAGGAAGATAGTGACGGTGGATACCCCCAGGTCAATTCCACCCTGATGATTCTTGCTGATGTTGAAAACAAAAGTCGATTGAAAGTTATCAACCGAGAAGTGAATATGGTCGCTCCGGCGACACCCAGTTATCTGAAATGGTCGCAGACCGCCATCACCTTCGACGAGTCTGATCACCCGACACACATAGCCACCCCTGGGAGGCAAGCTTTGGTGGTCAACCCAGTCGCCGAAGGCACTCGACTAACTAAGGTTTTGATGGATGGTGGTAGTGGCACGAACATCTTTGTATGCGAGAGGCGTTGAAAGGGATGGGCATTCCGATGTCGGACTCAGCACCAGCAACATGAGCTTCCATGGAGTCATTCCTGGAAAGAAGGTTGAGTCACTCGGCCAAATTGCTCTCGATGTGGTTTTTGGTGATTACAAGAATTTTCGTAAGGAAAAGTTGACCTTTGAGGTCATGGATTTCCAGAGTGCTTATCACGCTATTCTGGGGAGGCCAGCATATGCACGTTTCATGGCTCGACCATGTTATGTATATCTCAAACTGAAGATGCCAGGCCCCAAAGGTGTGATCACTGTCACTGGCAATCGGAAGAAAGCAGAAGAGTGTTTTCAGAAAGGCTCTAAAATCGTCGATGCTCAGATGGCAGTGGTAGAGCCGCAAGAGTATCAGAAAACTGCAGACCTGAGTGATTTGTTGTGAGCCAAGAAGCCCGCCACAGAGTCAGCATTTCAGTCGTCCGGCGAGACGAAACCGATTCATATTCACCCGACTGATCCCAATGCTGCTCCGACTCACATCTCAACAACACTCGACTCCAAATAGGAAGAACCGCTCATCCAGTTCCTTCGTGAGAACTGGGACATCTTGTCATGGAAGCCTGCTGACATGCCGGGTGTTCCCAGGGGACTGGTTGAGCATCGTCTATGAGTCGACTCAAAAGTTAAACCTGTCAAAGAACATCTTCGACGGTCCACCTTCCAGAAGAGAAAGGCCATTGGCGAGGAGGTGGCTCGGCTCTTAGCAGCAGAGTTTATCCGAGAGATTTACCACTCCGAGTGGCTCGCCAATGTTGTCATGGTGCCTAAGAAGGACAAGTCACTTCGCATGTGCATCGACTTCAAACATATCAATCGGGTCTGCCCGAAAGATCATTTTCCTCTCCCCCGCATCAACCAAATAGTCTACTCGACTGCGGGATGTGAGCGGTTGTCTTTCTTAAACGCCTATTCTGATTACCATCAGATCCGTCTGTATGGACCCGACGAGATCAACACAGCTTTCATCACTCCATTCGGGTGCTTCTGTTACGTCACCATGCCATTCGGCCTCAAGAATGCCGGAGCCACGTTCATGAGGATGATTCAGAAGTGTTTGCTCACTCAAATCAGTCAGAATGTGGAAGCATACATGGATGATATTGTGGTCAAGTCACGGAAAGGTTCCGACCTGTTGACTGACCTTGCTGAAACATTTGCCAATATCATGAGGTATGATATCAAGCTTCATCCATCAAAGTGCACATTCGGAGTTCCTGGCGGAAAGTTACTTGGTTTTCTCGTTTCCGAACGAGGAATCGACGCCAACCCAGAAAAAGTTGGCACTATACTGAATGAAGCATACATGCGTGTGCACAATGTCCGAAGCTTCTTGGATGCTTGGCGCTTTAAGTCGATTCATCTCTCGCCTCGGTGAAAAGGCATTGCCTCTTTACCGATCGATGAAGAAGTCGACAAGTTCGAGTGGACTCGAAGCTGATGCAGCGTTTGCGAGCGAAAAGTTACGCTCTCCACCAGCCGGTGCTTGCTGCCCCAATCGGCAAGGAGCCGTTCTTTGCTTACATTGCAGCCACAGGACAAGTCGTCGATAAAGTACTTATGGTCGGCGGGAAGAAGAAGGAAAGGCCTTCAAAGTTCAGCGCCAAAGATATTATCTTTCTGAAGTATTAACCCCATCAAAGCAAAGATACCCTCATTATCAGAAGCTTTTTTATGGGATTTATATGACCGCGAAGAAGGTTGCTCATTACTTCTCTAATCATTCCATTACAGTCGTCAGCGACGCCCCATTATTAGAGATTACACTGTGAGAGATGCAACTGGTCGAGTGGCGAAATGGGCGATTGAACTCCTTCCCCTTGATATCAAGTTTGAGGCAAAGAAAGCCATCAAGTCCCAAGCAGTAGCAGATTTCATCACCGAGTGGATCGAACGGCAATTACCGACTCAAGTTCACTCGGAGCACTGGACCATGTTCTTTGACGGCTCCAAGATGCTGAATGGTTCCGGTGCTGGGGTAGTGTTGGTTTCCCTCCGAGGAGATAAGCTCAGATATGTGCTCCAGATTCACTTTGATTCTTCCAACAATGAAGCAGAATACGAAGCACTGTTGTATGGGTTGCGTATGGCCATTTCACTCGGTGTCCTTCGCCTCAAGGTTTATGGCGACTCAGATCTAGTGGTTAATCAGGTGATGAAGGAGTGGGATGTCAGAAGTCCAGCCATGACTGGTTATTGCAATGCAGTGAGGAAGCTAGAGAAGAAGTTTGAGGGGTTAGAGCTTCATCACGCACCCATTGAAAAAATCAAGCTAGCGATGATTTGGCGAAAATAGGGTCCAAGAGGGAAGCCATTCCCAGTGATGTGTTTTTGGAGCACATCCACACACCGTCAGTTCAAGAGGATCCTTTCACCGAAGAAGCTCCACAGCCAAAAAGTGCCACTGATCCGACTGAAGTTGAGGTCCCAGCTGTGGTCGACCTGATCATGGAAGTCGTGGTCATCACTCTGACCGGGACGATTGTCGTACATCGCGTATATCCTAAGGAAAGAGCTCCGGAGAACGAAGAAGAGGCTCGATAGATCGTCCGCCGATCCAAGGCCTTCTTGTGATCAAGGGACAGTTGTACTGAGAAAGCCTTGTCGAGTCGGCCAAGTGCATAACACCGAAGAAGGTTATATAATTATTGATGATATCCACTCAGGGACCTGTGGTCATCATGCGTCCTCTCGGACCATAGTGGCTAAAGCATACCGGCGGGATTTTCTTGGCCAAAAGCAAGCGAAATGGCAAAGGAAATAGTCAACAAGTGTGAAGGGTGTCGGTTCTATTCAATATGTCACACAAACCCGCCTCAGCCTTGAAGACCATTCCACTCGTCTGGCCCTTCGCTGTTTGGGGGTTGGATAAGATTGGACCACTGAGAACTGGCAGAAGCGGTTTCACTCACTTGCTAGTGGCAGTCGACAAGTTTACAAAGTGGATCGAAGCTAAACCTATCAAGAACCTCGTCGTGCACTGCTATCGGTTTCATCGGAGAGTTGATATTCAGATATGGAGTTACGCATAGCATCATCGCGATAATGGGTCAAACTTTGATTACGACAAGTTCAAAGCCTTTTGCACCTCTCGAGGGCACGCGAGTCGACTATGCTTCAGCTTGCTCACCCCGGTCGAATGGACAAGCGAGCGAGCAAGCGGTCTAATTCTCAAAGGAATGAAACCTCGGTGATCGTGATCTGAAGCATGCAGCAGGAGCGTGGGTCGATGAACTTCCGTCGGTTCTTTGGGGATTGAGGACCACTCCTAATCGGTCGACTGGGAGAACTCCATTCTTTCTGGTCTATGGAGCTGAAGCAGTTTTGCCGAGTGACCTGCTTCACAATGCACCCTGAGTCGAACTCTACTCACGAAGATGAAGTGGAGCAAGCCCGGCAAGATGCGATCGACCTCCTAGAAGAGGAGAGAGATGGCCCTGATCCGCTCGACCATCTATCGCCAGGACTTGCGTCGATTCCATGCTAGAAATGGGAAGAGCCGAACCTTTCAAGAAGGAGACTTGGTCCTCCGAGTGGATCAACAGAAACCACACAAGCTCGCTCCCACTTGGGAAGGTCCCTTCATCGTCACCAGAGTTCTCCATAATGGAGCATACCATATTTACAACGTCGATCGCTAGATTGATGAGCCTCAAGCTTGGAATGCGGAACTGCTCCGCCTTTTATACTTAAGTACTCACTCGGGTGAGATGTAATAAAAGTACCTCTGTAGTTTGTTTATCAAAGACAAGAATGTTATAATTTTCCCGATGATTGTTATTACTTTTTGTTTACATGAGAAATTTCCCCCGATTGGGTGGCTTAGCTGCGAACCCGTTTCGCCTAAGTTTGTAAAAAAATCCCTGCCGAGTGGAGAGCCAGCCTCCCACTCGGGGACTTAGCTGCGAATCCGTTTCGCCTAAGTGTTTGAAATCATACCGAGTGGTGAGCCAGCCTTCCACTCGGGGGCTTAGACGTGAATCCGTTTCGCCTAAGTGTTTGAAATCCTACCGAGTGGTGAGCCAGCCTCCCACTCGGGGGCTTAGCTGCAGTCCAAGTACTCGCCTAAGTGTTTGAAATCCTACCGAATGGTGAGCCAGCCTCCCACTCGGGGGCTTAGCTGCAGTCCAAGTACTCGCCTAAGTGTTTGAAATCCTACCGAGTGGTGAGCCAGCCTCCCACTCGGGGGCTTAGCTGCAGTCCAAGTACTCGCCTAAGTGTTTAAAATCCTACCAAGTGGTGAGCCAGCCTCCCACTCGGAGGCTTAGCTGCAGTCCAAGTACTCGCCTAAGTATCCAATACAATGTGTACTTTGTAAGGACGACGAGGTATAGATCGACTGCTGCCTTCTCCTTCAGAGCTACGACACAAAAAATCCTCCCACTCGGAGGCTTAGCTGCAGTCCAGTACTTGCCTAAGTTTGAAAAATCCTACCGAGTGGAGAGCAAACCTCCCACTCGGGGGCTTAGCTGCAGTCCAAGTACTCGCCTAAGTATTTAAAATCCTACCGAGGAGGGAGTGATCCTCCCACTCGGGGGCTTAGCTGCAGTCCAAGTACTCGCCTAAGTGTTTAAAATCCTACCGAGTGGAGAGAAAACCTCCCACTCGGGGGCTTAGCTGCAGTCCAAGTACTCGCCTAAGTGTTTAAAATCCTACCGAGTGGAGAGCAAACCTCCCACTCGGGCGCTTAGCTGCAGTCCAATTACTCGCCTAATTGTTTAAAATCCTACCGAGTGGAGAGCGAACCTCCCACTGGGGCTTAGCCATGATCCAGTACTCTCCTAAGTATCTGAAAATCCTACCGAGTGGAGAGCAACCCTCCCACTCGGGGGCTTAGCTACAGTCCAGTACTCGCCTAAGTAAAGGTGCAGGTCGAATGTTACCTTCTCCTTCGGAGCTGCGCCACAAGTACAACGTGTGTTCCATCCCGATCCGCAAGGACTGACGAGGTGCAGGTCGATCATTACCTTTCTCCTTGAACTACGCCATACAAGTACAATCTGTGCTCCATCCCTACCTGCAAGAACAATGAAGAGCAGGTCGACTGGATCCACCTCAGAGCTGCATCTCAAGCACTGAAGTGTATTTCGAGTGAAGAACAAAGTTCGCTCAAAGGCAAATGAAAGCATATTTGATGATAAGCCAAGTTCAGATAACATCCTACGGATTCAGAAGTACTCGGGCGTCGAGCGTGTTAAAGTTTATCGGTTACAAGACCACTCGGCATTCCGAGGCAAATTTAAGACGAGCATAGAAGTTTTTTACTCCTCAGGTGGAGGACTGGAAGACGCGACAAACTGGTCCTGGTCGATCCCGTCAGCGATCCGAGTGGCAGCAGCAATGGAAGTCTCCATGAAAGATTGGAAGTCGTACTTCTTGGTATTGGCAACTTTGATGGACGCCAGCTTTTCCTCTCGCGCCTCCTTGAAGTGAACGTGGACCAGGGACAGAGCAACATCAGCGCCACACCTGGCAGATGACTTTTTCCATTCCTGCACTCGACTTGGAACGTCATTAAGTCGAGTCATTAAAGACTCGAGGTCATTTTGAAGCGTCTAAATGCGGCGGGCGTCGAGTCAATGCGCGACACCGCAGCCTTCAATCGAGCGAGGTAGTACACTACGGCAGCAACACGAGACTCCAGTCGGAGGACGTTCATAGCGGCTTGATCCTTCACAGGGGAGTTGATGGGGTCCAAGTTCGTCTCCACTCGACTAGTCTCCTCCTCGAAGTTCTGGCAGAATTCTGTAAATGCAATTCGAGTTCAAGCTAATGGGTCTATGACGGGTCGGTGATAACAAGTCAGTCGGATAGGAGGGATTACCTTCAAGCATGGGGAATAACTTCTTGGCGAGACCTCCCAGATAAGCCTCCAGATCGTTCCTCTTCCCCGCCAGTTTGCCAGCCTTGTCACTCAGAGCTACCTTGTCGTTCTTCAGTCGGCTAACCTCCTTATTGACCGCGTCGAGAGCAACTTTCAGATTGGAGTTCTCTTCTTCAAGTTTACCGATTGAAGCCAGTTTTTCTTCTGCGAGCTTTGTTTTGTCCAAAGCCGCTTTACTGCTCTCGGCAAGGTCATGATCCTTCTTCTTCAGAGCCTCCTCCATTTTGTCTGCAAAATGACAGGGAGATCAGAATTAGGAAGGGGCAGAAAGACAAAGACAGTCATCAAGTTCTCACCAGCCATACCTTTTTCTTCATCTCTTGCCTTCTACAAGTTCTCCTGAGCAAGCTTCAAGTCAAGACTGAGCCGGATCTGTTTGTTTTCCAATTCAGTATAGCGAGCCACAAGCTCGCAAGATTTCTGCGAAGAGTCAATCGACAGACAATAAAGATAAGTTGCTTCCGAGTGACTAAGAAGAATCGTAGTGTTCCTAAGACTACAGTTGAATCAAAATATTCGGCAGTAGTCTCGGGGACTACACCCAGTGTGTGCACTTAGTGTGCCCCCACTGGTTCTACCGGCTCAGTTCGATCAGTCGACCGAAAGAGACAAAAAGGGTTATGATCCCAAACCATAGCTAACTGTCAGCAGTCAGCCTCGGTAAAAAAAAGAGTTCTTCAGACTACGGTCGACTGCCAGCAGCCCACCATAGTCTCGGGGACTACAGCCAGTGGGTGCACTCAGCGTGCCCCCACCGGTTTCAAGATTCCATTCGACATGGTCTGACCAGACCGAGTGAAGAAGTTAACAAAGAAATTCAAAGTATAAAGACTACGCTCGACTGCCAACAGTCCACCATAGTCTCGGGGACTACACCCAGTGGGTGCACTCAGCGTGCCCCCACCAATCCAAAAATTCAATCGACAAACCCAGTGGGTGTACTGAATCTGAATATCTTGTAAAGAAGAGTTTTCGGGTAGCATATCCTAACAGAACAACTGGTGATCAACTAACCTGGACATTGCTCTGAAGAGCTGAGCTGGCGTCATAGGCCGCCTGGCTGGCCTCCCGGACCACCTTCACTTGCTCCATCATGATCCCTGCCTGGCGTATAGCTTCCTGAGCAGCACTCACTTGGTCCTCCGGGACGTGGTGTGTGGAGAAAAGGGAGGACGGATCAACAGTCGACGATGAAGGCCGGATACTTTGTCAGCGGCACAGCGAAAGACACAGAAGTCCGAGTGATGTTGCCACCCTCATGCACCAGTGTCTCAGGCACTGATACAACCCGAGCAGTCTTGCCAGCAGGCGCCTTTTTATTCCTCCTCCGCCTCAACGGCGCCTCATCGTCATCATCAGGGAGATCAATGACAGAGGAGGGACTACAAAGTTAAAAACGGAAGTCCAGTCGACCAAAAGTGAAAATACAAAGATCATACCAAGGTTAGAGGTGGCAGCATCTTCCATCTCCTGGTCTTCATTCCTGACTGAGGTCTCGGAGGTAGCAGCGCTGCAGGTTTCAGAAATCAGTTGATCAGTCAACAAGTCGACCAAAAGTATGTCCGTACCAAACAAGAAAACACAAATTCTGCTGTACCCGGAAATGGTGGGAATGGCCATCCTCATCTTGGGAAAAGCCTTTGTCGGCTTTGATGGCGTCGCTCGGGGTTGCTTCGGCGCTTTTTCGATCGGGCGCCGGAGGCGTCGTTTGAGGCGTTTAAATCATTTGCCCGACATGCGCGATAGCCTTGCCACGCTCGACCGCGGGGTCATGGGTGAGCTTGGATCGCCTTTCCATGCGATGAGGGTCGACTTCTTCCCCCTCTTCCTCCTCCTCCTCTTCGCCGGAGCTGTCGTCATCTTCGTCCTCCGCACATCAGACTGCCATTCCTCCTGGCTTTCACCTCCGCTCCCTTCCTCCTCGACTGGTTCTTGCGCCCCGTTGGGCATCGAGTACATCTCAGTGGTGGCCTGGAAGACAACAAACAAGACAAAAGTCAATCGACCAATTTTAAGCAAACAAGATGGAGAAAGCAGGATCACAGTCAAATATGCAGGAATGGACCTTGTCTACATCGTATGACTGGTCGAGTGGGGGGATCCTCCTGGCTCCTCGAGGGTTAGCCTTGTTTCCTATGATGCACGCAAGACACCTATCCAGAATGGCATCCTCGATCTACTCCGGGTGGATCCGAGTGGTGTCCTCAGTGCCAGAGTACAACCACATCGGATGGTCTCGGGCTTGAAGCGGCTGGATGCGTCGTCGAAGGAAGACCTCCAAGAGATCCATGCACATTACCCGTCTCGAATGAGATGGACAACTTCGTTCGACCAACACCTTCACCTGCGCCCTCTCTTCCGGGATCACCTTCAAAGAAGATGGTTTGCTCACTTTCGGTCCATGGAAAACGAGGGAGTCCGATCGGCCTTACTGGCGTTGGCTGGTCCTTGCGATAGAACCAAGTCGATCGCCATCCACGGAGACTCGGGTAAGATCATGGTCGAGAAAGAGCTTTTCCTCTCATTTGAACCCCAAGACCCCAGACATCTGAATCACTTGAGTTCTCTCACACTCGGATTGGCCTTTTTCACCGTTTGGGGCGACAAGTGAAAATGTGCTTGAAAAGGCCCCAATGAGGCCGGCAACCCAAGAAATTCTCAGACAAAGACACGAAAGCAGCGAGATACACGATGGAGTTGGGAGTGAAGTGGTGAAGTTGTGCCCCAAAGAAGTTCAGAAATCCTCGAAAGAAAGGGTGAGGTGGCAGAGAAAACCCGCGGTCGACATGGGTGGCCAAGAGAAACACTCACCCTCCAGAGGTTGTGGCGTCCACTCCTTCCCCGGGAGCCGTGCTGTTCCATGGAGGATCCGTCCTTCATTGGCCATGTCGTCGAGATCCTTCTGGCTGATCGTCAAGAGGATCCAGTCGCCCTGCGGCAAGCCGGCCCTCGACGAAGATCCGCCCCGACTGGTCGCTCTTCCCTTCGCCTTCGCTGTCGCCTTCTTCGCCCGCTCCAAAGCCGCCGTCTTCTCCTTCACCATTATCGCCAGCGAAACACGCACGGAACAGCAGCGCCGAGGTGGAATCGCTCGCGGCGGATGAATCTGAGGAAGGAAGGAGGAAAGGGGAACGCACTGTTCAAAAAACCCCGGTCCAGGGCCTTATATGAGGTTGCTTCCGAGTGACTGACTGGTAGGCTCGGGTGATCCTGTCAAATCCCGCAACAGTCGCCCGCGTGATACGTGGCGAAAAAGGTGGCGCAGAGATCGAGGCGTCCTTGCCTTATCCCGTCCGATTACTGCGGCTCTCTCTCCGTCACGCTCGTTTCCCAAAAATTCGAATCCCGCTAAATCCGCGCGCCACAGAGCATATCGTCAGACAGA
The DNA here is from genome assembly GCA_021605145.1 of Aegilops bicornis. Taxonomy (NCBI): domain Eukaryota; kingdom Viridiplantae; phylum Streptophyta; class Magnoliopsida; order Poales; family Poaceae; genus Aegilops; species Aegilops bicornis. The sequence continues at coordinate 551,515,446 of CM038670.1, read as the reverse complement.
AGATTTCCTCCATCTTGTCAGTCGGAGTTCCTCAAGTACGAAAAACACACTCGACGGATATAAAGAATGGATCAAGGCGACTGGCAAAGAAGTTGAAGCCGTCACGTAAGCTCATTGATCCAGAACAAGACGTACAATCACACGAAAAGTGGGTCGGAAGAGTTCTCAACTCCTTCCCCACTCAAACCTCGATCCATTCGGGGGCTACTGATGAAGTCATGTACCTAGGATAGGGTCATGGACCTGTCCAAGGTACCCTCCCCAAGGACATCTCTTGAAGAAACTACCTTCCAGTCGACCTGGAAGGATTCCACTCGACGGACCTAAAGACACTCGACCATGAAGCCAACCACTCGACCGCCAGAGATCTACAATCGATCAAGACGCATAAGCGGTCGGTCATTAAGTAGCTTTTATGGTCATCATAGCACTTTATGTGGGCGTTATCAGTAACCCCCTATCTTAATGTACCTTAATCCCTGCATAACTGAGGGTCGGAGGGGCTGGCGAACTCTATATAAGCCACCCCCTCCTCGGTGTAAAGGGTTCGCACCCACAGCAACTCATACGCACATATATGATCCGACCGCCTCCGGGCTCCGGGTCTGGCGAACTCTATATAAGCCACCCCCTCCTCGGTGTAAAGGGTTCGCACCCACAGTAACTCATACGCACATAATATCTGATCGACCGCCTCCGGGCTCCGAGACGTAGGGTTGTTACTTCCTCCGAGAAGGGCCTGAACTCGTAAACATCTTGCCTATACAACTACTCCATAGCTAGGATCTTGCCTCTCGATACCTACCCCCCATTCTACTGTCAGACTTAGAACCACGACAAGGGCCTCCGACACCTTCTTCCTCCCTGTGGTATTGTGGCCAAGATGCGGCCTCCCGACGCCGTCTTAGCCACATGCCGACGACCCTCAGGTATATATTCCTTCAAAACCTACCTTGCTCTACTGCCCGAGCTCCCCACGTGGCTGCGTGTGAATCTTTTTCTACTTCCATCGGCTGTTCCAAAGCCACATAGACTTCTACTATTATTAGAGGTAAAGGTAGTTTATACAGTCGAATCTAAGAGTTGGTTCAAACAGGGAAGAAAGTGGGAAAGCTATAACATGAATCTAGGACTTGGTTCTAAGAGGAAACAGGGGAAAGTAGTAGATACTGGCTATCCAACCGGTCTATTGGTTGAGAAGGCGAAGAAAGCATGGTGGATGGCGCAGGGTGGGGGAAGTGGACCTGTCTCTTGGTTGAAAAAGGAAAGAAAGTGAGGGATGTTGGGGGACAAGGCAAATGAGAATGACCAGGTCTAGATTTCATGTGCTCACATAGGAAAGTGTCGCCAAGGAGATAAAAAATGGGACAAATGCAGACATGCTGCCTGAGTGTTTGCCGCTCTCGGCAACCACATCTGCCTCACCACTTTATGCCCCTGCTGTCCCTATGCCCATATCGCTACCATTAATGTAAAATCACATGAAGCATTAAGCAATGCCACCTAATGTCACTCTAAGTAACGGTCTAGTGCCGTCGATAAATTGAAGCAATGCCACCACCATTTTATGAAGTGCTTCCGTCTTGCTTTACTTCCCATGAATTGTGTTGTTGCAGTTACACTTAAATCTCTCACTGCTAACATTGCTTCATCCCAGTGGAACTGCACAAATTTGATTGCTCATTTACTGACCATGTGCTACTCTCATGATAGTAATACTAATGCTATTGTTCTGCATGTTAACTTAGTGGCAGTATTGATGTGATGTGATGCTACTTACTTCAGGGCACTTTCATACTATCAGTCTACACTACTGCAGGATGCTGCTAACGCGACACTACGATCAGAGACCCTTCAAGAAACTATGTGCGATGCCATAATCACAAACGGTGTTGTATGAAAACCGTCAAAAAAGGTGAAAACGTTTGCGATGGAGGATGCATCAAACACGGTTCAGATTTTAGTTGCATGTGCGATCCAGGGCATACAGTTCAGTCCAATGAACTCTTTGCGATGAGGCGGAACAAAAGCAACGGGCAGCCTAATGAAGCCGTGTGCGATATAGAGCATATGGTTCACTCGGATGAACTGTTTGTGATTAGGTAACACAAAAGAAACAGGTAGCCAGATGAAGGTGTGTGCGATATACAGCATACAGTTCACTCGCATGAACTGTTTGTGATTAGGTAACACAAAAGAAACGATCAGCCAGATCAAAGTGTGTGTGATTGAGGGCATGCGCTTCAGAAGGATTAACTGTTTGCGATTAGGCAACAAAATAGAAACAGGTAAGCGAGATTAAAGTGTCTGCGATTGATGGCATACACTTCACATGGATGAACTGTTTGCGATTGGCAACAACAAACTGAAACAGTTAGATAGATCAATGTGTGTGCGCTAGACCGGCACACCCATTCTAATTAAAAGGCGTGTGCTGACATTGCCTATTGCGGTGCACCCTATGGTGCAAAGCGCCCGCGTGACGCTGGCCGAGAAGGCGACGCGTGCCCACGTTACGCCTTCCGGGAATAGTGCCGCACTTATAACCGTCAGTTAATTTTGAGCATGCGTCCCGTCACATTCCAAATTGCAAACCTGTTCACACCGATCAAAACCTAAATGGTTTACCACTTAGGAGCTTATTACTACGCGGTTATAAATACTACTACTCCAAGATGACTACACATTCCTCCTCAACTCCTCATCCACAAAAAGTCAAAAACAAACAATTAATTCATCATCATTCTCTTGCGTCCGCCATGGCCAGCGTGAGTTCTGGGTCGAGAGATTGCCACCAGGGAGAGGCGAGCCTGGAAGTGGGAGCACGAGAGATGTCCCGCCTCGCCGCGAAAGCAGCCAACATGTCCCGCCGCATGGCCGTAGCAGTAGAGAGGTCCCGCCGCCGCTGAAGCAGCACCGAGGACCCGCTGCACTGTCGATGCAACAAACTGGTCCGGCCGTGCCGCGGAAGCAGAAGAGATGTCCCGCCGTGCCGTGAATGCAGCAGAGATGTCCTCCCTTGCCGCGGCGGCCTGGGAAAATGCCTTGCGGGCAGGCGAGGACTCTTACAGGCGAATGTGTGCCCTTGTCCATAGGCAAATGGATCAGATCTCCAGGTGGGCGAGGTTGCAGCATGACCTGCAAGCCTCGTTTAAACAGTCTACCGACATCATCCGGCAAGTAAATGAGAGCAATGCGAAGCTCCGGGCCGAACGCGACCTGCTGAGGGCGAAGATCGTCGGAAGTGCGTAGCAGCAGGAGCAGACCACTGCCTTGCTTAAGAGGACCGGCGTCATCGTTGAGAAAGTTATTGTCGAGAATGACAAGCTGCGCATCGAGCGTAGAAGGCTGGTGGAGGAATCTGTGGATCCTCTCAAGCAACATCCTGAGGACAAGAAAGAGCTCGTCGCCGCTCGCCGCGGAGACTAGTTCCCGCGGCCTGCAGCAACGCATCAAGAAAGTAGATATCAGCGAGCCAGATCGTTGTCTTCCTTCTTCTTTTGCCCTTGTGTATTTCGGGCGTTGCCGCATGTGGCTTCTTTTATTTATGTTTCTAAATATGTAAGACAATTATTATCCACTGTCATCGTCCTTATATTCATCATACTTGCTATATCACAGTCCATGCTATATAGGTCTGTTGGATCTTACATCAAGATCCATGCAAAACTTTCTTTTTAGATTTTCATTTTTCTCTCTTAAATCTCAGTCCAGTGAGACATATAGCCACGCCGTAGAACAGGTGCTCCGGCGCCATTAATGGATACGTTGGGAGGGGTGTAGGATCGAAAGTATGTCTAGAGGAGGGTGATTAGACTACTTGACCAATTAAAAACTTATCCTTTTCCCAATTTTAGTCTTTGGCAGATTTTAGCTATCTTAGCACAAGTCAAGCAATCTTAACACAATTCAAGCAAGCATGCAAAGAGTATATGAGCAGCGGAAAGTAAAGCATGCAACTTGCAAGAATGTAAAGGGAAGGGTTTGGAGAATTCAGACGCAATTGGAGACACGGATGTTTTTGTCGTGGTTCCGTTAGGTGGTGCTATCGTACATCCACGTTGATGGAGACTTCAACCCACGAAGGGTAGCAGTTGCTTTAGTCCACGGAGGGCTCCACCCACGAAGGGTTCACGAAGAAGCAACCTTGTCTATCCCACCATGGTCGTCGCCCACGAAGGACTTGCCTCACTAGCGGTAGATCTTCACGAAGTAGGTGATCTCCTTGCCCTTACAAACTCCTTGGTTCAACTCCACAATCTTGTCGGAGGCTCCCAAGTGACACCTAGCCAATCTAGGAGACACCACTCTCCAAGAAGTAACAAATGGTGTGTTGATGATGAACTCCTTGCTCTTGTGCTTCAAATGATAGTCTCCCCAACACTCAACTCTCTCTCACAGGATTTGGATTTGGTGGAAAGAAGATTTGAGTGGAAAGCAACTTGGGGAAGGCTAGAGATCAAGATTCATATGGTAGGAATGGAAATCTTGGCCTCAACACATGAGTAGGTGGTTCCTTCTCAGAAACAGCAAGTTAGAAGTGTAGGTTTGTTCTGATGGCTCTCTCCATGAATGAAGAGGAGGTGGAGGGGTATATATAGCCTCCACACAAAATCTAACCATTACACACAACTTGCCAAACTCGGTGGGACCGAATTGATAAACTCGGTCGGACCGATTCAGCAAATCTAATGACCGTTAGGATTTTCTATGGGACCGACATGCAACTCGGTAGGACCGATATGGTTAGAGTTAGGGCATAACGTAATCTCGATGAGACCGATTACACAAACTCGGTGAGACCGATTTTGGTAATAAGCTAACCAGAGAGTTGGTCAGGTAAACTCGCTGAGACCGATTCGCTCTTTTCGGTGAGACCGAAATGTTACCAAAGGGAAACAGAGAGTTTACATTGCAATCTCGGTGGGACCGATCGCTCATCTCGGTAGGACCGAAAAATTACAAAGGGAAACAGAGAGATTACAATCCCATCTCGGTGAGACCGAGATCCCTATCGGTGAGACCGATTTGCCTAGGGTTTGTGGCAGTGGCTATGACATCTGAAATCGGTGGCGCCGGGTAGAAAGAATCGGTAGGGCCGAGTTTGACTTTGGGTTTAGGTCATATGTGGATATGAGAAAGTAGATGAGGGTTTTTGAGCATATCACTAAGCACTGTGGAGCAAGAAACTCATTAAGCAACACCTCATCCCTCCTTGATAGTATTGGCTTTTCCTATTGACTCAATGTGATCTTGGATCACTAAAATATAAAATGTAGAGTCTTGAGCTTTTGAGCTTGAGCCAATCCTTTTATCCTTAACAATTTGAGGGATCCACTTTTCTCATCCATGCCATGCCATCCATTGAGCTTTTCCTAAACTATTCATCTTAGAATGATGTTAGCTCAATGAGCTATATGTTGTTAGGAATTACCAAAACCACCTAGGGATAGTTGCACTTTCAATCTCCCCCTTTTTGGTAATTGATGAAAACATATAGATCAAAGCTTCAACAAATGACAATACGAGTGTAAAACATTGTCACTTTGAGAAGTATGTGATAAGCAAGAGCTCCCCCTAAATTTGTGCATAGTTTAAGATTTGCTTTGGACTGCAAATGCACAAGGAGTTAGGCTCATGGGTAACTCTTCCATGTCACATACATCTTGGTGGAGTGCTCAAAATGATAATGATTAAATACATGCACTCATCACCAAGCAAAATGAATGATCATATAGGGATAAAAAGGATAATGTGATCCAACAAGCATAATAGTAGCATATGATCAAACACATGATCATCCAGGTATCACACAGACATAATGTATCACAAACAAGAAAATAAAGTTTAACCACCAAAGCAAGAGAGAACAAAAAGCAACACTCTCTGACGGTGTGAGGACGACACCTGTGGGATCACAAGAATCCCTACTACGGTTGCGGGGCGCAGGGTCATGAGAAGAGCGGATCAAAAAGATAGCACATGGTCTCTTTATCCAGGTTCAGGCCGCGAGGATGCGTAAAACCCTACTCCTGCTTTGGTGGTTTATTTATCTATGTTCTTGAACTAGCAATGGGGCGTGAGGAGCTCCAAAAAGCCGAATCCTCCTCCTGGTCGCCTTGGGCCTCCTTTTATAGGGAAAGGGGTTGCCACAGTGGCACAAAGGAGGTGGAAAGGGTACAGTGATGCGAGTTTATCCCTCGCATTACATGACAAGGCGCCTTTAATGCGTCTTGCTTAGGTGTCCTCGCTTTATCGGGGACGGGGGAGAGCCCTGTCTCGTCCGTCGCCGCTCCCTTTCGTGTCGACACGCGCCCTAGCCAGCGGTGCCCATGGTGCCATGCAGGCAGGCAGGCAGCTGAGGTGGCGCAGTGGTGGGTCTACACGAAGGTTTGCTTGCCGCCATGCAGGTGCCTGCACAATTGGTTGGGTCGGCAGCTGCATTCGAATGGTGGTGGAGGTTTGATTGGCGTGGGCCTAATGGTGGCCCTACGGGTGTCCTTGGCAAGGGCCTCGCCGTAGCCCCGGCAAGGGTCTTGCCATGGCGCCTGCTGTCATCCCCGGCAAGGCTCTTGCCGGGGGCCTTGTGGTCCTCCTTGGCTGGGATCCCGCCAAGGGTCGTCATCTTCTATAGTGTGTATGTGATCTTGAATGTCTTCACAAAGATCTGCACCACGGGGATGTCTCCCGAATCCTTGCCCCATGGGGGCAGTGGACTCACGGGTGATTCGCTCCGTAGGTGTGGGACGAGCTACCACGGCAAGGGTCTTGCCGGGTTTGCTAAAACCGCCTCCCGGCAAGGGTCTTGCCGGGGGAGTCCGCTTCATCCCCTTTGCTCTTTGTGGTCTTGGTCTTGGCGTCGTCCTGCTCCTTTCGAGCTTTGGCCTTACCTTGGTTCACCTCCCTTGCCTTGCTCGGTGCGATGGTGCCCGCGGCTCAGACTGCCCGTGCACAGTTATAGGGGTATAAAAAGTGTACCCCTCTTTTTGTACACCGACAGGAGCCCCCGGGCCTGGGCCACACGTAAGCGCAATCGCGTCGTTGGGCTAGGCCGAAAAAAACTATGCGCGGGCTGGCGGGGTGGTTTTTACCGTGGTAAGTCTCTTCGCGCGCTGCGCTTCCCATGCCTCCCGCGCCTAGCTCGGCGTGGGGAGGCGTGCATGACGTGGGCGGCATGCGCGGGGCTGAGCTCTGCACGCATGCGTCACGTCGCAGTTAATGTGAAAGGAGGTGGCCCGCGTTTTCCCCCATAAGAAGGAATAACCATGGGCACGCTGCTCACTTTCTCCTCCTCTCTCGTACCTTTTCCAATCTCAGAGTCGTCGTTTCCTCTCTTCCTTCCCTCCTAAGCCTTCACCGTCGCCCGTCGTCGCTGCTTCGCCACCCCTCTTCCTCAATCCTCTAGACCTCTCAGCCACCATGGCGCCCAAATCCGCCAAGGGCAAGGGGGTGGCTAAGGGCTCTGGGACAGTGGAGCCGCTGGAGAGCGCGTTGTCAGGGGACCGGACGAAGTCCGCCTTCTTCTTCCCCTACCTGGCGTGCCAAAGATGTCGGTGTGAGGACGACACCTATGAGATCACAAGAATCCCTACTACGGTTGCGGGGCGCGGGGTCGTGAGAAGAGCGGATCAAACAGATAGCACACGGTCTCTTTATCGAGTTCGGACGCGAGGATGCGTAAAACCCTACTCCTGCTTTGGTGGTTTATTTATCTATGTTCTTGAACTAGCAATGGGGCGTGAGGAGCTCCAAAAAGCCGAATCCTCCTCCTGGTCGCCTTGGGCCTCCTTTTATAGGGAAAGGGGTTGCCACAGTGGCACACAGGAGGTGGAAAGGGCTCTGATGCGAGTTTATCCCTCGCATTACATGACAAGGCGCCTTTAATGCGTCTTGCTTAGGTGTCCTCGCTTTATCGGGGACGGGGGAGAGCCCTTTCTCGTCCGTCGCCGCTCCCTCTCGTGTCGACACGCGCCCTGGCCAGCGGTGCCCGTGGTGCCATGTAGGCAGGCAGGCAGCTGAGGTGGCGCAGTGGTGGGTCTACACGAAGGTTCGCTTGCCGCCACGCAGGTGCCTGCCCAATTGGTTGGGTCGGCGGCTGCATGCGAATGCTGGTGGAGGTTTGATTGGCGTGGGCCTGATGGTGGCCCTACGGGTGTCCTTGGGAAGGGCCTCGCCGTAGCCCCGGCAAGGGTCTTGCCGTGGCGCCTGCTGTCATGCCCGACAAGGCTCTTGCCGGGGGCCTTGTGGTCCTCCTTGGCTGGGATCCCGCCAAGGGTCGTCATCTTCTATAGTGTGTATCTGATCTTGAATGTCTTCACAAAGATCTGCATGCCACCACAGGAATGTCTCCTGAATCCTTGCCCCATGGGGGTAATGGAGTCAAGGGTGATTAGCTCTGTAGGTGTGGGACGAGCTGCCACGGCAAGGGTCTTGCCGGGTTTGCTAAAACTGCCTCCCGGCAAGGGTCTTGCCGGGGGAGTCCGCTTCGTCCCCTTTGCTCTTTGTGGTCTTGGTCTTGGCGTCGTTCTGCTCCTTTCGAGCTTTGGCCTTACCTTGGTTCACCTCCCTTGCCTTGCTCTAAATGCGATGGTGCCTGGCTCGGATTGCCTGTGCAGTTATAGGGGTACAAAAAGTGTACCCCTCTTTTTGTACATCGACACTCTCTCTCGAAGCCTATGATCTGTACATTTTTCTCCCCCTTTGGCAACAAGTTACCAAAAAGTTCATAGAAAATGCATAGCACTAAATCGACTCTCAGGCTTGATCTTCAGGTGGTGGTGTGAGCAGACGCCAAGGACGAAAGCATCTGTTGATGTAGATGGAGCTGGTGGAGTAGGTGCTGGAGCTGATGGCACTGAAGCTGTAGCTGGTGCAGATGAAGTGGCTCTGGTATCTGTCACTGGCACTGCAGCTGATCTGTGAGCTCTAGGCACTCTGGCAAATGCATCTGTGGTTGTCTTGCCCTTCCTCTCCTGCATGTCATCCTGAAGCTGCTCAACAACAGACTGGATCTCAGTTACCTTTATATCCATGTCATAGAACTTCTGCTCGATGATCCTCTCCAAGCTCTCCTGGTTTCGAGTCAAGGTGGCCAGCCCCTTCTAAATCCTTAGAGTGGATGCTATCAAGTAGCCAAGTTGATCTTGTTTGCTCTTCAGAAGGTACTTGGATGCCTCTTCCATTGTTGGCATCTTGGTAGCCTTCTCTTCCCTTGCCTTCTCCTTTTTAGCTTGTGCTTGCACTGAGGATGGTTCATCTTCATCCATAACCACTTGGTTGTCCTCGAAGTCTGGATAGATAGGCATATGCTCCTTATCCAACAGGTATGTGCCTGTGCCCATCTTGGAGTTTATCATCTCCTAGATCTGTGGGGCATATCCACAACTTCTCTTCTGGCCAGCAGCTGTCCTTTTGATAGTCTCAACTATAAGGCTCGTGACCTTGAACTTATGTGGCGCATCAAATATATGTAGCCAGTTTATTGCATGGCCTCTGATCATTCTGTGATCACTAGACTTGGGCAAGAGAGTGTGCCTGAGGATCCAGTTGATTGTAGGCAGACCTGACAGCAAGTGTTTCACTGATCCAAACTGGTGAGTCTCAAGATGTACTTCAGGAATCTCTTTGTAATTACGTGTCATAGTGTTATGATCCATCTTTTTCTTGGCATAGACATCCAAGTCATCCTCTTCCTCTTTAGGTGCATTGATCAGATTGGACCATTCCTCAATAGTTTATTTGTACCTTGTACCTTCAGATATCCATACTATCCTGCCATCTGGATAGAAGTGGGCTATGGAGTAGAATTGCATTATGAGCTCCTCATTCCACTTTATGAGCTTATGCCCAACAAAGTCTGCAACTCCACAAGCACTGAAGTTGTCATACACTCCAGGATAGTGTTCCTCATTCTCCTTTATGTAGGTCCAGTCGAACCACCTCATATCACATACTATAGGCTTCTTGTCCAACAAGATTGTATCATAGAAGTCCTGTAGTTCCTTTGTGTGGAACCTGTAATCAACAGCAGTCCTTCTTCTGGTGGCATATGGATCTGACTCTCTCCATAGCCTCAACCCTGAGTCTCTCTTGATCTTCATGTTCTCAGCCACAGGATGAGCATCGTTGTGGTCTGGAATCTTTGTCTTCAACTTTCTCAGGATTTGCTCTTCATCTTCTTCTTCTTCAGCAATAGTCTCAGGCACTGGGCCTTGTTCTTCTTAGCAGCATATATGTTCCTGGTATTCCTCTTTGGTGCAATCTTTGGTTTGGAGGCAGCTTTGGGTGCTTCTTTGGGCTTTGATGATGCAGACCCTGACTTAATAGCATCACCCATAAGCTTCTGAGCCTTGGGTGCTGGTGCAGCAGCCTCTTCTTCCATCATGGAAGGCTTTCCAATAACTCTGGCGATGGTCTTCTTGAACCTTTCCTTCCTTTTCTTCCCTTCTGTAGCAACCTCTTTGGGTTGGGATTCCAAAGATTCTTGAGTGGAGGCTCTGGCTTTAGACATGGGTTATCTTCCTGCTGGCCTTTTGGTCTTTAGACCTGGCTTGACTGCAGCTGAGCTAAACTCCATCTTGAGCACCTTTTTCTTTGAAATGGCCTCATCCTCTACTGCCACATAATCTTCATCCTCAAACTCTGAGGTTCTCTTCTTCCTTGTCCTGGTGGAGCATGTGCTTGTAGTTCAAATTTGAATTATGCACATTAAATGCCCAGAAACTCAGTTAATGTATAAAAAAGGCCAAACGAACACGGAATAATTCCAAAATTTAGCACGACACTTCTATTTGGTCTAATTTGCCTGTGTAAAAAAATTAAGGAGGGAGAAGGCAGTGTACGTATGTCGTTTCGCACACGGAGGTGACACGTTCCCTCTCGGAACCAGGAGCCTTCTTGAGGGAAGCTCCGGTTTGCAAGAAGCTTACACCAAAGCTTGTCCCAATTCGGCCAAAAAAATTACTGCAGCATGTTGGTGCCATGTCATGACACCATGCCAAATTTCATCATTTTCAGCCGTGTTTTGGATTTACAGGAATTAAAAAATCTAGTTTCTCAATCATTTCATCTGAGCCACGACACCCAGATGTTTGAATTTTATTCCCATTTCCTACATGGGACCTATAAATTCACCCAAAGACACACATGTGATTTTTCAGCAAACTTTAGTGCATTGGAGCATGTGCTTGTAGTTCAAATTTTAATTATGCACATTAACTACCCAGAAACTCAATTAATGCATAAAAATGCCAAACGAACCCGGAATAATTCCAAATTTAACCACGACACTCATGTACTAGTTGCATGTTCACTGTACGTAAATGTTCTAGCAATTCAAACACCATCCTTTCCCTCTGTAACACCATTTTGTCTTTCAGAACATAATGAAAAAAATCAAGTATACCACAAACAGTTTACTAGAAAGAATCGTGTGGGATGCGATATAAAATATCTTGGCGCACCATCTTGTCTGGCTTATGCAGGAAGCTTCGTCATCTACAATCCACCGCCCCCGCTTGAACCACACTTCTGCGCCGGTTTCTCGCGGCACCGAGCGAATTTTTTTTGCCACCGCGGAAATATCTATCTTCCCACCCCCTCCCTCCTACCAAAAGCCACGTTTCCACTGTTCCTCCTTGCTTTCCAAGTTCAAACCTTCACTGCTCCTTACTGGCAGCTCAGCCTCCTTGCCGGTGACCGTTCTTCTTGCAGCGCCTCCTCCTCCTCGGCTACCCTTCTTCTTGCAGCGCCGCCTCCTCGCCGGCGACCCTTCTTCTTGCAGCACCGCCTCCTTGCCGACGACCCTTATTCTTGCTGCGCGGCGTCCTCGCTGCCGACCCTTCTCCTTGCTGCGCGGCCTCGTCGATATGGTCAGGTAATCCACACCCCATCCACACCATCCTCCTCCTTTCCCGTCCCACATGCCCCGACTGACGGAGCGACACCTTCCACCGAAATTACTGCCCCCCTCCTCCAGCTAAGCGCCACCCACAGCCATTTTACACGCAGTATAACTTGGACCTGAGTAGCATGCGGCCGCACGCGCGAACGAGGTCGCTATGGCTGACATGTGTGTCGATCGCCAGATCTTAGAGGATCACCTCGTCTTCGAGGCCACCGTCGACACCGCCGCGCGGTTGTCTACTTTAAAATACAGTTCGTGATGTTTTCTCGAGGCCACCGCCAGTGCCTTCTAGTGATTTGTCCTCTGTAATGTTAATATGCAATCTTTAACAGTTTGGTCCTCTGAAATGTAATGTTTAGTTAACACTCTGGTCCAATAATTGCTACATTTCGTAGTACTGTTCTCAAGCATTCTTTGTTTTGTTAACTGTCTTATCTTCTAGTACATGTTTCTATTCTGTAATGTCGTGCTCAAGTAACTATTTTGGTTCATTTGTTCTGCTGTCCATTTAATTGTTTGGTTCAGTTCTGCAATTTGATTTTCATTTCTTGTGGGTACAATTTTGTATTGTTATGCATGTGACACCAATCGAATTTGGCTGTACTCAATACATATTCTACCGATAGTATGGCAACTCTCGATTAACTTTGATCAAGATCTTCCTTATGTGTGTTGCAGGGAAACAATGGGAGACACTACGGTTTACCATAGGGGTTTGTTCAAGCAGGGTCCTTTGGCTAATAGCACATTATTGTGCAGTTGCAGGAACCATTCTAATATTTAGGTTTCTTAAAATTTGGTCTTGCACATGTAGGTCCTGCTGTCAGAAGCATAGACCCATTGTTCGACTCATTTTGCATATGGGGAAATGAGATGTCCATGAATATCAGTCAAGTCAAGAAACTCAGAAAGATTATTAGGATGAAGAAACTTGCGACGAATAATAGCAAGATCTTTGTTTGCACAATGAAGAAGACATCAGTCAACTATAGGATCGTACCAACTCTTTTACCTTGTTTTTACCCCTTGCGCCATTTCAAAATTTACAACAGCGATTTATGCATAGCTTTGTTTTCAGTACTTTTCAAAGCAGTTCACCGATGATTATCTCTCAAACCACCTGCATGGTCAAGAGGCGAGGATGGTATTCATTCAACACCCACGGTACAATATTGAAGTCTTGCTGAAGAGGACGAAGGTTGGGCGGGAAATTATCCATAGCCAATGGCCTAAAGTTGCAAGGACAATCAACATCACTGAAGGCTCAATATTTGCCTTCCGTCATAGTTTCCCAGATGAGATTCATCTGTCTATTTACTGTGTATGATGCTACTTTCGAAAGGTTTTTGATGCTGCATGTGAAACCTGGTGCTATTGTGTAATGGCGTAACTGAGTGCCGAAGCTATCTGATGTAATTCGATTATGAAATTCTGGTTGCTTTTAAATGGATATGAAATATCTGGCGTGTTTTATAAGAAATATCAGTTTGATTAGTACATGGATTATCAATAATAGGCTAATTACCCTTCTTATTGGGGTTTTCTATTGCAAACGGTTACTCAGACAACACCGTGGGCGATGAACTCAAACAACCCGCACGGCTTCTAGAAAGTAGGCGTGTTCGATCAACTAACAATCACACACGGCTTCCGGCGACGAACTATTTGCGTTAGGCCACCTTGCACACACGTTTCCACACAAAGAACTGTGTGGGATGTACATACCTACGGACATGATTTTCTAGGATTCACCGTGTGGGATGTACATACCTACGGAAATTATTTCTGGGATTCACCGTGTGGGATGAACATACCTACGAAAATGATTTCTGGGATTCACCATGTGGGATGTACATACCTATGCAAATGATTTCTAGGATTCATCATATGGGATGTACATACCTACGGAAATGATTTCTGGGATTCACCGTGTGGGATACAGACCTACGGAAATGATTGGGTTTCCATGCCTCGCCCTATCGCACACGGCCCCAGCTGGGTCCCACGAGGGCCTATCCCCGACGATTTCTGGGTCGTGTGGGAAGGACCTGCGTATCGCCCACACTCACTTGGCGACGGTTCCAAATGCCGTCGCGGAAAGGGGTTTTAAACCGTTTGTTTAGGACGTCGTTGTACCAGTGCTAGTGCCAATTATAACACAATAGATGCTGATGTTAATCATACACCACTGCAAATATTTGTCACTGTTTAAATAACCTTATTTTGTATTTGCGCAAACAGGGACGTCTGTCTCCATATCGTTTCTATCTGCGCAATCAAAAGTACACACCTCAGTTTTAGTACAACTACACAAAATGACATGGCTATTCCTAGCTGTCGTCCTCTAACCACCAGTGTTCCAGGTATTCCTACATCGGTTCTAACTAGGTAGAATGACCAAAGCAATCTAAAAGAAGCTAATTTGTACGTTTTACTTCCTGATTGCAGTGCAGGGACGAGCGAAAACAATTGCATCCTAGTCCGGAATGCACTTTCTTCCAGTTCATCCATGCACTACAAAAAAAGACACATCCGTGACATTTTGGGCCGAACGAAATTTTTTTTTTCATACTTATGACACTTCTATGATGATAATTGTGACAAAACCCGATATCATCATAGATGTGGTGGGCTCCTACTTCTATGACAAAAAATCATGACAGAAAATGGGCTTTTCGACACAGGGCGGGCGGAGGCGCGCTGCATGACATTCTTTGGGCCGTCCATGACGGAAAAAACCATGGTAGAAGCAAGAGGCGATGAAAATATCAGGGTGTTCCGATTCACGGTAGGTGGTCGGGGCGGCGATGCGCGTTTCTCGTGACACGCCTGCGCAGCGGCGTGGAGTGCGGCGTTGGGCTCTAACTAAACCCAAGCGATTACACTGCAGGCTAAGCGTTACTGAACCCAAGCAATCGATTGATGGCTGTTAACTGAACCCGATCGAGCGATTCCTTCGCTACTGCTGCTAACTGAAGCCGATCGATGCTACCTCTGGATGAACAGTGAGCGTTGCTGGGGGGGTTTGGATGAACAGTTCCCGGTGGGGGTGGATGAACAGGACCCCGTGGTGTTGCCTCTGGATGAACAGGACCCCGATCGATCGAGCCAGTTGGGGCTGGATGAACAGGACCCCGTTGAGGGCTGGATGAACAGGACCACCCCGTGGAGGGCTGGATGAACAGTAGATGATGGAGGGCTAGATGAACAGTAGCCCGTGGAGGGGTGGTTGAACAGGAGCCCGTGGAGAGGGTTGGTTGAATAGTAGCCGGTGGAGTAGCGCGCGGTGGAGGCTGGATGAACAGGAGCCCGTGGATGAACAGTCGCATGTGGAGGCTGGAGGAGGTCGACGGTGGATGAACAGTAGTCCGTGGAGGCTGGAGGGGGTTGACGGTGGAGATGAACAGTATCCCGTGGTGTCTCGTTTTGCGGTACGCCACACCCCTCCCAATGAAAAAGACCCCCGTTTCGATCGTAGCGCTCCAACACAACTCTGTTTCCTCCGTTTTGCGGTACGCCACACCCCTCCCGATCAACCGGACCCCCGTTTCGACCATAGGAGGTCCGTTTCCTCCGTTTTGCGGTACGCCAGACCCCTCCAGATGAACAGGATCCCATTTCGAACGTGGCCGGTCGAACCCAAGGCCGTTTCCTCCGTTCTGCAGTACGCCAGGCCTCGTTTCCATCGGCTATTCCGTCCAAGCCCTCCCAATGAACACGACGACGCATTCCATTTCGACCCAGCCGATTGGCTCCCCATGAACATGACGACGACGCAGTTTCTCCGTTCTGACCCAGCCATGTACACAAGCCCTAGCCGTACGTATGCGCGAGTAGGTGCCCCAGACCCAGCCCGTATGTACGTACGTGGCCGTATTTTCTTTCTTGCACACTGCCGCTGTACTACGTGTACATGCTACGTGTGCGCCTCTACTATGACACGCGTCGCGGCGCCTCTACATCGACGGTATGTACGCTGCGTTCGCGACGAGAATGACAACGCTACATACGCTTCGACCGGTGGGTCTGACCGTTAGGCACTTCCTTGCGTGCGAAGATGTAGCTGGTGGGTCCCAGCGGTCGGGGCGAATCGCTTTTTTTCGCACGCACTTCCTTGTGTGCGAAGATGTAGCTGGTAGGTCCCAGCAGTCAGGGGGAAATGTTTTTTTATCGTGAAATACAGTTGCCCGTCCGGTGGGTCCCTGCTGTCTGGTGGAGGAATAATTATTTTCCGCGTAATAAGGAGGCACTTCCTTGCGGCCGCTGTGGACCCAGCTATCAGCCTCTCCACGTACAATACTCTTCCGATGGAAGTCGTTCCTTGACCACGTTGACCATGCCGCTCCGAGAGCACCAGGGCGGTGGACGACGACCAGGCCTAGGAAGGGGACGACGCGGAGCCGGGGAAGACGCGGCAGTGGAAGCCCGCGCAGAGAGAATCTGAGGTTCACTGGTTTGTCTGCGGTGTGAGGCTGCCGTCGCCGCAGAATAATAGGGGGTGTGGGTGAGTAGAGGGATGCCCTGGCCAGCGGTTGGAGTAGTAGGGGGCGGTGAGGCCTGCACGGGAGGCGGGAGCAGGCGGTCCCGCCGGCGCTGGATTTGGCGGCTGGTTACGTCTGCTAGAATCGTTTGTTGACGTATATAATAACTAAAAAAATCTTGCATACGCGTCAACTTAATAGGCCCACAAGTCAGACCATTCCCACTTTTTTTAATAATTTATATATAGCTCATTGTGACTTCTTATGCTATTTATTGCAGTCCGTTTTCTTTGATTGGCCAGGGCCAATTTCGCATATTTCTGCGGGTTCCAAACTATTTTTAATACCGAAATGTCGAGCCATATTTAATGTACTTTGAAGATATATTTAAATTAGGTTAATGCCCAGTGAAATAGGAATCTGAAAATGTGAAAAGATTCAGAAAATATAAAGTAATTGCCAATTTGTCATCTGTTTGTATATTTACAACCCATTTCATATTACTTTCAAGATTTGCAGGCGTCTTGAAAGAGTTGCAGCCCATCAGGGCGTAGAAAAAATAAACTGGGCTCATTTTCACAAAGAAAAAACAGCTGGGCTAGTGACATGGTGAACATAAAATATAAGCATGGGCTAGACGGTCCACAGCCCAGTTCAAACCCTGCTCCGTCTCAACAATAACAAAAAAATACTGCTCGAGCAGCTACGTCCCAGGTGTCAGCCGATCTTGTGTTGTTCTCTTGTCTATTGACTACATACGCTCACAATGTCGTGGGTCCAAGATGTCAGGAAAACACTAGGAGGAAGCATTTCATTTTTCCATACGCTGACATGGTGGGCCCCTACTGTCCTCCTCTCCACGTACTTCTGCCGATTCTTGTTGTTTGTTCACCATGTTGACAATGCGAGAGGGCGGCGCCGCGGCAAGCGCATCAAAGCGCGCGTAGGACAACGGCGAGGCCTCGGACATCGGCGTTAACGATTTAGGAGACGGTGGGGCGGTGATGCGTCTTGTTGGCGCAGCCACCGTGGGAGGCGGAAGCAAAGCGGCCCGGCCCAGTGCTGGTTTGGTTTTGGTGGCTGGAGGAAGACAAGACTGAAGAAACACGAGACTGTAAAAGCAGCAGGAGTACTTAGCAACCTTAACTGAAACCAGCAGGGGCACTTAACAACCATAGCTAATACAGGGGCCTGAAAGTAGTATGAGTACTTATACAGGTTCAACCGTACAAAGCACGCCTCGAACAGTGCTACTTTGCCTACAGTTAACCAAGGGTGAGGCCGCCAAGCCCCAGCACAAGGTCCAGGCGCCACCCCGCGCATCCACAACCTTCTAAAAGCGGCTTCATTTTGCAATGTGCTTAATAAACAGGATATTCGCTTTAGATCCATGGAAAAGCAGGAACATAATCTTCTGTCTTATTCTCCAAGATGGACGGGCCTTCATTATTTGAGACCACCCATGAATAAGTATCTTTTCACCTCCAAGGGGAATGGAGTAGGTTGACATAAACATCATGTTGTGACCAAGCGCCAAGTCCTGACCCGACTATGGTCAGCATCCGTATAGGAACAATAGAACTGGGCAGTTTCGCTTTCAAGAAGATCACAGCTGTAAAACTATGTATAAGCAATAGTTTATGAACAACATATATAACAGAAAACAGCTCGTACCATAACTTTCTCGACACAGTTGGACCTGTTCAACGAGTGCAGCAGTGGCACACATATCCCACGTGGCCTTCCACCATTGAAATGCCCCACAAGGACCTCAAGACGATCAAGTAGGAACTTGTGGATGTCGTCCCAGTCAACTTGAGTGCCATCAGTAACAATGGAGTTCTTACAGAATAACAAACGAGCAGCCTGCTTAACTCTGAAAAAACCTACATGTGCCACTAATTATAAGAAAATATTAGTTATAAGTAGCATCTTCGTGAGTGATTTGTTGCTACCTCCAAAGTTAAATTGTGATTAGTTAGACAGAATAGGTGGATTAAGAAGTAATTGAGGCAACAAGCAAGAACCAGATACAAAACTAACATGGATGAACAATTGGGACGACATCGGGGTGGAAGATCGCAGTGAAGATGAGACTAGGTTCTGCTATTTCCATCAACATTCGCTCGCTAACTTTTAGTTCGTAACACTTGAGAAAGTTTATCCGAGTTCGGCCATAAAAAAGCAACAATCTTCTTTGTTCATGAACCCAACTCGGAACTTATATACATGGCTTTTCTTCACTGTGACCATTAAACTGGTGTATTCAGTTATGGCAAGGCCGAGCATCTTGAGTGCATGTGTTCTAGCAGAGCAAATAATGCATTGCAGGAAAAATAATATGAGAACACAATGTATTCCATATCCAAATCTAGAAATAACTTCCTCCTTCACGTCAGTGTTGAACATCGTACTGGTAGTACCTTTTATCCAAATATAGCAATCCAAATTTCCAAATTAGTCGACAGCATGTTCAAAAAACCCACCCTCCCGGATAGAAAAGAGGATTCTAGGAACATAGTGTGCGGGTTTTAAAATCCTGTGTTAGGATGAGAAGGAACAAGTGTGGCGTCTCGCCGAGAGCGTAGAAATCTGTAGGGTCCTCGCACTTTGGGCACTGCAAATGAAACACACTAGATTCAGTAGGAAGAAAATGCATCAACGGCGGCAGCTGCCATCCTAGGAATACCCGCGACCAAGGGACTTGGATTTATCGGGGATGGATGAAGAATTCGTACCTGGTTCTCCATGAGAAAACCCTATGCAACCGCCGAGAGGGGGTTTTCTCTGAACAAGCAGATGAGGGAGAAGGGATTCAGGCCCGGTGAAATATTGCCGTCGTCCGACTTATCGCTAAAGCTAGAAGGGGTTGTGATTTGACGGCTCACTGGGCATTACTGTGGCGCTACGACCGGAGTGTGTCTACCGTGCAGTTGTGCACTCTAATTTGTGCATATGGCACGTGGACCTCGTTGCCGGATGCCCCACATATTAGCGAAAGTAAGTAGAAAGACAGGAGTAACTAGTTACACAAAAATATATTGTTGACAGAGAGATACTCCCTTTACGAAGAAATATACAAATCTTTTATATCACAACTTTATACATAAGAAAAGTCAAGGGGAATATATACAACATATATAATTATAAAAAACAGAGTTGTTTTTAACACGGTGTAGACGAGTTGGTGATGATGGTGTGCCTGCCATCCTGCAATATAGGCCGTCTGATTTATATCCGACAGATAGGAAGCAAACTATGGCAATTTGGCAAAAAGGTATCCACACACCTCTACACATTTGCAAATAAGGCCTTCCCTCGTTCATCCTTTTCTCTCACAAGATAAAATACTCATACAAATGCATCTTGATGTTACATGCAACGCACGGGCATTATGGGGGTTCAGCTGAGAATATAATAGTCAGACAAGCTCACGGTTCTGGACATTGGGCCGCAGGCCCACCCTGCATTTTTTGGGGGCCCATGTGTTCTACGTCAGCGCTTTTCATATTGCAAGCGATCGGTATGGCGCTGGTTTTAGATGTTGTCGCAAGGCGAATGAACAAGATTGAATAAAGCACGACATCTATTGGAATGAAATCGAACGACAGTTCCTAACTAGCAACGAGAGTTGCAATTCTATCAACGATATACCATGTGATAAATAATACTGTCGTATTACTTATACACACAGGACACTTGTTTCACCATGCCAGATTATTACATCAAAATCTCTCGGAGCATAGATCAGTTCGGCAGTTGCGTGCTGCTACTGAAGAATTTCAAAGTTGATTTGGACCAGCTCTTCTTGCCGAGAAAGTTTGATTTTGAGATCATCCCCTACCGCAAGATATGATTTAGATTTGAACCTTGACCATCCTTTAGCATCAATCATCATGCGACCATCCTTTGTACTTACGGTATATTGAACAGGTTCATTCACACCAAGGCTACGCATGGTAAGAGAAACTTGGCCGATGTCGCCCGGATTGTTGAACGACTCCCTCGTTGCTCTAGGAATTCTCTATTTGCAAACAAGAAGACATACCCAAACAGTTAGATCAACATAGTGAATCATGCGAAACAACATGGAAAGAAAAAAGAATGAAACACTTGGGCGGCAAATGCTTACCCAAATAGTTTTTGTAAGGACTTTGGTATATGAAGTGCGAACTACAGCCCAGTCTGTTGCCGTGCAACTGCTTGTTCGGTTGCCGCTGCATGGGCCGGAGTAGATGCAAGTGCAAGTATTGGTGCAGGTGCCGAAGCCGCTGCTGCTGCCGGGGATGGTGCTCCTTGTAGAGCTGGTGCCGGTGTCGGAGCAGGTGCCGGTGTCGATGCCCGATCCTCCGGTAGATCAGCCTGATCCGCTGACGCGGTCGGTGCCCAATCCTCAGCTGGATCAGACTGAGTTGCTGCCGCTGTCAGTGCTAGAGCAACTGCCGGTGCTCGATCCGTTGCTGAAGGTGGTACCGATGTGCGAGACAGCGGCGATCGTGCCTGTTCTCCTATGATCAGCTTTCTAACTTGACTAGGCTTCGTGACCGTGATCTAGTTTTTTTCTTCATTTCTTTTAAATGCGAGAAGGACTAATTGTGGTGTTTTTGTTAAACCAAACTGCAGTTCATAATAGGGATTCAGCTTGTACTCACACAACAGACTGATCCAATTTTTTCCAGTAATATAAGTGATGGACAGTCCTTCGTTACTGACACGACATAAGAAGTGAAACCTGCAAAAATAGCCATCGTAGAGCAGACCAAACGGTTTATTCTGTGATGAATGTCACATGGCAAAACCTGCATCATAAAATTGCAGGAAAAGAAAGAAAACATGACAATAAATCAATAAGATTTAGACAGTAAATCAATAAGATTTACTTGATGTGACACGAGTGAATCCTTACCAGGAAATCACTATGTTGAAGTACTAAACAGAAGATTGATTGTCCAACTACGGGTGGCATGCAGGGGCCCTGCCTACTCCCACAAGCAGGATAGTCCGAAGGTTGTGACAAATCGTATGGACCAAACATCCATGGGACTGGAAATCCTGGTGGGTGCGATAAACCCTGCAATGCATACAAATATTGGAGGGTAACCATAATTGCTCTTAGTATTAAAATAGTATTGCATGACCGAATAATTCAAGGAGGGGCGCACAGCGGGGAGGGTCCTTTTTAGTAGATGACTCGTCAACTGGTGGAATACATCGCATCAACCTGGGAGCATTAGCCAAAAAGATGATCTGGATACTTCAAAATATACATACTGAATTGAGTGGACAGACATTAACAAAGACCGTTCTCAGGACTGACCACACACCAAAAGCGGCAGTACTAATAAACAATACAGGGTTCACATACACAAATCAAGTACTGAACAATAGTACTTACTACAGACAAGCAAAGTTGCATTAATTAAACTCTGCAGACTATTTCTTGCCACCGACCTACGGGATGAACCCCGCATAACTGACTAGGCCATGGACTTCGTGACAGATGTCTACATGCACCATCACCATCTCGTCAACCTTGGAGAACATAACAGAGTGGTCTTTCCACTCATAAACATGATGATGAAGATAGGCCGCATCAGATTTGTTGGGAAGCTTTACAAGAACCACACCCTTCGTGGTCGAAGGCACAACCAGGAAATTGTTGTGGTCAAGTACAACCTCGAGAACACGCCTGACAACAATGCTACAGGAAAACACTAGTTCAGGACACGTGGCAACAAGGACACAGCAACTGGATAGTTTAGTAGTAGAACTCATCCTCAGGTCTTCCAGTTCACATGGCATGACTTTGAGAACTTCATCTCCACCGCGGACCTGGTTCTAATTCAAACAGAAACCATATTTTATTACTACCTCCGTCAAGAAATGTCGGTGTACAAAGATAGGGGCGCACGTTTGTAACCCTTTCCTGTGCACGGGCAGTCAGTGCCGCGCCCACGACCACACCAAGCAGAACGAGGGAGGTGAGCCAAGGTAAGATTGAAGCCCAAGACAATCGAAGCAACACCCGGCAAAGAGCAGAGGGATGAAACAGGTTCCCCCGGCAAGACCCTTGCCGGGCGGCCCCAGCGGCCCCGGCAAGACCCTTGCCGGGACAGCTCACCCCGCACCAACAGAGCGAGCCACCCTTGAGCCCATGGCCCCCAGCACCACCGTCAGCGTGGGGCCAGGGCTCGGGAAGGCACCTCTATGGTGGCATGCAGATCTATGTGAAGACATATTCAAGATCTATGAGGATTAGAAGACGACGATTCTCGGCAAGATCTTTGCCGAGGAAGGCCACCAGACCCCCGGCAAGATCCTTGCCGGGGACGACAACACCCCACGGCAAGACCCTTGCCGGGCCACCCGGCAAGGCCCCCGCCAAAGACGCCGGCAAGACCACCACCAAGCCCACGTCAACCAACCCTCCACCACCATTCACATGCAGCTGCCAGCCCAACCAGCTGGGCGGGCACCTGCTTGGCAACATGTAGCTCCCAGGCCAACTCATCAAGCGCCTGCGTGGCGGCATGCAGATCTTCGTGAAGGCTCACCACCGCGCCAACTCAGCTGCCTGCTTGCCTACATGGCACCGCACACATCCCTGGCTGAGGAGCGTGTCGAAGCGAGGAGGAGCGGCGACGGACGGGACGGGCCTCGCCCCCGTCCCCGATAAAGCAAGAGGACACCTAAGCGATGCATTAAATGCACCTTGTCCTGTAATACGAGGGATAACCTCGTGCCACATCAGAGACATTTCCACCTCATGTGTGCCACTGTGGCAGCCCCTTTTTCCTATAAAAGGAGGCCCAAGGCGACCAGGAGAAGGATTCGGCTCTTTGGATCCACACGCTGACCACAGCTAGTTCGAGAGCTCAAGAACTCTTAGAAATACACTCACCAAAGCGGGACTAGGGTTTTACGCATCCTCGCAGCCCGAACCTGGGTAAACAACCTTTGTGCTGTCTACTAGCCATGCTCTCCTTGCAACCCCGCGCCCCGGCAACCGTAGTAGGGATTCTTGTGATCCCATAGGTGTCGTTCCTCACCGAAATCTTTGGCGCGCCAGGCAGGGGGCATGCAATTGTGAGTATCTGGTCTAGTAGTTAGCCTAGCGGTTCTTCATCGCTTTCGGTTTCTAAGAAGGCGGCCGGAGGAAGTACGTCGGCTCGGCAACAGAAAAGCTAAGTCATTTAGAGCCTTGGATTATTTCCTTTTACACTTAAGGTTATCGTCCTCGGAGGTCTGGCCTATGTATGGGAAACCCGCACGCAAAGGCCCCCCCCCCCCGCGATTGGCAACGCCTTTGTTCTGTTTTGAGTCCTCTCAACAGCTCAAAGCTGCCGTGTCGAGAGTGGTGGGGTAGCCTTCCGCACCTGGCAACGCTTCTGATTCTGACTCGAGTCAAACTCGACAGTTCGGGCGGCCGCGCTAAGGGCGGTAAGGTGGTTTGCCCAGCAGCAGGCATACCCGGCAGGCCAATGGGGATCCGTCCCCCACTACGCCGCCCTGGGTTTATGCGCCGGCAAGCCTACCCAGTTACGTCGGGTGGATATACAAGGAAAAATCGAACAACAAATAACATGCATGATACTAAAAAGTGCTGCAGAGTTATGTTACATCAAATTGTTGCTGCGGTTCTAACTAGATATAGAAATTGTCTTGGTTGTGAACCTGCAACGGCGATAAGAAAATGGGATGCCTAATCCCGGCGCTGGCCCTCCACCCTCTGAATTCCGCCGACTCGGCTGATGATGGGCTCGATGCGCTCCCTGAGCGGCGCAAGGTCGGTCCCCTCCGGCAAGCTCTCCAGCGCGGCGTCGAAGTCGAGGTCGGGGTACCAGTGCGCCACCTTGGTGAGAACCTTGGTCATGGCACCCTGGCAAAACCTCCGAGACTCGTCGGCCAGTGAGGCCGCCCGGTTGGCGTGGAGCCGCTCCAGAGCACCGACGACCTTCTCAAAGAACATGGTCAGGCTGGAATTGGCGCTCACGCTCCGCTCCGGGACATACCTCACGTCCGGCATCCCCATGATGGCTAGCTGTGTGGCGGCCTGGTTGGCGACGGTGGCGAGGCGATCGAGCGAACGGTTCTCGCCCTCCACGTGATCCGCGAAGTTGAGGCCCTCGTTCTTCGGCAATAGCTTCTCGGCCTCCAGCTCCTTGGCCAGGGTCCCCTCTCGGGTTGTGTCCTCCGAGAGCACCTTCTCGAGACCCTCCAGCTTCAGCTTGAGGTCTTTGATGGAGTTGTTGGCCTCGGAGATCTCCCCAGCCTTGCTGACTACCGTGCCCTGTGTCTCTGTCAGGTCATTGTTGAGCGTGTCCTTCTCCTGGGACAGCTTCAGGGCCTGGTCCTTCAGCCTGTCGCGCTCTGCCTCCAGCTCCTCCACTTTGCCGGGGTGAACCTGGGCCTGAGCATTGAGTGCCTCCTTGTGCATCTGCTCCAGCTCACTGGTTTGCTGCAAGACAAGCTTCTCCACCTCTGCATCCTTGCCGCGAAGCATGGCGGCAAGCTTCTCCTCGCGTGCAGCGAGGTCCTCCTCCTGGGAGTTCAGTGCAGCCTCGCGCTGGGTCCAAGTGGCTTCGGCGGCCTCGGCCAAGTTCTTCGCCGCCTCCTGAGCTTTCTCGACGTCGGCGAGCTTCATGGTAAGCTCCACGTCACGCTTGGCATGCTCACCCTGGGCTGCCTTGAGCTCCTTGTGGGCCTCGCGGAACCAGTCCTGCGCCTCGCAACAGCGCTCGAGGTCCGCCTCCGCCTTCTCCACCACCGCCGTCCTGGACTTAGCCTTGTCCAGGCGGGCGCGGTGGAGCGCCTGGAGCTTCCGGAAGCTGGCGCCCATGGCGTGGAGGAGCCGCTCTTCCTGCGAACCGTCGCCGCCAACGATCGGCTCGTCGATGACTTCGAGCCCGGCAGTGGCAAGCACCTCGTCGTCGAACACCTCTCCCTCAACGGGTGTCCTGGTGCTCGACGCGCTCGGAAGGTGCACGAACAAGTCGTCACTCACCCTCAGGTACTTGCCGGAGCCGGAAGCAGCATAGGAGGAAGGCTGGTCACCAGCCTCCTCCTCGGCAGCGGTCCCGCCGGCTTCCCCGGCAGGCCCCTTGCCGGCCTCCTCAGCGGCAGCCTTGTCGGCCTCCCTGGTAGGCCCCTCGGCAGCGTCCTCGGCAATGTCTTTGGCAGCCTCCTCGGCGGCCATCCTCTCGGCGTCCGCCTCAGCGGCCTTGGCGACGCCCTCGATGACGGCGTCCACGTCCTCGGGGTTCACCGAGGATGAATCTGGGTGCCGAAGAAGGGGGTGAGGCAAGGCCAGGACTAAGAAAAAAAGGGGGGAAGCAGGGACGAACGGCGAATCACCTACCTGTGCCAGTACCCGGCTGGGAAACGGAAGTCCCCTCCCCGCCAACATTTGGCGTCGAGGCAAAGCCGCCGGCGCCCAAGTTCTCCTCCTCCTCCTCCTCCATGTGTGTGGGCCCGATGCCTGGCGCCCTTGCCGGGGACGCCCCTCGGGGCGGCGTGGTCGATAGAGGCGGCGTGTTGGGAGTAGCCTTCTGTGGCTCCTCCTGCTGCTGCTCTCCTCCTGCGTACCTGACAAGGTCAGCACCAAGGTGTCGTGCCCCTGACACGTGTCGACAGGAGAAGAGTGATGAACTTACGCTGGGGCTCTGCCGGGGGCTGCTGTCCGGGCTGCTCAACACCACCAGTGGCGCCCCCGAAGTGCCAGCTGGGGGCTGGCCACCCGCCGAGACCTTGGCCCTCTTCGCTCTCTGGGCCAGCGTCTCCCCATCCCTGCAAAGATGAAAACAAGTCAAGAAAAGCAACGCAGGTTGAGGAGGCAGAGATAAAAAAAAGAAACCAGATACTTACTTGTTGTCCGCCTCCTCCTCTGCTGTCTTCCTCTTCCTCCTCGGGCTGAGGGATCCATAATTAAAAGTAACCTCCGTATCAACATTCACCGGAGGAGGAGAAGGAGGTGGTGTCTGGACACGAGCGGACGAAGAAGGGGCGGCTGTCTTCTTCTTCACCGCGCCCTTCGCCGGCTTCTTTGCTGCCGCGGCCCTCGTATGGCGTCCGGGCTGCTCCAGGGTCAGCTGTGGCCGTGCAGCCCTGCCGGGCCGGACCGGCTCGCCAGAACTGGCCCGCCGCAGGACTCGCCCCCTCCCCGTAGGTTGCGTCGGCTCTGCGGTCTCGACCTCCTCCTCAGACGACTCGCCGGTTACATCTTTAACCAAAGGAGCCTCGGTGCCGGCGCTGCTGGCTCCCCCGGCGGCCACCGCCCACCGGGCAAGCTCCTCCTCCTCCGTGGCCGTCGTGGCCTTGTCCTCCACTCCGCCAGCGTTGCCGGCCTCCCTGGCAAGTTGTGCCTCCCTCGCCCTGGTGGTGATGTAGTCCAGCTCTGCCTGGGAGGTGTCCTGGACAAGAAACCGCTCGGCGTCGGCGTGGACATACACCTTATGCAGGGTGTCAAAGAACTGCTGGACTTCAGCATCCTCCGGCTCCTTCCAGCCCGGGACGGGGCCGTGCGCGTTGCAGTCCTGCATCATGGTGATGATCTCGGACCGACGCGAGTTGTTGCACAACGGGACCACCCCCCTCGGCAGCTTGAATAGTGGCCCCTTGAGGACCTTGCCGGCCTTCGCGGCAGCCCTCGCAAGCTTGCCGGTCCGCTCGACCTCGATGTCACGGCCCACGTCGAGGTGGAAGATCCGCTGGCAGAAATGGGCGTGTGCCATCACTTTGAAGTTGTGGTCGAGGCCGGGGCGGAGCCACATGATGTCGGCAGGGTTCGTGAAGAGCCAGGCCGGCCTCCCCTTGTTATGCAAAGGAGCGATCCGGCGACGGATGAAGTCCGCCCCGATCATCTCAAAGGTGAGCCCGGCCTGGGTAAGCCGAAGAATCCTAGTGGTGGCAACCGTGAGCTTTCCGTCGTCAGCGTCAACGTCGCTCCAATCGTTTTCGCGAACCGGTGGCGCCCGGCGAACTCTGCAGAACGCCGGTGGGTCTTTCTCTACGATCCAGCACCACTGGCCCCGCCATTCTTCCCACCTCTCCTTCATGGCACCGTCCGGGTACGCTCCCTTGGATTTTGGGATCCAGGCGATGCACCCCGAGATGGCACCTCCTGTCTGGATCCGAGGGAAGAAGTAATGGCGGAAGAGCGCCGTGTTGGGGTGCACCCCGGCAAAGCTTTCGCAGAGGTGCGCGAAAAGGGCCATGCACGCCACCGTATTCGGAGTAAAATCCAGGAGGCGAAAGCCGAAGGTGTGCATGATGTCGTTGAAGAAGTCGGAGAAGGGAGGACAGAGCTCGCAAGAAAAATAATCAACAAAGAAGGGGTACCGATTTGGGATAGCCTCGACGTAGTTGGCGGGGATGACACGCGTGGCCGTATGCCTCGAATTCTCTCCCCCCATCTTCACTCCCCACAAGGGCCTGAAGGAGTCTCGAAGCTCGAACACGTCGACCGTCGAGGGAAAGAAGGCAGACTGCGTCCGCTGCACCACCAGCGCACTTTCCGGTGGCTCCGCGGCTCCGGCATCCTTGGCCACTCCCTTGCCCTTGGTGGATTTTGGCGCCATGACGGCTGGGGGAGGAGGGCAGGGCAGAGGGCGGCGGAGGCACAACGGCGGCGAGCGGGGATGAAGCTTGGAGAAGAAGAGGGAAGCAAGCGGAGGTCTCCAAGATTGGGGTTGTGCGGAGGGTAAAAGGAACAGTGCGCCCGCGATTATCCCTTTTTATTGGGAAGTCGCAGGGCGCACTGCCCATTTACTGCAATGTGACGCATGCATGTGGAAACCGCCCCACGCATGCCGCCCACGTCACGCACACCCCTCCACGCCGCGCCACGCGCGCGGGTCATGGGAGGCGGAGTGCGCGAAGAATCTTACCACTATAGAAACCGCCCTACCTGCCCGTGCACCGTTTTGGGCCTGGCCCAACAACGGCATGACTTTGAGAACTTCATCTCCATCATGGACCTGGTTCTAATTCAAACAGAAACCATATTTTATTACTACCTCCGTCAAGAAATGTCGGTGTACAAACATAGGGGTGCACCTTTGTACCCCTTTCCTGTGCACGGGCAGTCAGAGCCGCGCCCACGACCACACCAAGCAGAACGAGGGAGGTGAGCCAAGGTAAGATCAAACCCCAAGACAATCGAACCAATGCCAAGGCCAAGACGACAAAGAGCAGAGGGACGAAGCAGGTTCCCCCGGCAAGACCCTTGCCGGGCGGCCCCAGCAAGATCCTTGCCGGGACAGCTCGCCCTGCACCAACAGAGCGAGCCACCCTTGAGCCCACGGCCCCCAGCACCACCGTCAGCGTGGGACCAGTGCTCGGGAAGGCACCTCTGTGGTGGCATGCAGATCTTTGTGAAGACATATTGAAGATCAGATGAGGATTAGAAGACGACGATTCTCGGCAAGATCTTTGCCGAGGAAGGCCATGATAACCCACAAGAATAGGGGATCGCAACAGTTTTCGAGGGTAGAGTATTCAACCCAAATTTATTGATTCGATACAAGGGGAGCCAAAGAATATTCTCAAGTATTAGCAGTTGATTTGTCAATTCAACCACACCTGGAAACTTAGTATCTGCAGCAAAGTGTTTAGTAGCACAGTAATATGATAGTGGTGGTAACGGTAACAAAAGAGTAATGAAAGCAAAGTAATATTTTTGGTATTTTGTAGTGATTGTAACAATAGCAATGGGAAAGTAAATAAGCGTAAACTAGTAGATGGAAAGCTCGTAGGCACCGGATCAGTGATGGATAATTATGCCGGATGTGGTTCATCATGTAACAGTCATAACATAGGGTGACACAGAACTAGCTCCAATTCATCAATGTAATGTAGGCATGTATTCCGAATATAGTCATACGTGCTTATGGAAAAGAACTTGCATGACATCTTTTGTCCTACCCTCCCGTGGCAGCGGGGTCCTAATGGAAACTAAGGGATATTAAGGCCTCCTTTTAATAGAGAACTGGAACAAAGCATTAGCACATAGTGAATACATGAACTCCTCAAACTATGGTCATCACTGGGAGTGGTCCCGATTATTGTCACTTCGGGGTTGCCGGATCATAACACATAGTAGGTGACTATAGACTTGCAAGATAGGATCAAGAACTCACATATATTCATGGAAACATAATAGGTTCAAATCTGAAATCATGGCACTTTCGGGCCCTAGTGACAAGCATTAAGCATAGCAAAGTCATAGCAACATCAATCTCAGAACATAATGGATACTAGGGATCAAACCCTAACAAAACTAACTTGATTACATGATAAATCTCATCCAACCCATCACTGTCCAGCAAGCCTATGATGGAATTACTCACGCACAGCGGTGAGCATCAGGAAATTGGTGATGGAGGATGGTTGATGATGACGACGGTGACGAATCCCCCTCTCCGGAGCCCCGAACGGACTCCCGATCAGCCCTCCCGAGAGGTTTTAGGGCTTGGCGGCGGCTCCGTATCGTAAAACGCGATGATTTCTTCTCCACTATTTTTTCTCCCCGAAAGCAAATATATAGAGTTGGAGTTGGCGTCGGAAGGTCTCCAGGGGGCCCACGAGGTAGGGGGGCGCCCTAGGGGGGGCACCCCCACCCTCGTGGACAGGGTGTGGGCCCCCTGGTCTTCATCTATGGCGAGGATTTTTTATTATTTATTGTAAGATATTCTGTGGAGTTTCAGGTCATTCCGAGAACTTTTGTTTTCTGCACATAAAACAACATCATGGCAATTCTTGAAAACAGCGTCGATCCAAGTTAGTTCCATTCAAATCATACAAGTTAGAGTCCAAAACAAGGGCAAAAGTGTTTGGGAAAGTAGATACGATGGAGACGTAACAACTCCCCCAAGCTTAAACCTTGCATGTCCTCAAGCAATTCAGTTGACAAACTGAAAGAAATAAAGAAAAACTTTTACAAACTCTGTTTGCTCTTGTTGTTGTAAATATGTCAAGCTAGCATTCAAGTTTTCAGCAAAGTTTATAACTAATCACATTTGCAATAACTCTCAGGTCTCATAATTACTTATATCAATAGCATAATCAACTAGCGAGCCATAATAATAAATCTCGGATGACAACACTTTCTCAAAACAATCTTAATATGATATAACAAGATGGTATCTCGCTAGCCCTTTCTGAGACCGCAAAACATAAATGCAGAGCACCTTTAAAGATCAAGGACTGACTAGACATTGTAATTCATGGTAAAAGAGATCCAATCATAGTCATACCCAATATAAATTAATAGTAATGGATGCAAATGACAGCTGTGCTCTCCAGCTAGTGCTTTTAATAAGAGGGTGATGACTCAACATAAAAGTAAATAGATAGGCCCTTCGCAAAGGGAAGCAGGGATTTGTAGAGGTGCCAGAGCTCGGTTTTGAAATAGAGATAAATAATATTTTGAGCGGTATACTTTCATTGTCAACATAGCAACTAAGAGATGGCGATATCTTCCATGTCACACACATTATAGGCGGTTCCCAAACAGAATGGTAAAGTTTATACTCCCCCTCCACCAACAAGCATCAATCCACGACTTGCTCGAAAAAACGAGTGCCTCCAATATACATCAGGTCCCAGGGGGAGTTTCGTTTACAATTAATTTTGATTTAGTTTGCATAAAGCATGGGACTGGGCATCCCGGTGACCAGCCATTTTCTCGTGAGTGAGGAGCGGAGTCCACTCCTCTTGAGAATAACCCGCCTAACATGGAAGATAAGGACAACCATAGTTGATACATGAGCTATCCGAGCGTACAAAACAGAATGTTTATTTGAAGGTTTAGAGTTTGGCACATACAAATTAACTTGGAACGGCAGGTAGATACCGCATATAGGAAGGTATAGTGGACTTATCTGGAATAACTTTGGGGTTTAAGGGATTGGATGCACAAGCAGTATTCCCGCTTAGTATAAGTGAAGGCTAGCAAAAGACTGGAAAGCAACCAACTAGAGAGCGACAACAGCCATGTACATGCATTAAAATTAATAAACATTGGATGCAAGCATGAGTAGGATATAATCCACCATGAACATAAATATCGTGAAGGCTCTGTTGATTTGTTTCAAGTACATGCGTGAACATGTGCCAAGTCAAATTACTTAAATCATCCAAAGGAGGATACCACCCCATCATACCACATCATAACCATCTCAATAGAATGTTGGCACGCAAGGTAAAACATTATAACTCATAGCTAATTAAGCATGGCACAAGCAACTATGATCTCTAATTGTCATTGCAAACATGTTTATTCATAATAAGCTGAATCAAGAACGATGAACTCATCATATTTACAAAAACAAAAGAGGTCGAGTTCATACCAGCTTTTCTCATCTCAGTCAGTCCATCATATATCATCATAATTTCCTTTCACTTGCACGACCGAACAATGTGAAGAATAATAAGAGTGTACGTGCATTGGACTAAGCTGGAATCTGCGAGCATTCAATAAACAGGAGAAGACAAGGCAATATGGGCTCTTGGTTAAATCAACAATAATGCATATAAGAGCCACTTCAACAATTTAATCATGGTCTTCTCCTATCGACCCACAAAGAAAAGAAAAAGAAATAAAACTATTTACACGGGAAAGCTCCCAACAAGCAAAAGAAGAACGGGAAATATTTTTGGGTTTTTATTTTTAATTACTACTACTACAGCAGAAAAATTAACTACTACTAATTTTTTTTAAGGTTTATCAAACATACAAGAAGAAAGCAGGAAAAAGAAAATAAACTAGCATGGATATTACAGTGAAAGAGTATGAGCACCGACATCTAGCAATGAGTGTGTGTGAACATAAATGTAATGTCGGTGAGAAATACCTACTCCCCAAGCTTAGGCTTTTGGCCTAAGTTGGTTTATAGTCGAGGATAGCTGGCGGATACCCGTAGGTGTAGCCGGGTCGTCCGCGACGAAGAATAGTTGGGATCGTGATTGTGATGCAGCGGCTATCGCCTCCCGAGCTGCAGCGTGGAATCGGGCTGCCTCCGCTCTCCTCTCGTACTCATCTGCCTCCTCTCTGGTGATAGTATATCTTCCGTTTGCCTGGTAATCAAAGAAGGCAGGAGCAGGGAGAGTAATACGGACAACACGCCGTTTATCAAAGATTAGTCGATATAAGAGAGGTGATTCATGCCTCTCGACAAACTGGTGCGAAGCCATAGAGTTATAATCTAAATATGCAGGAGGTAACTCCGTATAACCCTCACGAATTTCTATCTCAAGAAAATTAGCTAAGCGGGTTGCATAAATTCCTCCGAAGAAATCTCCATTATATCTATTATGATGCAACCTACGAGCTACAATGGCTCCCATATGATAAGATTGGTCTCCTAACACAGCATTCCTGAGAATGCTAAGGTCAGGGACACACATGTGACATGCTTTATCCTTAGCATTTATGCATCTACCTATGAAGAGAGCAAAATAATGTATAGCAGGAAAGTGAATGCTCCCTATGGTAGCTTGTGTTATATCTCTAGATTCCCCTATAGTTA
Source organism: Aegilops bicornis (assembly GCA_021605145.1). Lineage (NCBI taxonomy): Eukaryota > Viridiplantae > Streptophyta > Magnoliopsida > Poales > Poaceae > Aegilops > Aegilops bicornis. Next base: position 551,482,534 of record CM038670.1, on the reverse strand, counting down.
TACTAGCAAGAAATTTTCTGAATTCAGATTTAGGGGGATCCCTAACACTACCCCATTGTGGAAGTTTGCAAGCAAAAGTGAAATCCTCTAAGTCCATGGTATAAGATTTGTCATAAAGATCAAACATGACTGAAGGAGAATTACGCGAAGATGAATACTCAAACCTCCTCACAAATCAGCTTGTGAGATCATGATACTGGGGGCATTTTTCTGCCTCAAAGTCCTCAAGACCGGCATTACGCAAATATGCGTTAAATTTCTTCTTTAATTCCTGCACGATCCATAAAGTTTTCCGACGGCCATTCGCAAGGCCGCACTAGTGCGTCTCTTGGTGGTTCCTCGTCAGCATCACGCATAGCAAGCCTGGGTCCTTGCTTCTTAGAAGAACCACCTTGGAACATCTTCCTAAGCATATTGCTTTTCTCTGAAAAATTTCTGAAATTTTTAGTAACTTCAAACAAAAGCGAACCAACTTCAATAAAACTGATAGCAACTACTCCTACAAGTGCCTAGAACCTATATCAAGCATTAGAACTACTTGGAACCATATAAATTTGACATGCAAGCTCAAGAACATGGTCACCTATGCAGCACAAATTTGCAATGAATAAAGCACTAGAACAAAAACTAATTGGACCAATGGAGGAGTCACATACCAAGGAACAATCTCCCCAAGCAGTTTTGCGAGAGGTGCTTTGAGCAAGGAGATCGAAAATCACAACAAAGAGGGCTGGAACTCATGCTTGAGTTGGTTTTTCGTGTTTGTGGGAGGAAAAAGAAGAGGATGGGTGTAGGAATAAGTGGAGGAGGGCCACCGTGGGCCCACGAGGCAGGGGGCGCGCCCAGGGGGGTAGGGCGCGCCCTCCACCCTTGTGGCCAGGTGGCAGCTCCCCCCGCGGTGATTTTTGCACCATAAATCCTCAAATATTCCCGAAAAAATCATATTAAATTGGCATGTCATTCTGAGGACTTTTATTTTCGGGATATTTTTATATTGCACGGATAAACTAGGAAACAGACAGAAAAATACTATTTTTACTTTATTTCTACTAAATAAAAGAAAGTATAAAGAGGGTACAGAAGGTTGTGCTTCTAGTTTCATCCATCTCATGCTCATAAAAAAGAATCCACTAACAAGGTTGATCAAGTCTTGTTAACAAACTCATTCCGATTAACATGAAACCTGACAAATTTCGAATAACACTAGGTTACCTCAACGGGAATATGCACATCCCCAATAATAAGCACATCATATTTCTTTTTGACAGTAGGAAGAGGAAATTCAAAACCTCCAAATATAATCGATGGAATTTTTCCAATAGAGTTGATACTGTGGACTTGAGGTTGTTTCCTCGTAAAGTACCGTATGCTCATTACCATTAACATGAAAAGTGACATTGCCTTTGTTGCAATCAATAACAGCCGATGCAGTATTAAGAAAAGGTCTTCCAAGAATAATAGACATACTATCATCCTCGGGAATATCAAGAATAACAAAGTCCGTTAAAATAGTAACGTTTGCAACCACAACAGGCACATCCTCACAAATACCGACAGGTATAGCAGTTGATTTATCATCCATTTTCAAAGGTATTTCAGTAGGTGTCAACTTATTCAAGTTAAGTCTACAATATAAAGAGAGAGGCATAACACTAACACCGGCTCCAAGATCACATAAAGCAGTTTTAACATAATTTCTTTTAATGGAGCATGGTATAGTAGGTACTCCTGGATCTCCAAGTTTCTTTGGTATTCCACCCTTAAAAGTATAATTAGCAAGCATGGTGGAAATTTCAGCTTCGTATCTTTCTTTTATTTGTAACAATATCTTTCATGTACTTAGCATAAGGATTCATTTTGAGCATATCACCAATCGTGACACGCAAAAAGATAGGTCTAATCATACCAGCATAGCGCTCAAAATCCTCATCATCCTTTTTCTTGGATGGTTTGGGAGGAAAAGGCATGGGTTTCTGAACCCATTGTTCTCTTTCTTTACCATGTTTCCTAGCAACAAAGTCTCTCTTATCATAACGTTGATTCTTTGATCGTGGGTTATCAAGATCAACAGCAGGTTCAACTTCTACATCATTATCGTTACTAGGTTGAGCATCAATATGAACATCATCATTAACATTTTCATTAGGTTCATGTTCATTACCTGATTGTGTTTCAGCATCAGAAATAGATATATCATTTGGATTATCAGGTGTTTTAGCTATAGGTTCACTAGAAGTTTGCACAGTTCTATCATTTTTCTTTTTCTTCTTTTTAGAAGAACTAGGTGCATCAATACTGTTTCTCTGAGAATCTTGCTCAATTCTCTTAGGGTGGCCTTCAGGATATAAAGGTTCCTGAGTCATTCTACCAGTTCTAGTAGCCACTCTAACAACATAATCATTTTTCTTACTATTCATTTCATCGAGCAATTCTTTTTGAGCTTCAAGTACTTGTTCCATTTGACAGGTAACCATAGAAGCATGTTTGCTAACAAGTTTAAGTTCACCTCTAATATTAGCCATATAATCACCCAAGCGTTTAATCATATAAGCATTTTGTTTTAATTATCTACCAAAATAAGCATTGAAGTATTCTTGCTTAAACATGAAGTTATCAAACTCATCCAAGCACTGACTAGCAATTTTAGTAGGAGGGACTTCAGCTCTATCATATCTATAGAGAGAATTTACCTTTACTACCTGTGTCGGGTAATCAGGATCAGGAGGTTCTTCAATAGGTAATGGATCAAGATCATATGTTTCTTCAACATGCGGTATATTAAGACCATGTATTTCTTCAATAGGAGGTAAATTCTTAACATCTTCAGCTTTAATACCTTTTTCTTTCATAGATTTCTTTGCCTCTTGCATATCTTCGGGACTGAGAAATAGAACACCTCTCTTCTTCGGAGTTGGTTTAGGAATAAGATCAGTAATTGGAGCAGGAGCTGGCTCGGGAGCTGGCTCAGGAGATGCCCAATTATTTTCATTTGTCAACATATTATTCAATAGAATTTCAGCTTCATCCGATGTTCTTTCCCTGAAAAGAGAACCAGCACAACTATCCAGGTAATCTCTGGAAGCATAGGTTAGTCCATTATAAAAGATATCAAGTATTTCATTTTTCTTAAGAGGATGATCAGGCAAAGCATTAAGTAACTTGAGAAGCCTCCCCCAAGGTTGTGGGAGACTCTCTTCTTTAATTTGCACAAAGTTGTATATTTCCTTTAAAGCAGCTTGTTTCTTATGAGCAGGGAAATATTTAGCAGAGAAGTAATAAATCATATCCTGGGGACTACGCACACAACCAGGATCAAGAGAATCAAACCATATATTAGCATCACCCTTTAATGAGAACGGAAATATTTTAAGTATATAAAAGTAGCGAGATCTCTCATCATTAGTGAACAGGGTGGCTATATCATTTAATTTAGTAAGATGTGCCACAACAGTTTCAGATTCATAGCCATGAAAAGGATCAGATTCAACCAAAGTAATTATATCAGGACCAACAGAGAATTCATAATCCTTATCGGGAACACAGATAGGTGAAGTAGCAAAAGCAGGATCAGGCCTCATTTTATCCCTAAGTGATTCTTTGTTCCATTTAATTAATAGCCTTTTAAGTTCATGACGATCTCTGCAAGCTAAAATAGCGGCAGAAGATTCCATATAAAAAACATAACCCTCAGGAATAACAGGCCTATCTTCATCATCACTTTCATCATTATAATCATATTCAATAATTTCTTTCTCTCTAGCCCTAGCAATTTGTTCATCAAGAAATTCACTAAGGGCATGATAGTATCGTGCATAAAAGTAGTTTCATCATAAGTATCATGCATAGCAGAAGTGGCATCATCAATAACATGCGACATATCGAACGAATAGCGTAAGCAGGTTTAGGTGTCGCAAGCTTACTCATAATGTAAGGTGAATCAAGTGCAGAGCTAGATGGCAGTTCCTTACCTCCCCTCGTAGTTGCGGGATAAATTTTTGTTTTCTCGTCTTTCAAGTTCTTCATAGTGTCCAGCAGATATAAATCATAAGCGACTCAAAGAATAGAGCTATGCTCCCCGGCAATGGCAATAGAAAAAGGTCTTGATAACCCACAAGTATAGGGGATCGCAACAGTTTTCGAGGGTAGAGTATTCAACCCAAATTTATTGATTCGACACAAGGGGAGCCAAAGAATATTCTCAAGTATTAGCAGCTGAGTTGTCAATTCAACCACACCTGGAAACTTAGTATCCGCAGCAAAGTGTTTAGTAGCACAGTAATATGATAGTGGTGGTAACGGTAACAAAAGAGTAATGAAAGCAAAGTAATATTTTTGGTATTTTGTAGTGATTGTAACAATAGCAATGGGAAAGTAAATAAGCGTAAACCAGTAGATGGAAAGCTCAGAGGCACCGGATCGATGATGGATAATTATGCCGGATGCGGTTCATCATGTAACAGTCATAACATAGGGTGACATGTAACTAGCTCCAATTCATCAATGTAATGTAGGCATGTATTCGAATATAGTCATACGTGCTTATGGAAAAGAACTTGCATGACATCTTTTGTCCTACCCTCCTGTGGCAGCGTGGTCCTAATGGAAACTAAGGGATATTAAGGCCTCCTTTTAATAGAGAACCGGAACAAAGCATTATCACATAGTGAATACATGAACTCCTCAAATTATGGTCATCACCGGGAGTGGTCGTGATTATTGTCACTGGGTTGCGAGATCATAACACATAGTAGGTGACTATAGACTTGAAAGATAGGATCAAGAACTCACATATATTCATGGAAACATAATAGGTTCAGATCTGAAATCATGGCACTCGGGCCCTAGTGATAAGCATTAAGCATAGCAAAGTCATAGCAACATCAATCTCAGAAAATAATGGATACTAGGGATCAAACCCTAACAAAACTAACTCGATTACATGATAAATATAATCCAACCTATCACCGTCCAGCAAGCCTACGATGGAATTACTCACGCACGGCGGTGAGCATCATGAAATTGGTGATGGAGGATGGTTGATGATGACGACGGCGACGAATCCCCCTCTCCGGAGCCCCGAACGGACTCCAGATCAGCCCTCCCGAGAGGTTTTATGGTGCGATGATTTCTTCTCCTCTATTTTTTTTCTCCCGAAAGCAAATATATAGAGTTGGAGTTGGCGTCGGAAGGTCTCCAGGGGGCCCACGAGGTAGGGGCGCGCCATAGGGGGGGCACCCCCCACCCTCGTGGACAGGGTGTGGGCCCCCTGGTCTTCATCTTTGGCGAGGATTTTTTATTATTTATTGTAAGATATTCCGTGGAGTTTCAGGTCATTCCGAGAACTTTTGTTTTCGGCACATAAAACAACATCATGGCAATTCTGCTAAAAACAGCGTCAGTCCGGGTTAGTTCCATTCAAATCATACAAGTTAGAGTCCAAAACAAGTGCAAAAGTGTTTGGAAAAGTAGATACGACGGAGACGTATCAGGCCACCAGAGCCCCGGCAAGATCCTTGTTGGGCACGACAGCACGCCAGGCCAGACCCTTGCCGGGCCACCCGGCAAGGCCCACGCCAAAGACGCCGGCGAGACCACCGGCAAGCCCACATCAACCAAGCTTCCACCGCCATTCACATGCAGCTGCCAGCCCAACCAGCTGGGCAGGCACTTGCGTGGCAACATGCAGCTCCCAGGCCAACTCATCAAGCGCCTGTGTGGCGGCATGCGGATCTTCATGAAGGCTCACCACCACGCCAACTCACCTGCCTTCCTGCCTACATGGCACCGCACACATCCCTGGCCGAGTCGCGTGTCGAAGCGAGGAGGAGCAGCGACGGATGGGACGGGCCTCGCCCCCGTCCCCAATAAAGCAAGAGGACACCTAAGCGATGCATTAAATGCACCTTGTCCTGTAATACGAGGGATAAGCTCGTGCCACTGTAGACCTTTCCACCTCCTGTGTACCACTGTGGCAGCCCCTTTTTCCTATAAAAGGAGGCCCAAGGCGACCAGGAGAAGGATTCGGCTCTTTGGATCACACGCTGACCACAGCTAGTTCGAGAGCTCTAGAACTCTCAGAAATACACCCACCAAAGCAGGACTAGGGTTTTACGCATCCTCGCAGCCCGAACCTGGGTAAACGACCTTTGTGCTGTCTACTAGCCCTGCTCTCCTCGCAACCCCGCGCCCCGGCAACCGTAGTAGGGATTTTTGTCATCCCATAGGTGTTGTTCCACACCGACAAGAAATATAAGATGATTTTAGATATTATACTCCATATATGACTACATATACGCACAGAAATGAGTGAACAGAGAGACTAGAACATGTCTTCAAAGGCATGAGAGCATTGGGATTACTTGAAATATCCATAACACAAGTTAATGAGGCAAATATACCCTCTTCGAAGGTAGCATCGATGTTCATAAAGTACTCCCTCCGTCCCAAAATTCTTGTCTTAGATTTGTGTCGGTGGGAAAAGACACCTATGTGATCACAAGAATCCCTACTACGGTTGTCGAGGCGCAGGGTTGCGAGAAGAGCAGGATTAGTAATCAGCACAAGGATCGTTTACCCAGGTTCGGGCCGCGAGGATGCGTAAAACCCTAGTCCTGCTTTGGTGGGTGTATTGAGTGTTCTTGAGCACTCGAACTAGCTATAGTGGCTGAGTAGTTCCAAAGAGCCGAATCCTTCTCCAGTACGCCATGGGCCTCCTTTTATAGTTGAAAGGGGCTGCCATAGTGACACGCAGGATGTGGAAAGGCATACAGTTCTGCGAGCTTATCGCTTGTATCACAGGACAAGACGCATTTAATGCGTTGCTTAGGTGTCCCCTAGCTTTATCGGGGACAGGGGCGAGGCCCATCCCGTCCGTCGCTGCTCCCCCTCACTTCGACACGCACCCTAGCCAGCAATGCATGCGGCTCCATGTAGGCAGGCAAGCAGCTGAGGTGCCGCAGCGGTAGGGTCTTCACGAAGATCTGCATGCCGCAATGCATGTGCTTGCTGATCTGGTCTGGGAGCTACATGTTGCCACGTAGGTGCTAGCCCAGCTGATTGGGCTGGCAGCTGCATGCGAACGGCAGTGGAAGCTTGGCTGGTGCGGCCCTGGCGGTGGCCCCGCTGGCACTCTCGGCAAGGGTCTTGCCAGGTGGCTCGGCAAGGGTCTTGCCGTGATGCGTAGTCGTCCCCGGCAAGGATCTTCTCGGGGGTCTTGTGGCTTTCCTCGACACGGATCCTGCCGAGGTTTGCCATCTTCTGGTCCTCATCTTGATCTCATATATCTATGGTCTTGACAAAGATCTGCATGCCACCACAGAGGTGCCTCCCGAGCCCTAACCCAATCGTAGCCGATTGGGTTGGAACATGTGGCTCAAGGGCGGCTCGCTCTGTTGGTGTTTGGGCGTGCTGCCCCGGCAAGGGTCTTGCGAGGGAAACTGCTCCGTCCCTCTGCTTCTTTGTGTTCTTGGCCTTGGTGTTGTCTTGTTCGTCTTGTGTTGGGCTTCGGCTTCTCTCTGGCTTCCCTCCTTTGTCCTACTACGTGTGGCCGTGGCGCGTGGCTCTGACTGCCCGTGCACAAGTAAAGGGGTACAAAGGTGCGCCCCTACTTTTGTACACCGACAGGAGCCCCCGGGCCTGGGCCACACATAAGTGCGACACGTTGTTGGGCCAGGCCCAGAACGGTGCGCGGGCAGGAGGGGCGGATTTTACCGCGGTAATCCTTCGTCCGCTGCGCTTCCCCACGACCCGCGTTGAATGCGCGACGTGGAGGGGTGCGCGTTACGTGGTCGGCATGCGTGGGGCGGTTCCCGCACGCATGTGTCACATCATGGTAAAGAGGCGGCTCGCGCCTTCCCCATAAAAGAGGGAGGCGTGGAGGCGCGGCTCATTTACTGAATGGACTCGGGTCGCAGTCTTCAAGGCGCCCACACCCCTTGATCACGGGGCGGGGAATGGTCGCATCACCTGTCCTTTCGACCCTGCACGCTCGTCACGCGTCCTTCATGCAGGTGGCGAGCCGTGGAGGCGGGAAACCGGGCCGTCGCTGGTTGGGGCAGCGGTTCGGTCCTGATTCCCTGCGCCTCGACCGGCTGGATAGGCTGAGTGGGGCGGCTGGGTCTCGACCCTGACCCTTTATAAAGAGGGGGAGAGAGGGCGACACCCCACACTCTTTAGTATCCATCCTCCTTCATCTTTGCTTCTTTCTTCCACCTGCCATGGCAAGAGGAGGTGCTAGGCCTTCGACGGTGGCAGCAAGGGTTGCTGCTCGTCAGCGCGTCCCTCCTTCCCTCGATCCTGGGGCGGGGGAGCCAGCCACAAGAGGAAGGGGGAGGGGGCGTGGCCGAGGTCGCCGCGGCGGTCGAGGGAGAGGGGCACGAGGTGGCGCAGCGGTCGTCCCTCTGCCTGCGGTGCCTCCCGTGATGGAGGGTCACGTCGGGGACTGGCCCCGCGAGTTCTTCATCAGGCTGCGCCAGCCACCACGTCGTCGTCTCCGTCTCCCCACCCCCTTCACAGCGGAGATGGAGCTCGATCCGCCCCAGACCCTCCGGTTGCACATGAGGGGCTTCGGGACCGGCGGCACGCGAATCGACGTTGACTTCCCTGCTCCTCATGTCATGTATCTCTGTCGCGGCTGGAAGACGTTTGCCCGCATCCATAGCCTGGCGGTGGGGCTCGTCCTCTACTTCAAGTTAATGGAGGGCGGCCTGCTCTCCGTCAAGGTCTTCGGAGATCTTGGAACTCGCCTGAAGTGCTGCGTGGAGAGGTCCTCCGATGACGAAGACTCTTCCTCGAGCGGGAGTGACGGGGAAGACAACGACAGCGTCAACGAGGGAGTCGAGCGGCAGGATGCCGACTCCGACTTCGACTGACCGCGCCGCTCCTCCCTCGCCCACGCGCCCTGCTGAGGGCCGTCCTCGCCAAGCTCTCCATCGGGGTGCTCCCCGTTGTCTCCTTGGGCGGCTGGCATAGGAGGGCCGGAGAAGGCGAAGAAGGTGGGTGGCGGCCGTCAACTCGGAGTACGCGGGCACCGACGCCTTCGTCGCATATTGGCGAGCCGCTGCCTCATCTTCCGGCTTTCTGCTCCTCGCACCTTGCCTAGGTGCTCTTTTTGCCCTCCCGCTGTCCTGTTCCATCTTCTGGGGAGAGGGACAAGAAAGGGATTACGGGCATCTCATCTCTTTTTTTAGTCCGTAAGCCTTCGGGCCTTGTTAGATTTAAAGCTTGTAATCCCCCTTGTTCATGTTTTTCTTTTCGTACGAACTGTACCTGTATGGGACGTTTTTAATGAAAAACTGTGCTTGTCGGGTTCTTCGTGCTTGAGCGAGGTCCATGCCAAGGATGAATCCTTGTTATTTTTATAATAAACGTTATCGCCTGGCAACAGGCCTTGCTGTTTCTGTTCTTCAGTCGACCGTTCGCGCTTTTGGTGGAGGCAGGGGCGAAGTAGAGTTAGGCTCCTCGTTCATCTCTTCGCCACCGCAACTACTACCAAATTCCGACCCAGGAAGTAACTCTTGGGTACAGGAAAAAGGGAGCACGGTGGTTCTAAGACATAAACGAGGCTTCGCATGTCCCAGTTCCATACGGAAATGCATTGCAGGGGGATGAAAGACTTATCTGAATCCGCAGCCCCCCGCAACCTTGGCTCGCCGTGGTTGGACCCTTACATCTTCAGCCCCCGGCAGCCTTACCTTGCCGGGGCCCGAGCGCCAGTTCGTTCTCCTTTTCCCAAGTGGCTCAGCAGAAGTGCCCTGCGAACAAAAGAAAACAGAAAAGACGCAGACTCGACCTCTAGGCTAGGGGTTAGTCGCTGCTAAGCACTATCAACCCTAACTGAGGAAGACACTCAACCTAGCATGCATGCTATAACTTAGGGCGCCAGCCGCTTTATTTATGCTCGTGGTCTCATACCGGCTTTGTACAGGGGGTTACATTCCTTGTCGGGCAAAGCTTGTACAAAGGTGGCTTGCCGGGGCTGGCGAGCCGCCGCTTTTATGGGTAAAACTTGCGAAGATGCTCGATGCTCCAGGACTTGCTCACTGGAACAACATCTTCAGTCTCCATGTGGACTGCGCCGGGCCTGGGGACTCGTATTACCCGATAAGGGCCTTCCCACTTCAAGGCCAACTTGTTGCTATTCTTGGCCGATCGAACGCTACCAAGAACAAGGTCGCCTTCCTCAAAGCTTCAGGCATGAACCTTGCGGCTATGGTAGCGGCGCAAGGCTTGCCGGTAGCGTCTTTGCTCTCACAACCGCTCAAGACGATCTTCCTCAAGGAGTGTTGCGTCATCTTGCCGCAACTGCTCTTGCTCAAGCTCATCATAAGCGAGCACTCGAGGTGACCCGTCTATGAGTTCCATGGGGAGAACTGCCTCCGCCCCTTATACTAGGGCAAAGGGTGTCTGACCGGTGGCTCGATTTGGCGTCGTCCTGGTCGACCAAAGAACTGCCAGTAACTCATCAATCCAGCGCCTTCCGCTCTTGTGCAGCCTGTCAAAGGTCTTAGTTCTCAGGCCTCGCAACACTTCAGCATTCGGCATCTCCGCTTGGCTGTTGCTCCGGGGGTGTGCCACGGAAGCAAAACAGACCTAGCTGCCGAGGTCTTGAACGTACTGCATGAAGGTGTGGCTCGTGAACTACGTGTCATTGTCGGTGATAATTCTTCTTGGCACACCAAAGCGGCAGACCAGTCCCTTGAAGAGCTTGATGGCTGACCGTGATGTCACCTTTCTCACTGCTTCCACTTCCGGCCACTTTGTGAACTTGTCGATTGCAACGTACAAGTACTCAAAGCCCCGACAAAGACGGGGAAGGGGCCCAAGATATTGAGCCCTGCACCGAGAATGGCCAGGAGAGAGAAATTGTTTGAAGGGCTTGAGCTGGTTGATGAAGCTTCTTTGAATGGAACTGACACGCTTCACACTTGGTTACTAGTGTCGTCGTATCCTGGAGGGCGGTGGGCCATAAGAAACCTTGCCGGAACGCCTTGCCGGCAAGGTCCCTCGACCCTATGTGGGAGCCACATATGCCTCCATGAATCTCCACCAACAGCTCCAGTCCTTCCTCCCGGGGTAAGCACTTCAATTTCACACCGTTCGGCCTTCTCCTGTACAGGACGTCATCAATGAACTGGTACAGGGCAGACCGACAAGCTACTTTTTCCGCTTCTTCCTGCTCCTCAGGAAGCTCCCCTGTATGGAGGAATCGGACGGTATGCTGCGCCCATGCCACAGCCTGTGGCTCGACGGCAAGGACCAAAGGCATCTCTTCTGCCATGGGAGCGGCTGTCTCCATGGCCAGGGCTTGACACCCTGCCGGAGCCAGTTGCTCTTTGGCAGGCTCAGTGTGCAAGGCAACATCCTTGCCGGCAGCCCCAGGGGGCTCGGCGGGAAAGTACTTGTCATCTGGCGGTGAGAAGTATGCAGCGAGGCACCACCATCAATGCACATGGCCTCCGTAGCCTTCTGGAACTCTTGCTCACCGGACTCGTCGTCCTCGTCGTGATCATCATCTTCTTGCTTCTTGTCACGGCCTCGGGCGGGCCTCACTTGCTGGTTGTCCTTGCCGCGGCGGCCTCCTTGGCCGCCACGCTTCTTACCGGATCCCTCGGCATGGTCCTGACCTTTCTCCTTGTCCCTCCTCTCGTACTCAGCCTTTTGCTTTTTAGCAAGCAGCTCGACTTGCCGGCAGTTCTGGAGGTCGTGGCCTTGGTGCGGTGGCTCTTGCAGTACTGCTTGCCGGAGCCCCCTTGCTTGTCGGCAGCTGCTAAGGCCTAGCAGGTGGTGCACCCAGCAATCTCCTTGCCGGGGTCGTCTGCCCTGACCTTCTTGGTAGCGCCGGTGTCGTCAGATCCTTCAATGGCAAGCATGGCCTTACCCTTGCGTTCCCTGTTGTGACGCCGGCCCTTCTTCGTCGGTGCGGCGGCGTCTTCGTCAGTAGAGTCAGTTTCCACGCCGGCGTCTTCGTCGGGGTGCTTCCTTCCCTCTTCAGCCCGGGCGCACCTATCGGCCAGAACATAGAGTTTGGCCACATCCTTAACCTTGGTCATCGCCAGCTCTTCGCGCATCTTGCGGTGGCGTACGTTCTGATGGAACGCGCTAATCACAACGGCAGGATGAACGTCCGGGGTGTTGTACTGCACCCGGCTTAATCTTTGGATGTACTTGCGCAGGGTTTCCCCTTCCTTCTGGGGAATGATATGCAGATCACTGGCCTGGCCATGAGCTTGGTGGCCTCCTGTGAAGGCGCCAACGAACTCATGGCACAGATCCGACCAAGAAGAAATGGAATCCGCCGGCAAGTGCATCAACCAAGACATAACATTGGGCTTCAGTGCCAGCGGGAAATAATCAGCAAGCACCTTGTCGTCGCGAGCTCCGGCAGCCTGCGTCACGATGGTGTAGATGTTGAGGAACTTGGACGGATGGGTCTTGCCAGTGTACTTCTTGCTGATGTCGGGCTTGAACGTGCAGTGGGACGGCCACTGGAACTGCCACAACTCGCGGGTGAAGGCCGGGCAGCCCACCTCGTAAGGTAGGCCCCCGGAGCCCCCCAGTGCTGGGTGGTCCATAGCGGGTCTCGCCCGCTTGTCCGACTGGTGGCGTGTATTACACCGGCGCTCGATAGTGGTTCGAACATCTTCGTGAGCTCATTCTCGAAGAACTTGGCGCTGGTCGCGGTGGGTCCGCGCGTCGGACGAAGCTATAGAGATGTTATCACAAGCGTCGTCACGACAGGCCGACGCCCGCGGCAGCTGGCGAGGAGGAGGAGAGTGCACCGTTGCTACGTCTTGTGCTTGCGTTGGTTTTCCCCGAAGAGGAGAGGATGATGCAACAGAGTAGCGTAAGTATTTCCCTACACAAAATAAATAGCTCCTCGCAACCAACGCGAACAGGGTTGTCAATCCCTTCACGGTCACTTACGAGAGTGAGATCTGATAGAGATGATAGATAATATTTTTGGTATTTTTGATATATAGATGCAAGGTAAAATAAAAGGCAAAGTAAAAAATCAAAGCAATAATAAAGCGTAGGAAGATTAATATGATGAGAATAGACCCGGGGGCCATAGATTTCACTAGTGGCTTCTCTCAAGAGCATAAGTATTTTACGGTGGGTGAACGAATTACTATTGAGCAATTGACAGAATTGAACACAGTATGAGAGTATCTAGGTATGATCATGTATATAGGCATCACGTCCGAGACAAGTAGACCGACTTCGCTTGCATCTACTACTATTACTCCACTCATCGACCGCTATCCAAAGCATGCATCTAGAGTATTAAGTTAATGAAAACAGAGTAACGCCTTAAGCAAGATGACATGATGTAGAGGAATAAATTCATGCAATATGCTAAATACCCCATCTTGTTATCCTCGATGGCAACAATACAATACGTGCCTTGCAACCCTTTCTCACATCGGGTAAGGACACCGCAAGATTGAACCCAAAGCTAAACACTTCTCCCATTGCAAGAACTACCAATCTAGTTGGCCAAACCAAACGGATAATTCGAAGAGACTTCTAAAGATAACTCAATCATACATAAAAGAATTCAGAAAAGATTCACATATTGCTCATAGATAATCTTGATCATAAACCCACAATTCATCGGTCTCAACAAACACACCGCAAAAAGAAGATACATCGAATAGATCTCCACGAGAGAGGGGGAGAACATTGTATTGAGATCCAAAAAGAGAGAAGAAGCCATCTAGCTACTAACTATGGACCCAAAGGTCTGAAGTAAACTACTCACACTTCATCGGATAGGCTATGATGACGATGTAGAAGCCCTCTGTGGTGGATTCCTTCCCATGTGAGCTGCAACAGGCCCCAAGATGGGATCTCGTGGATACAGAAAGTTGCGGCGGTGGAATTAGGTTTTTGGCTCCGTATCTGATCTGTTGGGGGTACGTATGTGTATATAGGAGGAATAAGTATGTCGGTGGATCTCCGAGGGGCCCACGAGGTAGGGGGCGCGCCCTAGGGGGGGCGCCCTCCACCCTCGTGACCGCCTCTGGGCTTTCTTGATGGAGGGTCCAAGTCTCCTGGGTCTTATCTAATGAGAAAATCACGTTCCCGAAGGTTTCATTCCGTTTGGACCCCGTTTGATATTCTGCTTTCTTGAAATACCGAAATAGGCAAAAACAGCAATTCTGGGTTGGGCCTCCGGTTAATAGGTTAGTCCCAAAAATAATATAAAAGTGGAAAATATAGCCCAATATAGTCCAAAACAATAGATAATATAGCATGGAGCAATCAAAAATTATAGATACGTTGGAGACGTATCAGGCATCCCCAAGCTTAATTCCTGCTCGTCCTCAAGTAGGTAAATGATAAAAAGAGAATTTTTGATGCAGAGTGCTACTTGGCATAATTTCAATGTAACTCTTCTTAATTGTGGTATGAATATTCAGATCCTAAAGATTCAAGAAAAAAGTTCAGATTGACATAAAAATAATAATACTTCAAGCATACTAACAAAGCAATCATGTCTTCTCAAAATAACATGGCCAAAGAAAGTTATCCCTACAAAATCATATACTCTAGCTATGCTATATCTTCACCACACAAAATATTTAAATCATCCACAACCCCGATGACAAGCCAAGCAATTGTTTCATACTTTTGACATTCTCAAAACTTTTTCAATCTTCACGCAATACATGAGCGTGAGCCATGGATATAGCATTATATGTGGAATGGAATGGTGGTTGTGGAGAAGACAAAAAGAGGGAAGATAGTCTCACATCAACTAGGCGTATCAATGGGCTATGGAGATGCCCATCAATAGATATCAATGTGAGTGAGTAGGGATTGCCATGCAACGGATGCACTAGAGCTATAATTATATGAAAGCTCAACAAATGAAACTAAGTGGGTGTGCATCCAACTCGCTTGCTCACGAAGACCTAGGGCAATTTGTGGAAGCCCATCATTGGAATATACAAGCCAAGTTCTATAATGAAAAATTGCCACTAGTATATGAAGGTGACAAAATGAGATACTCTCTATCATGAAGATCATGGTGCTACTTTGAATCACATGTGTGGTAAAAGGATAGTAACATTGTCCCTTCTCTCTTCTTCTCTCATTTTTTTATTTGGGCCTTTTCTCTTTTTTTATGGCCTCTTTTTTTTCGTCCGGAGTCTCATCCTGACTTATGGGGGAATCATAGTCTCCATCATCCTTTCCTCACTTGTGACAATGCTCTAAAAAATGATGATCATCACACTTTTATTTACTTACAACTCAAGAATTACAACTCGATACTTAGAACAAAGTATGACTCTATATGAATGCCTCCGTGATGTACCGGGATATGCAATGATTCATAAGTGACATGTATGAAAGAATTATGAATGGTGGCTTTGCCACAAATACGATGTCAATTGTATGATCATGCTAAGAAATATGACAATGATGGAGCGTGTCATAATAAATGGAACCGTGGAAAGTTGCATGGAAATATATCTCGGAATGGCTATGGAAATGCCATGATAGGTAGGTATGGTGGCTGTTTTGAGGAAGGCTTATGGTGGGTGTATGATACCGGCGAAAGGTGCGCGGTATTAGAGAGGCTAGCAATGGTGGAAGGGTGAGAAAATGCGTATAATCCATGGACTCAACATTAGTCATAAAGAACTCATATAATTATTGCAAAAATCTACAAGTTATCAAAGCAAAGTATTACGTGCATGCTCCTAGGGGGATATATTGGTAGGAAAAGACCATCACTCGTCCCCGACTGCCACTCATAAGGAAGACAATCAATAAATAAATCATGCTACAACTTCATCACATAACGGTTCACCATACGTGCATGCTACGGGAATCACAAACTTCAACACAAGTATTTCTCAAATTCACAACTACTCAACTAGCATGACTCTAATATTACCACCTTCATATCTCAAAACAATTATCAAGCATCAAACTATTCTTAGTATTCAACGCACTCAAAAGAAAGTTTTACAAATCTTACATACCAAGCATATTATTACTTTAAGAAAATTACCTTGCTATTTAAGATTCTCAAAATGATCTAAGTGAAGAATGAGAGATCAATAGTTTCTTTAAAACAAATCTACCACCATGCTCTAAAAGATACAAGTGAAGTACTAGAGCAAAACTATAAAGCTCAAAAGATATAAGTGAAGCACATAGAGTATTCTAACAAATTTCAATTGAAGTATGGCTCTCTTAAAAGGTGTGTACAGAAAGGATGATTGTGGTAAACTAACAAGCAAATACGCAAATAATACAAAACGCTCCAAGCAAAACACATATCATGTGGTGAATAAAAATATAGCTCCAAGTAAAGTTACCGATGGAAGTGGACGAAAGAGGAGATGCCTTCCGGGGCATCCCCAAGCTTTGACTTTTTGGTGTCCTTGGATTATCATGGGGTGCCATGGGCATCCCCAAGCTTAGGCTCTTGCCACTCCTTATTCCATAATCCATCAAAAGATTTCACCCAAAACTTGAAAACTTCACAACACAAAACTCAACAGAAATCTCGTGAGTCTGCTAGTTAAAGAAAACAAAAGACCACTTCAAAATACTGTAATGAACTCATTATTTATTTATATTGGTGTTAAACCTACTGTATTCCAACTTCTCTATGGATCATAAACTATTTTACTAGCCATAGATGCATCAAAATAAGCAAACAACACACGAAAAACAGAATCTGTCAAAAACAGAACAGTCTGTAGTAATCTGTAACTAACGCAAACTTCTGGAACTCCACAAATTCAGCCAAAATAGGAAGACCTAGAAAATTTGTTTATTGATCAGCAGCAATTGGAATCACTATTTTATCACGGTATGGTGATTTTTAACAAATTTTTTTGTGAACCGAAAGTTTCTGGAAATTACAGCAAGATCAGATAACTATTATCCAAGAAGATCCTATTGGTTTAACTTGGCACAAACACTAATTAAAACATAAAAACACATATAAACAGAATTTAGATGGATTATTTATTCCTAAACAGAAGCAAAAAAAAAATGGGTTGCCTCCCAACAAGCGCTATTGTTTAACGCCCCTAGCTAGGCATAAAAACAAGGATAGATCTAGGTATTGCCATCTTTGGTAGGCAATCCATAAGTGGCTCTCATGATAGATTCATATGGTAATTTTATTTTCTTTATAGGGAAGTGTTCCATGCCTTTCTTTAATGGAAATTGGAATCTAATATTCCCTTCCTTCATATCAATAATTGCACCAATCGTTCTAAGGAAAGGTCTATCAAGAATAATAGGACATGAAGGATTGCAATCTATATCAAGAACGATAAAATCTACGGGCACATAATTCCTATTTGCAACAATAAGAACATCATTAATTTTTCCCATAGGTTTCTTAATAGTGGAATCCGCAAGGTGCAAGTTTAGAGAGCAATCATCAAAATCATGGAAATCTAGCAAATCGCACAAAGTTTTGGGAATAGTGGAAACACTAGCTCCTAAATCACATAAAGCATAAAATTCATGATACTTAATATTAATTTTAATAGTTGGTTCCCACTCATCATAAAGTTTTCTAGGGATAGATACTTCCAACTCAAGTTTCTCCTCATAAGATTGCATTAAGGCATCAACGATATGTTTGGTAAAAGCTTTATTTTGGCTATAAGCATGTGGAGAATTTAGCACGGAATGCAACAAGGAAATACAATCAATTAAAGAGCTACTTTCATAATTAAATTCCTTGAAATCCAAAATAGTGGGTTTAGCAACATCTAGGATTCTACTTTATTTAATCCCACTTTTATCAATTTTAGCATCATTATCTAAAAACTCCGAATTTTTAGAACGCCTTCTAGGTAAAGGTGACTCATATTAAATCTCATCATTATCAAGATTCATATTTCAAAACAAAGATTTGATAGGGGACACATCAATAACTTTTATATCTTCATCTTTATTTTCATGGGAAATGAAAGAACACGCTTTAATAAAGGCATCTTTCAATAGCACGCATCCTAGCGGTTCTTTCCTTGCACTCATCAATGGAAATTCTCATGGCTTTGAGAGACTCATTGATATCATGCTTAGGAGGAATAGATCTAAGCTTTAAAGAATCAACATCAAGAGAAATTCTATCAACGTTCCTAGCCAATTCATCAACTTTAAGTAATTTCTCTTCAAGCAAACAATTAAAATTCTTTTGTGAATTCATAAACTCTTTCACACTATTCTCAAATTCAGAGGGCATCTTATTAAAATTTCCATAAGAGTTGTTGTAGGAATTTCCATAATTATTAGAAGAATTACTAGGATATGGCCTAGGATTAAAATTCCCTCTATATGCGTTGTTACTAAAATTATTCCTAGCAACAAAATTCACATCCATAGATTCGTAATTATTATCAATAAAAGTAGACAAAGGCATATCATTAGGATCAGAAGAAACACTCATAGTAGCAAATAATTTCATAAGTTCATCCATCTTTCCACTCAAAACATTGATTTCTTCTATCGCATGCACTTTTTTATTAGTTGATCTTTCAGTGTGCCATTGAGAATAATTAACCATAATATTATCTAGGAGTTTAGTAGCATCTCCTAAAGTGATTTCCATAAAAGTGCCTCCCGCGGCCGAATCTAAAAGATTTCTAGAAGCAAAATTCAATCCAGCATAGAAATTTTGTATAATCATCCATAAATTTAAACCATGAGTAGGGCAATGACGTATCATTAATTTCATTCTCTCCCAAGCTTGTGCAACATGTTCATGATCAAGTTGCTTAAAATTCATAATATCATTCCTAAGAGAGATGATCTTAGCGGGAGGAAAATACTTAGCGATAAAAGCATCTTTGCACTTGTTCCATGAATCAATACTATTTTTAGGCAAAGACGAAAACCAAGCTTTAGCACGATCTCTAAGCGAAAAAGGAAATAGCTTTAATTTAACAACATAATTGTCAACATCTTTCTTATTTTGCATATCACACAAATCTACGAAGCTATTTAGATGAGTAGCGGCATCTTCACTGGGAAGGCCGGTGAATTGATCTTTCATAACAAGATTCAATAAAGCATCATTGTTTTCACAAGATTCAGTATTGGCAAGAGGAGCAATCGGAGTGCTAAGGAAATCATTATTGTTGGTATTGGTAAAGTCACACAATTTGGTATTATCTTGAGCCATAGTGACAAGCAAGCAATCCAACACACGAGCGAACAAGCGGACAAGAAAAAGGCAAACGGAAAGAGAGGAGGAGATTGGGAAAGAGAGGGCGAATAAAACGGCAAGGGTGAAGTGGGGGAGAGGAAAACGAGATGCAAATGACAAATAATGTAATGCGAGAGATAAGGGATTGTGATGGGTACTTGGTATGTTGAGTTTTGCGTAGACTCCCCGGCAACGGCGCCAGAAATCCTTCTTGCTACGTCTTGAGCTTGCGTTGGTTTTCGCGAAGAGGAGAGGATGATGCAGCAGAGTAGCGTAAGTATTTCCCTCAGTTTTTGAGAACCAAGGTATCAATCTAGTAGGAGGCCACGCGCGTGTCCCTCGTACCTACACAAAAAAATAGCTCCTCGCAACCAACGCGAATAGGGGTTGTCAGTCCCTTCACGGCACTTACGAGAGTGAGCTCTGATAGAGATGATAGATAATATTTTTGGTATTTTTGATATATAGATGGAAGGTAAAATAAAAGGCAAAGTAAAAAAGCAAAGCAATAATAAAGCGTAGGAAGATTAATATGATGAGAATAGACCCGGGGGCCATAGATTTCACTAGTGGCTTCTCTCAAGAGCATAAGTATTTTACGGTGGGTGAACGAATTACTATTGAGCAATTGATGAATTGAGCATAGTTATGAGAGTATCTAGGTATGATCATGTATATAGGCATCACGTCCGAGACAAGTAGACCGACTCACCTGCATCTACTACTATTACTCCACTCACCGACCGCTATCCAAAGATGCATCTAGAGTATTAAGTTAATGAAAACAGAGTAACGCCTTAAGCAAGATGACATGATGTAGAGGAATAAATTCATGCAATATGCTAAATACCCCATCCTGTTATCCTCGATGGCAACAATACAATACGTGCCTTGCAACCCTTTACATCCTTTGGGTAAGGACACCGCAAGATTGAACCCAAAGCTAAACACTTCTCCCATTGCAAGAACTACCAATCTAGTTGGCCAAACCAAGCGGATAATTCAAGAGACTTGTAAAGATAACTCAATCATACATAAAAGAATTCAGAAAAGATTCAAATATTGCTCATAGATAATCTTGATCATAAACCCACAATTCATCGGTCTCAACAAACACACCGCAAAAAGAAGATTACATCGAATATATCTCCACGAGAGAGGGCGAGAACATTGTATTGAGATCCAAAAAGAGAAGAAGCCATCTAGCTACTAACTATGGACCTGAAGGTCCAAGTAAACTACTCACACTTCATCGGAGAGGCTATGATGATGATGTAGAAGCCCTCCGTGGTGGATTCCCCTTCCGCAAAGCTCCTAACAGGCCCCAAGATGGGATCTCGTGGATCTGAAAGTTGCGGCGTTGGAATTAGGTTTTTGGCCCAGATTCGATCTGTTGGGGTAATGAGGTATATATAGGAGGAAGAAGTACGTCGGTGGAGCTCCGAGGGGCCCACGAGGTAGGGGGCGCGCCCTAGGGGGGCCCTCCACCCTCGTGACCACCTCGGGGCTTTCTTGATGGAGGGTCCAAGTCTCCTGGGTCTTATCTGATGAGAAAATCACGTTCCCGAAGGTTTCATTCCGTTTGGACTCCGTTTGATATTCTGTTTCTTCGAAATACTGAAATAGGCAAAAAACAGCAATTCTGGGCTGGGCCTCCGGTTAATAGGTTAGTCCCAAAAATAATATAAAAGTGGAAAATAAATCCCAATATAGTCCAAAACAATAGATAATATAGCATGGAGCAATAAAAAATTATAGATACGTTGGAGACGTATCAACCATGACGACAGCACCCCGGTCCTCCCAGCACTGGCATGTGGTGGCTCGGTGGAGCGCCGGCCCGAGGGTCCCGCCGGTCGCGGATCATCTTTGTTGGCGATGGAGACGAGGCTCCGGATGGTGGCCCTCCACTCGTCGAGCTTCTCCGTAGCAGGAGGGAAGGCGAGGAGCAGCTACGCGCGCGCCAAAGCTTCTGCTGGCGTGGGTGGCGGCGACAGCTGCGTGGACCGTTGCGCGCTTCGACTTATAACCACGTTAGAAGGAGCTCTATCACGATCTAGCGGCTGCGTGCCGTTTTCGCCAGCACTTCGGCAGGCATGCTGACCTCCTTCGTCCCGCGGACGCACATGGCTCTTCCCACAGCGGTGCCCAGGGTCACCGGCGTGGTGACGCTGCTCGTTGCGCATACCATGGGAAGAGAGCGCAGTGCTCGCCAGCGTGGGCGTCCTGGAGGTTGCTGCGTCGCACGTGGGTGGCACAACGACACTCCTGGAGGGCCCCCCGCCGCCTGCGGGGGGCCCAACCCCGTCTTTGGATTTGGTGGCGTGCGGCCCGTCGCCTGGTGCATAAACGGCGCCGCTCGCCAGGCTCTGACTGCCAGGGCGATGCTGGTGCTCGCGGACCACGACCCGGGTCCTGTCCGTGACTGGGCTGCTGCTCGCCCGTACTGGCACGGGCTGTTCGGCCCCCGATGAGCCGATCGCTGTGGCCGTCTTCTTCTTGGGAGCCATGGCGATGAAGAACCGCTAGGCTAACTACTAGACCAGATTCTCACAATTGCGCCCCCTACCTGGCGCGCCAAAGATGTTAGTGGGAAATCCCACCTATGGGATCGCAAGAATCCCTACTATGGTTGCCGGGGCGCACTGTCGCGAGAAGAGCAGGATTAGTAATCAGCACAAGGATTGTTTACCCAGGTTCGGGCCGCGAGGATGCGTAAAACCCTAGTCCTGCTTTGGTGGGTGTATTGAGTGTTCTTGAGCCCTCGAACTAGCTACGGTGGCTGAGTAGTTCCAAAGAGTTGAATCCTTCTCCAGTACGCCATGGGCCTCCTTTTATAGTCAAAAGGGGCTGCCATAGTGGCACACAGAAGGTGGAAAGGCATACAGTACTGCGAGCTTATCGCTCGTATTACAGGACAAGACGCATTTAATGCGTTGCTTAGGTGTCCCCTAGCTTTATCGGGTACGGGGGGAGGCCCGTTCCATCCGTCGCCGCTCCCCCTCGCTTCGACACGCGCCCTGGCCAGTGATGCATGCGCCGCCATGTAGGAAGGCAAGCAGCTGAGGTGGCGCGGCGGTAGGGTCTTCACGAAGATATGCATGCCGCCACGCATGTGCTTGCTTATCTAGTCTGGAGCTGCATGTTGCGCAGGTGCCAGCCCGGCTGGTTGGGCTGGCATTTGCGCATCTGTTCTTGATGGAAGCTTGGCTGGTGCGGCCCTGCCGATGGCCCCGCTGGCGTTCTCGGCAAGGGTCTTGCCGGGTGGTACGACAAAGGTCTTACCGCGATGCGCAGTCGTCCCCGGCAAGGATCTTGCCGAGGGTCTTGAGGCTTTCCTCGGCACGGATCCTGCCGAGGGTTGTCGTCTTCTGGTCCTCATCTTGATCTCATATATCTATGGTCTTGACAAAGATCTGCATGCACCACAGAGGTGCCTCCCGAGCCTTGACCCAATCGTAGCCGATTGGGTTGGAACCTGTGGCTCAAGGGTGGCTCGCTTTGTTGGAGTTTGGGCGTGCTGCCACGACAAGGGTCTTGCCGGGGCTGCTCAGGCTGCCCCCGGCAAGGGTCTTGCATGGGGAAACTGCTCCGTCCCTCTGCTTCTTTGTGTTCTTGGACTTGGCATTGTCTTGTTCGTCTTGTGTTGGGCTTCGGCTTCTCTCCGGTTTCCCTGCTTTGTCCTGCTACGTGTGGCTGTGGCGCGTGGCTCTGACTGCCCGTGCACAAGTAAAGGGGTACAAAGGTGCGCCCCTACTTTCGTACACCGACAATTTGTCTAGATACAGATGTATCAAGTCACATTTTAGTATTAGATACATCTGTATGTAGACAAATCTAAGACAAGAAATTTGGGACAGAGGGAGTAGTTGAAAGTAATCTATAAGAAATCAATGTCAACCTCTCGCATGTTTTGTTCAAAAGAGGGATTTAGAACCATCATTTGGCACACAAAAATCACATGCAAGATCACCGAAAAATTTGTACTACTAGTATTAGTACTGCGTGTTAGATGAAAAAACACGATCAAGATCGAGAAAAAGATCGTCAAGAAGAGATATTACCTGGACTTTCTTAATGAGGGATCCCGGAGAGGGGGGCTTGGATAGGGCGATGGCTTTGAGCTTGTCTGTGGTAGTCTCGGCAGAGTGCTTGCGCTTCTTCGTACCATGACACTACTAGGGAAAAGCCTATACACAGAATCTTATTAGTAGCGAGGGTTAAAAACCCTCGCTACTGCTACTTACTAGTAGCGCAGGTTTTTAAACCTCGCTACTACTAAGTTGATAGCGATGAGCGGGTTTTAACCCTCGCTACTACTAAGCGGTCTCTACCGTGCCCCCCGGGACATGCCATAGTAGTAGCGTGGGTTTTTAACCCTCGCTACTACTAAGTTGATAGCAGTAGCGCTGGTTTTTAGCCCTCGCTACTACTAAAGGTCCCATTTCCAAACTCTACCCAGCCCCCCCGTGTATCGCCTTTTCAGTTTTAAAAAAAATAAAAGAAAATGATGAAAATGTCAAAAAAATAAAAGAAAATAAGTTTCCCATGTGATATGTGGTCTAGTTGTTTGGATAATTTGCAAATATGAATTACGACTTTACTTGCAAAATCTCTCGAGAATTTGTAAAAATGGGCATAACTTTTGCATACTAACTCGGATGAAAAAGTTTTTTATATGAAAAATCATCTACTCGAAAAGTTACATCCTAAATCCTCAAAAACCTAACAGAAAAAATGTTACGGGGCTTTTAAGATCTGGAGGCAAAAAAATTCATCAAATTTCAGTTTTTTTTATTTTTGTTAAATCTGGTCAAACTATGGTCAAACTAATTATTCAAGAATATTAGTGTTACTAAATAATTATTTTAGTTTTTTTGAATTTTGGTCAAATCTGGTCAAACTATGGTCAAACTGTGGTCAAACTATGGTCAAACTATGGTCAAACTGTGGTCAAACTAATTATTCAAGAAATATTAGTGTTACTAATTTTTTAGAACAATAGTTTCAAACTCAAACAGTGAAATGCGTGACTTCATGCTCAAGCTAAATTCCAGAGGTTAATAGGATTGACATCTTACTATTGTCAGGAAAACAACAAGTGCAGACTTGGAAACGAGGGAGAATAGAACCCGGAAGTTAAGCGTGCTCAGGCTGGAGTAGTGAGAGGATGGGTGACCGTCCGGGAAGTTAGATGATTTGGAATGATGAGGGGTGATTAGATATTAAATTGAGCAGCGACGAGGGGTGATTAGAGATTTGAGGTTAAAATAATTCAAAAATTGGAAAATTAGGGAAAAAATTGAAAAAAAAATTCGAAAAAATTCAAAAAAAAAAAATCAAAGATTAGAGATTAGTAGTAGCGCGGGTTTTTACCCACGCTACTACTAAAGGACGTAGTAGTAGCGCGGGTGGCACCCGCGCTACTGCTATACGTTAGTTGTAGCGCCTTATTAGTAGCGCCGGCCCCCGCGCTACTAATAGACCCAAAACCCGCGCTGCTGCTAGGCTTTTCCCTAGTAGTGTGAGCCTCAATGGTTTTGGCCAGAGCCATAGAAATCACTTCGACCGGTGCTCCAGCGTCCATCAAGAAACTGTCAAATAGAAATAAAATAAAATAAACCATAATCACAAACCCAAAATAAAAGAGAGGGAGTTATAGGATCAGTCTTGGGGTTGCAAGACCGGGCCTTGGCCAGAATCAACACCATTGATGCGGTCACCTTTCCTTCTTTGGGAGAGAAGAACAATGGTAGAAGCAGGTCGGGGTTTTCTTGAAGAAATGAGGAACAAGATGAGGGAGAAGCGAGTTGGGTAGAGAGGAAGCCGAGAGAGAAGAGTGAAATGATGGTTGCTTCGTCCGTCCAACTTACTGCTGGAAAGGAGGGGGTTTTGTGATTTGACGGCTCATTGGGCATTACTGTGGTGCTTCCATCGGGGTAGTCTATCGTCACTCTACTATGGAGTAATTTAGTGCACGGCTGGTGGACCCCGATGCTGGCTGTCTCACACATCGGCGAAAGTGAGTAATTTAGTGCATGGCTGGAGGAGGATCTGCACGATAGAGCGTGTCCACTGTTTTTCTGAAGAAGAAAAATGATTAGAGCAAGCGTTTCCACTCTTATGATGGAGGAGTGCGAAACACGGCAGCCACTTGAACATACACATTGCTCCTAGTACTAGGCATGTGCAGTGGTTCACACGTTAGTACTACATAATCTTGTTGCTAGTGTAGTAAGATATGACGACAACAAATGATGTTGTGCTCATGTCAACTATATGAATAGTAATGTAGTAACATAGTACCACTTTTTCGACTGTCCGGTCGAGAATGAGCAGTGAGATCAATGTTAGCGAACTAGGTCTACAACAAGACGGAGAGTACGGTGCTACAGTACTCGACGAAACATGAACCATATGAAGCACGAATAGTGTTAGGCCGGGTGTGAAGGGTGCACGGGATGGGAGCAAAAGTTCCCTTCTCGACCCACTTTTGGGGGTTTGGCAGAGTGCATGAAGGGTGCATGAGTCCACACTAGTAGGTTAACACAAATACACGAAGAGGAAACAACTATATTGAGATGAGAATGCAACCAAACACACCCACACGCTTTGTGCTACTGTGACTGATCTGCCTTCGAAGTTTGATCCAATGGTCATGTTGCGCCGAGACATGGACATGCCCATGCAGAGGGCGCCTAAACACCACTAAAGTCCCTCTGCTTCTCGAGGCGCACGACGTTGGTGATGCAGGGGGTGAAACGGCTGAAAGGCAATGCAATCTACGGGAAGGCGGAGTGAGACAACTGAGGAGCGGGGAATCTTTTGGTTTTCACCATGGTAAAACACCAGCC
The DNA here is from genome assembly GCA_021605145.1 of Aegilops bicornis. Classification (NCBI taxonomy): domain Eukaryota; kingdom Viridiplantae; phylum Streptophyta; class Magnoliopsida; order Poales; family Poaceae; genus Aegilops; species Aegilops bicornis. Next base: position 551,456,488 of record CM038670.1, on the reverse strand, counting down.
GACGACTTCTCACATCAGTGAGTAGTGGGTTTTACAGGCGGAGTCATCGTGACTAATTGCTGCTGCGCCTGCTCCTGTCAATCAAAAAATTAAAAATCCTGTCGTGCGTGCTCCCGTCAATCCAAAAATTAAAAGTGCTGCCGCACTCAAACACCAGAGCAACGCCGCGGTGGATATTTAAATTTACCTGCCGGCAAGTAGATAAAAAAGGGGGTGAAAAAACAAATGTGGCGGCGGCCTAGCTAATCGGTCGAACTAGCCCAACTAGCTGGCCATCGTGCTTCACTAATGTACTCGGCGGGAAAGGTGGTCTTTCATGATTTGATGACTCATTTACTTGCTTCTGCAAAAACGCGCGGTAGGGCATCCCACGTGAGGAAGAATATATGCGTGCACCACCCGGGAGGACCCCGAAACTGCACAGTAGGGTGTGCCATGTCTCGGCACGAAGGAAAAATGTGCGTGTAAAAATTTACTATATCAGACGTAGTACCTATGGTTCAACTCGGGACCTAGCCACTCGGTCGAAAACACCCCACTAGCCACACAGCTTCATCATGCTAACATGGCATGGAGGATAGGTGTGGTTAGCTCTGTCTCGACCAGCCACAACATCTCTTGTTCTAGGCGATTCTTCTATTTTCCAAGCTTAATTTTAGTTGTAATAACACCACGGCAAGCTAGCGCTGCTCTTCGTGTGTGCCCGTGCAAAGGTTAGACGATGGAGAGAAGAGAGAGATCGCAGACCTAGGACCCACCAGTAAGTGAGTCAACGGTCATGCACGTGTTGACGAGGCACTCCCTCTACTCTACTCAACATAATACTATATAAAATCAAGTTATGGGACAAAGCCAACAACCTTTGTTGTTTCAGGCTATCGACTTACGCTTTGTAGTCCAGGTTGCCAGTTCGAATCTCGTCTTTCAGATTTGTTAGTTTTAGGTCCAAATTTGATTAATGACAAGTGGGACCCCCGTGTGTTGTTCCGATATTTCAGTGTAGGATGGTTTTTTTGAACAAACACTTTGCGCGGTTAGACAAGTAACGGCACGAGTTACACTTATTTTGCAAGTTTACGAACAAAAATGACAACGGCATAGAATTGTTGGGGGACGTAGTAATTTCAAAAAAAATCCTACGCACACGTAAGATCATGGTGATGCATAGCAACGAGAGGGGAGAGTGTGTCCACGCACCCTCGTAGACCGAAAGCGGAAGTGTTAGCACAACGCGGTTGATGTAGTCGTACGTCTTCACGGCCCGACCGATCAAGCACCAAAACTACGGCACCTCCGAGTTGTTGCACACGTTCAGCTCGATGACGCTCCCCGGACTCCGATCTAGCAAAGTGTCGGAGAAGAGTTCCGTCAGCACGATGGCGTGGTGACGATCTTGATGTTCTACCATCGCAGGGCTTTGCCTAAGCACCGCTACAATACTATCGAGGAGAACTATGGTGGAGGGGGGCACCGCACACGGCTAAGAGATCAAGAGATCAATTGTTGTGTCTATGGGGTGCCCCCCCTCCTCCGTATATAAAGGAGTGGAGGAGGGGGGCGGCCAAGGGGGGTGGCGCGCCCTAGGGGGGAGTCCAACTCCCACCGGGAGGAGGACTCCCCCTTTTCCTATTAGGAGTAGGAGAGGGAAGGAAGAGGAAGGAGGGGGGAAGGGGGCCAGCCCCTCCCAATTGATTGGGCTTGGGGCGCGCCCCCTCCCTTGCTCCTTTCCCCTCCTTTCCACTAAGGCCCAATAAGGCCCATATACCTCCCGGGGGGTTCCGATAACCTCCCGGAGCTCCGGTATTGTCCCAATCTCACCCGAAACCTTTCTGGTGTCCAAATATAGTCGTTCAATATATCGATCTTTATGTCTCGACCATTTCGAGACTCCTCGTCAAGTCCGTGATCACATCCGGGACTCCGAACAACCTTCGGTACATCAAAACTCATAAACTCATAATAAAGCATCAACGAAACCTTAAGCGTGCGGACCCTACGGGTTCGAGAAATATGTAGACATGACCGAGACACATTTCCGGTCAATAACCAATAGCGGAACCTGGATGCTCATATTGGCTCCTACATATTCTACGAAGATCTTTATCAGTCAAACCGCATAACAACATACGTTGTTCCCTTTGTCATCGGTATGTTAGTTGCCCGAGATTCGGTCGTCGGTATCCAATACCTAGTTCAATCTCGTTACGGCAAGTCTCTTTACTCGTTATGTAATGTATCTTCTTGTAACTAACTCATTAGCTACATTGCTTGCAAGTCTTATATTGATGTGCATTACTGAGAGGGCCCAGAGATACCTCTCTGACAATCGGAGTGACAAATCCTAATCTCGAAATACGTCAACTCAACAAGTACCTTTGGAGACACATGTAGAGCACCTTTATAATCACCCAGTTACGTTGTGACGTTTGGTAGCACACAAAGTGTTCCTTGATGGCGGAGTTACATAATCTCATAGTCATAGGAACATGTATAAGTCATGAAGAAAGCAATAGCAACATACTAAGCGATCAAGTGATAAGCTAACGGAATGGGTCAAGTCAATCACATCATTCTCCTAATGATGTGATCTAGATTAATCAAATGACAACTCATGTCTATGGTTAGGAAACTTAACCATCTTTGATTTCTGAGCTAGTCAAGTAGAGGCATACTAGTGACACTATGTTTTGTCTACGTATTCACACATGTATTATGTTTCCGGGTAATACAATTCTAGCATGAATAATAAACATTTATCATGATATAAGGAAATAAATAATAACTTTATTATTGCCTCTAGGGCATATTTCCTTCAAGAATATCACATCCAGCCCGCAGCTTAGATGCTATGGTGATACGAGTTTTTACACCGTTGGAAGTGAGATCCAATGGCTTGGGAGTAGTCTTTGTAATTATGTGCAATTTACAAACTCTCCAAAGGTTTTTTTGCAAATAAAACATTTAGGCCTCGTGCGTGCCGCTGCATCTTGGATCCAACGGCTCCCCGTTGCTCATATTAGGTGCTCCTCGTAGCTTAATTACCCGCTACGGCAATATGAGCATCTAGGTCGTATGATCAGTGATCAGATGGCACATGCGTAGTACTTGTACTTTTTGCGCAATTCCCAAACTCTCTCAGCCGTATATTGCAAAAACATTCAAACCTCCTACTGTGGGCCGTTAGATATCCGTGAACTCGTATCACCATAGAATCTACGGTGCGGGAGCACCTCATATTCTCCCATGCGAGAAAACATAAGGTGCTCTCGCAGCTTGGATGCTACGGTGATACGAGCTTCGAGGTCGTTTGATCTGAGATCCAATGGCATCTAAGCAGTCTTTGTGCTTGTAAGCAGTGGCCGAACTCTTAGGGGGCTTTTCTGCAAAAAATCATTCGAACCACCGAGGAGGTGTTGGGTCACAAATCCAACGGCTCCGAAGATCTTGTATCACCAAAGCATCTAAGGTGTGGTAGCACATGATATTCTTACATACATGAGAATATGATGTCCTCCTTCATCTTAGATGCTACGGTGATACGAGCTTCGATTTTGTTGGATATGGGATCCAAGGGCGTCTGATTAGTTTTTGTACAAATTGTGTGCAATTCTCAAACTCATCAAGGTTTCCTGTAAAAATATTAAGATATCATGTGAGCTGCTATATCTCAGATCTACAAGCTCCAAGCAACTCGTATCGGCATATAGCATCTAAGGTATGCGGGCACATGATATTCTCCCGGGGAGGAAGGGTGGGTGACAGTGTCCTCCATCGAGTAGGGTATTACCGCCATCGAGAGGGCCCGAACCTGGGTAAAAACATCGTGTCCCTTGTCTCCTGTTACCATCCGCCTAGACGCACAGTTCGGGACCCCCTACCCGAGATCCGCCGGTTTTGACACCGATGTTGGTGCTTTCATTGAGAGTGCCGCTGTGTGTTCGGCAAAAGGTCGATGGCTCGCCTGCAGATCAACTGCGACTTCGGCATCTTCGTCACCAGCTCGACTGGTCACCTTGGTTCGACCAAGGACTGCACCCTACCTCCGATCGTCATGTTCGGATGAGGGCCTTCATCAACATCAACTCCGATCTCTATCAAGATCATGGAGGAATCATCCAGGGAGCCCGGGGGCTCAACGCCAACATTGCCCTCGGGCGACCGTACTGTTTTTTTGGACAACGGACTTATGTCTGCCGCCACCGCCTCCTCAAGCGTCGTTTTAACGATTTCTTTGGTGGAATTGTGCGGAATTGAGTCTACAAAAACCCAGTAAAATTTCGTCGAGTTCCGATGGAGGAATCTCTGGCAATCTCCGATATACCGGAGCCGCATTGAATCTGGATGAGTTTAGGGCGTGGTGTCCAGCTTCTAGCTCGGACTTCCTTTGGAAGATACAACCATTGGTCGGCTGCAGAATTCCTATATCTACCACCCCTCAAAATTTCAGCTTGATCCGACCACCCAATCTCTGGGAACCTTCCGATTAGTGCATCACTTTTCGGATATGTTTTATGCGCGAAAACGAATCCGACCCGAGTTCGTCTTTTTTATGAACGGGATTTCGGACATCCTTTTTGAAGGAAGTTTTGCATGGGGTGTTGTGTTTTGTTTCCGAACACATCCCACTATCTTCAATATCATGCTGGTGTCAAACCAGTCCGGCAATATTGCTCCACAGCTGCCGACCTACGCTAGACACGTCGTCACTTTGTTGAGCCGAGATCAACTTCTTCGAATCATCATCTCGGCAAGCCGAACAAGAGTCCGGCATCGCGAAGGATAAATCATCACCAACATCGCCGCCCCACGGATTACACGGAGCGGGCATACCGGCATCGCCGCACGGTCGCTTCATCAAGCCGGCATCGACCACGTCACGACTTGCATCGGCAGGGCCGCACTATTGCTTCTTCAAGCTGGTGTCCATCACGCCGACCTACTTCGACATCTCGGCTGGACCGGGGGCTTCGCCATCTCTTCATCAACCTACTCCGGACGCTTCGGCATCGCTAACCGACCAGCTCCGTCACGTTAGCTAGACCGAGGGCTTTGCCTCGGCGAGCCAACTTTTGCCAGCATTGCCATGTCGTCGTTTTATCGCCCATCGGGCAATGGGTGCGCGGATCGAGTCCCAATTTTGGGAATCACCTTCCTTCGGATTGCTACAACAAATAAACCAGGTGCTATTAATCCCAGTATTTTTTGCTTGTTTGGGTGCATTTTTTCCAAGGAATCATTACTCTGGTTTGTCCATCATATGTACACAGGTCTATCAAATGATGGCCGCATTAACGACAGTCGCATGGTGGTTCAGTCAGTTTCCGTACATAGTCCGGCGAACGCCGCATCCGGAGCTCGGACCGACCTGTGAATTCAGGCTTTACCGCATCACGCCGACACCCTGCATCGACATTGACTTTGGTGCCAGGCCATACTTCTTTTATTACTCACTTCGCATAAATTATTTATTATGCAATGATTTTTTTTAATTATCATTATTACTATTATCTCCGGTTTGCACTAATTTTTGTGCACAGTAAAATGATCCAGCCGGACTATATCCTTTGCGTCACCTCGGCTGGACGGGGGGCTTCATCAACACTTCATTACCCCATGCCGATGACCTCAGCATCACTCTACCGGCTTGCATTGACCGTGCTATGTCACTACTTCAGAGTGCCGAGCTCTATGCTCCGCCACCTCGGGACCAGCTTGGGGGATGGAACCTTGTCCCGTATCAAGCTCGGACCGCGTCATCAATACCGAACACATTAACCAGCTAAGTCACTTTCATGCTCAAAGTTTTAAATTTTTAACTTGTGTTCGGCTCGACCAAGCATTATACTTTTTTGGGAAAAAGTTTCTTGTAAAATATTTCCTTGTCCAAACTTTGTTTGTGACGCGCAAATTCAAATACCCAATTCATTTGGGGGCTTCCTTCATGAAGCTTTTCCTCTTGCATATGATTATACTTGTACGGCTTCGTTCCTTGTTCGTGTATTACGCCACAATATTCACCATATTGACTTAAGCGATTTGCAAGCTGGGTTGCCTGGCTCCTGTGCTTACCCCTATGTTCCCGATTGTTCGGCTAGGGAGTAAAGGGAGCACCTCTGCGATTGTCACGACCGGGTCCTCCGAGCTCTGACCTCAGACTGGGTGAAGCCGAAAGCTAGCGCTCTTATTGTTTTCAATAATGGTCGGCACACAACGGAACTCATGAGTACAAAAAATCTATTGCACAAGTCTCATATTAACAATGAGCACCGAAGAAAGGTATCGGTGGGGGTACTATTTTCTTCGAAGATGCTTCTTACACTTTATCGGTAATATAGCATAAGTTCCTTGAGCGCGCTTTATCTATTACAGCCTTATGACCTGATTGCCTGGTTATTGGAAACACTGTCGATATTCTCGACAGATGGAGTACATAACACTTTTCGGTCCTTGACCGAAGAGGGAGAAGCCGACGGTCGGTTAAGACGCGTTTAAAGTTCGGTTGAACATAGACATGATATAAGTACTTCGGTACATATAATCATTCTTTTACCCAAGTCACTTGGGGGCTCTTATGTTTATTTGAGCCGTTTTATAATAAGTGTTTTTCTTCTTAGTCGTTGCAGAGTTTTTATTATTATTTATCACTCCTTTTCTCGACACGAGTGTGCGGTCACTAAGCCGGGAGCCTAATTTCTCTCTCAAAACCGCTAGAGTTTAGTTTTCTAAACTGGCCTAATGAGAAGTACTCCGCCTTCGGGATGGGAGACTGAAGCCGTAGGCTGACCCGCTTGAAGTCTTGAGATAGGATGTGTCATGTTAAAGCACGGCATAAGCACTTTTTTTAAGTCCAATTTTCGGATTGGCATCGAACACTTGATCTTGTTCGGACGTCATGTTTTTACTGACGTTTTTGGTTTTCAAGCTTTTGGCACTTTTAAACTATTTGTGTGTTTTCAGCACAAGTCTCATGATCTGCAACGCGGACACCTTTAGAGATTCGGCAAAAACATTCTCGGATATTGCTATATATGCATCAGTTTGAATTGTGTCTTGGTCAATAGTTGGGTTGCCCGGCTCGCGCTTGCCTCCTACGTTCCGCTTTGTTCGGCTAGGTGTGCAAAGGGAGAACCACTGCGATTGTGCTTCCAGCTCGCATGGTCAAGCACCTCAGTGGAGAAAGCCAAAAACTGACTGTCACAATAGGTGTAAACTGTCCGATGACTATATTAAATGACGGGCCATTCATTACATTGGCCGAAGTGTTTCTGGCTTGACCTCGACTGTCGCCGAACACTACCGGGGCTAATGGCGGCCTCCAAAACTAAATCCTCAATATTTTGCTCTTACATTGGAGCTGAGGTTTCATGATCATGCTTAGCATGACAACCCAAAGAAAGGAACCGATAAGCGGGACTATTTTCTTTGGAAGACATTTCTTACATTAAACAGTAATATAACATATCTTTCTGCGTACCTTTGTTTATAAAACTGTATGGCCAGATTGCCTTGTTTGTCGTAAATCTTTGCCCTCATAAAGGCTTTATAAAGTAGGACAAACACTCCTCGGCTACTGGCCGAGGAGGTTGAAGTCGAGCATTAATTACATAAAGTACTTGGATACATTGAGTCATTACACATAATTTGTGATTTTACTATGGATATCGATCCTTAATTTGGCCACCCGTGCCCGCATTAAGGCTTGGGGGCTACTGGGCTTCGGGCTTATTATTTACAAATATTAAAGGGGCACATCAATCCCCTGATCTGGTGTTGCCACCCGACCAGTGTCTCGGGGGCTACTGCATTGCCTGTTCTATGCAGAAATTTTTAAATGCAATACAGTTTCCGAGGAGATTTTGATCCTCAGGTTGGTCGGAGCGCACCCAACCCGAGTCTTGAGGATTGAGCACGCCGTTTTTGTGTCCCGAAGTATTCTGCCGAGCTAGGACTTGATCCTTAGGCCGATTTTGCAAATCAACCTGAGTCTCAGCGGCTACTGGGATCAGCGGTCTTACGTCATCCTTCAGGTGCATCTCGGGTTTTAGACCGATACACACCTTGTGGGCTACTGGCTATGTATCTCGGCAGAGAATAAATTGCACCAATCAAAAATATTGACAAAAATCGGCCCACATTCGGGGTGGTGCACCACCTCGGAAGCAGTCCGGCATAAAGCTCGGATGCTAGTGGCTGGCTCCATAGAGGGCATTTCCGGCATTAAGCCCGGCTAAACTCCTTCAAACTTGTTTGAACCAAGGTGATTTACGACACCTCGGATATAGTCTGGCGTTGGAACTCGGATACATAGTCCGGCGATAGAGCTGGGAAGCAGTCTGGCGTTGGTACTCGGCTGCAAAAGATACCTCGAATGTAGTCCGGCGTTAGAGCTCGGACGCAAGAGGACACTGCCTCCCGGGAATAACTTCAAACCTGAGGCATGGCATAAAATAACAAGGCATTGATAAAGGCCGTAAAATTAAAGGGGCTCCTCGGATACCCGACGTGTAAACTCGTCGAATGCATTTCGGTGATCCTCAAGATCGAAGATGAGAAGATTTGTTGAACCAGTTTTCAAGACCGACGACTGAAGATGAAGAACGGTTCGGAAGAATCGAGGAGCGTCCCCAACTTGAAGACCGGTTCAGGGGGCTACTGACGGTGTCCTGGACTAGGGGGTACTCACCACGTCGTCTCCCAATCAGTTGGATTGGGCCGAGGATCCCCATGGCCGTATACTCATGGGCCAGTCCGGACAGTTGGCACATACAAGGAAGATTCCACAAGACTTGGCAATCAAGACAAGGACTCCTCCCCCACCGGCGTATTCTGCTAGGACTCTTGTTATCCTAGGCCTCTGGTGCATTATATAAACCGAGGCCAGTCTAGTCGATAGACAGACAACAATCATACCATAGGCTAGCTTCTAGGGTTTAGCCTCTCCGATCTCGTGGTAGATCTACTCTTGTACTACCCATATCATCAATATTAATCAAGCAGGAGTAGGGTATTACCTCCATCGAGAGGGCCCGAACCTGGGTAAAAACATCGTGTCCCTTGTCTCCTGTTACCATCCGCCTAGACGCACAGTTCGGGACCCCCTACCCGAGATCCGCCGGTTTTGACACCGACAGTGGGGGTGCACAACCAATAGGTGGTTGGGAGGGTGGGGGCAAATATAATCTAAACAACCCTAAACAGAGCTTCACAATTTTATCTAAGGTCGAGGGGTTGACCCCCGACAATCATAGCTCCGCCTAATTAAACACAACATTTGCATGTACTGTAGTACTAGACTTAATATTCATGTTTTAGTTTCATGTTCGTTTCAAATATTGAATTGAGGACCATGCATGTCTTACATTTTACTCCCTTCGTTCCTAAATATTAGTCTTTTTAGAGATTTCAAATGTCTGGCACATACGGATGTATATAGACATATTTTAGAGTGTAGATTCACTCATTTTGCTCCATATGTAGTCGCTTGTTGAAATATCTAAAAGACTAATATTTAGGAACAGAAGGACTATTTTTGAATTTGTGCCATACATGCATGGTTTGGAAAAATAGATGCACTATACTTATTGGATTGGTGTTGTGTTCGTGTGTGGGTGTCTGTGTGCGTGTGTGTGTGTGTGTGTGTGTGTGTGGTCATATGCTTGATACATAGAAAGTTTTCTCACCTCCATATTGTTCATCTTTTAAATTTGAATTTTCATTGAAGAACTTACTAGGGATACCATGAAATGTGAAATCCACGTTGAGATCACTATATCATAAACTAACTCTAATTCAACAACTCGTCATAAATCAATTACCACGTTGAGATTAGTATTTGCAAGGAAAATACAGGATTGTAATACACATAGATTCGTTTTGCAATTTAAAAGGTTCCTTTTGTATTCTCGAATGGTAGGACCCAACGGCATACCAGCTAGACCTTGGCCCGTGTTGATCCTAAAAAAATAAAAAATAAATAAATAAACCGGGCTCGTGTCCTTCGGTGGCGGCGTGAATGCATACATTAAACCAAACCAACCAGTCAAGCCTCCGGGTTTCGAGCCGAAATATCTGGCAGCCAGAATTCCAGCCCTAGGAAATTCCCCTCATGTCCCCGGTCCATAATGACTACCGATGAACAACGGAGGGATGCTTTATTAACTAGACAATGTTACCTACCGTGCCGAGCATGGTTCAATTCCCTCGGTCGCCGCTTGCCATGGTCACCCGTCAACTGCATTGCCTAGTACTACTACTACTACTACTACCTACTACTACTACTACTACTACTACTACTACTAATACTACTACTACTACTACTACTACTACTACTACTACTATTAATACTACTACTACTAGTACTACTACTACTACTACTACTACTACTACTACTACTACTACTACTACTACTACTACTACTACTACTACTACTACTACTACTACTACTACTACTACTACTACTACTACTACTACTACTACTACTACTACTACTACTACTACTACTACTACTACTACTACTACTACTACTACTACCACTACTACTACTACCACTACTACTACTACCACTACTACTACTACCACTACTACTACTACCACGACTACTACTACCACGACTACTACTACCACCACTACTACTACCACCACTAGTACTACCACCACCACTACCACCACGACTACCGCCACTACCACTACTACCTCCACTACCGCCACTACCGCCACTACCGCCACTACCGCCACTACCACCACTACCACCACTACCACCACTACCACCACTACCACCACTACCACCACTACCACTACTACTACTACTACTACTACTACTACTACTACTGCAGTTTAAAATCAACACCGCACTACCCGGTATCGCTACAATATTCTCTCTTCCTCTCTGATTCTCCTGTCGTCTACCTCCAACCAGCCTGACCTAAACGTACGCCATACCGCATCATAACGGTCTGCCATTAGTCTTCCAGTTTCCTGAGGAAGACACCCAGCCGGATTCTCAAGAACATAAGGCGCTTTTGGGACGAGCTTCAACTGGCCCTGCGGGAAGACGCCGCGCCTGTCCCGGCTCCCGTTCCGGCTCCTATCGCCGCGACTGCGCCAACGCCCATCCCCGTGGCATTGATGGGTTGGGAGCCGCACATTGTCGCCGAGCTTGATGCCACGGGGTTCCACGAGGTCCCCGCCGACTTTCACGCTACCGTGCACCTGCGGCGCATGCTCCTCTGGCGTGCAGCAGCGACGACACGTCTGCGGTGCCGTGCACCTGCCAAAGCGCTTTCTTGGCACAAGACTATCGTGTGTGCCCGTGCTGGTGCCCGTGCACACGAATGTCTCCGCCGCGCCGTTGACAGCGCCTGTCCCAGCGCGGGTGCCAGTGCCCCCCTCAGCGGCATGGATGGCCGCCGTCGACCGCTTCCTTGCACCAACACCAGTCGCCTCCTCCCGCCAGTTGACTCGCTCCGAAGTCCAGAACATTTTGGCCTTCCTTGAAGCTAGGCCAACGTCCAGGAGTACGCCAACAACGGCGCAAGGCGCCACCGTCGCCGTCGGTCAGTGGCCCGACGACACACAGAGCACGGCAGAGGAGCCGCTTCCCACTGCAAGACACCCCCGCCGCCGCCGTGTAATCTAAATTTGCCAAGAAAAACGTTCGGATTGCCATGCTTAAAATCCAAACATTTATCATTTCTGTTTATTTTAGATCGATCATCATATAATTTGAAGTCGGAGTCAGACTGAACGAAATCTATGGTTTGACCGATTGAATGTTCTGCTAGAGCCGTACCAAATTAAATATAAAACGTTATCAAGCCACATGTATTCCTTGGCATCCAACGACCTAGACTGCTTCAATGTCGATCGCTCAACACGTCTAGCGTGCAGTTAATTTCATGCCAAAAATAGTGCTAATCACATAACAACACACAAATAATATCCTACTTAATATCCACATGCACTTAATATACTTCCAAATTAACGTGAATTGCACGTACACACTGACTAGTGCTGCTAGCACGTGAAACTGGTGCCGTAACTTGTGAACACGTCCAGATATGGTCAACGGCAACATCGCTCGCGTGTTATTTGATGTCTACTACACAACCTTCTTCTTGTAGACGTTGTTGGGCCTCCAAGTGCAGAGGTTTGTAGGACAGTAGCAAATTTCCCTCAAGTGGATGACCTAAAGTTTATCAATCCGTGGAAGGAGTAGGATTAAGATGGTCTCTCTCAAGCAACCCTACAATCAAATAACAAAGAGTCTCTTGTGTCCCCAACACACCCAATACAATGGTAAATTGTATAGGTGCACTAGTTCGGTGAAGAGATGGTGATACAAGTGCAATATGGATGGTAGATATAGGTTTTTGTAATATGAAAATATAAAAACAGCTTGGTAACTAATGATAAAAGTGAGCACAAATGGTATTATGCGCTGAAACAAGGCCGAGGGTTCATACTTTCACTAGCGCAAGTTCTCTCAACAATAATAAAATAACTGGATCATATAACTATCCCTCGACATGCAACAAAGAGTCACTCCAAAGTAACTAATAGAGGAGAACAAACGAAGAGATTATTGTAGGGTACGAAACCGCCTCAAAGTTATTCTTTCTGATCGATCTATCATAGAGTTCGTACTAGAATAACACCTTAAGACACAAATCAACCAAAACCCTAATGTCACCTAGATACTCCAATGTCACCTCAAGTATCCATGGACATGATTATACGATATGCATCACACAATCTCAGATTCATCTATTCAACCAACACAAAGTACTTCAAAGAGTGCCCCAAAGTTTCTACCGGAGAGTCAAGACGAAAACATGTGTCAACCCCTACGCATAAGTTCATGAGGTCACGGAACCTGCAAGTTGATCACCAAAACATACATCAAGTGAATCACGTGATATCCCATTGTCACCACAGATAAGCACATGCAAGATATACATCAAGTCTTCTCAAATCCTTAAAGACTCAATCCGATAAGATAACTTCAAAGGGAAAACTCAATCCATTACAAGAGAGTTGAGGGGGAGAAACATCATAAGATCCAACTATAATAGCAAAGCTCGCGATACATCAAGATCGTACCACCTCAAGAACACGAGAGAGAGAGAGAGAGAGAGAGATCAGACAAATAGCTACTGGTACATACCCTCAGCCCCGAGGGTGAACTACTCCCTTCTCGTCATGGAGAGCGCTGGGATGATGAAGATGGCCACCGGTGAGGGATCCCCCTCTCTGGCAGAGTGACGGAACAGGGTCACGATTGGTTTTTGGTGGCTACGGAGGCTTGCGGCGTCCAAACTCCCGATCTAGGTTTCTTTCTGGAAGTTTGGGGTTATATAAGAGGTGTTGGAGTCGGGAACAAGTCAGGGGGGTCCCCGAGGCGGCCACGAGGCAGGGGGCGTGCCCCCACCCTCGTGGTGGCATCCGGACTCTTCTGGCCCACCTCTGATACTCCGTGGGCTTCTTCTGGTCCGAAAATGATCTCCGTCAAATTTCAGCTCAATTGGACTCCGTTTGGTTTTCCTTTTCTGCGATACTCAAAAACATGGGAAAAAAACAGAAACTGGCACTGGGCTCGATTAATAGGTTAGTCCCAAAAATCATATAAAATAGCATATAAATGCATATAAAAAAATCCTAGATGGATAATATAATATCATGGAACAATAAGAAATTATAGATACGTTGGATACGTATCAAGCATCCCTAAGCTTAATTCCTGCTCGCCCTCGAGTAGGTAAATGATAAAAAAACAGATTTTTTGATGTGGAATGCTACCTAACATATTTCTTAATGTAATTTCCTTTATTGTGGCAAGATTATTCAGATCCATAAGATTCAAAACAAAAGTTTAATATTGACATGAAAACAATAATACTTCAAGCATACTAACAAAGCAATCATGTCTTCTCAAAATAACATGGCCAAAGAAAGTTATCCCTACAAAATCATATAGTCTGGCTATGCTCTATCTTCATCACACAAAATATTAAATCATGCACAACCCCGATGACAAGCCAAGCAATTGTTTCATACTTTTGATGTTCTCAAACTTTTTCAATCTTCACGCAATAGATGAGCGTGAGCCATGGATATAGCACTATAGGTGGAATAGAATGGTGGTTGTGGAGAAGACAAAAAGGAGAAGATAGTCTCACATCAACTAGGCGTATCAACGGGCTATGGAGATGCTCATCAATAGATATCAATGTGAGTGAGTAGGGATTGCCATGCAACGGATGCACTAGAGCCATAAGTGTATGAAAGCTCAACAAAAGAAACTAGTGGGTGTGCATCCAACTCGGTTGCTCACGAAACCTAGGGCATTTTGAGGAAGCCTATCATTGGAATATACAAGCCAAGTTCTATAATGTAAAATTCCCACTAGTATATGAAAGTGACAACATAGGAGACTGTCTATCATGAAGATCACGGTGCTACTTTGAAGCACAAGTGTGGTAAAAGGATAGTAACATTGTCCCTTCTCTCTTTTTCTCTCATTTTTTTATTTTTTTGTTTGGGCCTTTTTTTATGGCTTTTTTTTCTTTTTTTTCTTTTCGTCTGGAGTCTCATCCCGACTTGTGGGGGAATCATAGTCTCCATCATCCTTTCCTCACTTGGGACAATGCTCTAATAATGATGATCATCACACTTTTATTTACTTACAACTCAAAGATTATTACAACTCAATACTTAGAAAAAAATATGACTCTATGTGAATGCCTCTGGCGGTGTACCGGGATATGCAATTAATCAACAGCGACATGTATGAAAATCGGTGGCTTTGCCACAAATACGATGTCGACTACATGATCATGCAAAGCAATATGACAATGATGGAGCGTGTCATAATAAACGGAATGGTGGAAAGTTGCATTGCAATATATCTCGGAATGGCTATGGAAATGCCATACTAGGTAGGTATGGTGTCTGTTTTGAGGAAGGTATATGGTGGGTGTATGATACCGGTGAAAGGTGCGCGGTATTAGAGAGGCTAGCAATGGTGGAAGGGTAAGAGTGCGTATAATCCATGGACTCAACATTACTCATAAAGAACTCACATACTTATTGCAAAAATCTATTAGTTATCGGAACGAAGTACTACGCGCATGCTCCTAGGGGGATAGATTGGTAGGAAAAGACCATCGCTCGTCCCCGACCGCTACTCATAAGGAAGACAATCAATAAATAAATCATGCTCCGACTTCATCACATAACGGTTCACCATACGTGCATGCTACGGGAATCACAAACTTTGACACAAGTATCTCTCAAATTCACAACTACTCACTAGCATGACTCTAATATTACCATCCTCATATCTCAAAACAATAATAAGGAATCAAACTTCACATAGTATTCAATGCACTTTATATGAAAGTTTTTGTTATATCCCTCTTGGATGCCCATCATATTAGGACTAAATTCATAACCAAAGCAAATTACCATGCTGTTGAAGACTCTCAAAATAATATAAGTGAAGCATGAGAGTTCATCTATTTCTTCAAAATAAAAGCACCGCCGTGCTCTAAGAGGATATAAGTGAAGCACTAGAGCAAATGACAAACTACTCCGAAAGACATAAGTGAAGATCAATGAGTAGTCGAATAATTATGCAACTATGTGAAGACTCTCTAACATTTAATAATTTTAGATCTTGGTATTTTATTCAAACAGCAAGCAAAAAAATGACGCTCCAAGCAAAACACATATCATGTGGTGAATAAAAATATAGCTTCAAGTAAAGTTACCGATTAACGAAGACGAAAGAGGGGATGCCATCCGGGGCATCCCCAAGCTTAGGCTCTTGGGTGTCCTTTAATATTACCTTGGGGTGCCTTGGGCATCCCCAAGCTTATGCTCTTGTCACTCCTTATTCCATAGTCCATCAAATCTCTACCCAAAACTTGAAAACTTCACAATACCAAACTCAACAGAAAACTCGTAAGCTCCGTTAGTATAAGAAAATAAATCACCACTTTGGTACTGTTGTGAAATCATTCTAAATTTATATTGGTGTAATATCTACTGTATTCCAACGTCTCTATGGTTCATTCCTTCCGATACTACTCATAGATTCATCAAAATAAGCAAACAACACAAGGAAAACAGAATCTGTCAAAAACAGAACAGTCTAGTAATCTTTATCAAACGTATACTTCTAGAACTCCAAAAATTCCGAAATAAATTTCTCGACCTGAGGAATTTGTCTATTAATTATCTGAAAAAAGAATCAACCTAAAATCACTCTACAGTAAAAAATGGCATGTAATCTCGTGAGTGCTAATGTTTCTGTTTTTTACAGCAAGATCATAAAGACTTCACCCAAGTCTTCCCAAAGGTTCTACTTGGCATAAACACTAATTAAACATAAAACCACATCTAACCATAGGCGACCGTAGGCTAGATAAATTATTTATTACTAAACAGGAACAAAAAGCAAGGAACAAAAATAAAATTGGGTTGCCTCCCAACAAGCGCTATCGTTTAACGCCCCTAGCTAGGCATGATGATTTCAATGATGCTCACATAAAAGACAAGAATTGAAACATAAAGAGAGCATCATTAAGAATATGACTAGAAAATTTAAGTATAACCCTCTTCCTACGCATAGGGATTTTTTGAGCAAACAACTTATGGGAACAATAATCAACTAACATAGGAAGGCAAAACAAGCATAACTTTATAATTTTAAGCACATAGAGAGGGAACTTGATATTATTGCAATTCCTACAAGCATATGTTCCTCCCTCATAATAATTTTCAGTAGCATCATGAATTAATTCAACAATATAACCATCACATAAAGCATTCTTTCCATGATCTACAAGCATAGAAATTTTACTACTCTCCACATAAGCAAAATTCTTCTCATTCGAAATAGTGGGAGTATCATAAGAAACTCGAATACAATAAATTGTTTCCACATTAAAAGAGTAATGTTCATAAAAAGGGTAATCATAATCATGACAAGTTTTATAAATATAATCATCACTACTTTTTATAGCATAAGTTTCATCACAATAATCATCATAAATAGCAACTTTGTTATCATCATAATCAATTGAAATCTCTTCCGAAATAGTGGATTCATCACTAAATAAAGTCATGACCTCTCCAAATCCACTTTCATATTTATCACAATAAGATTCAACATCCTCCAAAATAGTGGGATCATTACTTGCTAAAGTTGACACTCTTCCAAACCCACTTTCATCAATATAATCATCATAAGTAGGAGGCATGCTATCATCATAATAAATTTGCTCATCAAAACTTG
Source organism: Aegilops bicornis (assembly GCA_021605145.1). Classification (NCBI taxonomy): domain Eukaryota; kingdom Viridiplantae; phylum Streptophyta; class Magnoliopsida; order Poales; family Poaceae; genus Aegilops; species Aegilops bicornis. Next base: position 551,439,192 of record CM038670.1, on the reverse strand, counting down.
GGAGGCTGAAAATATCATCTTCATTAAACATAGCATCCCCAAGCTTGGGGCAATATTGCAGCAAATATATTATCAAACATGTCATTCTCATCAAACATAGCATCCCCAAGCTTGGGCCTTTTCATATCATAAGCATAATCACTCTCATCATTAATATTGTGGATAGCACTAATAGTATAGCAATTATCATCATCACAATGAGTAATAGGACCAACATCATTTGGGTGGGATACCTTTCTACCTTTGCTTCTCCGTCTTTTCTTTCTCTTCTTCACATCATGTGTGGGTTTAACCCTCTCTTTTGAGCTCCTTATTAATGAGATTGGTTGAATAGAAAGCTCCTCCTCGTTACCTGATCCATCATAAGAAATATTAGGAGGATATTGGGAAGTCTCTTCCCTTTCATTAGTATTCTCTTCATCTTCTATTTGTTTTCTTTTCTTTATGTAATTGGCAATATAAGGATTTTCAATGCAATTCACCGCACAATACATAAAACTTTCTTCTAGATCAAAATCAAGAACTTTATCAAGGACAAATTCTGTCATATGCTTAGTTATACGTTTCATTTCTTCATAACCCAAAAGCAAACTAAGTTCATTATGATGTGCAAGGGAAATCAAGTCATCACAATTTTTGGACATGATACGATCATGAAACAATTTGCATTGGGGATTTACATGATCACGTTCATTGCAAAGTTCACAAGGATGGCAAAGAAATTTCACTAGTTCGGCTAAGAGATGATGATACAAGTGCAATATGGATGGTAGATATAGGTTTTTGTAATCTGAAAAATAAAAACAGCAAGGTAACTAATGATAAAAGTGAGCACAAACGGTATTGCAATGCGTTGAAACAAGGCCTAAGGTTCATACTTTCACTAGCATAAGTTCTCTCAACAATAATAACATAATTGGATCATATAACTATCCCTCAACATGCAACAAAGAGTCACTCCAAAGTCACTAATAGAGGAGAACAAATGAAGAGATTATTGTAGGGTATGAAACCACCTCAAAGTTATTCTTTCTGATCGATCTATCATAAAGTTCGTACTAGAATAACACCTTAAGACACAAATCAACCAAAACCCTAATGTCACCTAGATACTCCAATGTCACCTCAAGTATCCATGGGCATGATTATACGACATGCATCACACAATCTCATATTCATCTATTCAACCAAAACAAAGTACTTCAAAGAGTGCCCCAAAGTTTCTACCGGAGAGTCAAGAAGAACACGTGTGCCAACCCCTATGCATAAGTTCATGGGGTCACGGAACCCGCAAGTTGATCACCAAAACATACATCAAGTGAATCACGTGATATCCCATTGTCACCACAGATAAGCACATGCAAGACATACATCAAGTGTTCTCAAATCCTTAAAGACTCAATCTGATAAGATAACTTCAAAGGGAAAACTCAATCCATTACAAGAGAGTAGAGGGGGAGAAACATCACAACATCCAACTATAATAGCAAAGCTCGCGATACATCAAGATCGTACCACCTCAAGAACATGAGAGAGAGAGAGAGATCAAACACATAGCTGTTGGTACATACCCTCAGCCCCGAGGGTGAACTACCCCCTCCTCGTCATGGAGAGCGCAGGGATGATGAAGATGGCCACCGGTGAGGGATCCCCCCTCCGGCAGGGTGCCGGAACAGGATCCTGATTGGTTTTTCGTGGCTACATAGGCTTGCGGTGGCGGAACTCCCGATCTAGGTTTGTTTCTGGACGTTTGGGGTTATATAAAAGGTGTTGGAGTCGGGACCAAGTTAGGGGGGGGGGGTCCCCGAGGTGGCCACGAGGCAGGGGGCGTGCCCAAGGGGTAGGGTGCGCCCCCACCCTCGTGGTGGCCTCGGGACTCTTCTGGCCCACCTCCGGTACTCCGTGGGCTTCTTATGGTCCAAAAATGATCTCCGTCAAATTTCAGCTCAATTGGACTCCGTTTGGTTTTCCTTTTCTGCGATACTCAAAAACAAGGAAAAAAACAGAAACTGGCACTGGGCTCTAGGTTAATAGGTTAGTCCCAAAAATCATATAAAATAGTATATAAATGCATATAAAACATCCTAGATGGATAATATAATAGCATGGAACAATAAAAATTGTAGATACGTTGGAGACGTATAATTCTTCGTGTTTGCCCGTGCGTCTAAACGCAGAAGGGGAGGAGAGAGAGAGAGCACACATGGAACCCACCAGTAAGTGAAGGCGAATACTAATAAAAATAATATTACATGTTATCCATTAAATAGGCTGTGGTAATATAAAAACATTATGTGAACAAAGGGAGGTACAACAAACATTGTTGTTCTACGTATGTTACCTTTCGACGTGCGGCTTGAAGGCCCTGGTCGCATGTTCGATCCTCGTCCTTTATTTTTTTAATTTTATATGGGTCCAAATTTGTTTCATGACATGTGGGGCCCTCGGTGTGTAGTTTGTAGCACTTTAATTTGTGGGTCGGAATTTGTTCCATTCCAAGTGGACTATCCGTGTGTAGTTTTGTAGCTTATTTATAATAATTAAAGAGAACAACAAAGTTTTTTGCAATAATACCATGGTGCAACATTGAAGGCGTGAAAGGACGTGTGAGAGAGCGATGACCGAGCCAGAGGGAAATCAACTAGGGGAGTTGCGGGGGTTGCAACGGTGTTTGGAGTAGTTGTGGGCCGAATGCTACGAAAATATAATCTAAACCGACCAGAATAAATGCCTACACAAATTAATCCAAGGGTTGAGTGCCCCTCGCAATGTGAATAGCTCCGACTTTGCGAGGGATGGAGAGGTAGCTTCAATGTGTGGAAGATACGACGTGAGAAAGCGAGGTCAATCGAGAGACATATAGATAGAGAGACAAAGTGAGTGTGGTCCGACATTCATTGAACAGATATATATGCTCTGGAGAGATATTGTTCGATTGAGCTTTTGGCAAGGGTGAGGGCTGTAATATAGAGCTTGAGAGATGATCCAGTCACAGACGTGTAGATATATTTTGTGCATGGGAGGAAGCAAGGTCAATCGATCACTGTCAGATGTGGGGTTCCGGCAAACCCTTAAGGTTCGAACACTGGGGTGCTCGCGAAGTCTTTCCCTCCTACCAATCTACGCTCTAGCTCGCTAAGATCTTGCGGACGAACTCGACGAACTCACAACACAGAAAGAGACACGAGGTTTATACTGGTTGAGGACACCGTTGTGGTGTAATACCCTACTCCAGATTGGTGGTGGTGGATTGCCTCTTGGACTGATGATGAATAGTACAAGAGAAGAACAACCTCCTGAGGTTGAGCTGTTCTTGTGCGAGTGTTGGCTTCTCGATCTGTCTCTAGTTCGTCCGCCTGCGTCTACTACTGTAGTGGCTAGACCTAGTTATAGAGGCCCTGGTCCTCTTCCCAAATATTGAGCGGGAAGGGAGCCAACAACGGCGGGTAAATTTGAAGGGGGAAAACTAGTACAAGCTATCGTGACAAAAGCGGTCTTCGCCTGCGAAAAGCGCTAGGATGACGCCGTCTTGGGCTCCACGATGACCTCCGCCTTGCCGTCCTCCTGGTCTTGGTCTTGTTGCACCAATATGGCAACCTTTGCCTGATGCCTCGGTACTCTTCGTCTGCGCTTGCCTCCTTTGCACCAAAGAGGAAATGGGGACGATGCACGCACTGTCGCCCGCCTGGCACCCGCCTGGTGCTGTTCGTCATGGCTCACGTCACGAGTGCCTCATGAGGTTTGCCCCGCCTTGACATCTCCGCTCCTCGTGAGCCGGCCTGGCCAGGCCACTCTAGAGGAAGTCTTGCGCCGTCCGCCTCGCGAAGGTCTTGGATGCCTTGTTGATGAAGATGGGTCGTACGACCCGCTGCTTAGCCACACGATGGGCCGCAGGCAGGCAAGTCTGGGGACCCCCATTCCCAAAACACCAACAATAGCCCCCGGGCCCAAGGTGCGATCGAGCTTGGCTTCGCGGCGAAGCCAAGGGTCAAGTTCGGAGCGCCGCGGGCCCTAAAAACATGTGGCCTCGGTCGACGTGTGGCGGTTGATGGGACGTGGGCGTCTTCGCTTCCCCACGCCGCCTCGGCAACTGCCCGACTTGACAAGTCCCCGCAACATGCAAGGAAAACCATCATTACCTGCGATCGTGGGGGGACGCGGGTTGGCCTTCTCTTTGTATAAATGGTGAGGGGGCGGAGCCCCCGTTGCCCATCTCTTCCTCGGTCGCTTGCTTCGTCCTCCTTTCCCCACTGCTGACAGTGCGATCGATGGTGCCGCGAAAGAAGTTCTCTGCCGCCGAGAAAGGGAAGGCCCCTCACGAGGGCCCTGGCTCCCCGGCACCCAAGCGCGGTCGTGGTCGCCCGCGCAAGCACGCCGCGACCCCTGCCGTGGCCCACCGTTGAGGTGGCGCCGTGGCACGCGGCGCAGAGCGCCCCATCCATGGTGGTCCAGCCGATGAGGGGAGGCGCACGATGGTGGCGCGGCCTACCCGCCCGCGCTTCCATTCTGCTGAGGTGTCGTCGGAGTTCATTGTCTAGTCGGAGAGCCCGGCCGGCAACTGGCTCCAACTTTCGCGCTTCTTCGCCGGTGAACCGTCGGCCTCTGGTCCGGGTGGGCTCTGGCTGCAGGCAAACGGCTGCTGCAGCAGGGCCTCTTGGGTCGTGGTCAAGACTTCCGCCGCGGGCAACATAGCCCTGGCCCGCGGCTGGCAGACATTCGCCCGCGCGCGCGGCCTGGGCAGGCGATGCACCCTTCATTTCAGGTACGATGGTGAGTCGACCCTCTATGTGAGGATGTTCGGGGAGGATGGTCGCCGCGCCGGGTGCTGCCCCGAGGGGAACAACAGCGAGGAGGTGCTTGGCCTTGGTGATGGTCGCGATGAGGACGACGGCGAGCCTGCCTTCGGCGGCGATCGCGTCTCCTCCAGCTACGGCGGCTCTTCCTCCGGTGACAGCTCCAGCAGCGGTGGCTACGATCAGCCGCCACATCGTCGCGCCCGCTTCGAAGGAGGCAACAGGTCATCTCGCCGTCGCGCCTCCGTGAAGCGCGAGGAGGGGTCCGGCTAGGCTTGGGGCGTCGCCAAGGGCCTGCCTCCGCAGACTGCTGCAATGTTGCTTTGCTTACCTTTTTCTTTCTTTCCTGCATCAGAAAACGAAACCATTATGGGCCCAGAGGGGCGTGTATCGAACTGTGGTTCTTTGGTTAATGCATTGTGCAAGTCGTTTCCCACGCCGTACTGCTATTTTGTGTAGAGATAACTTAACCTGGCGCGTTTAGGAACCCTTTCCCTCGCGTGGTGTCCGCGTTGCTCGGAAACTGCAAAAAATTCGTTAGGGGGTGTACCAAAGACTTGCCATCCACCCAAGCCTTGACTGGGCGCTTTGTATCGCGGTACTCGAGGGTCACGAAAAAGCTCGGATTTGGGAGAGGTGTGCCAGCTTCCAGGCTCGAACGAGGGTGGCTTGCGAAAAGGCAGCGCGAAGAGAAACGCTCGCGAGGGCACCTGCCTAGCCCCCTCGCGAGACATGCGAGAGAGAGGATAAGAGCAAACCGGAGCCGAAACAAAAAGAAGCGGTAAAATGTTGGGGAACCAAATCAGCAACGAACGCCAAGAGCAACTCTGATTAAGGAAAAGCGAGCCAACTTCCAAAAGCAAATGAAAAGCCACGTTTGGCACCTAATCTAGTCTTCAAGTCTTCTCACCAGCACGGAGCTAAGTGCTGTCCACTCGGCGTGGGAGGGAGCCCCAGGGCCTGAGGCCGGCGCTCCTGAGACTCCGGGGCGTGCACAGCCCCAACTCATTATTACGTGAGAGTGTCACGGGCGGCGATTCTTCACAGGCACCGGGCCTTGTTCACAGGCTCTAGGCCTTTCTACTCAGGCTCTGCGCCTTGCTTCTCAGGCTCTGGGCCTTGCTTCTCAGGCTCTGGGCCTTGCTTCTCAGTCTCTCGGCCTTGCTTCATGGATAAAACTTCCGGAGGTGTTGAATGTTCCAGGCATTCTGGATGGGTGTCCCATCCTGCGTCTCCAGGCGCGCTGCACCCGGCCTAGAGACATGAACGACCCTGAACATGCCCTCCCACATGGGCGAAATCTTGTGCAGCCCTTCCCTGGAGAGGACCCGCCTCAGGACAAGGTTGCCTACCTCGAGCGTTCTGGAGCCGATGTTGCGGCAATGGTACTGCCGCAGAGCTTGTTGGTACCTTGCCGCCCTCAATGCGGCTTCGCGATGGCGCTCCTCCCCCAGCACGAGATCCATCCCCCGCGTGGCGTCCTGCTGCGCTTCATCGAACACTAGGACCCGCATGGAGTGATGCCTGACCTCGGGAGCGAGGACTGCTTCAGCTCCATAGACGAGGAAGAATGGAGTCTCGCCCGTTGGCTTGGTGGCAGTGGTACGAATGGACCACAGCACGGACTGGAGTTCGTCGTGCCAGCCCCTGCCGCAGGCCTCCAGCTTCTTCTTGAAGGTCCTGGTCTTGAGGCCCCTCAGGACCTCAGCGTTGGCGCATTCGGCTTGACCATTACTCCTGGGGTGGGCCACCGAAGCGTAGCAGATCTGCGTTCCAAGGTTAGCACAGTAGGTGATAACCTACAAGTATAGGGGATCACAACAGTTTTCTATAAGTAAGAGTGTCAAACCCAACGAGGAGCTAGAGGTAGAAAAAATATTCCCTCAAGTTCTATCGACCACCGATACAACTCTACGCACACTTGACGTTCACTTTACCGGAAACAAGTATGAAACTAGAAGTACTTTGTAGGTGTTGTTGGATAAGTTTGCAAGAATATAAAGAGAGCATAAATAAAAGCTAGGGGCTGATTACATGAAGACACAACTAAAATAGTTTTAGTAGAGAGCTTTTTCTTACGAGAAAGTTATTTGTCCCTAGGCAATCGATAACTAGACTGGCAATCACTATTGCAATTTTATTTGAGGGAGAGGCATAAGCTAACATACTTTCTCTACTTGGATCATATGCACTTATGATTGGAACTCTAGCAAGCATCCGCAACTACTAAAGATCATTAAGGTAAAGCCCAACCATAGCATTAAAGCATCAAGTCCTCTTTATCCCATACGCAAACAACCTACTTACTCGGGCCTGTGCTTCTGTCACTCACGCCACCCACCATAAGCAAATCATGAACATATTGCAAACCCTACAGCAGAGATCCCTCACACTTGCCCGACACCGAGAGCACCATAGGACAGCACCAATAATAAAACATGCAACTAAAACTGATCTTGATCATCAAATAACCCATAGGACAAAACATATCTACTCAAACATCATAGGATAGCCATACATCAGGGAAATAATATATAGCGTTGAGCACCATGTTTAAGTAGAGATTACAGCAGGTAAGAGAGAGATTATACCGCTGCATAGAGGGGGGAAGAGTTGGTGATGATGGTGATGAAGTTGTTGGTGAACATTGCGGTGATGATGATGGCCATGGCGGTGTTCCGGCGCCACCGGAAGATAAGGGGAGAGGGGGCCCCTTCGTCTTCTTCTTCCTTGACCTCCTCCCTAGATGGGAGAAAGGTTTCCCCTCTGGTCCTTGGCCTCCATGGCGTGGGAGGGGCGAGAGCCCCTCCGAGATTGGATCCGTCTCTCTGTTTCTCTCTGTTTCTGCGTTCCCGTCTGTTGCCCTTTCACCGTTTTGGGTATATATGGAGATCCGTAACTCCAATTGGACTGAAACCTTCGCCGTGATTTTTTACCGAAAATTAGCTTTCTTGCGACCAAAGGAGAGCATCAACTGCCTTACAGGTGGACCACGAGGGTCAGGGGCGTGCCCTGGGGGGTAGGGCGCACCCCCCTACGCGTGCCCACCTCGGATACCGTTTCGCGTTGATCTTTCTTCCAGACTTTCCAAACATTCCAAAAAAAATCTCCGTCTGTTTTTATCCCGTTTGGACTCCGTTTGATATGGATATTCTGCGAAACCAAAAACATGCAACAGACAGGAATTGGCACTGGATCAATATGTTAGTCCCAAAAATAGTATAAAAAGTTGCCAAAAAGTATATGAAAGTGGAATAATATTGGCATGGAACAATCAAAAATTATAGATACGACGGAGACGTATCAGCATCCCCAAGCTTAATTCCTGCTCGTCCTTGAGTAGGTAAACAATAAACAAGATAATTTTTGATGTGGAATGCTACCTAGCATAATCTTGATCATATGTCTAATCATGGCATGAATATTAAGACACGAGTGATTCAAAGCAATAGTCTATCCTTGGACATAAAAACAATAATAATTCAAGCCTACTAATAAAGCAATCATGTCTTTTCAAAATAACATGGCCAAAGAAAGTTATCCCTACAAAATCATATAGTCTGGCTATGCTCCATCTTCACCACATAAAATATTCAAATCATGCACAACCCCGATGACAAGCCAAGCAATTGTTTCATACTTTTGACGTTCTCAAACCTTTTCAACTTTCATGCAATACATGAGCGTGAGCCATGGACATAGCACTATAGGTGGAATAGAATATGATGGTGGAGGTTGTGTGGAGAAGACAAAAAAAGGAGAAAGTCTCACATCAACTAGGCGTATCAACGGGCTATGGAGATGCCCATTAATAGATACCAATGTGACTGAGTAGGGATTGCCATGCAATGGATGCACTAAGAGCTATAAGTGTATGGAAGCTCAAACTGGAAACTAAGTGGGTGTGCATCCAACTTGCTTGCTCATGAAGACCTACGGCATTTGAGGAAGCCCATCGTTGGAATATACAAGCCAAGTTCTATAATGAAAATTCCCACTAGTATATGATAGTGATAACTCAAGAGACTCTCTATATGAAGAACATGGTGCTACTCCGAAGCACAAGTGTGGTAAAAGGATAGTAACATTGCCCCTTCTCTCTTTTTCTCTCATTCATTTTTTTATTTTCTTTCTTTTTATTTTTTTATTTTTTTTGGTGGGCTTCTTTGGCATTTTTTTATTTGGGCTTCTTTGGCCTCTTTTTTTTTGTAAAGTCCGGAGTCTCATCCCGACTTATGGGGGAATCATAGTCTCCATCGTCCTTTCCTCACTGGGGCAATGCTCTAATAATGATGATCATCACACTTTTATTTACTTACAACTCAATATTACAACTCGATATCTAGAACAAAGATATGACTCTATATGAATTCCTCCGGCAATGTACCGGGATGTGCAATGATCTAGCGTAGCAATGACATAAAAAAAGGACAAGCCATGAAAACATCATGGTAGCTATGTTACGATCATGCATAGCAATATGACAATGATGCTCAAGTCATGTATATGATGATGATGAAAGTTGCATGGCAATATATCTCAGAATGGATATGGAAATGCCATGATAGGTAGGTATGGTGGCTGTTTTGAGGAAGGTATATGGTGGGTTTATGGTACCAGCAAAAGTTGCGCGGTACTAGAGGCTAGCAATGGTGGATGGGTGAGAGTGCGTATAGTCCATGGACTCAACATTAGTCATAAAGAACTCACATACTTATTTCAAAAATCTATTAGTTATAGAAACAAGGTACTACGCGCATGCTCCTAGGGGGATAGATTAGTAGGAAAAGACCATCGCTCGTCCCCGACCGCCACTCATAAGGAAGACAATCAATAAATAAATCATGCTCCGACTTCATCACATAACGGTTCACCATACGTGCATGCTACGGGAATCACAAACTTCAACACAAGTATTTCTACAATCCACAACTACCCACTAGCATGACTCTAATATCACCATATTTATATCGCAAAACCATTGCAAGGAATCAAACATATCATATTCAGCGATCTACAAGTTTATGTAGGATTTTATGACTAACCATGTGAATGACCAGTTCCTGTCATCTCTCTAAATAGATATAAGTGAAGCACGAGAGTTTAGTTCTTTGTACAAAAGATATGCCCAAGCTCTAACAAATATAAGTGAAGCAAAAGATCATTCTACAAATGACGGTTGTCTATGTAAAGAGAAACAGGCAATCCAAGCTTCAAATGATATAAGTGAAGCACATGAAGCATTCTATAAAGCCATACTCAAAAGATATAAGTGAAGTGCAATGAGCATTCTATAAATCAACCAAGGACTATCTCATACCAGCATGGTGCATAAAAGAAAAATGAAAACTAAATGCAAAAGACGCTCCAAGATTGCACATATCGCATGAACGAAACGAATCCGAAAACATACCGATACTTGTTGAAGAAAGAGGGGATGCCTCCCGGGGCATCCCCAAGCTTAGACGCCTGAGTATCCTTGAATATTTACTTGGGGTGCCTCGGGCATCCCCAATCTTGAGCTCTTGCCTCTCTTCCTTCTTCTCACATCAAAACCTTCTCGATCATCGAACACTTCATCCACACAAAACTTCAACAGAAAACTCGGTCAGATCCGTTAGTATAATAAAGCAAATCACCACTCTAAGTACTGTTGCAAACCAATTCATATTTTGTTTTTGCATTGTGTATACTGTAGTATAAATTTTTCATGGCTTAACCCACTGATATAAATTGATAGTTTCATCAAAACAAGCAAATTATGCATCAAAAACAGAATCTGTCTAAAACAGAACAGTATGTAATAATCTGAACATTCACCATACTTATGATACTTGAAAAATTCTGAAAAAATTAGGAAACATAAACAATTTGTACATCAAGACAGTGCAGAAAGAATCAGAACAATTTGACGTTCTAGTAAAAAATTAAAAATTGTGCACTACATCCAAAGTTTCTGTCCTGCACCGTACAAACCAACAAGTATTGTAAACATCCTAAAGGCAAACCTTGGCACATTATTTTTATAATACAATGGAATTGTACAAGGGGATAATTATTTTTGTTGAAAAGTTTCTGTAATCAAGATTCACAAAGTTGCCATGAGCATGAACAAAGTTCAAGGAGCTCTCCCACTTCAACAATGCTTGTCTTTCTCACTTTCACTTTCCTTTTTGAAAAGTTTTGGGTTCCCCTCTTTATTTTTGTTGTTTTTAAACTATATGAAAGCACTCAACAGAAATAAATGACTCTCTAAAACTTCCGGGTTGTCTACCTGGCAGCGCTTTCTTTAAAGCCATTAAGCTAGGCATATAGTGCTCGAGTAGTGAATCCACCTGGATCCCAAGGTATATCAAAGCCAATTTTAATTAGCAATGATTTGTAATTTAGTAGTGAGCACAAAGTAACATATAATGTAATGACGAAGTCTAACTCTCTTCCTATGCATCGGCATGTCATAAAAGAACAATTCATGTACACAAAGTAAAGGCCAATGCATAGTATAAACAGTTTCTTGCAATTTAATCATGTTGGAAACATAGAGAGGTGGAGATATAGTTCCTCTCTCATAAAAATTGCAAGTAGGAGCAGCAAGCACATGCATATTATATCTATCAAAATCATCATGTGCAACGGTATAAGGCAACCCATCAATATAATCCTTAATAAGTGCAAACTTCTCCGATATAGTATAATCGGGAGAATTCAAAAAGATAATAGGACTATCATGCGTGGGTGCAATAGCAACAATTTCATGTTTAACATAAGGAACTATAGCAAGTTCATCTCCATAAGCATAAGTTATATTGGCATCTTGGCCACAAGCATAGCAGGCATCATCAAAAAGGGATATTTCAAAAGAATCAAAGGGATCATAACAATCATCATAGCATTCATCCTTCGGTAAGCACGAAGGGAAATTAAACAATGTATGAGTTGAAAAGTTACTCTCATTAGAAGGTGGGCACGGGTAGCTAATCCGCTCTTCCTCCTTTTGTTCTTCGCTCTCCTGATCATTTTTTCATCCAATGGGCTCACAGTTTCATCAATTTCTTCTTCCATTGACTCCTGTAAAATATTAGTCTCTTCTTGGACAGCGGGGTAGTCCTCAATATATGGTTCAACATAGGGATTAGAAGCATAATTATCATAGAAATATTTAAGTAGGCAAAATTTTCAGACTTGTAAAGAGTAGCATCATATGTTTCAATCAAAGAAGCAATTTCAGAAGCACCCTTAAAAGCAACAAATTCTTCAATTTGTTGAATATCATAGTAACTATAAACACCTTTAGCATACGAAGATAAGATTCCATTATCAATAAGCTCACATTGGTAGGGAAGGTGTTTCTTAGGGTTTTCAGAACAACAAGTAACATCATATATTTCACATAAATTCCAAGTATAGCATTGCATAGTATTAATTTGATGTTGTAAAAGTTCCCCTTTTTGAGATAAGCAGTGTCACACATAACAAGCATGCTCATCTAAAGATTTGCCCTCAACTAAGCTAGTTGGGGTTTCAGCACGAGCACAAAGGGATCGAAGATGATCCAGGTAAAAAGCTTGAGGAGTGTGATAGATTTTGAGTGGGTCTTCAACCATTTGTTCAGTAGGTACAACTAATTTTTTTGGGTATTTTGGGTATTTTGCGTTTCCTACCCATAACTAAAGATAGAAAACAACTAAGAACAGCAAATAAAAATTACTTAGTGATAAAGCAAACAAGCACACACGAGAATATTCACCCCACGCTATGGCTCCCCGGCAACAGCGCCGGAAAAAGGTCTTGATAACCCACAAGTATAGGGGATCGCAACTTTCGATAAGTAAGAGTGTCGAACCCAACGAGGAGCTAAAGGTAGAACAAATATTCCCTCAAGTTCTATTGACCACCGATACAACTCTACACACACTTGACGTTCGCTTTACCGGAAACAAGTATGAAACTAGAAGTACTTTGTAGGTGTTGTTGGATAAGTTTGCAAGAATATAAAGAGATCGTAAATAAAAGCTAGGGGCTGATTAGATGAAGACACAACTAAAATAGTTTTAGTAGAGAGCTTTTTGTTACGAGAAAGTTATTTGTCCCTAGGCAATCGATAACTAGACCGGCAATTACTATCGCAATTTTATTTGAGGGAGAGGCATAAGCTAACATACTTTCTCTACTTGGATCATATGCACTTATGATTGGAACTCTAGTAAGCATCCGCAACTACTAAAGATCGTTAAGGTAAAACCCAACCATAGCATTAAATCATCAAGTCCTCTTTATCCCATACGCAAACAACCTACTTACTCAGGTCTGTGCTTCTGTCACTCACGCCACCCACCATAAGAAATCATGAACATATTGCAAACCCTACAGCGGAGATCCCTCACATTTGCCCGATACCGAGAGCACCATAGTACAGCAGCAATAATAAAACATGCAACTCAAACCGATCTTGATCATCAAATAACCCATAGGACAAAACAGATCTACTCAAACATCATAGGATAGCCATACATCACAGGGAAATAATATATAGCATTGAGAACCATGTTTAAGTAGAGATTACAGCGGATAAGAGAGAGGTTACACCGCTGCATAGAGGGGGGAAGAGTTGGTGATGATGGCGATGAAGTTTTTGGTGAAGATTGCGGTGTTGATCATGGCCACGGCGGCGTTTTGGCGCCACCGGAAGAGAAGGGGAGAGGGGGCCCCTTCGTCTTCTTCTTCCTTGACCTCCTCCCTAGATGGGAGAAGGGTTTCCCCTTTGGTCCTTGGCCTCCATGGCGTGGGAGGGGCGAGAGCCCCTCCGATATTGGATCTGTCTCTCTATTTCTCTCTGTTTCTGCGTTCCCGTCTGTTGCCCTTTCACCGTTTCCGGTATATATGGAGATCTGTAACTCCGATTGGACTGAAACCTTCGCCGTGATTTTTTATCGAAAATTAGCTTTCTTGCGGCCGAAGGAGGGCATCAACCGCCTTACAGGTGGACCACAAGGGTCAGGGGCGCGCCCTGGGGGGTAGGGCGCGCCCCCCTACCTCGTGCCCACCTCGGATACCGTTTCACGTTGATCTTTCTTCCAGACTTTCCAAATATTCCAAAAAAATCTCCGTCCATTTTTATCCCGTTTGGACTCCGTTTGGTATGGATATTCTGCGAAACCAAAAACATGCAACAGACATGAACTGGCACTGGGCACTGGATCAATATTTTAGTCCCAAAAATAGTATAAAAAGTTGCCAAAAAGTATATGAAAGTGGAATAATATTGGCATGGAACAGTCAAAAATTATAGATACGACGAAGACGTATCAGTAGGTTTTGAAGAGGTTACTAGCAAACTGCAAGTTGTTATTTGTGATGATGCGGTTGGGAACCACGAAGCGGCTCACGAGGCCCTTGATGAACTTGACAACATAGCCGGCTGGAATGGCACTGGTGAACTTGTCGATGGCGACGTAGAGGTAGTGGTAGCCCCCTGGCGCTCGTGGGAACGGGTCCAAGATGTCCAGCCCCCAGACCGCGAATGGCCACGTGAGCGGAATGTTTTGGAGGCCCTGTGCAGGCTGATGGATCTGCTTGGCGTGGAATTGGCAAGCTTCACAAGACTTCACCAGCTCGACTGCATCGTTGAGCGCTGTGGGCCAATAGAATCCGCTGCGGAACACCTTGCCGACGAGGGTCCGTGACGATGAGTGATGTCCGCAGTCCCCGCCGTGTATGTCAATCAGCAGCTCCCTTCCTTGATCGCTAGAGATGCAGCGCAGCGTGACGTCGTTCGGCCGTTTCCTGTACAACTCGCCGTCTTGAATGCAGTATGTCGTGGCCTGTCGGGCCACGCGCTCCGCGTCTTCTTCCTTCTCCGGCAACGTCCCGTGCATCAGGTACTCCTTGAATTCCTTGGTCCAGCACTCCTCCTGGGGCTCGAGCGCCAGGAGTAGCCGAGCTCCTGAGGTTGGGCCACAAGCTGGGGCTCCCGTGGCCGGGGGCTGTGGGAGCTCCTCCCGAGGCTGAGTTGTGCTTGAAAGAGGAGGCGTAGCTGACGGCTTGAAGAGCCGCTCTTCGAAGACGCCGGGTTCTTGCGGTTGCCGCTTGGAGGCTCTCTTGGCGATGTCGTCGGCTTCCTTGTTGGTGCCCCGGGGCACGTGCTGCAGCTCCAGGCCCGAGAACTGCTTTTCCTTCTTGCGCACCTCCACAAGGTAGGCCTCCATGTGCTCGTCCTTCGGCTCATGCACTTTGTTGAAGAAGTTGACAAGGAGCTGGGAGTTGCCATTGATGGTAAGGCGCCTCACCCCCAAAGCCGTCGCGGCCTTCAGGCCAGCTATGAGGCCCTCGTATTCTGCGATATTGTTGGAGACCTTCTCGCCGTGCTGGAAGCAGAGTTGCACGGCGTAGTAAAGCTTGTCCTGAGTGGGCGAGATGAGCACTGCTCCAGCCCCCGTGCCCTGGTGCGCGAAGGCGCCATCGAAATACATGACCCAACCGTCTGGTGCCTCACTCCCTGGGGAGGTGGACCGGTCTTCTCCTGCCTCAAGAGTCGGGGCATTGGTCCATTCTGCCACAAAATCGGCGAGCGTGGCTCCCTTGATGACCCTGGTAGTGCTGAACTCCAGCTGGAATGCTTGCAGCTTGATGTTCCATTCAGCGACCCTTCCGGCCAAGTTCGGGCTCCTGAGTACCCTCTCCAATGTTTAAGATGAGATGACCTTGATGGAGTGGCCCTGGAAGTAGTGTCACAGCTTGCGCGAGGCCACCAAGAGCGCGAGCAGGAGCTTTTGCTGCATGGGGTAGCATGCCCTTGCGTCCCGCAGTACGGTGCTAATGAAGTACACCGGGTGCTCGATGAGGGCTGGCACACTGTTGAGGCTCGGGTCTTGTGGAGATTTTGGCGTATCATGAGGCAGAGGACTTCCTGAGACCTGGCCGTCCTCAGGAGCTTTCGCGATGTTGCCCTGCCGAGCTTGATCTTCCGCCACTGATGGCTCTGGTGTGCCTTCTCGGCCCTGCGCTGCATCAACTCTGGCTTGGCGCAGGACTCCCTTGTCTTGGCTCCCCTCCCGGACCGCCACCAGCGCCGCACTGGCGGAGTACGGGGTGGCGGCAAGGTAGAGTACCAGAGGCTCGAGAGGCCATGGCGCCACCATCACCGGGGGGCTGGTGAGGTATTTCTTGAGTTCTTGGAAGGCCCGGCCGGCCTCCGGGGTTCACTCGAAGGGGCCCTTCTTCTTCATGAGCTTAAATAAGGGTAAGGCACGCTCGCCTAGCTTGGAGATGAAACGCCCTAACACGGTCACCCGCCCTGCTAGCTTCTGCATCTCCTTGAGGGTCTGCGGTGGGCTCATGTCTTCGATGGCCTTTATTTTCTCCGGGTTCGCCTCAATCCCTCTATGGGATACGAGGAACCCTTGCAGCTTGCCGGAGGGGACACCGAACACGCACTTCTCCAGGTTAAGCCTCAGGTTCACCCGGCACAAGCTTTCAAAGGTCTCCTCCAAGTCTTGAATCAATGTCCTCGTTCGCGAGATTTGACTACTATGTCATCGACGTAGGCCTCTGTGTTCCTCCCGAGCTACCGCCCCAAGGCGATGTGCATCAGTCGCTGAAAGGTTGCGCCCGCGTGTCGGTGTACTAGAGTAGGGGTACCCTAGTATCCCGTACACGTGCACGGACAGTTGTAGCACCCCGCGGCAGGGTTTGCCTCGTCACCGCCAAGATCCTCCGTGGCTCCTTTGGAGCCATTCAAGAACAAAGTATTTGACAAAGAAGACAAGGCCCGACAAGAGGAGCTTGTCGGGAAGGCCACTCGAGGCATGCAGAAGACAAGGCCCGGCAAGAGGAGCTTGCCGGGAAGGCTCAGGCGCGACAAGCCTCCGGGCGCGACAAGATTCGGCGCGGCAAGGCGCTTGCCGCGGCATGCAGCTTTCTCCACCTCCGCTCCAGCTCATCCAGCGACATGTCGCCATGGGACCCGTTCCATGCGCTGCGTGTCGAGAGGCTGTGCAGCCAGCGGAGAGCAGCGATAAGCGGCGCCGACAAGCTTGCCATCGTGGCGGCGGAGGCGCACTGACGGTCTCTGTTGCCTTTGTTTGGGCGACAACGACGGGCATTTATTGCTTTTGTCCCTTGCCGTCGAGTTAGGTATTTTGCACCTTTGACACTTCGAGTAGGTGTACCAACTCCTGTTTTTACATTTGTACCCTCATCTATGTTGCCACCTGTCGGAGACCCCTTGAGCATATAAAAGGAGGCCCATGCGCAACGTAGAAGGGGTTGGACGGGTTCGGTTCATTCTACTCACCAGAGACCAGAGACACTCACGCTAGGTTTTGTAGCTTGCATTGCTCCCTAGCAAGAACACAATACATCAAACAAGCAGCAGTAGGAGTTTTATCTCCGGAGAGCTCCGCGCTGGGTAAACTGCTCGTGTGCCTCGCCTCGATCCGCTCTTCGTGTGATCTCCGCCCCTCCGAACCACAAAGGGGCCCGGTCCGCCGCCCCATAGGTGTCCGTGGATGCGATCAGCCTCCCGACATCTTTGGCGCGCCCGGGTAGGGGCGTCGAGACCGTGTGAATCTGATCCGGCGTTCACACGAGCAGCGTCATCAACATCTTCCTCAACATGCCACCGAAGAAGAAGGCTTGGCGGCAGCAGAAACCGTCGCGTCGTACCCACCCTCACCGCAGCAAACGGGTGGTGGGGCAGACGCTGGCGGAGGAACGGGCGCCGACGAAGGTGTTCGCGACGTCGCCAAGTCCAAGGACAAGGCCCCGCAGACCTCGGCGTCCGCGCATCCCCCGCGTCCATCTCAGGAGACGCGGGACCAACAACGTCATGGCATTCATAATGCCATACGTTCGTTGGATCGAGACCCGCAAGACCAGCATGCGCGCCAACATGCCGGCATGAGTGAGATACGGTCGCCCGGACGGGGTGCTGCTCCTTCTAACGTAGTTACAAGTCCGAGCATATCCCGCTCCTCGCACCGTTCTCCAATGCCACCCACTACTCCAGCAGAAGCTCTGGCGAGAGCTCAGCTGCTCCTCGACTACCCTCCAACGGCCGAGAAGGTCGACGAGTGGAGGGCCACTATCCGTAGCCTCATCGGCTTTGCCAACGGCGACGCTCCGCGGCAACCAACGCCATCATTGCCGCGGCGAGACGACAAGGCACGAGCCGATGGCGACGAGACTGTCGGAGGTGCAACCACCGTGCACTCTCCGCCACGAAGGCCAAGATCGCCAACTCACCGGATCCACCTCGACAGCGACTCCACTGCGTCGTCGGATCCGCAAGCTCGCCGCGATCAGCGCCAAGTTCTTCACGAGCGACAACAAGAGGACGCTCGAACTCGCATCGAGCGCCGGAGAGAAGCGCGACGTCAGTCCGACAAGCGCGCTGGGCCTTCTGTTGACATGCGCGCGCCGGAGGAGCCATGCGACTTGCCGTACGCGGTAGGTTGCCCTGCGTTCACTCGTGAGCTGCGGCAAGTCCAAAGGCCCCAGCCGGAAAAAACTTCAAACCAGACGTGCGGAGAAGTATGATGGCGATGCGCATCCGTCGGAGTTCCTCAGCATCTACACCATCGCGGTGCAGGCTGCGGGGGGACGGGACGACAAGATCCTCGCCAATTACTTCCCGCTCGTGCTCAAGCCCAACGTCAGATCTTGGCTCATGCACTTGCCGGACAGCTCCATATCCTCTTGGGCAGATCTGTGCCATCAGTTCGTTGGCGCCTTCACAGGTGGCCACAAACCTCATGGCCAAGAGAGTGACCTTCATCTCGCCGCCCGGAAGGAAGGAGAGTCCCTGCGCCAAGTTCATTCAGAGATTCAGCCGTGTGCACTACAACATCCCGTGACGTCCACCCTGCCGCGGTGATCGGCGCATTTTATCGAATGTGCGGAACCGCAGGATGAGGGAGGAGATGGCGATGTGCAAAGTCAAGGACGTCGTGAGCTGTACGCCTTGGCCGACATAAGTGTGCACGCTACCGAGGAAGAGATGAGACTCCAGGAGAGAATGCGGAAGCAGGATCTCGACAAGGAGGACACCGCCCGGCAAAGAAGGGCCGGGCGGCGAGGCAACAGAAGAAGAAAGCGGAGAAGTGCTAGCTGTTGAGCAGTCCGGCAACGGAGGTGGCGACAAGAACGCCAAGACTGGTGGCTCCGGCAAGGAGGTTGCCGACGCCAACCACCGGGCCGGTGGCGGCCACGACAAGGTGACAGCTCCAAGCAAGATCTTGCAAGATCCACCGCACCAAGGCCACGACCTCCAGAGCTGCAAGAAGGTCGAGCAGCTTGTCGAACATTAGAGAGCTGAGTACGAGCGGCGCGACAAGGAGAAGGCCCAGGAAGGTGCTGGGGGAGCAAGCAAGAAGCGTCCCAGCCGGGGAGGACGCCGCGGCAAGGCCAAGCAGCGGCAAGGAGACAGACCTCCCCGCAACCGCGACAAGGATGAAGATGATGACGACGATGGAGATATGGAAGACGACGACGCCGATGAGCAGGAGTCTCAGAAAGCCACAGAGGTCCTCTGCGTTGACGGAGGCGCTTCCCTGCATACCTCCCACCGCCAACTCAAGCAATGGATGCGGGAGGTCAATGCAGCGGAACCATCCGTAGAGTCACGCAGGCCTCTGAAGTGGTCCAGCACGCCTATCATTTTTGATATTGAGGACCACCCTGATCGCATAACCGCGGTCGGGTGCTTGCCGATGTTGGTCTCACCAACCATCCGCAACCTCAAGGTCACAAAAATGTTAGTTGACGGCGGGTCCGACTTGAATCTGATCTCCTCCGCGGTGCTCCAGAAGCTTCAAATCCCTGACAGCGAGCTCGAAGAGACTGGCACTTTCCAAGGAATCAATCCAGGAAGGAGCAAGCCGAAGGGAAAGATTACGTTGCCGGTGACATTTGGCAGCGAGCTGAACTTTAGGACTGAGAGAGTCACGTTCGACGTTGCCGATTTCCCATTGCCTTACAATGGGATACTTGGCCATCCAGCACTCGCCAAGTTCATGGCAGCCTCTCACTACGCCTACAACCTACTCAAGATGCCAGGCCCGATAAGCGTCATCTCTGTCCATGGCGACAAGAAGGATGCCCTTATCTGTGCCGACAAGATCTACCGGGATGCAGCATCCGCGACAGACTGCCCAACACTTGCCGCTGAAGCTCCCGGGGGGAAGAAGACGAAGTCCAAGTCCGGCAAGGGCTCTGATGCTCACTCCGGCAAGCGCACCTCTTCGGAGTGCTGCGCTACCGTCGAGGACGCACCATCGAGCTCCACCGGCAAGTGCAACAAGATGGTAGCTCCGCCAAAGACCAAGAAGGTGCCCGCCAAGGAGGACGGCACTGGTGGTACTTTTACCATCAGTGCCTCTCTCGACCCTAAATAGGAAGGCGCGCTCGTTGCTTTCCTGCGGGCGAATGTCGACGTGTTTGCATGGCAACCGTCGACATCCCAGTGTTCCTGTGAAAGTGATTGAGCACCGCCTGGCCATTTGTCCTCACGCGCGGCCCGTCAAGAAAAAAGTCAGGAAACAAGCAGTGGAGCGCCAAGAATTCATGGCAGAAGAGATCAAGAAACTGGAAGCAGCAGGCCTTGTCAGAGGAGTGCTCCATCCTACGTGGTTGGCCAATCCTGTAGTCGCGCCAAAGCAAATGGAAAATGGAGACTTTGTATTGACTTCACGGATGTTAATAAAGCTTGTCCCAAAGATCCATTTCCCTTGCCGCGCGTTGACCAAATTGTCGACTCCATGGCTGGATGTGATTTGCTTTCGTTTCTTGATGCATACTCAGGATACCATCAGATCTTCATGGCTGAAGAAGATGAAGAGAAGACCGCATTCATTACAACATGTGGCACATACTGTTTCATACGGATGCCTTTCGGTTTGAAGAATGCTGGTTCAACATTTGCAAGGGTAGTCCATGACGCTTTTGAGCCGCAAATGCATAGAAATGTAGAAGCCTACATGGATGACATAGTGGTCAAAAGCAGGGACAAAGCAACTCTAGTTCAAGATTTGGACGAGACCTTTGCAAATCTGCGCAAGATCAACCTCAAGCTCAACCCCGAGAAGTGCGTGTTTGGAGTCCCTTCCGGCAAGCTTCTCGGGTTCTTCGTGTCTCAACGAGGGATTGAAGCTAATCCCGACAAGATCAAGGCCATTGAGCAGATTGAAGCACCAAAGCGCGTCAAGGATGTACGAAGACTTGCCGGTTGCGTGGCTGCTCTCAGCAGGTTTATTTCTTGGTCTGCTGAGCATGCCCTGCCATTTTTCAAGATTTTGAAAAAGGCAGGTCCAGTAAAATGGACTCCCGAAGCGGAGGCTGCGCTGCAGGACTTGAAGAGATATCTGTCCTCCACTCCAACACTTGTCGCACCTAAGCCACAAGAGAAGTTGCTGCTATATATAGCGGCAACCAATCAAGTGGTTAGTGCTGCGTTAGTAGCAGAGAGGGAGGCGGATGACGAGCCAGCAACCACGGCGAACACATCCAGCGACAAGCAGGGGGCTTCGCCGACAAGCTCTGGTCCCGACAAGGACGAGTCCACGAAGACGCATGACCAGATGCAGAAAAGGATGGTGCAGCGCCCAGTCTACTTTGTCAGTTCCCTCTTGCAGGGGGCTAGGTCAAGGTACTCTGGTGTGCAGAAATTGCTTTTCGGCCTCCTCATGGCCTCGAGAAAGCTGCGCCATTACTTCCAAGCACATGAGATCATAGTTGTCGATCGCTTTCCGCTGAAGAGGATCTGCAGAATCCGAGCGACAGGCAGGATTGTCGAGTGGGCACTGGAACTGTCAAGCTTTGGTCTTAAGTTTGAAAGCACATCAACTATCCAAAGCAGAGCATTGGCAGAATTCATAGCAGAATGGACGCCAACGCCAGATGAAGAGATTCCGGAGACGAGCATCCCCGTCAAGGAAGCAAGCAAAGAGTGGCTGATGTACTTTGATGGTGCCTTCTCGCTGCAAGGCGCCGGTGTCGGCGTGCTGCTCATCGCACCCACCGGAGAGCACCTCAAGTACGTAGTCCAGATGCACTTTCCCAAGGAGCAAGCGACGAACAATACTGCAGAGTATGAAGGTTTGCTTGCCGGTCTCAGGATCGCAGTGGACCTTGGGATCAAAAAGCTTATTGTCAGGGGTGACTCGCAACTTGTTGTCCGCCAAGTGAACAAAGATTACCAGAGTCCGTTGATGGAAGCCTACGTCGATGAAGTGAGGAAGCTAGAAGAGCACTTTGACGGCCTGCAAATGGAACATGTTCCAAGAGCTCAGAATGATATTGCTGACGGCCTGTCAAAATGTGCCGCACTTAAGTTGCCTGTGGAACCAGGGATTTTCGTGCTCAAGCTGACTCAGCCAACCGTAACACCATCAACTGGACAAAGCAAGAAGAGGAAGTTGACCTCTGGTGACTACTTTCCGACAGAGCTTCCCGAAGCCGTCGTTGCGAAGGTCCCCAAGATCAACACCGACAGTGCTGAGGAGCAGTCTGCTCCAACAGGCCTCAGGGTTTGTTTCGTTGAAGTAGACGCTCCCGACAAGTCTTGCTCCGGCAAGCTTGTCGGAGAGCATCAAGCTCCGGCAGGGCCGCAGGTTCTTGCTGTGGAAGCTGATGTTCCCGCAGCAACAGATGTGCCTTTTGTCCTTGTTGTCGAGCCGCAAGCTCCAGCATGGGCGCAGCAGATTGTCCATTTCCTTCAGACAGGAGAACTTCCCGAAGAGCAAGAAGAAGCGGAAAGAGTAGCCCGACAGTCAAGTATGTACCAGTTTGTCGACAGCATACTGTACAGAAGAAGACTCAACGATGTGAAATTGAAGTGTATTCCCGGGGAAGATGGGCAGAAGCTGTTGGCAGAGATACACGGAGGCATATGTGGTCACCACATTGGCGCAAGAGCACTTGCCGGCAAAGCTTTCCGGCAAGGTTTCTTCTGGCCTACAGCCCTCCAGGATGCAACTGCACAAGTAACTAGGTGTGAAGCGTGCCAGTTCCATTCCAAACAAATACACCAGCCAGCTCAAGCTCTCCAGACGATCCCTTTATCCTGGCCATTTTCGATGCAGGGGCTCGACATTCTCGGCCCCTTCCCCGAAGCTGTCGGGGCTTTGAGTACTTATGCGTCGCCATCGACAAGTTCACAAAGTGGCCGGAAGTGGAAGCGATGAGGAAGGTGACGACACGATCGTGATCAAGTTCTTCAGGTCGATTGTTTGCCGTTTCGGAATCCCTAACAGAATCATCACCGACAACGGCACACAATTTACGAGTCGCACCTTCATGCAGTACGTCCAAGATCTTGGCGCCAAGGTCTGCTTCGCTTCCGTGGCTCACCAGAGAAGCAACGGTCAAGCAGAGAGGGCAAATGCTGAAGTGCTGCGCGGGCTCAAGACCAGAACTTTCGACAGGCTGCACAAGTGCGGAAGAAACTGGATCGAGGAGTTGCCGGTGGTTCTTTGGTCGATCAGGACGACGCCAAATCGAGCCACTGGCCAGACACCTTTCGCTCTAGTCTATGGAGCAGAGGCAGTTCTCCCCACGGAACTCGTGTACGGATCGCCTCGAGTGCTCGCTTATGATGAGCTTGAGCAAGAGCAGCTGCGACAAGATGACGCGCTGCTCCTTGAGGAGGATCGTCTTCAAAGCCGCGGCGAGCTGCTCGCTACCAGACAAGCTTTGCGTCGCTACCATAGCCGCAGAGTTAGTGGCGAAGTCTCGAGGAAGGCGACCTTGTTCTTCGGCGCGTTCAGTCCGCCAAGAATTCAAACAAGTTGACGCCGAAGTGGGAAGGCCCTTATCGGGTGAAACGAGTCACTAGGCCTGGCGCTGTCCGCCTTGAGACTGAAGATGGCATTCCGGTGAGCAACTCCTGGAACATTGAGCATCTTCGTAAGTTTTACCCATAGGGCGCGGTTGCCGGAACCAGTTACGGCAACCACCTTTTTTAAAAATATTGACGCAGTTTGATGTAATACATTTTACAAAGCCGGCGCAGACCCGTGCATCGATAAAGCTCATGTGTTGCGCACTTCGTCAAATTCATGCTCTCATTGTTTTATTGCATGTTTTGGCTAACACTTTGTGCAGCAACCACACCCGGTAAGCAGAATCGAGTCATTTGGGCTCCATAACGTTATTTCCTCTTCTTTTTCTTTTCTCAAAGAAAGGGAGGCTCCCTCGCGCACAAGTTAACCGGAGGGGGAGGAGGAGATAATACTATGGACCAGGGACCGCTCGAGGAAGTTTCACCTCATCGGGAAGCAAGAGACAGAAAAGCTAAGTTGCCAAAGTTTGAGCAATCAATTTTTAAACTTTTAAGTTATCTTCCTCGAACGATAGTACTTTGTATGAAAAACCTGTGCGCAGAGGAACCAACTTGCCAGCTAGTCGCGCCCTTACTTTGTTTCGAGTCCGCTCAACAACTTAAGTGAGCTGCGGCTAGTCGCGACAAGGTTGCTTGTCGGAGGCGGCACTGCCAGCAGGCTGCTGACGTTCCGCACTCAGCGCTCGCGGCAAAAGTGCCCGCACCGACAAGTCCCCCAAATGCGTAAGGCAGAAACATACAAAAGAAGGAATCAAGTAGAGGAAATAACGTTGCATTGATCGCCTAAGATAGAGTATATTACAAAATAACTTGTCGCTGATCTAACAAAGTGTTCTAAACATGATCGGCAGCGACAAGGGGAAGATAAAATTGGCGGCCTAGTCTACGCGGTCGCCCTCAATCCGCTTGATCTTGTTCACCTTATCCACAATGGGTGCGACAAGGGCTTTGAGTTCCTCCACGTTGGCGTCTGGCGGCAAGGATCTGAGGACGCCATTAAGGTTGAGGCCCGGATTGCGGAAGGCCACCTTTATCAGCACCTTCTCGAGGGCTCCCGCACGCAGACTGGCGTGATTCCTCAGCCAGCTGCTTTGGGACCTCTTCCGGAGATCTTGGAGACCCGTCCACCACGCCTTTGAAGAATAAGCTGAGCTTGGCGCTGGGTTGGAGATGCTCGTCGGAGGAGTACGCAAGGTCCGCCATCCCCAGCTCCATCAGCTCGTTGTGGATGTCGGCGGCGGTGTCCACAAGACCTTCAGTCCAGTGCTCCACGCTCTCCCTCAAGGTGCTCTGGATGGAGGCAGCATTCGCCAGCAGCTCCTCCTTGGCCTTGATCGCCTCCAACAAGCCCACCTCCCATTCTCTGGCACCATCCAACATCTGCGTCAGAGTGGTCAGCTTCAGCTCAAGATCCGCCTTGGAATCCTTGGCGGCGTCGAGCTCCTTGCCTCTATCAGCGAGACGACTCTGCAGCTCGCCAAGGGTGTAAGCGTCCTTCTCGCGCTCACGCTTGAGCACGGCAAGCTCTTCGCCGCTCTTCTTGAGGGTGGCCTCCAGCTGCGCCACCTTCGCCTTCAACTCCTCCTTGGAGGCCTCGGTGGCTGTGACGGCATCCTTCGCTTCCTTGAGCACCCCGCCAAGTCACTCCTCGCGCGCGGCAAGGTCTTCTTCATGGCTGTCCAGGTTGACCTTCCGCTGCGCCAGCTCACTTTCCTGCGCGGCGAGCTTCTCGGCAGCCAGCCGCTGCTCCTCCTCAGCCGCGGCCTTCTCAAGAATGAAGGTCGTGCGCTCCTCTGCGAGTTGCCCCCGCGCTTCTGCTACGTCGTGGAGGGTTTCTTGGTTGGCGCTCCGGAGCTCTTCGGCGCGCTTCTCCATGTCCGCTCCTGCCCTCGCGACAAGTGCCTCCCAGGTCTCCAGGTTGGCCTGCCGGGCGCGGTAGAGCGATAGCAGCTTCTTCAACAGCTGCTCCTCCTCAGACTCGCCGGTGCTGCTGCTTGGCGCGTCCACCAGCGTCAGCCCAGCGGAGGCGAGTAGCTCGCCGTCGAAGGTCTCTCCCTCGACCGGCGCCTGAGGCTTCGGTTCCCGGGAGCTTGATGAAGACGCCGCCGGCCTTGAGGTAGGCGCGGGCTGGGGCTCCTCGGAGCCCGCCGCCACAGCGGGCGGGAGTCGGGCTGTCGGTGTAGCGCTTGCAGCTCCTGCGGCCTCAGGGCGTCGGTCACGATTGCCCGACCCTCGCCCGGCCTCTGCGTCGGCGGCAGCCCCGGCGGCCTCCTCGCTAACAGGCTCGTCGGCGACGGCCTCTTCTTCCACAACGACGACCTCTTCTTCCTCGTGGCGGCCTCGTCGGTGTTGCCAAGACGCTTCCTCCTCGCCCGGCGGCGTCGACCTCCATCGGCTCTGCGTCAGACGAAGAAAGAGCAGTCAAGCGATTGTTCAAAAAGAGAAACAAAAGAAAGCAAGCCCAAGGGAGGTTTTCGTGTAAGGGAATTACCTGCAACGGGATCTGCAGCCATGGCCTAACCACTGGAGGGTCACTGGCACTGTCTCTTGCCGGGGTAGCCTCCCTTGCCGGAGTAGCTTCCCTTGCCGGAGTGGCCTCCCTTGTCGGAGGGCGCTCCCTTGCCGGAGATTCCTCCCTTGGCGGCGTAGTGGCAGCAGACAGGATCTCGGGGGCGGCTTCCGAGCCCTCCTGATGAAGCTGCTCTGCTCCTACACAAGCACACGGTCGAGATATCAACGAAGAAAGGGCACCCCTGCACACCTAATAGTAAGGAGAAAACTGCACACTTACCACAGGGGCTGTCTTGGGGCTGCCTTAGAAGGAAGGGTTGCGGGTCCGGCAGGAGTCTCAGACGCGTCCCGTCGCCACGGGAGAATCGTCCCACAACGACGACGACCGTCGGGATCTTGGCCCTCTTCGACGCTCTCTGGGCCAGCGTCCTGAAAAGGAAGGAGTCCAGAACGAAGCAAATCAGATTCAAGATGAAGCAATAAAAATTGAAGAAATACAAGCACAATCTCGAGAAGCTTACTCTTTGCCTTCCTCCTCGGAGCTGAGCGCGGAGAAGTCAAACTCCGGCTCGCCTCCGGTGCGACGAGGCGGAGGCGTGGGCTCTCTTGGCCGCTTGGCGGAGGCGTCGGCGGTGGCCTGAGAAGATCCCGCCCCAGTTGTCGCGGCAGTGTGGGGCGCTCCCGCGGCAACCTCGCTTGCCGCGGTAGAGCGCGTCACCTTGGCCTTCTTCTTCTTGTGGGCGGTCTGTCGCCCGGCTCGTCTCAGCCTTGCGGAGACGCCTCTTCAGCCGGGGGGCTCAATGGCGGCAAGTCGCTTGGCGGTGGGGAAGAAGCGCCCTCGGCGGGTCCACACGACCCGGCCACGGGCTCGACAAGCTCGTCCACGCCGGCGACCACCCCACGCGCGGCAAGGCTTGCCGCCGTCGCCGCGTCCGCCTCCTCCACGGTGAACCCGAAGGCTCCGTGGCGGCGGCTGCTGCCGCCTCCTCCACCTGGTGGCAATCTGCGCCATCTCCGGTCGGTGGTGTCGCGGGTGAGCCTTCTCTCGCTTTCGTCGGAGCGGATCGGCACTTCTTGCAAATCGTCGAAGAATTGCTGCACGACCTCGTCGGGGCTCCTGCCAGTTGGGACGATCCCGTGGGAGTCGTGACAGTGGCATCATGGCGCGGATGCGGTCGGCGCCGAAGTTGTTGCACAATGGGGCGACCCCGCGGCAACCTAAACCACTCAGGGTGGTCGGGTCGTTCGTGAACAGCTCGAGCAGCATCGCGTCCAGCTCCAAGACGGTGAAGTTCGATTCGGACCGGCGCAGCCTCATTATGTCCGGCCGCGTTTTGGAACTCCCAAGCAGGCCTCCTCCTTTCCTGCAAAGGGAGCGATGCGGCAGCGAAGAATTCTGCGCCAAGCTGCGCCTACGGTCAACTCCGGCAGGCCCGAGGCGTAGAATTGGTCACTGACTATCTTGACCGCATCCTCTGGCGCCAAGTTACTCCAATCCCTGCCGCGCACTATTGGGGTTTGGCGCACGGCGGTGAAGGGCTGCGGGTTCTCCTCTACGACCCAGCACCAGTTGGCTCTCCACTCCTCCCACTTGTTGCGGAACTCTCTCTCTAGGTAGGCCTCTTTCTTGTCGATCCTAGAGACCTAGGCTATCCCTCTGGCAAGTGGCTCTCCTCTCTCGATGCGGGGAACAAAGAAATGGCGGAAGAGTGCCACATTCGGGTGGACTCCGACAAAGTTTTCTCACAAATGCGCGAAAACGGCCATGGTCAAGACGGCGTTGGGGGTGAAATCAAGGAGGCGGAGGCTAAACGTGTTCATGATGTCGCAAAAGAACTCGGAAAAGGGCGGGCAAAGCCCGCAATAGAAGAAAAGGGCGAAAAAGGGGTACCCTGTTGGGGCCAAATCAGCGGCGGAGGCGGGGAGTACCCTCGTGCGCGGATGCGCACGCGTCTCCATCGACCAGAAGAGGTAGAAGACGTCCCGCAGCTCCCTTGCGCCGAGCTGCGGGGGGAAGATGGCCCGCTCCTTGCGCAGCACCATGAGCAGCTGCGCCTCGGCCGACTTAGCGCCCTTATCCTTGTCGGCTTTGAGCCATGGCGAGGGGCGGAGGAGGCCGACGGCGGTGAGCGTGCTTGTGGCGAAGGGAGCGGGCGCCGCTCTCTTCGCACCGGAGAAGAAGAGGGAGCGGCGGTGGTTTTCTTGACAGGACAGCGATGGCGAGTGGACGGCCTGCCTGTTTCCTCCGCTTATAAAGAGGGGGAGGCGGGCGTTCGCTTATACTAATAAAGAACCCCCACGACCGCGCCCACGATCTTCGCAGACGACGCCACGTCCGGTGCGTGCCGTTAGTGGGGATCGTGGTGGGTCCGGGCGAGTTGCGGCGTGGTCGAGGCCGCGTGTGTCCGTGCACAGTTTTGGCCCTGGCCCGACAAGCGCTTCGACTGCACGTATGCGGCCCAGCCGGGGCTCTGCCGGTGTACTAGAGTAGGGGTACCCTAGTATCCCGTACTCGTGCACGGACAGTTGTAGCACCCCGCGGCAGGGTTTGCCTCGTCACCGCCAAGATCCTCCGTGGCTCCTTTGGAGCCATTCAAGAACAAAGTATTTGACTAAGAAGACAAGGCCCCGACAAGAGGAGCTTGTCGGGAAGGCCACTCGAGGCATGCAGAAGACAAGGCCCCGGCAAGAGGAGCTTGCCGGGAAGGCTCGGAGCGCGACAAGCCTCCGGGCGCGACAAGGATTCGGCCGCGGCAAGGCGCTTGCCGCGGCATGCAGCTTTTCTCCACCTCCGCTCCAGCTCATCCAGCGACATGTCGCCATGGGACCGTTCCATGCGCGCGTGTCGAGAGGCTGTGCAGCCAGCGGAGAGCAGCGATAAGCGGCGCTGACAAGCTTGCCATCGTGGCGAGCGGAGGCGCACCTGACGGTCTCTGTTGCCTTTGTTTGGGCGACACCGACGGGCATTTATTGCTTTTGTCCCTTGCCGTCGAGTTAGGTATTTTGCACTGCATAATCGCTCGAGTAGGTGTACCAACTCCTGTTTTTACATTTGTACCCTCATCTATGTTGCCACCTGCCGGAGACCCTTGAGCATATAAAAGGAGGCCCATGCGCAACGTAGAAGGGGTTGGACGGGTTCGGTTCATTCGACTCACCAGAGACCAGAGACACTCACGCTAGGTTTTGTAGCTTGCATTGCTCCCTAGCAAGAACACAATACATCAAACAAGCAGCAGTAGGAGTTTTATCTCTCCGGAGAGCTCCGAAGCTGGGTAAACTGCTCGTGTGCCTCGCCTCGATCCGCTCTTCGTGCGATCTCCGCCCCCCTCCGAACCACAAAGGGGCCCGGTCCGCCGGCCCCATAGGTGTCCGTGGGTACGATCAGCCTCCCCGACACCGCGTTGCGGAGCCGAAAGGCATGCTGGTGTAGCAATACACCCCACATGGTGTCAAGAAGGCCGTCTTCTCCACATACTCCACCGCCATCTTGATCTGATGGTATCCAGAGAACGCATCCAGGAAACATAGCAAACCGCACTCGGCGGTGGAGTCGACGATTTGATCAATGCGCGGAAGGGGGAACGGATCTTGGGGGAAGGCTTTGTTGAGGTTGGTGAAGTCGACGCACATCCGTTCCTTCCCACCTTTCTTCGGCACCACGACGGGGTTCGCCAGCCAATCAGGGTATCGAACTTCTCGAATGGTGCCAGCCGCCTCTAGCTTGCGTGTCTCTTGGACGATGAAGGCCTGCTTCTCGGCGGACTGCCGCCTTGCGCGCTGCTTCATGGGGCGCATGTTGGGGCACACCCTTAGATGATGCCGGATCACCTCTCTCGGGACCCCTACCAGCTGATTGGGCTCCCATGCGAATATCTCCTTGTTCGCGCGCAAAAACCTCACCAAAGCTTCTTCTTGTCCCGGGTCAAGGCTGGTTCCTATGGTAAAGGTGGCTCCTGAAGACCCGTCCTCGTCAACCGGCACCTGCTTGGTTTTCGCCTTGTCTTGGGTGAACAACTACTTCTTCTTGGCGGGCACGGTCTCCTTGGCCCCGGGCGTACTGGCGCCGGCTGGCTACGCCGCTACCGCGGCCTTGAAGGCGAGCCTGAGCACCATCACTGCCTCCTTAGTGTCCCCCTTGATGGTGAGGACGCCCTTGCTCCCTGGCATCTTCATGAGGTTGTAGTTTGGGTGAGTCGTCGCCATGAACTGAGCAAGAGCCGGGTACCCGAGTATGGCATTGTACGGGAGACAGATGTGGGCGACGTCGAAGTCCACCAGCTCAGTGCGGTAATTGTCACGCGTGCCAAAGGTTACGGGGAGGTGGATCTGCCCCAGAGAGTGTGCAGCTCCGCCGCCTACTCCGGAAAAAGGCTTGCTGAGGTTGAGCCTCTTGGGCAGCACATGGAGGAGGCTGAAGGCTTCCAGGGAGAGCAAGTTGAGGCCGGCACCGTCATCGATGAGGGTCTTGGTGACGGTCACGTTGCAGATGGTAGGTGTACAGAGCATTGGGAGTATGCCTGAATCGGTGGTGGAGCCAGGGTGGTCTTTCGAGTCGAAGGTGAGGTCGTCCTCCGGTGAAGCCCAACCCGGCGGAGCCCCCGGGCGCTTGGAGGCTGCTCCAATCTGATAGAGGAAAGGCTTGACATGGTGATCTGAAGGCGGCGCTTGGGAGCCACCCAGTAGCGACGCGACTGCGTGGTGCGCCGGTGCTGTGTAGCGCGTGGCAAAGAGGTTGTGGAGTTCTTCCCAGGACGCCATCGTGGATCCTGGGAGGTTGAACAGCCAGACGCGTGGCTCGCCGGCGAGGGCCATGGGGAACCAGTTGGCCATGATCTTGTCGTCGCCTCCGGCTTCAACGACGGCCTCCTCGTATACCAGCAGGAATGGCGCCGGATCTGCCGTGCCGTCGTAACACGGTGGCATCTCTGGCTTGAACTTGGTCGGCCACTGCACTCGCCGCATGGCAGGAGCCAGGGCTCGGTACCCAGACTCCCCGCTGCCGGCGTCGGTCACAGAGGCGGATGGCGGCGCTCTTTCCATGGGAGCGAAGTGCAGCGGCACAGGGCGCAGATTGGTGGAGAGGAGCTCTGGCGCACCCCTACCTGGCGCGCCAAATGTCGGATGTGGGGTTCCGGCAAACCCTTAAGGTTCGAACACTGGGGTGCGCGCGAAGTCTTTCCCTCCTACCGATCTACGCTCTAGCTCGCTAAGATCTTGCGGACGAACTCGTCGAACTCACAACACGTAAAGAGACACGAGGTTTATCTTTGGTTCAGGCCACCATTGTGGTGTAATACCCTACTCCAAAGGTGGTGGTGGTGGATTGCCTCTTGGGCTGATGATGAACAGTACAAGAGAAGAACAACCTCCTGAGGTTGAGGTGTTCTTGTGCGAGTGTTGGCTTCTCGATCTGTCTCTAGTTCGTCCTCCTGCCTCTACTACTGTAGTGGCTAGACCTATTTATAGAGGCCCTGGTCTTCTTCCCAAATGTTGAGCGGGAAGGGAGCCAACAACGGCGGGAAAATTTGAAGGGGGATAGCTAGTACAAGCTATCCTGACAAAAGCGGTCTTCGCCTGCGAAAAGCGCTGGGATGACGCCGTCTTAGGCTCTACGATGACCTCCGCCTTGCCGTCCTCGTGGTCTTGGTCTTGTTGCACCAATATGGCAACCTTTGCCTGATGCCTCGGTACTCTTCGTCTGCGCTTGCCTCCTTTGCACCAAAGAGGAAATGGGGACGCTGCGCGCACTGGCACCCGCCTGGCACCGTTCGTCGTGGCTCACGTCACGAGTGCCTCGTGAGGTTTACCCCGCCTTGATATCTCCGCTCCTCGTGAGCCGGCCTGGCCAGGCCACTCCAGAGGAAGTCTTGCACCATCCGCCTCGCGAGGCTTGGACCCTCCCGAAGGTCTTGGATGCCTTGTTGATGAAGATGGGTCGCACGGCCCACTGCTTAGCCACGCAATGGGCAGCAGGCAGGCATGTTTGGGGACCCCAGTTCCCAGAATGCCGACAATCACATAGGGTCGTCGTGCTATCGAAAGAGTGAGACGGGTTGGAGAGAGTGACCTAGATAGACAATGTGCGTGAGAGAGTATACAATGTGAATAAGTCGAATTGGGCTCAAACATGGTGATGTATCATTTTTGTCTGAGAAAGAGCAAGGACAATCGAGACATACAAAGAGAGAGAGAGAGAGAGAGAGAGAGAGAGGGAGAGGGAGAGAGAGAGAGAGCGTGTCCTGCCATGAGGTTGAAAGACTGGGGGCGGCTTCGATGGACTGACCTAGATAGACAATCTGCGTGAGAGAGTATAGAGTGTGTCGATCGAGGCCCGAACAGGGAGATATAACATTTGTGTGTGAAAGAAAACGAGGTTAAACGAGACTCGCATAAAGAGAGCGAGATTGAGCGAGTGTGGCCCGCCGTGCGGAAGAAAGAGTGAGACAGTCTCGACGGAGTGACCTAGATAGACAACGTGCGTGCGTGCGCACGAGAGGTTGGGGGGCTAGATAGGCAATGCATGTATTTAGCGAGAGGGTGAGAGGAGAGAGAGAGAGAGAGAGCTTCGGCATGGGGTGCAATGGCGTGTGTGTGAGGTAAATACATTTGGTAACAGAGTGGAAAAAGGGGGTTGTATAGTTGAGAGAGTTAGAGATCAAAACATGGAGAGAAAGAATGGATATGTGTTGGAAACTGATAGCAATTGAATGCAGTTAGGAGAGGAAACCGATACAGGAAGTATGTAGCGTGTGTGCAGGGGGGCGGGGGGGGGGGCTAAAAACAACATTTGAATGCAGATAGTACGAGACTTAATATCGATGTTTCAATTCAGTGTACATTGTAAGATTTGAACTGAGGACCATGCATATTGGTAATTATTTCGAATTCGTGCCATACTAGGTTTCGAAAAGTTGACATTGACCCAATTTGTTGTGCTATTTTGTAGGTCATATGTTCGAATCCATCCAAAAGTTTTCTCACTACCATCATGTTCATCATATACATATGAATTTGTATTAAAAAAGTAGCATGGATACAGTGAAATGTGAAATCCACGTTAGAATTGGAGATCGCTATGTGACACACACTCTAATTCAAATAACTAATTATGTGACACACACTCTAATCCACGTTAGCGTGGATAACATGGATACCGTTTCAATTTTATTTCAAGTAACTCCTCATTAATTAATTTATAGTATCTCTTTCGAATGACTAATTATTGCAAGGAAAACACGGGCATGGTAATACATACAGTTTGCAAATGAAATAAGATTCGTTTGCATTTTCAAATGTAGGCGCACCAGGTAGACCAGGGTCGTGTCGTGGTGGTCGCGTGTGTCGGACGGACGCTTAGCACCCAGCCACCCACCCCCTCCCCCCTAAAAAAAGGACGACGACAAAATAAGTTCGTGCTTCCATGTTTCGGATTGAAAAATCTGGCGGCCCCAATTCCAGCCCTGCAAAATCTCCCTTCTCCACCGTCCCCTTCCGCACCCAGATTGCTCAAATCCTAATTCGCCGCCAACCCAAGCAAAGTTCGAATCGCCCCTCTTCTCGTCTCTTTCCCCACCTCTGTGCCGGACGACGACGATGAAGACAATGGTCGCGGTTCACCACCGCACCGGAGCTACCTCATCTACGCCCTCGTCCACCGCACCGGGTGGTCCACCGACAATGTCGGCCGCCGCAACCGATGTGCCTCACAGACACCGACTTCCACCGCATCAAGTGCGCTTCACCGACGTCGTCTCCCAGCTCACCGGGGCTACTTCACCGAGCACATCGTCGCGCCTCCGCCCCTGAGTCCGCTGGGGCTTCACCAACGGTCACGTCCACCGCATCATAGCACTCCGCTGCCACTCAAGATCTGCATCCGTGCGGGGCCAGCCAACGCCAGTGCATCACCACCAACAGCTCTGAAGTGACCCACACTCTAGCTAGGCGAGCATGCCCAAACGCTTGCCCGAACTAGGTATCCACACATCACTCCCTTGTGCATTGTTCCAACGATGTTCGGATATCCTTTCACTACTCTCTTAGCTTACACGCCTATCCAACTCCGACTTTAACTCTTATTTCTTCTGGAGATATCATCTAGAACAAGCAAACCCATTTTTTAGCAAAGCATGACGGCGCTACGGGATCTGGTACACATCCTGCACACCCGTATAATCTTGTAAGTATCTGTCCTCCGGTACAATAGCAAGGTCGATTCCTCTTATTTGATCAACCATTCGCCGTGTCAAAAATGCAGAGGGGGATGCAAGGAGCACAAGGCCTGCACATCCAAGCAAGTGGTAACATGGACTTGTACATGGAACATCCCACGCAGCAAGGTAGCTGTAGTGAGCACAGCCTGTGAGCTAAGCGTAAGTCCCTGCATTTCATTTAATTCAGATCGGCATTCGTGTATGATTTACGTGTAGTGACGGATCCACGAATTCAAGTTACCAGGCGAACATTTAACTTAAAAAATCTGAAGGCACTTGCACTCGAAATCAACATAACTTGAGAAATGTGAAGCAACATGCACTTTGAAAACCAGCTAATGATCCAAAGTAGTTTAGATTATAAACACTAAATGATGCAAGCACCAAAAAACACAAAATGCAACATGGTGTACAAGGACTACAAACATGGTCTATACCTGCTTGAATTATTCGTTCTCTGGCTGAAAATATCGAAGTGTAATTGCACCTATAACCAGTGCGCAAACTGCATATCAATATATCTATCCTGCACAAGTATTCCAATAGTTTCAAACAACAGATTAGAAAAGTATTTATGCTACATTGTCCTGACATGAGGACTTTCCGGTAGATGGCATCAACGTTTCCTCAAGCCATGAAAATGCACTATAATTTGCTTGTCATCAATGCCTGCAAATCTCTATGTCTCTCTCAACATAGCAGATCATCATTAGACACTAAATCCTTCAATGGGAGCTTGCAAAATGTTTGCATTAGATGCCTCATTAGACACTATATGTTCATCACCAGAAGCATGTAAAATGTTTGCATCAAATACTTCATTAGCAGTCTGTTCATTAGACACTTCAGGCTCAAGAACAACATGAGCTTGGATGTTTGCACCGGAAACTTGATTAGAGACATCGATTGATCGATTCGGTATTGATTGGGGGGTTATAAAATAAGTAGAAATTGGTTTCATTTTCTCATAGATTCCCTACATACAAGCAGTTTTACAACACTTTCAGGTTTAACTATTGGCCAGAAATTGAAGAGTTGAATTAGATATAATCAGGGATGTGATGTACCTGCTCGTTGCGCATGCTACTCTTGCAAGTCGCGATCGTCTGCTTGGCGCAAGCTTGATGCCATGCACGTGCTGTCGCCGCTGCCTCCAACGCAGGCGACACCCAGGGTTGGATCTTCATATTCTTGTCCTTCCGTTCGCTTGAAGCCCGGCGACCGCCCTCCAACGAGGGCGCGAGGAAGTGATGCGTCGATCTGTCCAGCGGCGGCTAGGTTAGGAGAGAACCAGACTGGAGGCTGGAGCGGATGAATTGGGATTTTTCCTGCTGTCGATCGATATGGGAGGCGCTTGTTTGGGCCGCGAGCCTGCTATAGGACCTGCCTTGCAATTATGTTATTGGCCTATCGAAATTGAAACATTTTTCTTCATTTTTTACATTGCCTGCTCGTGCGTTGGGGTGAACAAAACTAGCCTGGGCCAACCTGGACGGCTCAAACTAGGTGCACAGTTTCGAGCCACCCGAGGCGGCCGCCCATACCAGCCCCTATGGTGGTGTCGCCCCTTTTTGCGTGTATGATTGGGGTAGTGAAAAATATTCTAGTGGCATTTTTGATTTACCCACAGAATGGTTGAATTGCGTGTTTCTATGAACTGAGTTCGCCAATAATGTGAAGGATGCCAGTCTTTTCATCATATTGTAGATTGCTTAGATCTTGATATGCCAAAAGTAATCGCATGAAATATACAGTAAAAGCCATTGTGATGTGTGTGGCTACAACTAGTCTGACTACACGTCCTCATATAACATATCAAGGACGCACCATCTTACCAGATTAACCATTCGACTTACCAATGCAGTGTGGGAAGAAAGAAGTATTGGGACTGCATATCCAAGCAATTGATGCCATGGACTCCTTTGTACAACCTTGTAAGCGAAAAAGAAGTTGCAGTGTGCTTGTACAAAGAACTAGCGTAAGTTCAGTTACCTGCTTCTCGGAATTTTGGTTAGCCACTTATTGCAAATTGTTCAATTATGTTGCTTGGCTTAATTTAGTTTTCTATTAATTACATAATGCCACAGCCTGTTAATCCTATTATAGACTGCGCCTATCTATGTGTTTGATACTTACTGTTAAGAATTACCTGTTTGCCTGAACTTAAATAGCACTTGTTTGTTTAACTGCTTTGCTGCTGCAACAACAGGTTACAATGATGTTAATAACTACTTTTCGGCATCGAATTGAAACTATTTAATTCCTTGTTTGTTTAACTGGTTTGTTGTTATAACTCCCAGTTGAGATGTTTTGCTAACTTCAAATTTTCTGAATCCAATCGAACTTTAATGGCAAAACAGGTTAGCCCAAGATCAAATAGCGAGGTCCCCATGGACGTTGTATCATCCCACAGCAGTGGCACCGGCCCAATCGTGCATTATAAATTGCCAACTGCTAATGCTCTAGAGGCTAAAATAGTGGTAGAAAGAGATTCTACTTCTGCACTTAGAGATGAAGTTGACATGTTGAGGAAGCAAACAGCACAATCACTAGCAGTAATCAAGACAACCATTAAATATTTGGTGGATTTCAAAACGAAGCAAGCTGAGACTGACCACATTGTTAAGGTCCTGAAGGAAAAAGGAAATTAAATTCCCACTTGGTAAATCATAGGTGAAATGTTCTTTCCATCGTTGAATAACCTTTGTGTTGTTTGTTCATGTAATCAATCAAACCATTTGTTTTAGAGATCATGTAATAATTGTTTTTTGTTTTTTGTTTTTTTGGTTTGTAATTTTATTTGAGCACAAGTCTGTATTAATTGATAAGACTCGGAGACATTTCATTCCGATTGCTGTGCCAGACCTACAAATATGCCAATCTGGCTGAATGTGCATTCAGCAATAATAGTAGTATAGATGGACCATAAGTGGAACTCATCGGAAAGGGCCAAGATGCGGTAGTAGCTTGGCTAAAAAAAGGATGTTGTTGTAGCAAAAAAAGTACAGCGGCCTGGCTTATGTATGTTAGTTGATATTATTGATCCATATATTCTATAAGTGTTTATATGTCTGTTAGTTATGTACATTCTTGGTTGATTGACTCGGTATTTGAATCTTCATACATCGCTTGTGTACATATCTAAATGGGAGTACACATTATGTTGCGTGTGACATTTGAGTTGGACATGAAGTGTTCCTAATATTCGAATTCACCTTAAACTGGATTCTAGCTTCTGAATTTGATTATCAGCATTTGTAAACCATATTCATATATGAAAGTGGAGTACATCTTTGTCATCCTTTGAACATATATAAAAACACATAGAATGATTTATAAATATTCGTATAGGAATACAAAATGGATTCGAGTTTAGTTGCCAGGGTAAACGTGGATGCTTATTGTCCCAAAATTCGAAAGAAGCGGCAAAATGTCCACTCCCACGTCGACTGCCCAAAGCCAAGTGTTTGGGAGATGGAAATTACTGTCTATCCATTACACGGACAATCCCTCGGCCCGATTTCCACTGCTCTAAATAGGGGTAGGATAGTAACTTCAATTAGACATGACACGACCGCCTCTGAGCCCATTCCGACACAGTGGGTGCTAAACATGGGCGGCAAAACACATTTGATTCACGCACGTCCGAAAGACCTCTGTTTCTCCCTCCATTTCCCCATTCATACACGGTGGGCGGCAAAACAAACTCGACTCGGCCGAAATCGATGTAGGCAAATATTTTCAACAGGGGCAGGTTTGTAACTTCACTCAGACGTGACACAACCGCCCTACCTGTCAGCCCCGTTCATACACCATGGGCGCCAACCATGGGCGCCAACCATGGGCGCCAACCACCCTCTCCTCGCCCGAAATCGCTCTGGGCAAATATTGGCGAGATGCGAGATTACCCTCGTATCCCCAACCAACGAGATGTCCAAATTTTAAACGGGGGCTAAGTTCGTAACTTTCCCATATTTCAGACAGGCGCATCCCAAAAACATGGTTCCCTGTACCTCTCCCTCCATTTTCCCATTCATACACCGTTCGCGCTAGAACACCATCCCCACACCAGCCTCCGTCCGCCACCCCATCCATCGTCGCCGTCTTCCACCCCATCCATCGCTGCCGTCCTCCACCACATCCATCGCCTCCATCCTCCACCATGCCGGAGCGCGTAACAAGACCGCGTCGTCCACTGCTAGAGATGGATGTTTCTCATCCACGGCGAGGGACCAAGAGCCTTGCATCACGTCCCCTCGCTTCATCGGCGTCGTTGTCCTCTTTGCCGGGGCCGCTCACATGATTTTCTGTTCCACCGCAATAGGACTTATCCCCCGATGCACCCATCTACCGTCGCAGATATGTTTCAACGCCACCGACAGCCATCGCACCCCCGATGCCTACACGGCGCAGCAAGAGAGGTGGTACTTCATATCTCCTCAACTTTTTGACCTCAACCTGAAAATAGATCTTAACTTGGTTACTCTACTTTCTTTTCAGCTCTTAGAATTTAGTTCTTAGTTCGAAGCAAACAATGGCTGCTAAATATCATTTCCTCGGTTTCCCCCTTTTATGATCACTATACGATCAGAATATGTGCTTCGTGTCATAATAGCACTGCTCCACCCATCAAGCTAAACAAGCTTAGTTGTTCAAATACGAATATGATATTATTAAAATAGAGTCGTTTAATAGGTCAGCTAAATGTTCCTAAATTAGTTTCAAAAATGCATGTTCGCCGCTCGGGTGTGTATCTCTATAGGGTGCCCATGGTGGGCCGGCCCACCCTGGGATTTTGGGTCGTCCCAGGCCCCGATTCCCCTACATTCTGTGGCTTCAGGATCTCTACTGCTCACCTTTGCCTCGCTTGACTTCTTGTCCCGGACAGCATGACTCTAGGAGGAGACGCCGGACTAACAAGAGGTCAGGAGCCGCTCGCCCAACTGCGTCACCGCGGCCCGGGCGCTCCGCCGAGACTACCTTCCCAGTCCATTCAGGGCTCAGGCGTGCAGCACCCACTAAGCCAACCCGATTTATCCTGAGATACGTCCTCAACACTCAGCAGCCACTCCTCATCACCCATTTTCTAATTGCTTCATTACTCATTAGCCAGGACTGTCATTAGGGTTTGTTGTGTGCTCAGTGCTACCTACACTTAATGGTTCAGATGTATTTCAGTAATCTTTAATACCTGTAAAGTTCACAGGATTTTCAAAATTCCGGCCCTAGGAACAGACACTAGTCATTTTGGATTGTTGGTCGTGGTGACATTGACCCAGATTACTACTGCAAGCCAGGTTCGTTGAAATTTTTTCTTGTCTTTCTTACTCACTCGATATAATACCCAATTATTCTCGTTGATTAGTTGCAAACAATAAGTGCTAGACAAACTTCTTGATTCAGATTTTGGACTGTCTCTTACTGCAGTTACAGTTCTACATACTTTTCCTAGTAAGCTCACAAGTAAATGATTGATTCACTACATCTATGCTTGCCTTGTCATATTTGTTGTCAATATTCTTTTAGGGTGGACCACCTTGTTTCTAAATACTGCAACCGTAGACATGAGTGAATAGTATTTATCTATGTGATCTCTTCCATCATGTGTGGGCAACGAACACTGCATTCTATAGAAAGAAAGTGTCATTTCCAGCTTTTACATAGGCTTCGATCTTTTACATGGAATACAATCTGCCTACTTGCTTTGTGTCACACTACCAACACTCCACCCTTGAAGCTAAACATTATGCCACTCATAATTCCTTAGTTTATTTGTTCAAATACGAATTTCATATGATTCTAATGTTCCTACTTCAGTTTTGAAATGTGTGTCTACCTGTTATAGAGACATAAGGGGTTTGTATTTCTGTGTGTGGTCTAGTCTTCGAGTTGAATCCGCAATGCATTCCATAGATAATCTGACTACCTTTTATGTTTTCATGAATCTCAAATTCTGAACATCATCATAATTATTATGAGCTTGCGCGCATGAAAAGAATAAAGCAGAACAATGCCATAGTTGTCAAACTTGGCACTAAGGGACTGAAAACAAGTCTGGATGCAATGCAATGCAAACGCTCTCCACCTAGAGATTCATGCTCAGAATATGATCCTAACAGTGATTCTGAGCTAGAGGGAGACCTAAGTCAATGTAGATCCCTAGTGGAGGAGTCAGAGGAAGATGCCCTATCTTATTCACCCATCAAGGTGCTTGCTCTAACTTTCCAAGGTTATATTGGTCGCAGATATCTTGCAACCGATGCATTGCATTGCTTCTACTTTGTTGAATTGCCATTAGCTTAGTTTACACATCGTGTATGTGAATACGCCCTACCTATCCATTTTCAGTACATATTCCATGTGTCATCATACCATATTTATCCATTCAAATGATGTTCTTGTGTATTAGACGTTCAAAAGGAAGTGGGCGATTGCTGATCGTGGAGGAGCACAAGCAAAGTATTTGGAAAAGGTAGTGGCACCTAATAAATCAAATAGCCTATTAGGTGTAGTTGCCAATCACATGACCCACAAAACACCCCAACTCTAGTAGACTCTAGCCCTACTACACTGGTCATTTCTGATGCCCCAACTCAGCAGACCCCAACTGCAGCAAACATTATGATTATAACAGTTGACATAGCACCAGCTCTACGATGCAAAACCCCCATTCCAGCAAAGAGTACACCAAATCCAGTTGCCAAATCCCTTTTCGAACCAGAGAGAGCCCCAATTGCAGCAAATAGGACCCATGTTCCATTTCTTCCCAGTTTAGAAGACAAAGCTTATATTCTTGTCAAGAACTTTGTGCGCATCTTTCCTTCATGGAAAGATTATACCACAGACACAGAACAATTTCCAGTCTTCCTCCGCAACTTACGCGTAAGTGATGTACTCTTTTAAATAGGCGAGGATCAAACTGGATTGTGAAGACGAGCAAGGGTTGGTTGCGCTTTTCAAGCACTCGTTGATGAAGTATCGTTCCTACTTGAGGCAAGCGCACTTCGATGGAAAGCCTCTAAACGAAATTTATGTAAAGTCTTCGGTGCTACATTTATCCGACAGTGACTGGAATAATCTTGTTACACATTGGTCTCGGCTGCAGCGTAAGGTACTGTCTATGATATCACATCACAATTTGAACTACATTTCTGCATTTTCCTTAACGTCTCACTTGTACAAAAACTTTTAGCAGAAGAACATTCATTCTCAAGGGACCACAGAATCTCGCAACTATACCGCTTAATCGCATTGCTCTTGTGAGTACCTCTTGCCATGTATGACCATACTTACTTTCATACCTGTTTGATTATGTAGCATCACTACACATGTTAGCCTCATTATCATCCATTTGGTGGACATTATAAGATCCGTATGGACTATTATATAAATTTAGAATCAACCCAATGCTTTTGAAGAGGTTTAGCTCTGCAGTCCTCTTGTAAGGACTGAACGTCGTCTATCACTGTACTTACATTAACAGATACTCCCTCCGTCCCATAATATAAGAACGTTTTATACAGTACACCAGTGTTCAAAACACTCTTGTATTATGGGAAGAAGGATTGGTTCATTGTGTAGCATTCTACATCTTATCTCCCTCGCCCACCATTTACTAAAAAAGATCAGATCTATATTTAATCTTACCAAAAAGTTGAATACACAGACAGTGCCAGTCTTGAGTGTAGCCCATTGCTCTTGTCAGTACATTTTGTCCTGTAATGCTTGTACTTCCAAGGATTGGTAGTTGATTATGTAGCATCAATCTGCATCTTATCTTCATTATCCTCTATCCCTTCCAGTATTATCATATCTATAATTAGTCTCTACAAAATGTAGAGTACAGGCAATGCTTATGAAGAAGATTCTGTGCTGAAATTCTTGAGTTATCCTTCCCTTGGCATGGAGAAGGGCATTATAAAGTCGGTGTTAACTGTTAATGTAAGTCCGTCCTTGTGAAGCCTTCATCCTCAACTGTTGTTTAATTTGCTCATACTCCCTATCGTTTACTGCTGTTTAGTTTGTTGTTTCTACCAAAATGCATGTTCGCAATAACCGTGAGTTCTAAGTTTTACTTGTAAAACCAAATTCCTTATTCGTACCATGCACATTACTCAATACTCCCTATATGTATGCTTGTTTTTGTGGATCTATAATCTAGTGTGTGGTGAAGCAGCCCACGTTTGCACCTTGTCATCTCCTGTTTTATCTTACTGATGTGTCTGATGATATGAACAACATGTCATGCACATTAACCAAAATAGATACAATGATTTTCTTTGCCCTTCATCTATGCTTGTTATGTTGACATGGTAATCCAAAGAGTGTGGTGAAGCTCCCGCATTATGAACAATGCCAAATTATACTATTGATATTTTGAACTTACTCTTTATTTTCTAATTTGAAATTGGATGGAATTGACAGCACAGTTATCATCTTTGTTTATACACGTGCAAAACATGTCATCTCTCTGCTTTGTTTCAAGGTGATATGCCTGATGGCATGAACAAGTCTGCTAAAGGCTGTGAGACAAACCCAACATATGTTGCAGCAAAGAAGGCAAAACATCTTGAAGATAGCGAGACAACCCCAAGTCTTGTCTTGATGTAGTGTTCAAGTTACTTGAGACTAGCGATCGAGACAAGCTCACGAAATTCGTTATGCGAATTAGTTCGACTTCTTGGGTCCCAAGTTCCAGCAGAAGGCATTACGCAACTCAACTTCGACTTGAAGTCCTATCTCTAAGAAAGATTGCGGAGAACACCAATGAGAACCTCATCGCTAAACAGTTACACCTGGAAGCTATGACCGACATGCTAGGCCGGTCTCACAGCCTTGCTCAGCAGCTTGCGCAACAATTCTCGTGCAAGGTTAACCTTTCTTGAACTGTCTTGGAAGTGATCTCGGTTCAGTATTATTTTGTTACGCTACAATGGTGCCCAGTTTTTGTAATCTGCTTCTTCGTTGCGATTTATGATCACTG
This sequence comes from Aegilops bicornis, assembly GCA_021605145.1. Classification (NCBI taxonomy): domain Eukaryota; kingdom Viridiplantae; phylum Streptophyta; class Magnoliopsida; order Poales; family Poaceae; genus Aegilops; species Aegilops bicornis. Next base: position 551,395,854 of record CM038670.1, on the reverse strand, counting down.
CTGGCAAACTTTGATGCCCAGTGGATGTAATATACCATAAATCCTTTATTGTATAGTGTAGGTTTATTCTTAGTTACTATGCCGTAATTTCTTTATTGTACAGAGTAGGTTTTTTCTTAATTCCTACTAGTTACTGCCATCATTCGCTATCTGAAAAAATCAGATGTAGTCGACCGGGCCGAAACATTCGCCTCTAACGGGCCTGGTGTTTAGCGGGCCACAATTGGGCCGGCCTGCATCTTTCTTGGGCCCGAATGATTGGGGCCTTCACACTTTGCGCGAGTCCCACAACTTACACCGGCCTATATTTTTGTCGGGCCTTTTGTGGACCCAACGCTTAGTTTGGCCCAGGTTGCGTTGGGCCATTAACAGGCTGAATATTGTACTAGCCTATTACGGCCCAGATGAAATCATGGGCCTTTAGCAGACCGAAATGCATGTTGGGCCTCAATTTTCACTAGTCGTCGACGGGCCTTCAAAGAGGTGAAATGTAGACCGTGCCTTTTGGGCCCAATTATATCCTGTGCGATTACCAGGCGAAACATATCTCGGGCCTTAGTTGGCCCATCGATATCATGGGCCTTTAAGAGGCCGAAAGCTTAATCTGAGACATCAATGGGCGAATTATGCGACGGGCCTTTAACATGCCCAAATTCACGTTGGGCTTAAGCTGCCACCTTTATCACGGGCGTTAGTGGGCCCGATGTCTCGTCGGACCATATATGGACCATGGGTAGCACGGGCCATTCCCAGGCCGAAAGTCACACCGGGCTAAAATGGGCCCATGTCTACATCGGGCCTCTAATAGGCCTAAAGTCACTGGGCTGTAATTGGGCCCAAATATTTGGGAAACAATTAACGGGCCAGATCTGGCTTCAGGCCGTAAATGGGCCTTTATTAAGCAGGCCGCTATTGGGCTGGCCCACTAGTACCTGAGTAAGTACTACGGGCCTTTGACTGGGCCGGCCTTTTAACCTATATGGGCCTCTGTTGGGCCCAGCCACGTGTCGACGTATCGTAGGCATGTTTCCTTCAATGGATGGGCGACATCTGGCCCACTGACGAGCTGACAGGTGTTCCCTCCGGCCAATCAGAATTTTACATGTGGAAATTTCCCATTGGTCCTGGCTGTTAACGGGTTATCGGATCCAAAACTAGACCCGATAGCTTAACGTTGTTCCGTTACGGTGGATGCCACGTGTCGATCACCCTTTACGAAAGCACTTCTGTGACGCGCGATTTATCGTCATGGAAGTGGACACTTCCGTGATGATAATTTTGGTAATGTTATGGAACACTTCTACGACAAAGACATGTATGACTATCTTGATTCTGTCATAAATTTGTCATGGATGTACATGCATGACAGAAAACGTGACCTACTGTGACAAACACGTATCATCACGGAAGTGTATTTTTTTGTAGTGATTGACCAAGGACTAGTTGGCACAGCTGCACGGAGGTTTTTGGGGCAGGTGCGCGGACAAGAGGCATTGTGGTCTGCTTATTTCTGCAAATAGCGGTGCTTAAAGTTAGTGGGATGCACAAGACTTTCAGCTAGTCAATACACTACATGGTTCAGTTCAGCATTCTAGTGTGAACTCCAGGAAAAACCAGGGTGAACTCCAGGAAATTTAAGCCTGCCTAGGGAGGCCTTTTGCTCAGAGAAGCCTTGCTTGATTTTTCCTGATTTGTAAACCTTCTCACAACTTTGTCTTTTGCTGTGAACTAGTTATATGTTTGTTATGTTCTATGAATCATTGAGATGTATAAAATTGCTTAACTTATGATTTTTAAGTTTTTTATGAAGCTGAGTTTAATGTGAGTATTCCACATGAACGCTGGACTAGCGTGTGAACGTTTGGAATTTACATTGTGGCCTCAGTTAACTGCACGAACCACTGTACAAGATACGTAGTTGCTTATATGTCAGACAGCAGATTATTGATTGTTAGGTTGTCGATAGCCTAGTGTTGAAGCGAGCTGAGCCAATGTGCCGTTTTTTGCACAACTATTTACAAGGGGGGTAGCACTAACAGTGTTTACATGTACTTATGTATACGTCGGTGCACATTTCTCGAATGAGTACTCTATTTCATAAAACACACACTACTCATATGATAAACCGTGACAACTTACGTCTTACCATGCCATATTCATGAAAAAAACTAGTGAGGACGCATCTATTTCGGCAACAATTACGATGATTCCCAATTGATTTACAGGCACACAAAAGTAGTAGCAGTTCCCATAGACGGATTCAAACAGAGTACTAGCCCCAGAGGGCTCGATAATAGGCAAGGTTCGGATAAGTAGACACAATCCAAACTAGTATTAAACACTAGCTGGGGCAACTATTTCATGCCTCGATCTAATTTGGGCTGGAAACAAGATGGCCCTTGCCATGAACATCATCGAGGACGTCCGGTAGCAGCTCAATCCTGTGAACCTTCATGAAGATAACCTTGTGGCCTTGCCACTCATAAACTTGTTTGTGGAGGCATGCCACATCATCTTCCTGCATAAGCTTGACAAGAACAGTATGCCTCACAAACGAAGGAGTAGCTTTGAACTTCTTGTGCTTCAGTACACCCTGGACAACACGCCTGACAACAGTGAGGCTGGAATACAACTCGACATCGGTATAAGCACAAATGGCTTCAAGGATCCACCAGCCTAAGAACTTTGTTTTTCCAGTGCGTATATTCAGGTCATCCGCCTCATAGCGAGTGACATGTACAACCACAAAATCGTTGTCCGCATCAGGGATCTAATTGAAACAGAAACAAATTCTGAATTACTTTCGAGTATAAGAAACACAAGTTATTTAAACCACTATGTATAGCATGGCATCGAAGCTAATAAAATTTTGCATTATTCATCACCATATACTTAGATGAAAACCACAATCGAGATCGGCAAAGAATAAAATCACCTTGGGGAGCTCGGCGGGGGGACACATCCTCGGAGGAAAACTGCTCCTGCAGTGCCATGGGGTTGTAACCTCAAACGGGCGTTGACCATCTCGGTAGTGGCCGTGGCGTATCTGGGGTCGGCTCGGCGGCTGCCTCCATCTTCTTGGAGCTCTCTGTCTCGTGGGGATCAGCCTTCCGCGTCTACTCCAATATCGACAGATCTTTGCCTGGTTCTCCTTTGTCCATCATGAAACTAACGAATACTAGGAGACCACTGAAAGGAAAACACAATCGCAATGACAATGAAACAAAAAAGAGAGTGAGGATCGGTTACTACTTTGCAAAAGTTCCCTTTATTCTATGAACGAAAATATACCAATATCATTGATCCACTGACCTTCCCTTCGTTGGGAGAGAACAACAATGGCAGATGCGAGTGTTGGCTTTCTTGAAGACGGTGAGGGAGAAGGGGATTCAGCAAAGTGAAATGATGGTTGCTTCGTTTGTCAAACTTAGACTACGGGGAGGTGGAGTTTTGTGATACGACCGCTCGTTAATGTCGGGTTACGACCGGGGTGACTCTCCGCCTGCATACTGCCTTCTAATTTGGCGGATGGCATTTGGGCCCGCGCGTGGCATGGCCCGCATGTCAGTGAACAAAACTAAAACAACATTCAGTAGAGGGAGACGTTTCGATGACCTAGGAGGAGCCAGAAACGGTAGTGTATCCACTGTACTAATAGTTTTTCTGGGAGTTGTAGAGTATCTCCACTGTACTAGTAGTAATTGTTTCTCTGGGCCCAAGACAAAACAGCCCATCCACCCTAGTAAATAATAAAATCAATTCAAAAGCCCATATATTTACTTAATGAGAGGCGCTACCCACATCCAGCACACCGCCCCCCAAAAAAACATGGGTGCTCTTCTTCCTCCTCACTCCCACCAACCTCACATCAGCTCGCTCCACTCGTACCCCCAAATTCCTCACCTCACTCCTACAGAAAACCCCACATCCCCTTCTTCCTCACTACTACAGAAAAACCCCAACTCCCCTTCTTCTTCACTCGCACTACAACTAGGCTCGTCATTCGTTACTCTGCTCAAATCCGTGAGGGCGACGCGACACCCTCGAGGAAAATGGAGTCGGCTGACCCCAGCGCCAAGAAGATGAGGCTCACTTGTGACGGCCTTTGTTGTAGATCCCGCACCCGGTAGTGCAGGGAGAAGCGGTGACCCCGCCACCACTGGATCCCAGGAACCCGTAGAATCTCGAGTGGACCGCATCAGCGATCTTCCAGACATCGTCCTTGGGGAGATCGTCTCGCTTCTCCCCACCAAGGATTGCTGCTGCACCCAAGTCCTCTCAATTCGGTGGCACCCTCTATGCGCGTCGTGCCCCTTAATCTCAACTGTCGTCATCTATCTCTCTTCAATGATTTTGAAATCCCCAGAGCCATCATCTCCTCCCACCAGGGCTCCGTTCAAAGCCTCTGCATCCCGTCATGCTACCTGAGCAAGCATACCATGCCCTGCACGGTGGACGCCTGGCTGAAATCCCCTGAATTCACAGAACTACAGCTGCTTGAGTTCTACTATTCCCCTGGAAATCACCTACCAGATACCGAACGCCATCTACCTGTGCCCTCAGCACCAATGTCCAGCTCGTGGTTTTCCTCCTCTCTCTCCACACGGCCACCTTTGCACTGTGCGACCTACTAGACAATCTGGTACTAATCCTTCGACTCCCACTTCTCAAGAAACTTTCACTTGTGCGGGTTCGTATATCGGAGGCCTCATTGCACAGTATCATCCACTCCAGTTTCCCTGCCCTGGAGTCCTTGGTGCTTGTTTTCACAGTTAGAATCGGTTATCTCCAAATAAAGTCGCCAAACCTTGTAAGAATTGGAATTTCTTTTGATGGAAGGTAGCTCATCATCCAAGATGCCCCTTCACTTCTAACCTTGATCCTTGATTCTAGTTATTCACCGTCGCAAATAACCGTCCTCTCTGCACCTAAATTGGATACCTTGGGTGTAATACATGATCTATGTGCTCATTTCAAGATGGTGTTTGGCTCCACAGTTCTTCAGGTACTTTATATTATCATCTACACTTGTAACCATAAGCTACATTTTAAATTTCTGCGCATAAGTTATATATCATCTCAGAGTACACATTTTGTACTAATATTATGTTGTATGCTCAATGAAGAGTTTCTCCATGGATAGCCTATCAATGGTGCTGGATCCTGTCAAGATCTTATATATCCAAATGAATAGTTTTGATCTGAACTAGATTATAGGCTTGCTGCAATGCTTTCCATGTCTGGAGAAGTTGTATATAAAGGTGATACTTTCATGCACATTGTAAGCCCACATATAGTGTACTAGAATTAACCGTTCAGCTGTTGCTCTTTCCACACTCTTTTTTTAGACCTTAACTGTTTTCAATCTTCATGTCTATTTAGGAAACAGGACGGGGTAATAAATTTATAACCAATCGGTGGACTCGTAAGCACCGGGATTTTGTCACTTCACATGACATTCGATTGAAGATAATAACACTAGAATGATATGTAGCCAACCATGCAAACACTAAATTTGTCACATTCTTCCTACTGAATGTGAGGTTACAATTGTCCATGAGGCTTAAGTTTATCAGCAACATGGTTTTGACAGATGGGTATGTCGAAGAGCAAAAAAAGGACTTTCAGGTGGGCAAAAGAGCTTCTGAACATGTCGGGCTTCTATTTACAACATATTATGGTCATAATCCAGCAAATTTTACGACCGAGGATATTCATTCTATGGACTGGCCGATCCATTTGGTTGTATTTGCCGAAAACAGTGTTGGAGTTAGATGTTGTTGCCCTTTTCAACCTGGGTTTTGTCTAAACCTAATGAACGATTAACCCTCGTGCTTTTGTACAGTTTGTAAGATGGAGTTAGATGTTCTTGCCCTTTTCAACTCGGCAGTGACTGTCATATTTTCTTTGAAACAAGGCAAATGGCTTTCCATTCGTTTAATTTAGAGTGAAATATTGTAACAAATCCCAACCAAGGGAAATAACATCACTCTCGTCGGCTGCTTGATCTCACTGTGCATTACAGAAGCCAAGTGATTAGCCCCCACCAGCACCCACAAACATATTTTGAACTAGCACACCAAATGGGATGTAAATTTTCATAGGAAAGGCTGCATGACCGTGACAGATTTGGATTCTGACATTTGAAACCCACGAGGAAATAGCCTATCCAAGGTGGTGTCGACTTACTAGCTGATACGTCTCCAACGTATCTAAATTTTTTTATTGCTCCATGCTATATTATCTACTGTTTTGGACCATATTGGGCTTTATTTTCCACTTTTATATTACTTTTGGGACTAACCCATTAACCGGAGGCCCAGCCCAGAATTGCTATTTTTTGCCTATTTCAGTGTTTCGAAGAAACGGAATATCAAACGGAGTCCAAACGGAATGGAACTTTTGCGAACGTGATTTTCTCAACAAATATGATCCAGGAGACTTGGACCCTCCGTCAAGAAAGGAGGGAGGCGGTCACGAGGGTGGAGGGAACCCCCCTAGGGCGTGCCCCCCTACCTCGTGGGCCCCCCGAAACTCCACCGACGTACTCCTTCCTCCTATATATACCTATGTACCCCCAAACGATCAATGACGGAGCCAAAAACCTAATTCCACCGCCGCAACCTTCTGTACCCACGAGATCCCATCTTTGGGCCTGTTCCAGAGCTCCGCCGGAAGGGGAATCCACCATGGAGGGCTTCTACATCATCACCATAGCCCCTCTGATGAAGTGTGAGTAGTTTACCTCAGACCTTCAGGTCCATAGTTAGTAGCTAGATGACTTCTTCTCTCTTTTTGGATATCAATGCAATGTTTTCCCCCTCTCTCGTGGAGATCTATTCGATGTAATCTTCTTTTTGCGGTGTGTTTGTTGAGACCGATGAATTGTGGGTTTATGATCAAGATTATCTATGAGCAATATTTGAATCTTCTCTGAATTATTTTATGTATGATTGGTTATCTTTGCAAGTCTCTTGAATTATCGGTTTGGTTTGGCCTACTAGATTGGTTTTTCTTGCAATGGGAGAAGTGCTTAGCTTTAGGTTCCATCTTGCGGTGTCCTTTCCCGTGTGATGAGGGGTAGCAAGGCACGTATTGTATTGTTGCCATCGAGGATAACAAGATGGGGTATTTATCATATTGCATGAATTTATTCCTCTACATCATGTCATCTTGCTTAAAGAGTTACTCTGTTTCTTGAAATTAATACTCTAGATGCATGCTGGATAGCGGTCGATGAGTGGAGTAATAGTAGTAGATGCAGGCAGGAGTCGGTCTACTTGTCTCGGACGTGATGCCTATATACATGATCATACCTAGATATTCTCATCCACTAGTGAAATCTATGGCCCCTGGGTCTATTCTCATCATATCAATCTCCATCACTTTATTATTGCTTTACTTTTTACTTTGCCTTTTATTTTACCTTGCATCTTTAGATCAAAAATACCAAAAATATTATCTATCATCTCTATCAGATCTCACTCTCGAAAGTGACCGTGAAGGGATTGACAACCCTAATCGCATTGGTTGCGTTGAGCTATTTGTTTTGTGTAGGTACGAGGGACTCACGCGTAGCCTCCTACTGGATTGATACCTTGGTTCTCAAAAACTGAGGGAAATACTTACCCTACTCTCCTGCATCACCCTTTCCTCTTCAAGGAAATCCAACGCAGTGCTCAAGAGGTAGCAGGAAGATTTACGGCGCCGTTGCGGGAGTCTCATAAAAGTCAACATACCAAGTACCCATCACAATCCCTTATCTCTCGCATTACATTATTTGCCATTTGCCTCTCGTTTTCCTCTCCCCCAGTTCACCCTTGCCATTTTATTCGCACTCTCTTTTTCGTTTGCCTTTTTCTCGCTTGCCTTTTGTTTGCTCATGTGTTGGATTGCTTGCTTGCCACGATGGTTCAAGATAATACCAAATTGTGTGACTTTACCAATACCAACAATAATGATTTCCTTAGCACTCCGATTGCTCCTCTTACCAATACTGAATCTTGTGAAATCAATACTGCTTTGTTGAATCTTGTTATGAAAGATCAATTCGCCGGCCTTCCTAGTGAAGATGCCGCTACTCATCTAAATAGCTTCATTGATTTATGTGATATGCAAAAGAAGAAAGATGTCGATAATGATATTGTTAAATTGAAGCTATTTCCTTTTTCGCTTAGAGATCGTGCTAAAGCTTGGTTTTCGTCTTCGCCTAAAAATAGTATTGATTCTTGGAACAAGTGCAGAGATGCTTTTATCTCTAAGTATTTTCCTCCCGCTAAGATCATCTCTCTTAGAAACGACATTATGAATTTTAAGAAACTTGATCATGAACATGTTGTACAAGCTTGGTAGATAATGAAATTAATGATATGTAATTGCCCTACTCATGGTTTGAATTTGTGGATGATTATAAAAAAAATTATGCCGGATTGAATTTTGCTTCTAGAAATCTTTTAGATTCGGCCGCGGGAGGCACTTTTATGGAAATCACTTTAGGAGATGCTATTAACCTCCTAGATAATATTATGGTTAATTATCTCAATGGCACACTCAAAGATCCACTAATAAAAAAGTGCATGCGATAGAAGAAATTAATGTTTTGAGTGGAAATATGGATGAACTTATGAAATTATTTGCTACTAAGAGTGTTTCTTCTGATCCTAATGATATGCCTTTGTCTACTTTGATTGAGAATAATAATGAATCTATGGATGTGAATTTTGTTGGTAGGAATAATTTTGGTAACAACGCGTATAGAGGGAATTTTAATCCTAGGCCTTATCCTAGTAATCCTTCTAATAATTATGGAAATTCCTACAACAATCTTATGGAAATTTTAATAAGATGCCCTCTGAATTTGAGACTAGTGTTAAAGAGTTTATGAATTCACAAAAGAATTTTAATGCTTTGCTTGAAGAGAAGTTGCTTAAAGTTGATGATTTGGCTAGGAACGTTGATAGAATTTCTCTTGAGGTTGATTCTTTAAAGCTTAGATCTATTCCTCCTAAGCATGATATCAATGAGTCTCTCAAAGCCATGAGAATTTCCATTGATGAGTGCAAGGAAAGAACCGCTAGGACGCGTGCTATGAAAGATGCCATTATTAAAGCGTGTTCTTCCAATTCCTATGAAAATCAAGATGAAAATCTAAAAGTTAATGATGTGTCCCCTATTAAATCTTTGTTTTGCAATATGAATCTTAATGAAACTGAATACGATCTTCCTTTACCTAGAAGGCGTTCCAAAAATTCGGAGTATTTAGATCTTGATGATGAAATTGATAAAAGTGGGATTGAAAGAAATAAAACCCTAGATGTTCCTAAACCCACTATATTGGATTTCAAGGAATTTAATTATGAAAGTTGCTCTTTAATTGATTGTACTTCCTTTTTGCAATCCTTGCTAAATTCTTCTCATGCTTATAGTCAAAATAAAGCCTTTACCGGACATATCGTTGATGCCTTGGTGCAATCTTATGAAGAAAAACTTGAGTTGGAAGTTTATATCCCTAGAAAACTCTATGATGAGTGGGAACCAACTATTAAAATTAAGATCAAGGATCATGAATTTTATGCTTTATGTGATTTGGGTGCTAGTGTCTCCACTATTCCCAAAACTTTGTGTGATTTGCTAGATTTCCGTGATTTTGATGATTGTTCTCTAAACTTGCACCTTGCGGATTCCACTATTAAGAAACCTATGGGAAGAATTAATGATGTTATTATTGTTGCAAATAGGAATTATTTACCCGTAGATTTTATCGTTCTTGATATAGATTGCAATCCTTCTTGCCCTATTATTCTCGGTAGACCTTTCCTTAGAACGATTGGTGCAGTTATTGATATGAAGGAAGGGAATATTAGATTACAATTTCCATTAAAAAGGGCATGGAACACTTCCCTAGAAATAAAATAAAATTACCATATGAATCTATCATGAGAGCCACTTATGGATTTCCTACCAAAGATGGTAATACCTATATCTATCCTTGGTTTTATGCCTAGCTAGGGGCGTTAAACGATAGCGCTTGTTGGGAGGCAACCCAATTTTCTTTTTAGTTTTTTAGTTTTTGTTTCTGTTTAGGAATAAATAATCCATCTACCTTCTGTTTATATGTGGTTTTATCTTTTAATTAGTGTTTGTGCCAAGTTAAACCTATAGGATCTTCTTGGATGATAGTTATTTGATCTTGCTATAATTTCCAGAAACTTTCTGTTCACAAAAACAATTATTAAAAATCACCAGAACGTGATAAAATAGTGATTCAAATTGCTTATGATCAATAAACAAATTGCTTAGGTCTTCCTATTTTGGATGATTTTTTGGAGTTCCAGAATTTTGCGTTAGTTACAAATTACTACAGACTGTTCTGTTTTTGGCAGATTCTGTTTTTCGTGTGTTGTTTGCTTATTTTGATGAATCTATGGCTAGTAAAATAGTTTATAAACCATAGAGAAGTTGGAATACAGTATGTTTAACACCAATATAAATAAATAATGAGTTCATTACAGTACCTTGAAGTGGTCTTTTGTTTTCTTTCGCTAACGGAGTTCACGAGATTTCTGTTGAGTTTTGTGTTGTGATGTTTTGAAGTTTTGGGTGAAATCTTTTGATGGATTATGGAACAAGGAGTGGAAAGAGCCTAAGCTAGGGTATTCCCATGGCACCCCCAAGATAATCCAAGGACACCAAAAAGTCAAAGCTTGGGGATGCCCCGGAAGGCATCCCCTCTTTCGTCTACTTCCATCGGTAACTTTACTTGGAGCTATATTTTTATTCACCACATGATATGTGTTTTTCTTGGAGCGTCTTGTATGATTTGAGTCTTTTCTTTTTAGTTTACCACAATCATCCTTGCTGTACACACCTTTTGAGAGAGCCATACATTAATTGGAACTTGTTAGAATACTCTATGTGCTTCACTTATATCTTTTGAGCTTTATAGTTTTGCTCTATGTGCTTCACTTATATCTTTTGAGCTTTATAGTTTTACTCTATGTGCTTCACTTATATCTTTTGAGCTTTATAGTTTTGCTCTAGTGCTTCACTTATATCTTTTAGAGCACGGTGGTGGATTTGTTTTATAGAAACTATTGATCTCTCATAATTCACTTAGATTATTTTGAGAGTCTTAAATAGCATGGTAATTTGCTTAATAATAATAATATGGTTGGTATTCAAGATTTGTAAAACTTTCTTTTGAGTGCGTTGAATACTAAAAAAAAATTGATGCTTGATAATTGTTTTGAGATATGAAAATGGTGATATTAGAGTCATGCTAGTTGAGTAGTTGTGAACTTGAGAAATACTTGTGTTAAAGTTTGTGATTCCCGCAGCATGCACGTATGGTGAACCGCACGTATGGTGAACCGTTATGTGATGAAGTCGAGCATAATTTATTTATTGATTGTCTTCCTTATGAGTGGTGGTCAGGGACGAGCGATGGTCTTTTCCTACCAATCTATCCCCCTAGGAGCATGTGCGTAATACTTTGCTTTGATAACTTCTAAATTTTTGCAATAAGTATATGAGTTCTTTATGACTAATGTTGAGTCCATGGATTTTACGCACTTTTCTCATCCTTTCACCATTTCTAGCCTCTCTAATACCGCGCACTTTTCGCCGGTATCATACACCCACCATATACCTTCCTCAAAACAGACACCATACCTGCCTATCATGGCATTTCCATAGCCATTCCGAGATATATTGCCATGCAACTTTCCACCGTTCCGTTTATTATGACACGCTCCATCATTGTCATATTGCTAGCATGATCATGTAGTTTACATCGTATTTGTGGCAAAGCCACCTTCATAATTCTTTCATACATGTCACTCTTGATTCATTGCATATCCTGGTACACCGCCGGAGGCATTCACATAGAGTCATATTTTGTTCTAAGTATCGAGTTGTAATTGTTGAGTTGTAAGAAAAATAAAAGTGTGATGATCATCATTTTTAGAGCATTCACCCAAGTGAGGAAAGGATGATTTGAGACTATGATTCCCCCACAAGTCGGGATGAGACTTCGGATGAAAAGTAAAAAATGAAAAAAAGAGGCCATAAAAAAAGAGAAAATGCCCAAATAAAAAAATGAGAGAAAAAGAGAGAAGGGACAATGTTACTATCCTTTTACCACACTTGTGCTTCAAAGTAGCACCATGATCTTCATGATAGAGAGTCTCTCATTTTGTCACTTTCATATACTAGTGGGAATTTTACATTATAGAACTTGGCTTGTATATTCCAATGATGGGCTTCCTCAAAATGCCCTAGGTCTTCGTGAGCAAGCGAGTTGGATGCACACCCACTTAGTTTCTTTTGATGAGCTTTCACATACTTATAGCTCTAGTGCATCCGTTGCATGGCAATCCCTACTCACTCACATTGATATCTATTGATGGGCATCTCCATAGCCCGTTGATACTCCTAGTTCATGTGAGACTATCTTCCCCTCTTTTTGTCTTCTCCACAACCACCATTCTATTCCACATATAGTGCTATATCCATGGCTCATGCTCATGTATTGTGTGAAGATTGAAAAAGTTTTGTAAATGTCAAAAGTATGAAACAATTGCTTGCCTTGTCATCGGGGTTGTGCATGATTTAAATACTTTGTGTGGTGAATATAGAGCATAGCCAGACTATATGATTTTGTAGGGATAACTTTCTTTGGCCATGTTATTTTGAGAAGACATAATTGCTTTATTATATGCTTGAAGTATTATTATTTTTATGTCAATATGAACTTTTGTCTTGAATCTTTTGGATCTGAATATTCATACCACAATTAAGAAGAATTACATTGAAATTATGCCAAGTAGCACTCCACATCAAAAATTCTCTTTTTACCACTTACCTACTCGAGGACGAGCAGGAATTAAGCTTGGGATGCCTGATACGTCTCCAGCGTATCTATAATTTTTGATTGCTCCATGCTATATTATCTACTGTTCTGGACCATATTGGGCTTTATTTTCCACTTTTATATTACTTTTGGGACTAACCTATTAACCGGAGGCCCAGCCCAGAATTGCTTTGTTTTTGCCTATTAGGTGTTTCGAAGAAACGGAATATCAAACGGAGTCCAAACGGACTGAAACCTTCGGGAACGTGATTTTCTCAACAAATATGATCCAGGAGACTTGGACCCTCCGTCAAGAAAGGAGGGAGGCGGTCACCAGGGTGGAGGGCGCGCCCCCTACCTCGTGGGCCCCCCGAAGCTCCACCGACGTACTCCTTCCTCCTATATATACCTACGTACCCCCAAATGATCAGAGACGGAGCCAAAAACCTAATTTGACCTCCGCAACCTTCTGTACCCACGAGATCCCATCTTGGGGCCTGTTCCGGAGCTCCGCCGGAAGGGGAATCCACCACGGAGGGCTTCTACATCATCACCATAGCCCCTTCGATGAAGTGTGAGTAGTTTACCTCAGACATTCGGGTCCATAGTTAGTAGCTAGATGGCTTCTTCTCTCTTTCTGGATCTCAATACAATGTTCTCCCCCTCTCTCGTGGAGATCTATTCGATGTAATCTTCTTTTTGCGGTTTGTTTGTTGAGACCAATGAATTGTGGGTTTATGATCAAGATTATCTGTGAGCAATATTTGAATCTTATCTGAATTCTTTTATGTATGATTGGTTATCTTTGCAAGTCTCTTCGAATTATCAGTTTGGTTTGGCCTACTAGATTGGTTTTTCTTGCAATGGGGGAAGTGCTTAGCTTTGGGTTCAATCTTGCGGTGTCCTTTCCCACTGACAGTAGGGGAAGCAAGGCACATATTGTATTTTTGTCATCGAGGATAACAAGATGGGGTATTTGTCATATTGCATGAATTTATTCCTCTACATCATGTCATCTTGCTTAAAGCGTTACTCTGTTTTCTTGAACTTAATACTCTAGATGCATGTTGGATAGCGGTCGATGAGTGGAGTAATAGTAGTAGATGCAGGCAGGAGTCGGTCTACTTGTCTCGGACGTGATGCCTATATACATGATCATACCTAGATATTTTCATAAATATGCTCAATTCTGTCAATTGCTCAACAGTAATTTGTTCACCCACTGTAGAATACTTATGCTCTTGAGAGAAGCCACTAGTGAAATCTATGGCCCCCGGGTCTATTCTCATCACATCAATCTCCATCACTTTATTATTGCTTTACTTTTTACTTTGCCTTTTATTTTATCTTGCATCTTTAAATCAAAAATACCAAAAATATTATCTATCATCTCTATCAGATCTCACTCTCATAAGTGACCATGAAGGGATTGACAACCCCTAATCGTGTTGGTTGGGTTGAGCTATTTGTTTTGTGTAGGTACGAGGGACTCGCGCGTAGCCTCCTATTGGATTGATACCTTGGTTCTCAAAAACTGAGGGTAATACTTACTCTACTCTGCTGCATCACCCTTTACTCTTCAAGGAAATCCAACGCAGTGCTCAAGAGGTAGCACTAGCTAGTCAACAAACGATTCTGCCTACTAGCCGTTGGATTGACATCCAACATCTGTCGTGTATCTTCTAACTTTGGTCTTCTTCCTCCAGACGCCCAAACCAAACCACCCCGCTGGCTCCACCTGCTCCCGCCTCCCTTGGCTGGCTGCGCCACTGCCGCCCTACCATACCCTCCAATGTTGGCCAGTCCCTCCCTCTATTCCCCCACACGTCCTGTTATTCTCCGGCGACGTCAGCCCCAACACGCACCCGCACCCGAACCAGTCAACCCTCGTACTCCACTCCGCCTGCGACTAGACCGGCGCATCTTCCACGGCTCATGTTTGTTCCGTCCAAGGCCTCGCCGTCGTCCTTAGCCTTGGTTCGCTCGCCGTGTGCGGTGCGCCGCCCTCTTGCATTGTCAACGCCGTCAACAACCGAGAGGAACAAGGATATGACTGTACGTGGAAAGGATGACAGTAGGGACCCACCAGCGTCATTGCAGTATGCAACCAAGTGCCTCGTTATTATAGGCCCAAAAAATGGTTCCTCCTAATGGTTGGACATTTGGCGCTCACGCCATTGTCAACGTAGTCAATAAACGAGATAATTACACAACGAGCCGCTGACACCAGGGACCCAGCAGGTCGCGCAGTTGTTATTTACTTTTTTTAGGAACTAGCAGCTGTTATTTATACTAGTTTTAGGGACGGGTTAGGGTAACAACGGGCTGTCTTGAAGTGTGGCCCGTCTAGCCAGGGTTTTATTTATGTTTACCACATCATGAGCCCAGTTGTGTTTTTTTTTTGCTGAAATGGCTAGCCCAGTTCTATTTTTTTAAAAGAAATACGCAAACAAGGCCTACTTACTTTATCAGCCCTGCTGGGCTGCAAATCTTTCAAGACGGGGAGAATTTCATTCGGTTTGCCCAGAAATGGGCTGTACATTTTTAAAACACATCAAACCGGGAATTAGTTTCAATTTTTTAATTAGAAGATTTTAAATTCCATTGATTTTTATGCGTGGGCAATTATTTGGATTTTATATTTATATAAATTATTTTTCAAAATAGTACGAATGTGACTCAATATTTTTGGATTCAAAACAGTTGACCACGCCGAAATATGCAAAATTTCGTATAATTTTTAGCCGTGGCAACAATATGGGGTGTAATGCTAAAAAAAGAAGATGGGCTCCAAAAAAATTCTTAAGAATTGGCAAATGGGCTGTAAATTATTAGAAATAATTGCGGATGGGTTGTATGTTGTTTTCCATAGATTTGAGGCTGACTTGTGCGCCTACTATAGGTTGACGCTTATGCTTTCCTAAAAAATAAGGTTGACGCACACGCAACGCTGTGTCAACTTAGTCAATACACGAGAGCAGTGACTGTCGGATTTCCATCCAACGGCCGTCGTGCTTCTTCAATATCTGCTCTTCCTGCTCCATCCGCTCAAACAAGCGCCGGCGAGACTGCCTGCTCCCTCCTCCCGCGGCTGACTATGCTGTCGTGTAGGCCTCACCACCCCATAGTTCTCCCATCGCTGGCCTAGCCATCCCTCTACTCATCCACACCTGCTGTTATTCTTCGGCGACGGCAGACGAACAAGAAAACCCTCGCACTCCCCTCCGTGTGGGAAACAACTGCCGAGTTTTCCCTGGCTCCGTGTCGTTTCCCTTCCTAGGTGAAAGGACCACGATGTCGCCTAGAGGGGGGGGGGGTGAATAGGCGTTTTAAAATCTTTTACGGATATGGCTATATCCTAATGCGGGAATAAACTAAGCGGATACTTTTCAAGCACAAATCATAAATATACTAGGCTCACTAAGTGCACCAACAACTTAGCATAAACAAGATGAGCACAACAAGGATATGAGTAAGCACAAGTAAGTTACACAAACTTACTTAATGTATATCACGAGATATGGAAATGAATAATACATACACGCACAAGTAGGCAATACAAGCTTACACAAATTGTATCACAATATATGGAATTGAATGATACAAGCAAACTCAAGTAAGCACTACAAGCTTACATAAGATATGTTACAAGCTAGCAATTCACACTAAACACAAGATAGAACAATAGTAGGAAGTATGAATTGCAGACTATAAAGTGTTGGCCTAAATAATCTCTACGATATGGTAACCAACACAATATAATGAGGACAACAAGAATAGTGAATGCAGTCAAGTGACCAAGGTAAACCACAAGTAAGGAGTTAGGGTTAGGGATAACCGAAGTCACGGAGACGATGATGTATCCCAATGTTCACTTCCTTGGAGGGAAGCTAGTCACCGTTAGAGAGGTGGATGTTACCACGAAGGCACACCAATGCCACGAAGGCTCACCCTATTCTCCTTGAGATATCACCACGAAGGCGATTCCCAACTACTAGTGGTAGACCTTGAGGTGGCCTCCAAACCTTCACAAACTTTCCGGGGGACAAATCACAAGTTGATTCCTCACCGGAGCACTCCTACCGCCTAGGAGTCTCCAACCTCCAAGAGTAACAAGATCAAGGGGGGAAATGCTCAAGACTTTCTCAAATCATAAATTGCTTTGGTCAAAAGAGAGAGGAGAAGTGGTTGTATGCTTGGATGAAATCTCTCTCAAGAACTCTCACAAATCTCTTCGGGGTGTAGCACGAGAAGGCTCAAATCCCTCTCTCTCAAATCCCACCAAAAGCAACTAATGCTATGGAGGGATGGGAGAGGAGAGGAACAATGGAGGAGGTCAACCAATGAACCCTAGATCCATGGGGTAGTTTCCCCAAATGGATTGGAGTTTTGAGGCTTGGGGAGGAGGATAGAGCTCAAAAGAATGGGGAAATCTCAGATCCAAAAGCACTGCTCGATGGGGAAGAAGGGTGCCTTATATAGTGCCCCTATTGAACACATATGTGCAAACTCTCTGGTTAACCCGGAACTTCCCCTGGAACTCGCCCGGAACTTCCGTGCCCCGGAACTTCCGTCCCAGCAGAAAACAGCTAGCATACCGAAAGTAAAACATGCATAACTTTTTCATACGAACTTCGATTTTGATGATCTTGGGCTCGTTTTGAAGATATGGAAAAGCTCCAGGTCCTCAGATAGAGAACCACACAAAATAAACCAAAATGGAGGGTGCAAAGTATGGAAATGTTAGATCATATATTTTGGGAAACTATTTGGCTTTTGCTTTTCTTTGGTATATAGGATATGAGTGGAATTGTGTATAGAAGATGTTGACTTGAGCAAATCCATCACAAACCCCTTTGATCCCCTCTTAATAGTGCGGGATCCCTATAACTCAAGAATCATAAAAGAGCACATAGCTATCGAGAATCCATTCTTGAGTGTATATGTTTCTTTTTGGTGGTCATCACTCCACAACACTAACGTCAAAGGAACTAATACCTTTGACACGAGCCGTTCACTTGAGCTTGATGTTGATGTTTCTTCTTGGCTCAAGATGAAGGCAAGACATTGGTGAAGTCTTCAAGTCTCTCCCCCATACACAATGTGGGGAAGCTTTGCTTTGTATTCATCTTCACTTGTCCATCATGTGATCATCCAGAAGCTTCAAGCATGTAATCCTTTGGGATGGTTATTTTGAACTTGCCCTTGTCAACCATGATCACCAAACATTTGATGTCATCCTCTCATAGACACTTGAAATATCTTTCTCGACGTGAGCCCATGAGAATCACCTAACCCGCAGAAACATAGACAACACATAGTATGTGTTAGTACACAAAGTGCAATTGATAATTTCTTATCATACCACAAGATCCTATGTGGTGCATCATTTGCGCTCGTGTGTTGACCATTTAGAGTTCGGTCTTTGAGCTTCATCATGGTAAACATATATCTCTACTCCATGTTTAATCTTGACATCTTGAAGGGTATATTGAATTCTTCACTTGAATAGCTTGCTTGAATACTTGATCAATCATGACTCACACATGAGTCCATTTTGACCATATCTTTGAGACACTCCTTAAGATACTCCAATGAACTTCATTTTGATCATCTCAATGTAATTGTTGCTTCAAAGGAGTTGTCTTCCATTATTCTTCAATCATATTACAATGGGACTAACCTTCAAATGTATATCTCAATGCAAACATTAGTCCATAAGGATTGTCATTAATTACCAAAACCACACATGGGGACTACATGTACTTTCAATCTCCCCATTTTGGTAATTGATGACAATCTCAACAAGAGGGTTTATATAATGATTTTTACACAAGCACGCACTTTTCTAGGATAAATTGTATACTTGCGGTGACTTTGATAGCATTAATTATCATAAAGAAACTTGATGTTTATCAAAACCGGTTGTACTAACATCAAAACACTACACAAGCATTTGATGTTAGTAAGACCTCAATATATAGAGCAAGCTCCCCCACAATATGTCGGTGTACTAGAGTAGGGGTACCCTAGTATCCCGAACTTGTGCACGGGCAGTTGCAGCCCTCCGCGGCAAGGCTTACCGGGTGACCGCCAAGGTCCTCCGTGGTTCCTTTGGAGCCATTCACGAACAAAGTATTCAAGCCAAGGAGACAAGGCCCCGGCAAGAGGAGCTTGCCGGGAAGGCCCGGTGAGCGACAAGCTTCCGGGCGCGACAAGATAACGACCGTGGCAAGGCGCTTGCCGCGGCAGACCCTCTCTGTACCTACGCTCCGGCACATCCACTAACGTGTCATACAGGACCTTTCAGCGCGGTGGCGGCGAGAGGCTGTGCAGCCAGCGGTGCGAGGTGGCAAGCGGCGCTGATAAGATTCCCATCGTGGCAAGCGGTGGCGCCCCTGGCGGTCCCTGTTTGCACTGTTAGGGCGATGTAGACGGGCATTTAATGCCCTTGTCCCCTGCCGTCAGGGTTAGGTATGGTACACTGTACACTATACAAGTAGGTGTACCAACCACTCCTTTTCCGTTTCTGCCCTTGTCTACGTTGCCACCTGTCGGAGACCCCTTGAGCATATAAAAGGAGGCCCATGCGCAACGTAGAAACGGTCGGTCAGCTCCCCCACGCTCAGTCTCGTTAGCAGCTCGTGTGTACTGTAGCACTCAGCGCTCCTGAGCAAAGAACGCAATACACCTAGACATGCAGTAGTAGGAGTGTTATCTCTCCGGAGAGCTCCAAAGCTGGGTAAACCTCTCGTGTGCTTCGCCTTGATCTGCTCTTCGTGCGACCTCCGCTCCCCGCCGAACCGAAAGGGGCTCGATCCGCCGGTCCCATAGGTGTTCGTGGGCCAGATCAGCCTGCCCCGACATCTTTGGCGCGCCAGGTAGGGGACGTCGAGGTTGTGTGAACCTGATCCGGCGTCCACGCGAGCTAGATCTTCATCATCTTCATCAACATGCCACCGAAGAAGAAGGCTTCGGCGGCAGAAGCTCCGTCCGCGTCGAACCCACCGCCACCGGAGCAAGCAGGTGGTGGGGTAGACGCCGGCGGAAGAATGGACGGCGACGGGGGAGCTCACGGTGCTGCCAAGTCCAAGGACAAGGCTGCGCAGACCTCGGCGTCCGTACATGCACCGCGCCCGTCTCAGGAGGCGCGGGACCGACAGCGTCATGGCATTCACAATGCCATACGCTCGTTGGACCAAGATCGAGCTGGAGGATCTCGGGATGCTCAAGACCAGCATGCACGCCAACATGCTGGCGCGAGCGAGGCACGGTCGCCCGGACGGGATACTGCTCCTTCTAACATAGTTAGAAGTCCGAGCATATCCCGCTCCTCGCTGTTCGCCATCGCCACCCACCACTCCAGCGGAAGCTTTGGCGAGAGCACAATCGCTCTGGATTACCCTCCAACAGCCGACAAGGTCGATGAATGGAGGGCCACCATTCAGAGTCTCATCGGCTTTGCCAACGGCGACGCTCATGGCAGCCGAGTGCATCGCTGCAGCGGCTAGACCCCGAGCACGAGCGGTGGCGGCGAAACCGGTGGGGTGCAACCACCATGCACTCTCCGACCCGAAGGCCAAGATCGCCCGACTTCGCCGGATCCACCTCGGCAGCGACTCCGCGCGTCGCCGGATCCACGAGCTGCGTCGCGATCAGCGCCAAGTTCTTCCTGAACGACAGCAAGAAGACGCCGAACTTCGCATCGGCGCCGAAGAGAAGCGGCGTCAATCCGACAAGTGCGCTGGGCCCTCTGTTGACATGCATGCGCCCGGAGGAACCAGGCGACTTGCCGTCTGTGATAGGTTGCCATGCGTTCACTCGTGAGCTGCGGCAAGTCCAAAGTGGCCCAAAGAAGAAAAACTTCAAGCCGATGTACCGAGAGAAGTACGACGGCAAGGCGCATCCGTCGGAGTTCCTCGGCATCTACACCATCGCGGTGCAAGCTGCGGGGCGAGCGACAAGATCCTTGCCAACTACTTCCCGGTGCTCAAGCCCAATGTCGAGATCTGGCTCATGCACTTGCGGACAACTCCATATCCTCTTGGGCAGATCTATGCCATCGGTTTGTCGGCGCCTTTACGGTGACCACAAGCCCCATGGCCAAGAAAGCGACCTTCATCTGCCGCCCGGAAGGAAGGAGAGCCCTGCGCAGAAGTATATTCAAAGATTCACCGTGTACAACACAACATCTCAGATGTCCACCTGCCCCGGTAATCAGCGCGTTCCATCGAAACGTCGCGAAACCGCAGGATGCGGGAGGAGATGGTGATGTGCAAGATCGAAGACGTCGGTGAGCTATATGCCTGGCCGACAAGTGTGCGTCTTTGAGGAAGGGAGGAGACTCCGGAGAGAATCTTGAAGCGAGGAGGATCGATAGTGAGGAGACCGCCCGGCAAAGAAGAACCGGCGGAACAACAGGAAGAAGAAAAGCAGAGATGTACTAGTTGTTGAGCAGTCCGACAACGGAGGTGGCGCCAAGAAAGCCAAGGCTGGTAGCTCCGGCAAGGAGGTTGCCGCTGGCACCAACTGCTAGGCTGTGGCGGTCGCCGACAAGCAGGACGGGTCCGGCAAACAGTACTACAAGATCCACCGCACCAAAGGCCATGACCTCCAGAGCTGCAAGAAGGTCGAGCAGCTTGTCGAGCAGCAGAAGGCTGAATACGAACGACGCGACAAGGAGAAGGCCCAGGAGGGTGCTGGAGGAGCTAGCAAGAAACGTCCCGGCCGAGGAGGACGCCTTGGCGGCAAGGCCAAGCGGCGGCAAGGAGACAGACCTCCCGCGCCGCGACAAGGATGAAGACGGCGGCGATGATGAAGACATGGATGATGACGAGACCGATGAGCAGGGAGTTCGAAAGCCACGAGAGGTCACATGCGTTGACGGCGGTGGTTCTTCGCATACTTCACACCACCAGCTCAAGCGGTGGATGCGGGAAGTCAATGCGGCAGAGCCATCCGCCGAGTCACGCAGAGCCTACGAAATGGTCCAAGACGCCTATCATCTTTGATATTGAGGACCACCACGATCGGCGTAGCTGCGTTCGGTGCTTGCCGATGTTGGTTTCACCAACTATCCGCAACCTCAAGGTCACTAAGATGCTAGTTGACGGCGGGGCGGCTTGAACCTGATCTCCTCGCGGTGCTCCGTAAACTCCAGATCCACGATAGCGAAGCTCGAAGAGACCGGCACATTCTAAGGAATCAATCCGGGAAGGAGCAAGCGAAGGGAAAGATCACGCTGTTAGGTGACATTTGGCAGCGAAGTTGAATTCGGACCGAGAGGGTCACCTTTGGCGTTCTTGACTTTCCATTGCCTTACAATGGGATACTTGGCCGTCCATCACTCGCCAAATTCATGGCGGCCTCTCACTATGCCTACAACATGCTAAAGATGCCAGGCCCGATAAGTGTCATCTCTGTCCCTGGCGACAAGAAGGATGCTCTTATCTGCGCCGACAAGATCTACCGGGAGGCAGCAGCTGCAACAGATTGCAAGCCACTTGGCTGAAGCTCCCGGGAAGAAGAAGACCAAGTCCGGCAAGAGCTCTAATGCCCACTCCGGCAATCGCACCTCTTCGGAGTGCTGCGCTACCGTCGAGGACGCACCATCGAGCTCCACCGACAAGTGTAAGAAGACGATGGCAGCTCCACCAGAGACCAAGAAGGTGTCCGCCAAGGAGGACGGCCGGTGGTACCTTCACCATCGGTGCCTCTCTCGACCCTAAATAGGAAGAAGGCGCTCGTTGCTTTCTGGCGCAAACGTCGGCGTGTTTGCATGGCAACCGTCGACATCCCGGTGTTCAGGAAAGTAATTGAGCACCATCTTGCCGTTTGTCCTCATGCGCGCCCGTCAAGCGAAAAGTCGAGAAGCGAGCGGTGGGCGCCAAGAGTTCATCGCAGAAGAAATCAAGAAACCGGAAGCAGCAGGCCTTGTCGGAGGAGTGCTCCATCCTACGTGGTTGGCCAATCCTGTAGTTATGCATAAGGCTAACGGGAAATGGAGGCTTTGTATCGACTTTACATATGTCAATAAAGCTTGTCCCAAAGACCCATTTCCCTTACCGCGCATCGACCAGATTGTTGACTCCACGGCCGGATGTGATTTGCTTTCATTCCTGGATGCATACTCAGGATATCATCAGATCTTCATGGCAGAAGAGGATGAGGAGAAGACCGAATTCATCACTCCATGTGGCACATACTGTTTTGTACGGATGCCCTTCGGTTTAAAGAATGCCGGTTCAACGTTTGCAAGAGTGGTCCATGACGCTTTTGAGCCGCAAATGCACAGAAATGTGGAAGCCTACATGGATGACATAGTGGTCAAAAGCAAGGACAAGGCGACTCTGATTCAAGATTTAGACAAAACCTTTGCAAATCTGCGCAAGATCAACCTCAAGCTCAACCACGAGAAGTGTGTGTTTGGAGTCCCTTCCGCAAGCTTCTCGGGTTCTTCGTGTCTGTGAGGAATTGAAGCCAATCCCGACAAGATCAAGGCCATTGAGCAGATTGAAGCACCAAAGCGCGTCAAGGATGTATGAAGGCTTGCGGTTGCGTAGCTGCTCTCGGCGAGTTTATCTCTAGATCTGCTGGCGGCATACGCCATTTTTCAAAATTTTGAAAAAGGCAGGTCTGATGCAATGGACTCGGAAGCGGAGGCTGCTGCAGGACTTGAAGAGATACCGTCCTCCACTCCAACACTTGTCGCACCTAAACCACAAGAGAAGTTCTTTGCTATATATAGCGGCAACCAATCAAGTGGTTAGTGCTGCGTTAGTAGCGGAGAGGGAGGCAGATGATGAGCTAGCAACCATGGCAGGTGCATCCAGCGACAAGCAGGGGGCTTCACCGGCAAGCTCTGGTCCCGACAAGGATGGATCTGCGCAGAGACATGAGAAGATGCAGAAAAGAATGGTGCAGCGCCTAGTTTACTTTGTCAGTTCCCTTCTGCAAGGGGCTAGGTCAAGGTACTCTGGTGTGCAGAAATTGCTTTTCGGCCTCCTCATGGCCTGAGAAAGCTGCACCATTACTTTCAGGCACATGAGATCACAGTCATCACTCGCTTTCCGCTGAAGAGGATCTTGCCAAAATCCGGAGGCAACAGGCAGGATTGTCGAGTGGAGCCTTTGGAACTATCAAGCTTTGGCCTCAAGTTTGAGAGCACTTCAACTATCCAAAGCGAGCATTGGCGGAGTTCATAGCAGAATGGGCGCCAACACAAGATGAAGAAATTCGAAACGAGCATCCCGTCAAGGAGGCAAGCAAAGAGTGGCTGATGTACTTTGATGGTGCCTTCTCGCGCCGGTCTTGGGCGTGCTACTTGTTGCACCCACCGGAGAGCACCTCAAGTACGTAGTCCAGATGCACTTTCCCAAGGAGCAAGCAACAAACAATACTGCAGAGTGTGAAGGTTTGCTTGACGGTCTCAGGATCGCTGTAGACCTTGGGATCAAGAAGCTCATTGTCAGGGGTGACTCACAGCTTGTCATCCGCCAAGTGAACAAGAATTATCAGAATCCATTGATGGAAGCTTATGTTGATGAAGTGAGAAAGCTAGAAGAGCACTTTGACGGCCTCTGAGATGGAATATATTCCAAGGGCTCGAGCGACATTGCGATGGCTTTGTCAAAGTCGCGCCAGACTTAAGTTACCTGTGGAACCAGGGATTTTTGTGCTCAAGCTGACTCAACCGTGCATAACGCCATCAAGCTGGGCCGAGCAAGAAGAGGAAGTTGATCTCTGGTGACTATTTTCCGGCAGAGCTTCGAAGCCGCCGTCCAAGAAGGTCCTCAAGATCGACACCAGCAGTCTTGAGGATGCTGCTCCGACAAGCCCCAGGGTTTGTTTCGTTGAAGCAGACGCTCCCGACAAGTTTTGCTCCGGCAAACTTGCCGGGGAACGTCAAGCTCGGGCTGAGCCGCAGGTTCTCGCCGTAGAAGCGGATGTTCCCGCAGCATCAGATGTGCCTTTAGTCCTTGTTGTCGAGCCGTAAGCTCCAGCATGGGCACAACAGATTGTCCATTTCCTTTAGACAGGAGAACTTCCCGAAGAACAAGAAGAAGCGGAAAGAGTAGCCCGGTAGTCAAGTATGTACCAGTTTGTTGACAGCACACTGTACAGAAGAAGACTCAATGGTGTGAAATTGAAGTGTATTCCCAGGGAAGATGGACAGAAGCTGTTGGCAGAGATACACGGAGGCATATGTGGTCACCACATTGGCACAAGAGCACTTGTCGGCAAAGCTTTCCGGTAAGGTTTCTTCTGGCCGACAGCCCTCCAGGATGCAACTGCACAAGTAACCAAGTGTGAAGCGTGCCAGTTCCATTCCAAACAAATACACCAGCCAGCTCAAGCTCTCCAGACGATCCCTTTATCCTGGCCATTTTCGATGCAGGGGCTCGACATTCTCGGCCCCTTCCCCGAGCTGTCGGGGCTTTGAGTACTTATGCGTCGCCATCGACAAGTTCACAAAGTGGCGGAAGTGGAAGCGATGAGGAAGGTGACAGCGGTCAGTGATCAAGTTCTTGAGGTTGATTGTTTGCCGTTTCGGAATCCCTAACAGGATCATCACCGACAACGTCACGCAATTCACGAGCCGCACCTTCATGCGATCGTCCAAGATCTTGGCGCCAAGGTGCCGCCGCTTACATTGCTCATCCGAGAAGCAGCGGTCAAGCGGAGAGGGCAAATCTTGAAGTGCTGCGCGGGCTCAAGACCAGAACTTTCGACAGGCTGCACAAGTGCGGAAGAAAGCTGGATTGAGGAGCTGCCGGTGGTTCTTTGGTCGATCGGACGACGCCAAATCGAGCCAGCGGCGGACACCTTTCGCTCTAGTCTATGGAGCAGAGGCAGTTCTCCCACGGAACTCGTATCTGGATCGCCTCGAGTGCTCGCTTATGATGAGCTTGAGCAAGAGCAGCTGCGACAAGATGACGCGCTGCTCCTTGAGGAGGATCGTCTTGATTTCTTTGTCTGAACTGCTCAGTACCAGCAAGCTTTGCGCCGCTACCATAGCCGCAAAGTTAATGCCAGAAGTCTCGAGGAAGGCGACCTTGTTCTTCGGCGAGTTCAGTCCACCAAGAATTCCAACAAGTTGACGCCAAAGTGGGAAGGCCCTTACCGGGTGAAACGAGTCACTAGGCCTGGCGCTGTCCGCCTTGAGACCGAAGATGGCATTCCGAAAGGAAGGTTCCCTCGCACACAAGTTTGCCGGGGGGAAAGGAGAAGATAATGGTGTGAACCAAGCGTCGCTCAAGGAAGTCTAGCTTTACCGGGAAGCAAACGACAGAAAAGCTAAGTTGCCAAAGTTTGAGCAATCAGTTTTAAAATTTTTGAGTTATCTTCCTCGAACGACCGTGCTTTGTATGGAAAACCTGTGCGCGGAGGAACCAACTCGTAGCTAGTTGCGCCCTTACTTTGTTTTGAGTCCGCTCAACAACTTAAGTGAGCTGCGACTAGTTGCGACAAGGTTACTTGTCGGAAGCGGCACCACCAAAGCTGGCGGCGTCCACTCGGCGCTTCGCGACTAAGGTGCCCGCGCCGACAAGTTCCCTAAAAGCATAGGGCAAAAACATACAAAGGAAGGAATCAAGTAAAGGAAATAACATAGAAATTGATACCCAAAATAGAGTTATATTACAAGATAGCTTGCCGCAGCTCTAATGGATTGTTCCTATGACATGACCAGCAGCGGCAAGAAAAAGAGAAAACGGGCAGCCTAATCTACACGATCGCCCTCAACCCTCTTGATTCCGCTCACCCTGTCCACGATGGGTGCGACAAGGGTCTTGAGCGCCTCCACATCAGCATCTGGCGGCAAGGACTTGAGGACGTTGGTGAGGTTAAGGCCTGGATTGCGGAAGGCCACCTTCATCAGCACCTTTTGGAGAGCTCCCGCGCAGATTTGGCGCGACTCCTCGGCCAGCTGTTTTGGGACCTCTTCCCGGAGTCACTGGAGGGCCGTCACCACACCCTTGAAGAACAAGCTGAGCTTGGCGCTGGGTTGGAGGTGCTCGTCGGAGGAATATCCAAGATCCACCATCCCGGTGCGCCCGACTCCTCGTCGATGGCTGCAACGACATTCACGAGACCCTCGGTCCGGTGCTCCACATTCTCCCTCAAGGCGCTCTGGCGGCACGGCCTTTCGCCAGCAGCGCCTCGTCGGCCTTGATCTTCTCCTTCAAGGCCACTTCCTGCTCCCTGGCGCCGTCCAGCGTCTGAGTCAAAGTAGTTAGCTTCAACTCAAGATCTGCATTGGAGTCCTTGGCGGCGCTGAGCTCCTTGCTCCTCTCGGCGAGACGACCCTGCAGCTCACCAAGAGTGTAGGCGTCCTTCTCGCGCTCGTGCTTGAGTGCAGCAAGCTCCTCGCCGCTCTCCTTGAGGCTGGCCTCCAAGCTGTGCCACCTTCGTCTCGGCTCCTTCTTGGCGGCCTCGGCAGCTGCGGCAGCATCCTTTGCTTCCTTGAGAGCCCCGCCAAATGTTTGCTCGCGCATGGCAAGATCCTCCTCGTGGCTATCAAGGTTAACCTTCCGCTGCGCCAACTCACCTTCTTGTGCAGACAGCTTCTCGGCGGCAAGCCGCTGTTCCTCCTCAGCTTCAGCCTTCTCGAGGAGGAAGGCCTTGCGCTCCTCGGCGAGTTGCTCCCGCTCCTCTGCCAAAGACCGGAGAGCTTCACGGTTGCGGCCTGGAGCTCCTCCGCGCTTCTCGATGTCTGCTCCGCCTTGGCGACAAAGCGCTTCCGGGATTCGGCTTGGCTTGTTGGCGCGGTAAGAGCGGCAATGACTTCTGCTGTTGCTCCTCCTCGAGCTCGC
Organism: Aegilops bicornis; assembly: GCA_021605145.1. NCBI lineage: Eukaryota > Viridiplantae > Streptophyta > Magnoliopsida > Poales > Poaceae > Aegilops > Aegilops bicornis. The sequence goes on along the minus strand of CM038670.1, from coordinate 551,368,191 downwards.
CGCCCGCTGCTGCTTAAGCGCGTCGACTAGCGTCAGTCCAGCAGAGGCGAGCAGCTCTTCATCGAAGGTTTCTCCTTCGGCCGACGCCCTGGAGCTTGACTCCCATGGGAGCTTGATGAAGACGCCATCGCCGGCCTTCAAATAGGCGCAGAGCTGGGGCTCTTCGGAGCCCGACGCTGCCGCAGCGGCGGAGGGATCAGCGGTCGGCGTAGCGCCTGGCGCTCCTGCGGCCTCAGGGTCGTCAGTGCGATCGCCAGACCCCTCGCCAGCTTCTGCGGCGGCAGCTTTGGCGGCCTCTTCGCCGGCGGGCTCGTCAGCGCCGGCTTCTTCTTCCATGGCGGCGGCTTCATCAGTGTTGCCGCGCACGTCCTCCTCGCCGGCGACCTCGGTCTCCATTGGCTCTGTGGCGGATGGATGAAGAAAGTCAAGCAAATATTCAAAGACAAAATCAGAAGAAGAAGAACACAAGGGAAGTATTCAGGCAAGAAGATTACCTGTGCCAGGGTCTGCGGTTATGGTCTCCGCCGCCAAGGGATCGCTGGTGCCGTCCCTTGCCGGAGAACTGCCCCTCGCCGGAGAAATCTCCCTTGCCGGAGAACGCTCCCTTGCCGGGGAATCCTCCCTTGGCGGCGTAGTCGAAGCAGAAGGAGGCTGCTCTGCTCCTACACAAATCAACAGTCAGATATCAGCAAAGAAAGAGCACCCATGCACGCTGAACAGCAAGAAGTAGACCATATACTTACGCTGGGGACTGCACTGGGGGATGCTTTGAAGAAGAGTTGTCGCATCCGGCAAGATGGTCTCGGACGCGCCTCCTGCTGTCGCGGTGGTTTCGTCCTCAACGACGATCACCGGGGTCTTGGCTCTATTCGACATTCTCTGGGCCAGCGTCCTGAAAAGGAATGGGTTCAGAATGAAGCAAATCAGATACAAGACAAAGCAACAAATCAAAGAATTACAAGTACAACAAAGAATCTTACCCTTCTTCTTCCTCGTCGGAGCTGAGCGCGGAAAGATCAAATTCTGGCCCACCTCCTGTACGACGAGGCGGAGGAGTGGGTTCCCTTGGACGCTTGGCGCGAGCGGAACCGGTGGTCTGCGAAGGCCCCGCTCCAGTCGCCGCAGCGGCGTGAGGTGCTCCCGCGGCAACAGTGCTTGCCGCGGTGGAGCGTGTCGCGCGGCGCTGCGGTTGTTGGCCCGTCTGCCGCTCCGCTACATCTCCGGCCTTGCGAAGACGCCTTCTTGGTGGAGCTGGGGGCTCCGCTCGCGGCAAGCTGCTTGAAGGTGGGGAGGATGAGCCCTCGGCGGGTTCGCTCGACTTCGGCTTGAGGCTCGCAAGCTCCTCCTCGCCGGCAAACTCCTTTCGCTCGACAAGGCTTGCCGCCTCTGCTGCCTCTGCCTCCTCCACGGTGAAGCCGAACTCGCCCGCGGCAGCGGCTGCTGCCGCCTCTTCCAGCCTGGTGGCGATGCGCTGCATCTCGTCATCGGTGGTGTCGCGGGTGAGGCCCCTCTGCTCATCGGGGCGGACCGGCATTTCTACCAGATTGTCAAAGAATTGCCGCACGACGTCATCTGCCGGCTCTTGCCAAGTTGGGACAATTCCATGTGAGTCGCAGCGGCATCATTGCACGGATGCGGTCAAGCGAGGAATTGTTGCACAGCAATGAACGACGCCCCTCGGCAACCTAAACATCTCTGGATGATCAGGATCGGGCTTGAACAGCTCCAAGAGCATTGCGTCAAGCTCCAAGACGGTGAAGTTGAAGTTGAGGCCTGGGCACAGCCTCATGATATCTGCCGCGTTCTGAAACTCCCAGGCAGGTCTCCTCCTCTCCTGCAAGGGGGCGATGCGGCGGCGAAGAAAGTCCGCGCCAACAGTGCCTACGGTGAGTCCGGCAAGTCTGAGGCGAAGGATTCGGGTGACTGCGATCTTCAGCCTAGCGTCTTAGGGGCCAGATTGCTCCAATCGTTGCCGCGCCTCTTTGGGGTTTGGTATTTGGGCGGTAAATGGCTGCGGGTTCTCCTCGACAATCCAGCACCAATCTGCCCTCCATTCCTCCCATTTGCTACGGAGCTCTCCCTCCAAATAGGCTTCCTTCTTGCCGACCCTGGAGATCCAAGCGATTCCTCCGGCAAGGGGCTCCCCTCTCTCAACTCGAGGTAAAAAGAAGTGGTGGAGAAGGGCTACATTTGGGTGGACTCCGACAAAGTTTTCGCAGAGATGTGCGAAAACTGCCATGGTCAGAACGGCATTGGGGGTGAAATCAAGGAGGCGGAACCCGTAGGTGTTCATGATGTCACAGAAGAATTCAGAGAAAGGTGGGCAGAGCCCGCAGTAGAAGAAGAGCGCGAAGAAGGGATACCCAGTCGGGGCCAATTCCGAGGCAGCGGCGGGGAGTACCTTCATGCGCGGATGCGCTCGCGTCTCCGTCGACTTGAATAGGTAGTAGTTCTCCCTCAGCTCCCTCGCGGCGAGCTGAGGGGGGAAGATGGCCCGCTCCTTCCGCAGCGCCGCAAGCCGCTGCGCCTCGGCCGACTTCACGGCCTTCCCCTTGTCAGCTTTCGGAGCCATGGCGGAGGTGGTGAGGAAGATCGGCGGCGTTGATGATGCTGGTGGCGATGGGGGGCGGGGCGCTGCTCTCTTTTCAGCCTTGAACAGAAGGGGGGAGCAGCGGTGGTTTTTCGATGGGACAGCAACTGGCAAGATGGGCGGCCTGCCCCTGTTTCCCCTGCTTATAAAAAGGGAGGGGGCGGACGTTCCGTTATTCCGAATAAAGAAACCCCCCACGATCTCACCCACGATCTCTCACACGACGCCACGTTCGATGCGTGCTGCCGTGGAGGGCGTGGTGGGTCCGGGTGAGTTATGGTGTGACCTGGCCGCGTGTGCCCGTGCCTGTTTTGGGCCTGGCCCAACAGCGCCGGCACCGTGTATGGCCCAGGCCGGGGGCTCTGTCGGTGTACTAGAGTAGGGTACCCTAGTATCCCGAACTTGTGCAGGCAGTTGCAGCCCTCCGCGGCAAGGCTTACCGGGTGACCGCCAAGGTCCTCCGTGGTTCCTTTGGAGCCATTCAAGAACAAAGTATTCAAGCCAAGGAGAGAAGGCTCCAGCAAGAGGAGCTTGCCGGGAAGGCCCGGTGAGCAACAAGCTTCCGGGCGCGACAAGACAACGACCGCGGCAAGGCGCTTGCCGCGGCAGACCACCTCTCTGTACCTACGCTCCAGCGCATCCACTAACGTGTCGCATACAGGACCTTTCCAGGCGCGTGTGGCGAGAGGCTGTGCAGCCAGCGGTGCGAGGTGGCAAGCGGCGCTGACAAGATTGCCATCGTGGCAAGCGGTGGCGCCCCTGACGGTCCCTTTTTGCACTGTTAGGGCGACGTAGACGGAAATTTAATGCCCTTGTCCCCTGCCGTCAGGGTTAGGTATGGTACACTGTACACTGTACAAGTAGGTGTACCAACCACTCCTTTTCCGTTTCTGCCCTTGTCTACGTTGCCACCTGTCGGAGACCCCTTGAGCATATAAAAGGAGGCCCATGCGCAACATAGAAACGGTCAGTTCCCCCACGCTCAGTCTCGTTAGTAGCTCGTGTGTACTGTAGCACTCAGCGCTCCTGACCAAAGAACGCAATACACCTAGACATGCAACAGTAGGAGTGTTATATCTCCGGAGAGCTCCGAAGCTGGGTAAACCTCTCGTGTGCTTCGCCTCGATCTGCTCTTCGTGCGACCTCTGCTCCCCGCCGAACCGAAAGGGGCTCGGTCCACCAGTCCCATAGGTGTTCGTGGGCCAGATCAGCCTGCCCCGACACAATATATGCATGTGTGAATGAACTTTGAATTTCATTGCATATATTGGTAGATATAAACTAGTTGGAGTTTTCTCTCTCTATATATTCTTTCATGCAATAAGCATATATAACTAGGGTGGATATGCATGAATGACAACAAGAACTTCAAAAGATATTTATCTTAAACCCTCTAAACTTCTCCCCCATTGGCAACAAATGCCAAAATGGAAGACAAAACACCTAGAAGACCAATATAGTATGAGTTCCTCCTTGATGTGTGCATATCACAAAATGTGAGTGAGCATAAATGCACATATACAATAATTAAAAATTTGAGGAGCTCAGAATCTATAGAATGCAACCATATATGAAGATATGAAAACAAGCATTAGACATGAGAGGAAAACAATCAAAACACATGAGTGTGCAAGATTATATGTCAAACATACAAGCACTCACGACACAACCTCTTACCGAAGCTACCATAAGAATAACAGGAAACAAACAAAGTGGCCGGCAAGGAATAAATGATATCAAGAAAAGATATGAACTTTCTCATGTAGAAAAATTTCTGAGTGTCCAATCATACTCATGATATGTATCCACAAAGAAACTTTGCATACACAAAATAGACGCAATTGATAAGAACATGATATACACAAGTGAATCCATTATTATACAACTGAAACCTAGTCATAATAGCAAGGCACATGGCACAAAGCACATGGCACAAATTGATCTCATTTGCATAACACAAAGTGAAGCAAGCAATCGAAAGATCCGATAAGCCAAAAGGATAAAAGAATATTATGATTTGGGCAAAGGAGTGCTCTAAGGAAAATAGAGAAGCTCCCCATGATTTGTGCACTATTTAAATTTTTTGTATTTGGATGCAAGTGCACAAGATAGGATCAACACTCCCCCAAAATCAATATAAACACAAAACAATTTCAAGCAGGCATAGATAAGAAAAGAAGCCTAGCATTTGCAACAAACGTATGGTTGAGCAACATGTAAACAAGGCAGCCTAAGAATAGGCACAACCAAAATGATGTGTGTGAGTCACGTCAAAGCACTTGAGAAGACTAGTATAAGGATGAGAATTAAGCATCAACATAGCCTTGAGTAAATGAGATAGAAGGTGCAAGACATGTCCATCCCACACAAACGAAGTTAAGAAGGTCACACACACATCAAGAAAATGGGTTCACAAGCTCACTAATAGCAAACTAAAAATCAAAGCTTGTGACAACCCATGATGAAGATAGGAAATAATAGGCTTGTCAAGACAAGCATGAGTACAACAATCTTCACCAAACAAGAGTGCACTAAGATGCAAAGAGGTAAGACATGCACTCATACAACAAATGCTTCCATGGAGCCACCAAAAAGATATAAAAAGTGAATTAAATGGTGGACATGAAAGAATAGGGATATCAACTAGAGATGTAACTTCTCTCACGTGTATAAGATTCTAGGTAGATGATATCCACAAAGAAGGATGTACACATAAAATAGTTACAAAAGGAAAGAATAAGGTATCCAAACGGGAGTCATAAAATATACCAATGAGATCTTTTCTTGAAAGCATAGCACGTGGCTTAATATAATCTTATTGTATATTAGTGAACTCCAAACACACAACCATCAAAGACATCACAACTAGAAACAAGAGATCATGTTGGGATGCTTTGAGAAAGAAAACAAGTATCACATGAACGAGTCAAGAAATTCATGCCATGATGGAACCTACACAAGGTTGACCCCATTTCTATATATGTGCATGAAGTAAATACTTGTTACCGAGATAGCATTGGTATGAAGTCGTAGATCAATAAAATGTCCAAGCTTGGCTCTAATTTCCTCATAGTGTCACCACCTTCATGAATAAGCCAAGCACCAAATGCTTCTCAAATGTACCTAACACATTTTAAGTACAATATGGTCCCCAAACTTATTGGGTCCGAAGTAGTTAGCATAACTACAACACATAGGGTAAAACCACTTAAATATGTGCATATTGATATGAATTTGAATTTCATGCACATCTTAGCTATTAAGAATTTGATGGATTTACCATATATATATTGGATCAAATAAGGCAAACAAGGCACGTGAATTTACACATAGTAAATATGCATGTACAAGCCTAGCAAAATCCAGGGAGATACAAATTGGACAAATGACCACATAACCGTTAATACTTCCAATAACATCACTAGTAATTTATGTTGTCCAAAATGAATCAAAGTGACAAATCAACATATGATAGCACACAAAGTTCAACATATGAACCAAGGAAAAAAAACAAAGAGCATATAAGATATGCATTGCACACATACTCATAGGAAATCTCACTCAAGTAGATATAAGACACTATAAACAATGAGATAACAAACTCTCATATAGAGCAATAAGATGAATTCGAACAAAATGGTATTTCGGGTTATCATCCGGTGTAGAAACCAAATAAGTACATGATCATCTATACTAACACAAGCATAACATGAGAGTTTAGAAATAAACATAATGCTTGGATAGCATAATATTAACATTCCAACTAGATAGATCATCATTCAAAGCAATAATTGGAATAGCTTTAATCAAATGATTTTCCAAATATGATTTTAAAGATAACCATGGGCAAAACCGCACAAGAATGCCATACGTAAACAAGACATTGCGTGCCACAGAGATATAAGATAATCTCAAATATAAATTCTAAGTGGCATCCCTCAATTTTTTATATTAACAAGGATTGTGATATGCACAAAGCATATCACTCCCCCATAATATGATGATCCATGTATTATCCACAAGAAGCAAATAAAACCCAACTAAGGATAATTAATGGAGAGAATTTGAGTTTCGAATGAGCTTTACATACCACATAGTAACTAGATAATATTGCACTAACAATACTAGGTGGTATCCCACATACATACACATTTAAGGTTTGTGCTATCGTAAATATCTCAAAAGAGCCAAGAAAGATTCAACTAATGAAGCAATAAAGGCTTGAAACCACACACACAAATATATGAAGTGCATTGCAACCTACAAATGCTAGATAACACAAATCAAGCATACTAGGAAGCACAACTATACAAGCACATGCTAGGTACAAAACCTAAACATGCAAGGGACATAGTAACTTTCAATGTAAACAATGCAAGTACAAGTTACCGCAAAGAGGAGTATTGGATTGATAGGTATGATGATAATCCACTTGACTTGGCATTAACCATAACATATGGTGAAAATAGTTTTTCTTCATGAAGTAGCCAAGTCTCCAATGCCCTCCACACACCTATTGATCAAGTTTGAGCTTGATGGTCCCCAATCAAGTTGGGTCCTAAGAAGTTAGTAACAATAGGCTTGGCAACCCAAATGGTCTTGTCCACTTTCAAACTTCTTTGGGAACCCACAAACTTGGCAAACACATTGCCAACAATATCCTTCCTTAGCGAATAATGATTATTGACTATAGGAGGCTTAGATATGTTACCGTTGGGACAAGATGAAGCTATGTGTCCCTTCTTACGGCAAATATAGCAACATGTGCTCCCTTTCTCTTCTTCTTTACCTTTTCAACTTGGAGAGCATTATCTTGGTTAGGCATGGGAAGAGGCCTTTCATTATCTTGATATTGAACTTGAGGCCACTTCCCTTGATGCTTCACATTTGAAGCCTTCTTCTTCAATGGACAAGATCTCACATGGTGTCCAACATTCTTGCACTTGAAGCAAGTAATGTTGGCTGAATTCTTGGACTTCTTCTTGTTGGAGATGAAATCAAGTCCTATTTTGTCTTGAGGGTCTTTTTGCACACTCAAGATATTATCACAACATTTTTCCAAGTCTTTCTTCAAACTAGTGACTTGGGCCTTGAGCTCTTTATTTTCCTGTACAATGTTAGTATTAACAAAAGAACTAGAGGAAGTAGAAGCTTCATTGTTAGAGCAACAAGGCATGGTGAGCAATTCATTACAATATGTACCAATATCATGTAGAGAGGAATTGCAAGGACTAGCACATGACAATAAGGCATTTCAAGTAGAAGATGTGCTAATATCCACATGAGACTCACATGATTTTACCTTGGTGACCATAGCCTCATGAGCTAACTTTAACTCATCATGAGAGATTAGAAGATCCTCATGAGTGCCTGAGAGCTTTTTATGACTTTCTCCCAATTTCCCATAATTGCTAGTTAGCAAATCAAGTTGAGTCCTTAGCTCAACATTTTCTTTTAATATCGATGCTTCACACAAGACAGAGTTAGTAGCACAAGCATCATTATCACTATGAGAGGAGCATGTACAGGCTAGAGACTCCGCATGAGTAGCTTGAAGTTCCTCATGAGACTTAGAGAGTTTGGTGAGCTCTCCTTTGACCTTCTTGTAGTCAAGGTCAAGGTGCTCAAAATCCTCTTTAAGTTTACAATGAGTAACTTCAATCTCTTCTTTTAAAGACCTCAAGTCACTAAGACATTGATGAGCCATAGCAAGTTCATGTTCAAGTTGTTCAGTTTTTGCTTGCTCATAAAGGAATAAGTCGTTACTGTTTTTGAAAGCAAGCAAGAACATCTTGGAGCCTTTTATAAGTATTATTTTTAGCTCTACGAAGAGTTTTCCCAATCTCATAGAGATTTTGAGTCAAGACTTCATCATCTTCCTCATTACAACTATCACCATTATCACTAAGACAAGATGATACCTCGTCATTACCTCTTGCCATGAGGCACATGTGAACACAATGGGTTGATGATGATTCTTTTGGAGAGGAGGGTTCTTCATCAACCAAGCATTCCTCATGTTTCTTGTTCCTCTACATGGTTAGTTTCACAAAGAGAACTAGAGGGAATCACAACATTTTGAATATGGTAGCACAAATGACCAAGCATATCATCGCACGAATTTATGAGTGCATCATTAGATGATATGCAAGGACTCTCTACACAAGAATGTATGATGTTTTCGGTGTTAGATATGCTCGTGTCCATACAAGATACATCACTGTATCAACATAAGCAAGATCATCAATGAAGATCTTAATACCATCATCACGAGATATTTCTTCACTTACCATGTCATTACCTTGTGGTAAGCCACATGTTGGTGAAGTGAAAGATGTTGAGGTATGCAAGTAATTGGAGGTGGAAGAAATAAAGAGCTCTTCATGATTTAGAAATGTGGAGAACTCCTCCATTAACTCCCCAAAAATAATATTGTCTTCATCAAGATTGGACCCACCATATATATCTTCAATTTTGGTCCAAGCCTCATGAGCCAATGAACAAGACGACATTGACTTGAACACCTCGAAGGTTATAGCTTGGTGAATGACACTTAAAGCTTCACAATCAAGATGCATATCATCAAGTGATGGAGATTTTCCATCCTTTAGATTTGATTTCCCTACAACCACAATCCACAAAGCATTTGGACCCATGGCCCGAAAGTGACAAAGCATGCGTAATCTCCATATAATGTAATTTGTGCCACTAAAACAAAATGTGTCATCGTGCACTAGTTCACTAGTCGACATCGATACTCTCTAGGCGGTTAAGCCTAATAAGGAGAGACCTAGCTCTGATACCAATTGAAAGGACCACGATGTCGCCTAAAGGGGGGTGAATAGGCATTTTAAAATCTTTTACGGATATGGCTATATCCTAATGCGGGAATAAACTAAGCGGATACTTTTCAAGCACAAATCATTGTCGGATTTCGGGTTCCGACAGACCCTTGAGGTTCGAACACTGGGGTGCGCGTGGAAATCTGCCCTCTACCTACCTGCACCCCGCCGCCTCGCTAAGATCTAAGCTACGAAAGGAACAACACAAGAGACACAAGGTTTATACTAGTTCGGACCACCGTTGTGGTGTAATACCCTACTCTAGTTTGTGGTGTGGTGGATTGCCTCTTGGGCTGATGGTGATGAACAATACAAGGAAGAGCAGCCTCGCGAGTGCATTCTTGGCAGGCGATGAACTGCTTGGGGAGTTCGATCGCCTTCTCTCTCTCTCTCTCTCTCTCTCTCTCTCTCTCTGTCCAAGGTGCATCCAGTTACTGATCCCATGTCTCTCTATGGTGGCTAGCCCTACTTATATAGGTAGAGGCCCTGGGCCTCTTCCCAAATATTCAGCGGGAAGGGCGCCAACAATTGACCATTTTGAAGGGGAACATCTAGTACACTGATCCTGACTAAAGTTGGTCCTCGCCTGTCAAAGGCTCTGGTGGTGACGCCGGCTTGGGCTCCACAATGACTTCCTTCCTACTGTTGGGCTGGTCTTGGTCTTGTTGCACAGAAATGGACGCCTTTGCTTGATGCTCTCGCGTGCGCTTGCTCCCTTTGCACCAAAGAGGAAAGGAGGACACTGCTGGGTGGCGCCTGGCGCCCTTGGTCGTCATGGCTTGCGTCATGGGCACCTTGTGAGGTACCCCGCCTTGATCTCTCCGCCTCCTCGCGAGCCAGCCTGACGAGGCCATGCCTGAGGAAGCTCCATGTCGTCCGCCCCGCGAGGCTTGGCCCCTCGCGAGGGTCTTGAGCTCATGTTGATGAAGATGGGTCGTGTTGGGCCCCCCTTTGAGCCACGCTGCAGGCCGCAGGCAGGCAAGTCTGGGGACCCCCGTTCCTAGAACGCTGACAGTAGCCCCCGGGCCCAAGGCACGCTCGGACTTGGCCGAGCAGAGAGGCAAAGGGGCAAGTGCGAAGTGCTGCGGGCCCTAACAGCCTGTGGCCTTGGGCGCCGCATGGCGGTTGATTGGACGTGGGTGTCTCCACTTCCCCACGACGCCTCGGCAACTGCACGAATTGACAAGTCCCTGCATGCAAAGCGGGTCATGATTACCTGCGATCGGGGAGGTCGGCTGTTGGCCTCCTCTGGCTTTAAGTACGGAACAATGAGCGCTCCTCTGGTCCGTTTCTGCTTTCTTCTTCTTCCCGGTTCTTGCTTCGTCTTGCTGCAATGGCTCCGATCCGCCGGTTCTCCGCGACAGAGAAGGGAAAGGCTCCCCGAGAGGGTCCTGACCCGCTCCCGCCAAAGAAACGGCTAACCCTCTGCCATCAGAAGGTGCCCACCAGGTGGTGTCGAGGCCCTGGCGCGAGCGGCCACCACCGGGGTTCCCGCTCCCCTCGTACGCCCAGATCGAGGGCTCTGAAGGGGTTGATGCCGAACGCCATGGGCGACGCCGCCATCGGCGCCCGGCCGAATCACGAAGTCGCGTCGTTCCCCACAGAGTCCACGCCGAGGGCTCCTCCCGGGAGTTCGTACTCCATGCCGCCATGCCTCCTCGGTCTTGGATTTGCCTTCCTCCCTTCTTCGCCTCTGCGATTCTGCGGGGAGGACCCTTGGAGCTCTGGCTGCAGCACGCCGGCTGCAGCACTCTTGCAACCGGGGCAGAGGTTGAGGTCGTTGCCCCAGGCGAGGTCTTCATGACTCGAGGCTGGGGCGAGATCGCCCGGGTCTGTGGGACAAGGGGCGCCCTCGCGATCCACCTGGAGTACGATGGCGCTTCGGTCATGCTCTTCAAGGTCTTCGATGCGGAAGGGCGCCGGCTGGAGTGCTGCGCCGCGAGAGGTGATCGAGGCCCTGCCGCGACGAGGGCTAGGCTCGCCGGCCGCTCCCTTGGCAGCTCCTCAGGCGGTGGAGGCGTCGGAGGATCCAGCGACTCCGCCGAGCTCTTCGCGACTCCGGAGACGAGCGACGACAGCTATGAGCCCCCGAGCCTGCGCCGCTCTCGGAGCAGGGCGGGCTCGGCAGGCCGTCGCCGCCCCTGATCTGGATGGGGTTGGCGCCGGTGCCCGGCGGCCCACTGTTGATGATGGCGTCTTTTGCAGGAGCGCGTGTAGTTAGCGTTCTTTAGGATCTGCTCCCTGCGAGGAATTAAAAATGCGCCCCGTGGGGGCTTGTAAGGTGCCTGTGGTCCTGTTTGTTAATATGATCCTTGTTGTGAAACAGCGCGAGTTGCTCATCCCGCCTTAGCTCAGTTCTTCCTTTCGAACCTTGCGAGGGCTTGATGCTCTGCTGACAGGTCGATCCCAAGGCAAGCTTCAGCCGTCGCTGATATGCCAGGTCGCGATGCCGTGGTCAAGGCCAGGAGGTGAGTGGCCCGGGGTCCGGTAAGAGCCCCTAAGTCGCGATGCTCAGGAGGTCCCCCTTAGCGCTCAAGCAGCCATCATTCGGTGAGAAAGGAGAGCGATGTTGCTAACTCGGGATTGCGTTTGGTGAGGGGACGGTGCCGTGTTAGTTAATGCTTCCGGAGGGTAACTTATCTCTAGAATCAGGAGTTGCTTCCTGGTGCGTTGCCGGGTCCTTGCATCGGCAGGCGAGGGGTCGCTTGGCAAGGTCCTCACGTGCCCCTCCCCTCTCGCCTTTGCTCCCCTTTTTGCTCTAAGTCCAGGTCGCGATGCCGTGGACAAGGCCAGAGGGTGAGGGCTGGAGAGCCAGTAGGAGCCCTGAGTCGCGATGCTCAGGCACCCCCCCTTTAACGTGCAAGCGGTTCGCGCGGGTGAGAGTGAAGGAGACACCGTGGGGGCCTCGCCTGACGCTGCTCCTTGGAGAGATCCTGCGGGCTCATCAGAAAGAACGAAAGTTCACCGTCACGACCGACAGTCAGTAGTGGGTTGCCCCGGAGGGGTGACGAGGCACTGAAGGCTTGATGAGGTAGCGCTATGCGGGGCTGCCGCGACCAGAGCTCAGCCAATCAGGTTTGTTGGTGTTGTAGGGACGGACCCGTGCGCAAGCGTCGTGCCGTTAGGGAGCAGCTCCATCAGTTGGTGTCAGTTGAGCAGGCAACTCGGTCAAGCATGTTAATCACGAAGGACCAATTTCATTTAGATAAGCGCAAAGAAGACGAACATCGCCGGGTCGGACCCGAGCGACCTGGGGATGATGCAGCCCGAGGGGCGCCCCCAACAAGGTACGCTCGGAACATGAAGTAACAAGGATACACGCCACAGGAGCGGACCCACGCGGCCCGGGAATAATGCAGCCTGGGGGCGCTCGATTAAATGAAACTTGAAATATGTCACTGGTAGCGTTGAAGACGAAAGGGTGTTGGTGCAGCAGACTCGGTGGGCTGCGGGAGCCGATCCTCATGAGCCCCCAGGCTCAGGGGCCTCGGGAGGCTCCAGAGGCGCTGGTGGCTCCTCGTGGACCATCTCCATCTCCGCCAGGGCTGCGGAACGCCTGGCCTCTTGAGCCTCCAGGATGTCCCTCATGAGGCGTTGGTACGTGGCGGCCGCATTCGGCAGGCCATAAGGCATGCGAACGTAGCTGTGGGGTGGACCTTCGCAGCGCCCCACGCGAGAGGGCCAGAGGCACTGCTGAGAGGCGGCTCGGTTGAGCCCTGGTATGTCGATGCAGACGCGCAACCCACCATCCTTGCCTGGATGGGGCGCTACGGCAGGTAAGAGGCGGCTGCCACTGATGACTCTTGACTCCTGCAGCTCCTGAATGGCCCTGCTGACGAACTCCTGAGGGTTTGGCCATCCTTGCCTTGCTCCTTCTTGAGGGAAACGTGCTTCGGAACACGCCTCCAAGTGGTGCCCAAGCGCCTCGCTCGTGACCTTAGCCAGGTCGGTGGCCCTCCAGGGGGAGCCCCCGAGCCCTGCCTGAGGAGGGTGCCGGGCGCGCTTTCCTATGCGATAGAAGGAGGTTCCCCCTGAGCAGGCACGGACCCTGAAGGGCCTGCCTCCTGAGGGGCCGGGCCGGACGATGACTCTTCTTCTTGGGGGCGGTCTCGGGAAGCCTCCTGCTCCTGCGATCTGGGTCTTCCAGTGATGCAGCCTGAAAGGCTCGCTCCAGGGAGCACACTGCGTCTTTCTCCTCGCAGGGCACCGTGATGACTCCGCCACTCCCTGGCATCTTGAGGACGTTGTAGCCGTGGTGGGTTACGGCCATGAACTTGGCCAGCGCTGGGTACCCGAGGATGGCGTTGTATGGCAGGCGAATGTGGGCGACGTCGAAGTCGATGAGCTCGGTGCGGTAGTTGTCGCGTGCGCCGAAGGTGACAGGGAGGCGAACCTGCCCGATCGGGACTGTGGAGCCGTCGGTGACCCCAGAGAAAGGCTTGGTTGGCTGAAGCTGATTGTAAGGCACTTGGAGATTGTTGAACATTTCCACGGACAGGACGTTGATCCCTACCCCGCCATCGATGAGGGTCTTGGTGACTAGCACGTTGCTGATGGTTGGGGAACAGAGCATCAGGAGGACTCCGGCTATGGCCGCACACTTGAGCTGATCCGCTGAGCTGAACATGATGGTGCACGCCGACCACCTAAGGGGGCGTGTGGCTTTGAGCTTGGGGAGGACTGCATTCACTTCGCGGGCGAACTGCTTCAAGATGCGTTTGAGAGGCTGGGGCTTGAGCTCCGCCCAGGATGCAGGCGATCGCGCGAGGCTCCTGGAAGCCCCCAGCCCCCTCGTCCTGATGATGGTCTTCGTTTCTCCTTGGCTGCAATGGCAGAGGAGGGAGTCCTCCGTTGCCTTGCCGGCGGTCCTCGCAAGGCTGATCCCTCCAGCCTCCCTCGCGAGGCGGGTCTTGCCAGCGATCCTCGCGAGGTTGGTCACGCCACCCTTGGCATGGGCCGCGGTCTTCCCAGCGTCCTGCGTTCCTTCCTCCTCCTCGGCCGTAGCCAGTGTCGCTTCTGATCGGACGTCGACCGATCCTCCCTTCTCAAGACGGCTCGGAGCTCTTGACATTCGCTGGTGTTGTGGGTGTGGAGGTCGTGGTACACGCTGATACCGGCTGCCCTTGGAAGGCTCGGGCTGACCTCTGCCCGCTTGGTGTCCGTTTACGCATGAGCACGGCAGCCCCTTGCGCTTCACGTCCTTGGCCTTGGATTTCTTCTTCGGGTCTGCGGCAGGCAGCTCGAGGAGGGAGAGACGCCCTTCCTCGGCCCTGGCGCACTTGGTCGCCAAGTTGAACAGCTCCAAGGAAGTGCACAAGTCTTCATGCATCGCCAGCTCCTTCTTCATCTTGACGTCGTGCACACCGTCGGAGAAGGCGGAGATGATGGACTCCTCGGTCACCTTGGGAATCTTGAGGCGTGCGTTGTTGAAGCGCTGGATGTATTTCTGCAGGGTCTCCAGCTGCTGCTTGATGCGGGCGCATGTCGCCACGGCGGTGGTGGTCACGCAGTACCTTGGAAGTTGGCGATGAAGCGGTACGCATCTCGTCCTAGGAGGAGATCGTGCACAGGGCCAGTTCGGGAGCCAGGTGCGGGCCCCGTCCTTGAGCGCCATGGGAAACCAGTTCGCCATGACCTTCTCGTCTCCGTTGGCGGCTTCGATGCCCAGCCCGTAGAGCTGGAGGAACTCTGCGGGGTCGGCTGTACCGTCGTAGCGAGGAGGTAGGTCCGGCTTGAACTTGCCGGGCCACGCGACGCTGCGCAGCTCGGGGGTGAAGGCACGACAGCCTGTTGTGGCCACGGGGGGCCTTGGGTGACGAAGAGCTTGGTATTGCGGGTCCCCATGCACTGCAGCTGGGAGCAGCGCGGGGTCTTGACGTGCCGGAGCAGGGGCGTGGTCGCGATTTAGCCGAGCGGGAGCACTCGGGCAGCTTCTTCCGGCGAGGGACCTCTGGCAGCTCTGCTTGCTGGCTGGCGCCGGACGGAGCGGGTTCCGCCAGGACCACGCGCTTTGGGGCTAGGGCGCCTTCTTGAGGGGAGGCGGCCGAGGCGCCCGAGCTTCGCCGCCACAGGACGGGCAGCGGTGCAGCGGACAGACGGCGCAGGGGAGCCGCGGCGCGGACGAAGCTTCGGCGACGGTCGAGCCACTCTTCAGAGACGCTGCCGACGGACGGTAGCGCAGAGCTCGTTTGCCGCGATGAGCACAGCTCGAGCCTCCATGGGCGGCGGAATGCGCGAGACGAAGAACCAGCCGGGCGAGTGAGGGGTTAGCAGCAGGCGGCCGTCTTGCCTCACGGAGGGATCTTTGGGACGATGCTTGCTGCTCGTTCCCGCCGGGCCGGTGGCGGCGTTGTGACGGAAGCGACGGGAACGACGAGGGCGCCCGCCGACGGAGCCGTCTGGGCGACGCAGAAACGAGGCGGCTTCGGCGCTTCGGCGCGGGCAGCGGCGTCGAACATGGATGTGGTGGTCGACGGAGAACAGGGCGGCGGAAGACGAGTTCTGGCGCACCCCTACCTGGCGCGCCAAATGTCGGATTTCGGGTTCTGGCAGACCCTTGAGGTTCGAACATAGGGGTGCACACGGAAATCTGCCCTCTACCTACCTGCACCCCGCCGCCTCGCTAAGATCTAAGCTACGAAAGGAACAACACAAGAGACACAAGGTTTATACTAGTTCGGGCCACCGTTGTGGTGTAATACCCTACTCTAGTTTGTGGTGTGGTGGATTGCCTCTTAGGCTGATGGTGATAAACAATACAAGGAAGAACAGCCTCATGAGGGTCATCTTGGCGAAGCGATGAACTACTTAGGGGAATTCGGTCGCCTTCTCTCTCTCTCTCTCTCTCTCTCTCTCTCTCTCTCTCTGTCCAAGGTGCATCCAGTTACTGATCCCATGTCTCTCTATGGTGGCTAGCTCTACTTATATAGGTAGAGGCCCTGGGCCTCTTCCCAAATATTGAGTGGGAAGGGCGCCAACAATTGGCCATTTTGAAAGGGAACATCTAGTACACTTATCCTGACTAAAGTTGGTCCTCGCCTGTCAAAGGCTCTGGTGGTGACGCTAGCTTGGGCTCCACAATGACTTCCTTCCTGCCGTTGGACTGGTCTTGGTCTTTTGCACAAAATGGACGCCTTTGCTTGATGCTCTCGCCTGCGCTTGCTCCCTTTGCACCAAAGAGGAAAGGAGGACACTGTGCGGGCTGGCACCCGCCTGGCGCCCTTGGTCGTCATGGCTTGCGTCATGGGCACCTCGTGAGGTACCCCGCCTTGATCTCTCCGCCTCCTCGCGAGCCAGCCTGACGAGGCCGTGCCTGAGGAAGCTCCCTGTCGTCCGCCCCGCGAGGCTTGGCCCCTCATGAGGGTCTTGAGCTCGTGTTGATGAAGATGGGCCGTGTTGAGCCCCCCTTTGAGCCACGCTGCAGGCCGCAGGCAGGCAAGTCTGGGGACCCCCGTTCCCAGAACGCCGACAATCATAAATATACTAGGCTCACTAAGTGCACCAACAACTTAGCATAAACAAGATGAGCACAACGAGGATATGAGTAAGCACAAGTAAGTTACACAAACTTACTTAATGTATATCACGAGATATGGAAATGAATAATACACACACCCACAAGTAGGCAATACAAGCTTACACAAATTGTATCACAATATATGGAATTGAATGATACAAGCAAACTCAAGTAAGCACTACAAGCTTACATAAGATAAGTTACAAGCTAGCAATTCACACTAAACACAAGATAGAACAATAGTAGGAAGTATGAACCGCGGACTATAAAGTGTTGGCCTAAATAATCTCTATGATATGGTAACCAACACAATATAATGAGGACAACAAGAATAGTGAATGCGCAGTCAAGTGACCAAGGTAAACCACAAGCAAGGAGTTAGGGTTAGGGATAACCGAAGTCACGGACGATGATGTATCCCAATGTTCACTTCCTTGGAGGGAAGCTAGTCACCGTTAGAGAGGTGGATGTTACCACGAAGGCACACCAACGCCACGAAGGCTCACCCTATTCTCCTTGAGATATCACCACGAAGGCGATTCCCAACCACTAGTGGTAGACCTTGAGGTGGCCTCCAAACCTTCACAAACTTTCCGGGGGACAAATCACAAGTTGATTCCTCACCGGAGCACTCCTACCGCCTAGGAGTCTCCAACCTCCAAGAGTAACAAGATCAAGGGGGGAAATGCTCAAGACTTGCTCAAATCACGAATTGCTTTGGTCAAAAGAGAGAGGAGAAATGGTTGTATGCTTGGATGAAATCTCTCTCAAGAACTCTCACAAATCTCTTCGGGGTGTAGCACGAGAAGGCTCAAATCCCTCTCTCTCAAATCCCACCAAAAGCAACTAATGCTATGGAGGGATGGGAGAGGAATAACGGAGGAGGTCAACCAATGAACCCTAGATCCATGGGGTAGTTTCCCCCCAAATGGATTGGAGTTTTGAGGCTTGGGGGAGGAGGATAGAGCTCAAAAGAATGGGGAAATCTCAGATCCAAAAGCACTGCTCGATGGGGAAGAAGGGTGCCTTATATATAGTGCCCCACCAAATCTGCCCGTTACGCACAGAAAAACGCAGCCCGGAACTTCTGGGCAAGCCCGGAACTTCCGGGCCCCCTATTGAACACATATGTGCAAACTCTCTAGTTAACCCGGAACTTTCCTGGAACTTGCCCGGAACTTCCGGGCCCTGGAACATCCGGGCTGCCCGGAACTTCCGTCCCTGCAGAAAACAGCCAGCATACCGAAAGTAAAACATGCATAAATTTTTCATACGAACTCCGATTTTGATGATCTTGCGCTCGTTTTGAAGCTATGGAAAAGCTCCAGGTGCTCAGATAGAGAACCACACAAAATAAACCAAAATGGAGGGTGCAAAGTATGGAAATGTTAGATCATATATTTTGGGAAACTATTTGGCTTTGGCTTTTCTTTGGTATATAGGATATGAGTGGAATTGTGTATAGAAGATGTTGACTTGAGCAAATCCATCACAAACCCCTTTGATCCCCTCTTAATAGTGCGGGATCCCTATAACTCAAGAATCATAAAAGAGCACATAGCTATCGAGAATCCATTCTTGAGTGTATATGTTTCTTTTTGGTGGTCATCACTCCACAACACTAACGTCAAAGGGACTAATACCTTTGACACGAGCCGTTCACTTGAGCTTGATGTTGATGTTTCTTCTTGGCTCAAGATGAAGGCAAGACATTGGTGAAGTCTTCAAGTCTCTCCCCCATACACAATGTGGGGAAGCTTTTCTTTGTATTCATCTTCAGTTGTCCATCATGTGATCATCCACAAGCTCAAGCATGTAATCCTTTGGGATGGTTATCTTGAACTTGCCCTTGTCAACCATGATCACCAAACACTTGATGTCATCCTCTCATAGACACTTGAAATCTCTTTCTCGACGCGAGCCCATGAGAATCACCTAGCCCTCAGAAACATAGACAACACATAGTATGGGTTAGTACACATAGTGCAATTGGTAATTTCTTATCATACCACAAGATCCTATGTGGTGCATCATTTGCGCTCGTGTGTTGACCAGTTAGAGTTTGATCTTTGAGCTTCATCGTGGTAAACCTATATCTCTACTCCATGTTTAATCTTGACGTCTTGAAGGGTATATTGAATTCTTCACTTGAATAGCTTGCTTGAATACTTGATCAATCATGACTCACACATGAGTCCATTTTGATCATATCTTTGAGACACTACTTAAGATACTCCAATGAACTTCATTTTGATCATCTCAATGTAATTGTTGCTTCAAAGGAGTTGTCTTCCATTATTCTTCAATCATATTCCAATGGGACTAACCTTTAAATGTATATCTCAATGCAAACATTAGTCCATAAGGATTGTCATTAATTACCAAAACCACACATGGGGACAACATGTACTTTCACTAGGCCTCGCCGTCGTCCACCGGCATTGTGCTCTCGGCTCGGTGTTGTCAACGTGGTAAACGAACGACATGCATCGAAAGTGGACTGTACCTGGAGAGGCTGACAGCTGGGTCGATGGCCGCACGCAAGGAAATGCCTCCTTATTACACACAAAATAATGATTCCTCCACCTGACAGCTGGAACCCACAGGAAGGGCCTCTGTATTTTGCGAAAAAACGTTCCCCCGCTTACAGGTCGGACCCACCAGCTATATCTTCGCACGCAAGGAAGTACCTCATTATTACGCACACAAAAATGAATACTCCCCCTGCTAGCTGGGACCCACCATAGTGGGAGGCTGACTTGTGGGCCTACTAAGATGACGGGGACGGAGGGCTTTGTCAACTTAGTCAATATGAACGATTCTAGCTCCAGTGACCGAACGATGTCCATCCAACGGCCATAGTGCTTCTTCAACCTCTGGTCTTCTTGCTCCAGCCGCCCAAACAAGCGTCGGCCGTGTCACCGCCTCCCGCCTCTGTGTCCGGCTGTGCTGCCACCGCTGGCCATGCCGTCCCTCTATACTCACCCACACCTCATGTTATTCTCCGGCGACGGCAGCCTCACACCGCAGCCGAAGTAGTCAACCAACGTACTCCCCTCCGCATGGGCATCCACTGGTGCGTCTTCCCGGGCTCCGCGTCGTCCCCCCCCTAGGCCTCGCCGTCGTCCACCGCCATGGTGCTCTCGACGCGGCCTAGTCAATGTGGTCAACGAACGACTTCCACCGGAAGACTACTGTACGTGGAGAAGCTGATAGCTGGGTCCAAGGCCGCAACAAGAAAAATGCCTCCTTAATACATGCAAAATAATGATTCCTCCACCTGACAGTAGGGACCCACCGGACGGGCCACCGTATTTCGTGAAAAAAAACTTTTCCCCCTGACTGCTGGGACCCACCAGCTACATCCTTGCACGTAAGGAAGTGCCTAATAGTCGGGACCCACCTGGTCGAAGCATACGTATCATTGTCATTCTGGTCGCGAACGTGTACGTACATACTGGTCAATCGGTCTATCTGCAGGCTGCAGCGATGAACCGTGGCCGTGTAAGGAAGGGCACGTGTCATAGTAGAGGCGCGCACGTAGGATGTACACGTACGTACAACGGCCAGGGTGCAAGAAAGTAAATACGGCCACGTACGTACATACGAGCGGGGTCTCGAACGCCTACTTGCACATATATATACGGAAGGCCAGGGCTTGTGTACATGGAGAGGCAACGGACGGCAACAAAGGTGTCATGTTCATCGGGTAGCGAACCGGCTGGGCCGGAACGGAGAGACAACGTCATGTTCATCGGGTGGCAAAGGAACGCGTTCTATTCATCGGGAGCCAACCGGCTTGGACGGAACGGCCGATGGAAACGAGGCCTCGCATACCACAGAACGAAGGAAATGGCCTTGTGTTCGACCGGCCACAGTCGAAATGGGATCCTGTTCATCGGGAGGGGTCTGGCGTACCGCAAAATGGAGGAAACGGACCTCCTACGGTCGAAACGGGGTCCTGTTGATCGGGAGGGGTGTGGCATACCGCAAAACGAAGGAAACGGACTTGTGTTGGAGCGCTACGGTCGAAACGTGGGTCCTGTTCATCAGGAGGGGCGTGGTGTACTGCAAAGCGGGACTCCACGGGATACTGTTCATCTCCACCGTCGACTGCCTCCACGGGCTACTTTTCATCCACCGTCGACTGCCTCCACGGGCTACTTTTCATCCACCGTCGACTGCCTCCACGGGCTCCTGTTCATCCATCGTCGACCTCCTCTAGCCTCAACCTGTGACTGTTCATCCACGGGCTCCTGTTCATCCAGCCTCCACTGCTCCTCCATCGGCTACTTTTCAACCAGCCCTCTCCATGGGGTCCTGTTCGACCACCCCTCCACGGGCTACTCCAGCCCTCCACTGGATACAGTTCAACCAGCCCTCCACCGGCTACTATTCATCCAGCCCTCCACGGGGTCCTGTTAATCCACCGGCTCGATCGATCGAGGTACTATTCATCCAGCGGCAACGGCCTCTACTACCATGGGTTCCTCTTCATCCAACCCCCACTACAAAAAAAGACACATCCGTGACATTTTGGGCCGAACGAAAAAAATTATGTCATACTAATGACACTTCTATGTCTATAATTGTGACAAAACCTAGTATCATCATAGATGTGGTGGGATCCTACTTCTATGACAAAAAATCATGACAGAAAATGGGCTTTTCGTCCTGGGCGTGCCGGAGACGCAGTTGCATGACATTCTTTGGGCCGTCCATGATGGAAAAAACCATGGTAGAAGCAAGGGCAAGGAAAATATCGGGGTGTTCACGGTTACGGTGGGTGGTCTGGGCCGAGCGATGCGCGTTTCTCTCGTACACACACATGCGTGGGTGCGAGGCATTGGGCTCTAACTGAATCCGAGTGATTGCACTGCAGGCTATGCGTTACTGAACTCAAGCGATCGATCGATGGCTGTTAACTGAACCCGATCGAACGATTCCTTCGCTACTGCTGCTAACTAAAGTTGATCGATGCTGCCTCTGGATGAACAGTGAGCGTTGCTGGGGGGGGGGGGTCGGATGAACAGTTCCCGGTGGGGGTGGATGAACAGGACCCCGTGGTGTTGCCTCTGGATGAACAGTGAGCGTTGCTGGGGTGTTTGGATGAACAGTTCCCGGTGGGGGTGGATGAACAGGACCCCGTGGTGTTTCCTCTGGATGAACAGGACCCCGATCGATCGAGCCGGTTGGGGCTGGATGAACAGGACCCCGTGGAGGGCTGGATGAACAGGACCACCCCGTGGAGGGCTGGATGAACAGTAGACGGTGGAGGGCTGGATGAACAGTAGCCTGTCGAGGGGTGGTTGAACAGTAGCCCGTGGAAAGGGATTGTTGAACAGTACCGATGGAGTAGCACGCGGTGGAGGTTGGATGAATAGGAGCCCGTGGATGAACAGTCGCAGGTGGAGGCTGGAGGAGGTCGACGGTGGATGAACAGTAGCCCGTGGAGGCTGGAGGGGGTCAATGATGGAGATGAACAGTATCCCGTGGAGTCCCGTTTTGCGGTATGCCACACCTCTCCTGATGAACAGGACCCCCGTTTCAACCGTAGCGCTCCAACACAAGTCCGATTCAACCGTTTTGCGGTACGCCACACCCCTCCCGATCAACAGGACCCCTATTTCGACCATAGGAGGTCCGTTTCCTCCGTTTTGTGGTACGCCAAACCCCTCCCGATGAACATGATCCCGTTTCGACCGTGGACGGTCGAACACAAGGCCGTTTCCTCCGTTCTACGATATGCCAAGCCTCATTTCCATCGGCTGTTCCGTCCAAGCTGGTTGGCTCCCACGCGTTCCATTGCCTCCCGATGAACACGACGCATTCCGTTGCCTACCCATGAACACGACGACGACGCAGTTTCTCTGTTCCGACCCAGCCATGTACACGAGCCTTGGTCGTTCGTATGCATGAGTAGGCGTTCGAGACCTCGCCCGTACGTATGTATGTGGCCGTATTTTCTTTCTTTTACACTGGCCGCTGTGCGTACGTGTACAAGCTACATGCGTGCCTCAACTAGGACACATGCGCGCTCTACATCGATCAGTATGTACCTACACGTTCGCGACCAGAATGACAACGCTAAGTACGCTTCGACCAGGTGGGTCCTGACTGTCAGGCACTTCCTTGCGTGCGAAGATATATCTGGTGCGTCCCAGCAGTCAGGGGGCGAATCAGTTTTTTTGCCCAGATGCACTTCCTTGCATGCGAAGATGTAGCTGGTGGGTCCCAGCAGTCAGGGGGGAACTTTTTTCACAAAATATGGTGGCCCGTCCGGTGGGTCCCCGCTGTCAGGTGCAGGAATAATTATTTTGCGTGTAATAAGGAGGCACTTCCTTGCGGCTGTCGTGGATCCATCTGTCAGCCCCTCCATGTACAGTACTTTTCCGATGAAAGTCGGTCGTTGACCACATTGACCACGCCGTGCCGAGAGCACCAAGGCGGTGGATGACGGCGAGGCCTAGGAAGGGGAAGACGCGGAGCCAGGGAAGACGCGGCAGTGGATGCCCACGCGTAGAGGAGTATGAGGGTTCACTGGTTCGCTGCGGTGTGAGGCTGTCATCGCCGCAGAATAACAGGAGGTGTGGGTGAGTAGAGGGATGGCCTGGCCAACGATGGGAGTAGTATGGGGCGGTGAAGCCTCCGATGCATCGCAGCCGGCCACGGGAGGCAGGAGCACGAGGCATGACCGGCGCTGGTTTGGGCGGCTGGAGCAAGAAGACCAGAGGTTGAAGAAGCACTACAGTCGTTGGATGGACATCGTACGGTCACTGGAGCTACAATCATGCATATTGACTAAGTTGACAAAGCCCTCCGTCCCTGTCAACTTAGTAGGCCCACAAGTCAGCCTGCCACTATACTGGGTCCCAACTAGCAGGGGGAGTATTCATTTTTTGTGCGTAATAAGGAGGCGCTTCCTTGCGTGCGAAGGTATAGCTGGTGGGTCCGAGCTGTCAGCGGCGGTAACGTTTTTTTCACGAAATACAGAGGCCCTTTCGGTGGGTCCCAGATGTCAGGTGGAGGAATCATTATTTTGTGCGTAATAAAGAGGCATTTCCTTGCGTGCGGCCGTGGACCCAGCTGTCAGCCTCTCCACGTACTGTCCACTTCAGATGCATGTCGGTCGTTGACCACGTTGACCAGGCCGCGACGAGAGCACAAGGGCGATGGACGACGGCGAGGCCTAGGAAGGGAACGACACGGAGCCAGGGAAGACTCGGTAGTTGTTTCCCACGCGGAGGGGAGCACGGTTGTACGAGGGTTTACTGGTTCGTCTGTCGTCACCGAAGAATAACAGCAGGTGTGGGTGAGTAGAGGGATGGCTAGGCCAGCGATCGGAGTACGATGGGGTGGTGGGGCCTGCGCGGCAGCACAGCCGGCCGTGGGAAGGAGGGAGCAGGCAGTCCCGCCGGCGCTTGTTTGAGCAGTGGAGCAGCAAGAGCAGAGATTGAAGAAGCACGACGACCGTTGGATGGAAATCCAACAGTCACTGCTTGTGCGTGAACCTTTTTTTAGGAAAGCCTCAAATCTGTGGAAAACAGCATACAGCCCATTTGCCATTATTTCTAATAATTTACAGCCCATATTGTGGCCACGGTTAAAAAATTATATGAAATTTTGCATATTTCAGTGCGGTCCGAACTGTTTTTAATCCCGAAATTTCGAGTCACATTCAAACTGATTTTAAAAATAAAATGTATATCAATATAAAATCCAACAAATTGTCCATGCATAAAAATCAATGCAATTTAAAATCTTGAAATGAAAAAAGGAATTTGAAACGAATTGTCGGTTTGATGTGTTTTAAAAATGTACAGCCCATTTCTCATTACTGATAGGCCATTTTCTCGGCCAGCCGAATGAAGCTCTCCTTGTCTTGAAAGATTTGCAGCCCAACAGGCTTGACAAAGTGACTTACTTGCCAAATCACAAAAAAACTGGGCTGTGGCCGTGGACCCGGTATCGACCTCTCCACGTACAGTACTCTTCCGGTGGAAGTCGGTCGTTGACCACATTGACCACGGCGTGCCGAGAGCACCAAGGCGGTGGACGACGGCGAGGCCTAGGAAGGGGACGACGCGGAGCCGGGGAAGACGCGGCAGTGGGTGCCCACGCGGAGAGGACTATGAGGGTTCACTGGTTTGGCTGCGGTGTGAGGCTGCCGTCGCCGCAGAATAATAGGGGGTGTGGGTGAGTGGAGGGATGGCCTGGCCAGCGGTGGGAGTAGTATGGGGGCGGTGAGGCCTCCGTGGCAGCACAGCTGGCCACGGGAGGCAGGAGCAGGCGGCACGACCGGCACTACTTTGGGCGGCTGGAGCAAGAAGACCATAGGTTGAAGAAGCACTATGGACGTTGGATGGACATCGTACGGTCACTGGAGCTAGAATCATTCATATTAACTAAGTTGACAAAGCCGTATGTCCCCGTCAACTTAGTAGGCCCACAAGTCAGCCACCCACTATGGTGCGTCCCAGCTAGCAGGGGGTATTCATTTTTTTGTGCGTCATAAGGAGGCACTTCCTTGCGTGTGAAGATATAGCTGGTGGGTCCGACCTGTCAGCGGGGGGAACATTTGTTCACGAAATACAGAAGCCCTTCCCATGGGTCCTAGCGTCAGGTGGAGGAATCATTATTTTGCGCGTAATAAGGAGGCATTTCCTTGCGTGCGGCCGTGGACCCAGCTGTCAGCCTCTCCATGTACAGTCCACTTCTGATGGATGTCTTTCATTGACCATGTTGACCAGGCCACGCCGAGAGCACCAGGGCAGTGGACGACGGCGAGGCCTAGGAAGGGAACAACACGGAGCCAGGGAAGACTCAGCAGTTGTTTCCCACGCGGAGGAGTACGAGGGTTCGTCTGCCGTTCCCGGAGAATAACAACAGGTGTGGGTGAGTACAGGGATGGCTAGGCCAGTGATGGGAGTATGGTGGGGCGGTGAGGCCTGCGCGACAACATAGCCGGCCGTGGGAGGAGGGAGCAGGCAGTCCTGTCGGCGCTTGTTTGAGCGGCTGACGCAGGAAAAGCAGAGATTGAAGAAGCACGACAGTCGTTGGATGGACATCCAACAGTCACTTCTCTCGTGTGCATTATTTCTAATAATGTACAGCCCATTTGCTAATTCTTAAGAAATTTTTTGGAGCCCGTCTTCTTTTTGTTAGCATTACACCCCATATTGTGGCCATGGTTAAAAAGTATACGAATTTTTGCATATTCCGGTGCGGTCAACTGTTTTTAATCCCAAAATATCGATTCACATTCAAACTATTTTGAAAAATAATTTGTATAAATATAAAATCCAAATAATTGTCCACGCATAAAAATCAATGGAATTTAAAATCTTGTAATGAAAAAAATTTGAAACTAATTCCCGGTTTGATGTGTTTTAAAAATGTACAACCCATTTCTGGGCAAGCCGAATGAAACTCTCCTCGTCTTGAAAGATTTTCAGCCCAACAGGGCTGATAAAGCAAGTAGGCCTCGTTTGGGTATTTCTTTAAAAAAATAGAACTGGGCTAGCCATTTTCAGCAAGAAAAAAACACAACTGGGCTCATGATGTGGTAAACATAAATAAAACCCTGGCTAGAAGGGCCACAGCCCCCGCAAGACAGCCCCGTTGTTACCTCGATCCGTCGCTAAAACTAGTATAAATAACAACCGCTTGTTCCTCAAAAAACTGCGCGACCTGTCGGGTCCACAGTGTCACCGTCGTAGTGTAATTCTCTCGTTTATTGACTACAATGACAATGGCGTGAGCCCTAGATGTCCAACCATTAGGAGGAACCATATTTTTGGGCTTGTAATATAGAGGCACTTGCTTGCGTACTGCCATGACGCTGGTGGGTCCCTACTGTCATCATCTCCACGTACAGTCATCTCCTTGTTCCTCTCAGGTGTTGAGGACATTGACAACGCAAGAGGGCAGCGCACCGCGCACGGCGAGCGAACCAAGCCGCAAGGCGGAGGACGACGGTGAGGCCTCGGACGGAACGAATAGGAGCCGTGGAAGATGCGCTGGTCCGGTCGCAGGTGGAGGGGAGTACCTGGTTCGGGTGCAGGTCTGTGTTGGGGTTGACATCGCCGGAGAATAACAGGACGTGTGTGGGAATAGAGGGAGAGACTGGCCAACATTGGAGGGTACGTACGGTAGGGCGGCAGAGGCGCAACCAGCCATGGGAGGCGGGAGCAGGCGGAGCCGACGGGGTGGTTTGGCTTGGGTGGCTGGAGGAAGAAGAAGACAAGAGATAGAAGATACACAATAGATGTTGGATGTCAATCCAACTGCTGGTAGGCAGGATCGTTTGTTGACTGGCTAGTAAGTCGACACCACCTTGGATACGCTATTTCCTCGCGGGTCCCAAATGTCAAAATCCAAATCTGTCATGGTCATGCAGCCTTTCCTATGAAAATTTACAGCCCATTTGATGTGCTAGTTCGAAATAAGTTTGTGGGTGCTGGTGAGGGCTAATCACTTGGCTTCAGAATGCACAAAGTGAGCTCAAGCAGCCGGCGAGAGTGATGTTATTTCCCTTGGTTGGGATTTGTTAATTGTTACAATATTTCACTCTAAATTAAATGACTGGCAAGCCATTTGCCTTGCTTCAAAGAAAATATGACAGTCACAGCCGAGTTGGAAAGGGCAAGAACATCTAACTCCAGATTACAAATTGTACAAAAGCACGAGGGTTTATTGTTCATCAGGTTTACAAAAAAACCCAGGTTGAAAAGGCAACAACATCTAACTCCACCACTGTTTTCGGCAGTCACAGTCAAATGGATCGGTCAGGTCCATAGAATAAACATCCTGGGTCGTAAAATTTACTGGACTATGACCACAATATGTTGTAAATAGAAGCCTGGCACGTTTAGAAGCTCTTTTGCCCACCTGAAACTCCTTTTTTGCTCTTCCACATACCCATCCGTCAAAACCATGCTGCTGATAAACTTAAGCCTGATGGACAATAGTAACCTCGCATTCAGCAAGAAGAATGTGACAAATCTAGTGTTTGCACGGTTGGCTACATATCGTTCTAGCGTTATTGTCTTCAATCGAATCTCATGAGAAGTGATAAAATCCCGATGCTTACGAATCCACCGATTGGATATAACTTTATTACCCCGTCCTGTTGCCTAAATAGACATGAAGATTGAAAACAGTTAAGGTCTAAAAAAAGAGTGTCGAAAGAGCAACAGCTGAATGCTTAATTCTAGTACACTATATGTGGGCTTCCAATGTGCATGAAATTATCACGTTTATATACAACTTCTCCAGACATGGAAAGCATTGCAGCAAGCCAATAATCTTGTTCAGATCAAAACTATTCATTTGGATATATAAGATCTTGATGTAATCTAGCACCATTGATAGGCCATCCATGGAGAAACTCTTCATTGAGCATAGAACATAATATTAGTACAAAATGTGTACTCCAAGATGACATATAACTTATGCGCAGAAATTTAAAATGCGGCTTATGGTAACTAGTGTAGATGATAATGTAAAGTACCTGAAGAACTGTGGAGCCAAACACTATATTGAAATGAGCACAGAGATCATGTATTACACCCAAGGTCTCCAGTTTAGGTGCAGAGAGGACGGTTATTTGCAACGGTGAATAACTAGAATCAAGGATCAACCTTTGAAGTGAAGGATTATCTTGGATGATGAGCTGCCTTCCGTCAAAACAAATTCCAATTCTTACAAGGTTAGGCGACTTTATTTGGAGACAACTGATTCTACCTGTGAAAACAAGCACCAAGCACTCCAGGGCAGGGCAACTAGAGTGGATGATGCTGTGCAATGAGGCCTCCGATATACGAACCCGCACAAGTGAAAGTTTCTTGAGGAATGAGAGTCGAAGGTTTAGTACCAGATTGTCTGGTAGCTTGCACAGAGCAAAGGTGGCGGTGTGGAGAGAGGAGGAAAACCACGAGATGGACATCGGTGCTGAGGGCACAGGTAGATGGCGTTCGGTATCTGGTAGGTGATTTCCAGGGGAATAGTAGAAATCAAGCAGCTGTAGTTACGTGAATTGTGGGATTTCAGCCAAAGGCCCATCGTGCAGGGCATGTTATGCTTGCTCAGGTAGCATGATGGGATGTAGAGGCTTTGAACGGAGCCCTGGTGGGAGGAGATGATGGCCCTGGGGATTTCAAAATCATTGAAGAGAGATAGCTGACAACAGTTGAGATTAAGGGGCATGGCGCGCCATAGAGGGCGCCACCGAATTGAGAGGACTTGGGTGCAACAGCAATCCTTGATGGGGAGAAGCGAGATGATCTCCCCAAGGATGGCGTCCGGGAGATCACTGATGCGGTTCACCCGAGATTCTACGGGTTCCTGGGATCCGGTGGGGGCGGGGTTGCCGCTTCTCCCCGTGCTGCCGGGTGCAGGATCTACAGCAGGCGTCACCGCTGGCAGGAGCCTCATCTTCTTGGCGCCGGGGTCAGCCGACTCCATTTTCCTTGAGGGCATCGCGTCGCGCTCATGGATTTGAGCAGATTAATGAATGGCGAGCCTAGTTGTAGTGCAAGTGAAGAAGAAGGGGAGCTGGGGTTTTTGTGTACTAGTGAGGAAGAAGGGGAGCTTGGGTTTTCTGTAGGAGTGAGGTGAGAAATTTGGGGGTACGAGTGGAGCGAGCTGACGTGAGGTGGGTGGGAGTGAGGAGGAAGAAGAACACTCAGGTTTTTTGGGGCGTGTCTTTGGGTGTGGGTAGCGCCTCTCATTCAGTAAATATATGGACTTTTGAATTGATTTTACTATTTACTAGGGTGGATGGGCTGTTTTATCTTGGGCCCAGAGAAACAATTACAACTAATACAGTGGAGACACTCTACAGCTACCCAGAAAAACAATTACTACTAGTAAAGTGGATAGAATACCGCTACTGCGTCTCCTAGGTCATCGAAACGTCTCCCTCTACTGAATGACGTTATACTTTTGTTCACCGACATGCAGGCCATGCATCGCGCGCGCCCAAATGCCATCCACCAAATTAGAAGGCAGTATGCAAAGTGAGAGTCACCCAGTCAGAAGCGGCAATAACGAGTCGTCGTATCACAAAACCCCACCTTCCCGTAGTCTAAGTTTGACGGACGAAGCAACCATCGTTTCACTCTTCACTGAATCCCCTTCTCCCTCACCGTCTTCAAGAAAGGCAACACTTTGCACCTGCTTTGTTCTTCTCTCCCAACTAAGGGAAGGTAAGCGGATCCGTGATGTTGGTATATTTTCGTTGAGAGAAAAAAAAGAACTTTGCAAAGCAAAGAATCGATCCTCACTCTCTTTTTTTGTTGTCATTGCGATTGTGTTTTCCTTTCGTGGTCTCCTAGTATTAAATCGGTTTCATGATCGACCAAGGAGAACCAGGCAAAGATCTGCCGATATTGGAGCAGACACGAGAGGCTGATCCCCACGAGACAGAGAGCTCCAAGAAGATGGAGGCAGCCACCGACCCGACCCCAGATACGCTCACGGCCACTACTGAGATGGTCAACGCGACGTTTCAGGTTACAGCCCTCGTGGCACTGCAGGAGCAGTTTTCCCCCTTTGAGGATGTCCCCCCCCCCCCCCGCTGAGCTGCCCCAAGGTGATTTTCATCTTTGCCGATCTCGATCATGGTTTTTCATCTAGTATGTGGTGATGAATAATGCAAAATTTTATTAGCTTCAATGCCATGCTATACATGGTGGTTTAAATAACTTGTGTTTCTTATACTGGAAAGTAATTCAAAATTTGTTTTTGTTTCAATTAGAGCCCTGATGCAGACAAGGATTGTGTGGTTGTACATGTCACTCGCTATGAGGCAGATGACCTAAATATACGCACTGGGAAAACAGAGTTCTTAGGCTGTTGGATCCTATAAGCCATTTGCGCTTATACCAATGAAGAGTTGTATTCCAGCCTCACTGTTATCAGGCATGTTGTCCAGGGTGTACTGAAGCACAAGAAGTTCAAAGCTACTCCTTCGTTTGTGAGGCATACTGTTCTTGTCAAGCTTACGCAGGAAGATGACGTGGCATGCCTCCACAAACAAGTTTATGAGTGGCAAGGCCACAAGGTTGTCTTCATGAAGGTTCACATGATTGAGCTGTTGTTGGACGTCCTCGATGATGTTCATGGCAAGGTCCGTCTTGTGTCCATCCCAAATTAGACCGAGGCATGAAATAGTTGCCCCAACTAGTATTTAATAGTAGTTTGGATTGTGTCTAATTATCATAACCTTGCTTGTTATCGAGCCCTCTGGGCCTAGTACTCTATTTGAATCCGTCTATGGGAACTGCTGCTATTTTTGTGTGCCCGTGAATCATCGTAATTGTTGACGAAACATATGCGTCCTCACTAGTTTTATCATACGAGCAGTGTGTGTTTTGATGAAATAGAGTACTCGTTCGAGAACTGTGCGCCAACGTATACATAAGTACTTGTAAACACTGTTGATGCTACCCCACTTGTAAGCAGTTGTGCAAAACACGTCACATTGGCTCAGCTTGCTTCAACACTAGGCTATCGACTAGTTAACAATCAACAATCTGCTGTCTGACACATAAGCAACTATGTATCTTGTTATAGTGGTTCATGCAGTTAACTGAGGCCACAATGTAAATTCCAAACGTTCACACGCTAGTCCAGCGTTCATGTGGAACACTCACAAGAAATTGACTTCATAAAAAACTTGAAAAGCATAAGTTAAGCAATTTTATACATCTCAATGATTCATAGAACATAACAAACATATATTAGTTCACAGCAAAAGACAAAGTTGTGAGAAGGTTTACAAATCAGGAAAAACACAAGCAAGGCTTCTCTAAGCAAATGGCCTCGGCGAAACCAAATTTCTGGAGTTCACTCTGGTTTTTTCAAGTTGCCACCATCCAGGGTTAGGTTCTCTCATTCCAGAATAATCAATTATAATTGTGTTCTCAGCTGGAATGTTGAACTGAACCATGTAGTGTACTGACCATCTGAAATTCTTGTGCATTCCACTGAATTTAAGCACCGCTATTTGCAGAAATAAGCAGACCACAATGCCTCTTGTCCGCGCACCTGTCCAAAAAACCGCCGTGCATCCGTGCCAGCTAGTCCTCGGTCCATGGATGAATTGGTAGAAAGTGCATTCCAGACTAGGGTGCAGTTGTTTTCGCTCGTCCCTACACTGCAATCAGGAAGTAAAATGTACGAATCAACTTCTTTTATATTGCGTTAGTCATTCTACCTAGTAACTACCAATGTAGGAATACCTGGAAGACGGGTGGTTAGACAACGGCAACGAGGGATAGCCATCTCATTTTGCGCAGTTCTACTAAAACTAAGGTGTGTGCTTTTGATTGCGCGGATAGAAACGATACGGAGACAGACATCCCGAAACGATATGGAGACAGACATCCCTGTTTGCGCAAATACGAAATACGGTTATTTAAACAATGACAGATATTTGCAGTGGCGTATGATTAACAGCAGCATCTATTGTGTTATAATTGGCACTAGATTGACAGTATGAAAGTGTCCTTAAGTAAGTAGCATCACATCACATCAACACTACCACTAGATTAACATGCAAAACAATATCATTAGTATTTTGTCATGAGAGTAGCACATGGTCAGTAAATGTGCAATCAAATTTGTGCAATTCCACTGGGATGAAGCAATTTTAGCAGTGTGAGATTTAAGTGTAACTGCAAAAACACAATTCATGGGAAATAAAGCAAGACGGAAGCACTTCATAAAATGGTGGTGGCATTGCTTCAATTTATCGACGGCACTAGACCATTACTTATAGTGACATTAGGTGGCATTGCTTAATGCTTCATGTGATTTTACATTAACGGTAGCGATATGGGCGTAGGGACAGCAGGGGTATAAAGTGGTGAGGCGGATGTGGTTGCCGAGAGAGGCAAACACTCAGGAAGCATGTCTGCATTTGTCCCATTTTTATCTCCTCGACTACATTTTTCTATGTGAGCACAGGAAATCTAGACCTGCTCATTCTCATTTGCGTTGTCCCCCAACACCCGTCACTTTCTTTCATTTTTCAACCAAGAGATAGGTCCACTTCCCCCCACCCTTCGCCATCCACCATGCTTTCTTCGTCTTTTCAACCAAGAGACCGGTTGGGTAGCCAATATCTACTACTTTCCCCCGTTTCCTCTTATAACTAAGTCCTAGATTCATGCTACAACTTTCCCTCTTTCTTCCCTGTTTGAACCAACTCTTAGAGTTGACGGTATGAACTAGCTTTACCTCTAATAATAGTAAAAGTCTAGGTGGCTTTGGAACAGCGGATGGAAGTAGAAAAAGATCCACACGAAGCCAAGTGGGGAGCTAGGGCAGTAGAGCAAGGTAGGTTTCGAAGGAATATATACCTGAGGGTCGTCGGCATGTGGCAAAGACGGCGTCGGGAGGCCGCATCTTGGCCACAATACCACAGGGAGGAAGAAGGGGTCGGAGGCCCTCCGGAGCCGGCGCTCTCTCAGAGAGAACGGCACGGCTGCGGATTGGGACGCGCGGGCAGCTGTTGGTCTCATCCCTCGCCGCCGACGACAGCGTGAACGATGCACCTACACCCCTGCCCTGGTCGAGGTTGTCCGGCCGGATTTGAGACCAGCCGTGAGCTGAGAAAGAGTGTGGCCACCTATGTCTTGCTTAGATCTGGAGAGCATGAGAGAGTGAACGAGAGGAACCCTGGTAAAGCAAGCACTAAGGCTCCTGCTTATATATATAGTGTGGAGTGATTTTGTTGTACCAGCTTCAAAAAAATGCGCTCCTACGTGTACCCGCGAGTGGGTGTGAGAGAACTAGTGCATGCGTGCACCGCTTCTCTTCTTGAGAGTACAATATACTATGCCCAAAGAACGTTCGCCACAAGAGTAATAGTATAAGTGTGTGACGTGTGAGCTAAAATAAAATGTGCGCGACGTCTTTTGTTTTTTAGAAGTTCTGAGGGTAGGGTGTGAAGAGCACATATGTGTGTGACGTCTACCTGCAGATAGATGGTGGGTGCGAGAGGACTCGGGAGGGTGCACGTGCGTGAGAGAGAGGGGGGCACATATCAATGCAATGCATGTGTCCGTAAATCATTATCCGACAAACGTTCGCCACAAGCCTTTTCCCGATTTAACGTCAGAAGAACCGTTAGATCGGCATCCGGCGATGTCGGTTTGCCATGTCATTTAACAGAACAGCCACTCCTCCTACACACAAATCTTCCACGTGAGTGTTAACAACTGCCGTATGCTCCCTCTGTTTCAAAATGCAGTGCATATAGCTTTATTGAAAATTCGAAACTCGCAAACTTTTACCGAGTTTTCGTGTACCAAATTGCACATGTAGAATACCCTGTATATATCATTTCATTCATCTTCGAGAGGTAACTATAAAGATGGGGGAGGAGTCTACAAAGAAATACCATCGTATCACCTGCAGCAATTCCAACCATCCTTTGGTGTGGAGGAATATCATAGTTACTCTATATGATATGATTTTTATAGGATTTTTTTCCTTTAGAGCCAATTGGTTCATAGGAATAGATTCATATACTCCACATTTCAAAGGAAATAAACATGATATCATTTCTATAGCTTTAGAGCCACTAGGTTCATATGAATGGATTCCTATACTCCCATAATTTCAAAGGAAAATAAACATTAGCGTATATTCAATAGAAAAGTTCCTATGATATGAACCAAATTACATCTCTTTTCTAATCCCTCCTCGTAGGAATTGAGATACATGTTATCTCTAGATTCAATAGAAAAGTTCCTATGATGTCAACCAAATGACATCTTTTTTCCAATCCCTACTCACAGGAATTGAGATGCTCTATGTCATCTCTTTCCCTACAACTTCCATGTATACATCTTCTATTCCTAAATAGCTAGTACAACCCACTAGTAGCTTTTTTCCAAGACATGTGTAGCAACCAGACCTCAAACAGTCTGATCTCTGTGCTCAGGTGTCATCCCTGGATCAGTAATGCTGACACCACACAGTAATTGAAGGATTTATAACAGAGTAGCAATCACACACTTATTACATCGAATGTCTCCAAAGGAGAACTTATTACAATAAACATGGCTTAAGGCTATCTAATAACGATAACAGCGGAAGGCTTGGAAGAATAGCGAGTCCATCAAATCCAACGGCATCACTGAGTATAGGACCACGACCTAAAGCACCTTACTCGTCGTCTAAAAAGTCTGCAACATGAATGTCGCAACCCAAAAACGGGCCAGCACATGGAATATGCTGACAATGTAACACATAGAGAGTAATGAAGGAAATAAGCTATACTACATGCATATATGGCTGGTGGAAAGCTCTATGGTTACAGTTTTGCGTAAAGCCAGTTTTTCCCTACATCAAAGGAATAAATTTTATTTAACTATCATGGTGGTTGTTAAACATTGAGAATGGTTGACATTATTCTCAATCCCAATTAAGCATCATCATTAAAACCCAACAATATTAATTAAAATAACATGATGAGATTCACATGGTATCCAAGTACTAGATACTCAAGATGTCCATAACCGGGGACACGGCTAACCATGATTAGTTTGATACACTCTGCAGAGGTTTGTGCACTTTTCCCCACAAGACTCAATCTCCTCCGTTAAGATTCTCGCACTACATGGTGTTTGAGAAACGGATGACCGAGACATAGTCTTTCAGAAGCGCTAGCACGTTACGAATGGGTAGACCGTACCAACCTACATCCCCTACATCTGCTAGTCTACCACTGTAAGAGTTCGCACGACTTATTCAACTATGCTAGAGCCCATAGTAGCTTGTGGCTGCACACGTAAGTTTCTAGCATGAATAATCTCATGATCCCTTTGAGCCTGGGTGGCGGTCCAAAAAGAAACAGGCAATCTGGAATACCAGTACCTCAATCCACCCAGATGTGTGTTTAAGTTGCCACCTTAGATAAACCATTAATTAACAATCTCACATCTGTCATGGATACACTCACCCAAACCACGTCTACTAGCATAGCATGGCATAATAAGCAAACGTAGGAGTAACTCCCAAGCGTTTGATAATGAAACAGGTAATAGGTACTACCTCATCTATTTCCCAAAACCCACAATTTAATTAGATCCTAATCATGCAATGTTTGAGGATTGATCTAATGCATAAAAACTGGGTATGAAAAGGGATATGATCAAAGTGTTACTTGCCTTGCTGATGATCCGTGAAACCTAGAGATTCAAAGTAGCAAGCGGTGCACTCCGGGTACTCTATCGCAAACAAACAAACACTCAACAAGTAATCAACTAATGCACAGGTAAAACTCAAATAAAAGATCTAACCAGAAAGTTCAACTTAAGAACTCCGGGTTGCAAAAAGAAATAAATCAAACGAAGCAACGAAAGTCAAACGGCGAAAGAGAACAACTTCGTTTTACTAATCAGGACCTAAGTCAAATTTTACAGAAGCAAAAAACTTGTTTGGGTTGATTATTCGGAAATAGGGTTTCGAGACGAAACTCCAGGCGCTTGAATCGCCTGATTCCGATAAACGAGCGAAAAGTTATACTAGATCGAAAATCGGATCAGAAATCACGATCAGAAAAATCACGGAATAAATCCGAGAAAAAGAAAAACGACGAACAGCTTAACGAACGAACGTTCGTTTACTGGATCTAAGCGACGAACGCGGTTCGTTAAAACGAACGACCGAGCGAACGCTCGCTATTTAACCTAAACCGAAAAAAACGATCTAATAAAAAAACGAAACTAAAAAAACCGGCGAAAACCGATGGAAATCGAACGGTTTTCTAAAAAACCGGCGGTGGCGGGGTCAACCTCGGCTGACTTCTTGGCGGACGGTAATGGCGGCACTCGGTGGTAATGGCGGCGGCGCTCGGCGTGGCGGTGACTAGGGTTAGGGTTTGGGCGGGCGGGCGGCTTGGGCTGGGGTGGCCCGGGGTGGCGCTATTTAAAGCCCCCCGGCCAGAGGAGTCCTGGCCGGATCCGGCCCATAGGCGGTTTCCGTTTTTTTAAATTAATTCCGCGCAGAAAAACTAATGAAAGAAATACTAAACGGACTCCAAAAATCCCGAAATAAATTTTCCCCGGCTTCTAAAATCAAGCCGGACAAGATGCACATTTATTTGGGGCCTAAATGCAATTTTGAAAAATGCACATTTTTCCTAAATTCAAATAAAATAGCGAAACACTTCAAATAAAAATCTTATTTGATTTTTTTATTAAATCTTCATTATTCCTTTACTTTGGGAAAGTCATTTTATTCCCTCTCTCATATTTTGACAGTAGAAATAATTGAAGATAAAATTAATAAAATCAAATGATCCTATTTTCAAAATTTGAGAAAACTCAAATATGAAAATAACGAAATCTCCAACTCTCTCCGTGGGTCCTTGAGTTGCGTGAAATTTCTAGGATCGAGCCAACATGCAATGAAATAAGATATGCAAGTGATGATCTAGGTATAACTTTCCAAATTGAAAATTTGGGATGTTACAAACCTACCCCCCCTTCAGTTGAATCTCGCCCTGGAGATTCGGGTTGGCTAGAAAATAGAGGGTGGGCCTTAAGCAGATCTTGCTCTCGCTCCCAGGTGGCTTCTTCCTCGGTGTGGTGGCTCCACTGAACTTTGCAAAACTTGATAACCTTGCTGCGGGTGACTCGGCTGGCATACTCGAGAATTTTGACCGTTTCTCCTCATAGGTCAAATCATTACCCAACTGAATCGCTTCAAGCGGCACAGTATCTCTCAGGGGTATATCCGCCATATCTGCGTGGCACTTCTTCAACTGAGAAACGTGGAACACGTCGTGAACACCGGACAATCCCTCGGGCAATTCCAACTTATACGCAACTTCTCCCATGCGCTCCAAAACTTTGTACGGTCCCACAAAACGTGGCACTAACTTTCCTTTAACTCGAAAACGCTTAACTCCTCGTAGCGGAGATACTCGAAGATAAACTCTATCTCCGACTTTGTATACTGTCTCCTTGCATTTTGAATCCGCATAGCTCTTCTGCGTAGACTGGGCTACCATGAGCCTATCGTGAATCAACTTCACTTTCCGTTCAGACTCCTTAATCAAATCCGGCCCAAACAACTGGCGGTCTCCAACTTCATCCCACAACAGCGGGGTTCTGCACCTCCTTCCGTACAAGGCTTCGAAAGGGGCCATCTTCAAACTGGTTTGGTAGCTGTTGTTATAAGAAAACTCCGCATACGGCAAGTTGTCATCCCAACTTGATCCATAATCCAATGCACATGCTCTCAGCATATCCTCCAAAATCTGGTTGACTCTCTCGGTTTGTCCATACATGCAGGGATGAAAAGGCATGCTAAACTCTAGTCTGGTTCCCAAAGTTTCGTGCAACTGATTCCAAAACTTTGAGGTGAATTGGGTTCCTCTATCTGATGCGATACTCCTTGGAACTCCATGCAGATATACGATTCTGGTCATGTATATCTTAGCCAATTTGGCACTGCTGTAGGTAGTCTTCACTGGAATGAAATGAGCTACCTTCGTCAAACGATCGACTACAACCCAAATCGAGTCATAGCCTGAACGAGTCCTGGGCAATCCCGTGATGAAATCCATGCCTAATATCACATCCAATCCTTGCGATTCCAAAACTATTAGGTCCAAGGGGAATACGTAGTTTCCAATCCTTAATGGTAGTCGATAACACCATATATTCGCCATATATTCTGCTCCGGGTGAGGTTACTAGCATGGGTGACCTAAGGGCTTGGGTTGGCAAATTATACTTATCCTCAAATCCCCTTGATATGTATGAATGCGATGCACCAGTATCAAAAAGAACAACTGCAGTAAATGTCTTAACCAAAAACTTACCTATTACTGCATCTGGCTGAGCTTCAACCTCCTCCATGGTAACGTGGTTCACTGTCCCTGTTGAAAGGGTTCGGCTTCTTCCCTGAGCTTCCATTTCCATTGCCATTTTGGGCTTCAGGACATTCATTTGCATAATGCCCAGTCTTCTGGCACTTAAAACAAGTGACTTGGCTCAGGTCTCTCTTGGCTGGGGTTGACGAGTTGGTGCGGTTTTGTCCATTGCTCCCTCCATTACCGTTTCCATTCTTTGTGCCATTATGATTGTGCGAGCTACCTCCTCCGTGGGTATGCTGAAATTGTCCTCCCGGCTTCGGGGTAAAGCGTAGCTTCTCCTGAGCTCCAGAGTTGTACTTCCCATGTCCATACTTCCTCTTGCGATTGTCAATCTGTTGCTGCTTCCCTTCAATCATAAGAGCATGATCTACCAACTCCTGGTAGTTATTAAAAGTGGCTACCATCAACTGCCTTCTCAGCTCATCGTTCAGTCCTTCTAGAAACTTCTCCTTCTTAGCTGCATCTGTAGCAACGTCATCTGGGGTGTAACGTGCTAGCTTACTAAAATCCTCCACATACTGGCCTATAGTGCGTCCTCCTTGGCGTAAGTTGCGAAACTCATGCTTTTTCATGGCCATAGCTCCTATTTGAAAGCGTTAGGCGATGGAAAGCTTCTTGAAATCGATCCCACGTGACTGTGTCAATGGGGTGCGTGGCTGTGTAATTTTCCCACCATGATGCTGCGGGTCCATCAAGCTGATGTTCGGCAAAATGCACTCTTTCCGCATCAGTGCATCCTACAGTGGTCAGCTCCCTTCCAACCTAGTGGAGCCAGTCATCTGCAACAATCGGCTCGGTGCTACTAGAGAACACCGGCGGATTTAGCCTCAAGAAATGAGTCAAATGATCAACAGGAGGCGGTGGTGGGTTGTTGTTGTTGTTGTTGTTGTTTGTTGCCTTGGTTCTGTACCAATGTTTGAATCAAGGCATTCTGCTGCTGAATCAACTGGGTGATCTCCGGTGGGAAAACAAATCCGGTGTGGCGTCTCGGAGGCATCTGAGGGTTTTTAGAAAAGAAGAGAAAAATAGAATAGAACGAGGTCTAGTGAGAAAACACTACCCATATGCATATGAGACAAAATCAAACAATGTCACTCCAATCAAATCAAACGAGGGCATACAACGGTCTAACTATCGTTACAAACATGCTTGGACTAAACAAAAAAAATTAATGGGGAAAAAATTCTACTACTGTTATGCTGGTCAACTAGAAAAACTGCTCCGATGAAGACTCCATGATATCTGCTCCAGCTTCATCAACATAGTCATCATCCCTACCGTCGGGATCCGAGTCGGTGTCGTCGATGATGATATAGTTATCCGGGCAAGTGGAATTGTCATCTTCTCTTTTGGGTGCTGAACCTCCCATGAATACTTCAATCTTCTCCTTAAGGTCGCCGTTTTGTCTTACTAGAGCGACGATCTCCTCCATGTAGTCTTCACGTGTAGCCTTGAGTTTATCTTCTAGCTCCTTGATCTTGGTCATAGCCTTCTGCAGATCCTCCATGCCTGCGCACATCTGGTTCTCCAGGCGTCGGATGTGTTGGTTTAACTCCTGGATATAAGCTGCGATTGATCTGTCCCTCCTGGTGCTGATCATCTCCCATTGCTCATCTCGGCGCCCACAAATCTGGTAGATGGTATTCTTGAGATCATTGTGGTAAACTTCTCCAATACGTCCCATGGCGATGTGGGCTGCCATGCTCTTTCCTAGACTCCAGGTTGGTGCATCAAAGGAAAACTCTATGGGCTCCGTGACTGGTGCAAATGTCCTTCCTGGAACTTGAACTTGAATCATCCAGCGCTCCTCTTCGGGTAATGTGGGTTTGTAGGTCCCGGTGAAGCTTGGTACTCCGATATTCAGGTATCTAGTGACTTCCTTCAAGTGACATCCAAAGGGTGTATCTTCATCTGGTTGTGTGAACTTGTTCCTTGCATCCGCCATCCTAAAATAATAGAAAAGATGAGGAGTCAGAAATGAGGAGAAAGAGTAGTGATCTAGGGCTTTAGCTTAGTGGCCGTGTCCTACAGTCAACGTGTGCTCTGATACCATCTTGTAGTGACCAGACCGTGCTCATGTGTCATCCCTGGATCAGTAATGCTGACACCACACAGTACTTGAAGGATTTATAACAGAGTAGCAATCACACACTTATTACATCGAATGTCTCCAAAGGAGAACTTATTACAATAAACATGGCTTAAGGCCATCTAATAATGATAACAGCAGAAGGCTTGGAAGAATAGCGAGTCCATCAACTCCAACGGCATCACTGAGTATAGGACCACGACCTAAAGCACCTTACTGTAAATGCGAAAAGTGCGCAACATGAACTTTGCAGCCGAAACGGGTCAAGACATGGAATATCTGGCAATGTAACACATAGAGAGTAATGAAAGAAATAAGCTATACTACATGCATATATGGCTGGTGGAAAGCTCTATGGTTACAGTTTTGCGTAAAGCCAGTTTTTCCCTACATCAAAGGAATAAATCTTATTTAACTATCATGGTGGTTGTTAAACATTAAGAATGGTTGACAGCATTCTCAATCCCAATTAAGCATCATCATTAAAACCTAACAATATTAATTAAAATAACATGATGAGATTCACATGATATCCAAGTACTAGATACTCAAGATGTCCATAACCGGGGACACGGCTAACGATGATTTGTTTGATACACTCTGCAGAGGTTTGTGCACTTTTCCCCACAAGACTCGATCTCCTCCGTTAAGATTCTCGCACTACATGGTGTTTGAGAAACGGATGACCGAGACATAGTCTTTCAGAAGCACTAGCACCTTACTAATGGGTAGACCGTACCAACCTACATCCCCTACATCTGCTAGTCTACCTCTATAAGAGTTTGCACGACTTAGTCAACTATGCTAGAGCCCATAGTAGCTTGTGGCTGCACAAGGAAGTTTCTAGCATGAATAATCTCATGATCCCTTTGAGCCTGGGTGGCGGTCCAAAAAGAAACAGGCAATCCTGGAATATCCATGTACCTCAATCCACCCAGATGTGTGTTTAAGTTGCCACCTTAGATAAACCATTAATTAACAATCTCACATCTGTCATGGATACACTCACCCAAACCACGTCTACTAGCATAGCATGGCATAATAAGCAAACGTAGGAGTAACTCCCAAAGGTTTGATAATGAAACAGGTAATAGGTACTACCTCATCTATTTCCCAAAACCCACAATTTAATTAGATCCTAATCATGCAATGTTTGAGGATTGATCTAATGCATAAAACCGGGTATGAAAAGGGATATGATCAAAGTGTTACTTGCCTTGCTGATGATCCATGAAACCTAGAGATTCAAAGTAGCAAGCGGTGCACTCCGGGTACTCTATCGCAAACAAACAAACACTCAACAAGTACTCAACTAATGCACAGGTAAAACTCAAATAAAAGATCTAACCAGAAAGTTCAACTTAAGAACTCCGGTTTGCAAAAAGAAATAAATCAAACGAAGCAACGAAAGTCAAACGGCGAAAGAAAACAACTTCGTTTTACTAATCAGGACCTAAGTCAAATTTTACAGAAGCAAAAAACTAGTTTGGGTTGATTATTCGGAAAGAGGGTTTCGATACGAAACTCCAGGCGCTTGAATCGCCTGATTCCAATAAACGAGCGAAAAGTTATACTAGATCGAAAATCGGATCAGAAATCGCGATCAGAAAAATCGCGGAATAAATCCGAGAAAAAGAAAAACGAGGAACAGCTTAACGAACGAACGTTTGTTAATTGGATCTAAGCGACAACGCATTCGTTAAAACGAACGAACGAGCGAACGCTCGCTATTTAACCTAAACCGGAAAAAATCGATCTAACAAAAAACAAAACTAAAAAAACCGGCGAAAACCGACGGAAAACCGAACGGTTTTCTAAAAAAAAGGTGGCGGCGGGGTCAACCTTGGCGGCTTGGGCGGCGGGACGGGCGGCGGCGGCTCCGGCGGCGGCGGCTAGGGTTAGGGTTTGGCGGGCGAGGCTGGTGAGGCGTGGGCGGCGGCTTAAGTGAGGCGGCCACGGTGGCGCTATTTGAAGCCCCGGCGGAGGAGTCTGGCCGGATCCGCCCATAAGCGGTTTCCGCTTTTTTAATTAATTCATGAGAAAAACTAATGAAAGAAATACTAAACGGACTCCAAAAATCCCGAAATAAATTTTCCCCGGCTTCTAAAATCAAGCCGGACAAGATGAACATTTATTTGGGGCCTAAATGCAATTTTGAAAAATGCATATTTTTCTAAATTCAAATAAAATCGCGAAACACTCCAAATAAAAATCTTATTTGATTTTTTTATTAAATCTTCATTGTTCCTTTACTTTGGGAAAGTCATTTTATTCCCTCTCTCATATTTTGACAGTAGAAATAATTGAAGATAAAATAAATAAAATCAAATGATCCTATTTTCTAAATTTGAGAAAACTCAAATATGAAAATAACGAAATCTCCAACTCTCTCTGTGGGTCCTTGAGTTGCGTGAAATTTCTAGGATCGAGCCAACATGCAATAGAATATGATATGCAAGTGATGATCTAGGTATAACATTCCAAATTGAAAATTTGGGATGTTACAACATGCAACTATGGCACAAGAGTGTGCGAATAACTTGAAAGATGGTCGCCGGATGAAGCTAATCCGACAGTGCAGAGATGGCAAATCCGAGCACTATTGGCCGTTGGATATCATCAACATTCCACTAGATCTGCCACATGTACAATTTAGAATACTCCATGGTTGAACTTAAGCATAATGCACAAACCTCAAAACACAAGCACTTCTCCTTTGTTCTAAAATCTTCCATATCATAATTGATTTTTTTCTAAATGAATTGCCATTATGTTTTTACTTTATGCTTTACAATGCACAACCCCATGAATCTTAACATTTTTATAAAACTAATTGATTTTAAATGAAATGAACTAAAAGAACTAAACGAACATCTACATCATGCATATATGACTCAAAGCCTTACATGCTATAGCGTGTATTTATTCATAATTTGGTTTCGAAATCTCATGCGTTCAATGCATGTGTACCTTACTAGTTTTGAGTAGAGTAGAAAATTTCACGCGGCCCCGGGTATATCAAAATGTAGGGCCCATGCATCATTTCCTTTCGGTTGAACCTACGTCCACAAATTTTTATCGTACTATATCTCCACTGGTCCCCGAACCCAAAATGTTGCCTCGTTCCCCTAAAACATAGCAGCCCACACATATTTAAGGTGTCACTCGAACTCAATCCTTCTCCCGTTTACTATGACGTGGCCCCGC
The DNA here is from genome assembly GCA_021605145.1 of Aegilops bicornis. Taxonomy (NCBI): domain Eukaryota; kingdom Viridiplantae; phylum Streptophyta; class Magnoliopsida; order Poales; family Poaceae; genus Aegilops; species Aegilops bicornis. The sequence continues at coordinate 551,324,047 of CM038670.1, read as the reverse complement.
ACACCCTAGTAGTACTCCTACAAACCCTACCGCCGCATGCATCATCAGTTTTCTTCAAGAGGACGAGGGAGAAGTCGATTTGTAGTGGAGGCGCTTTCACAAAAAATGATCTGTAGTGGAGACCCCTACCCTAGGGTGCCCTAGGTAGCTGCCACATGCATCATTGGTTTTCTCTTTTCTTTATGCTCTTGCGCCCTAGAGTGAAATGATGGTTGCTTTGTCCGTCCAGCTTAATGCGGGAAAGGTGGGGCTTTGTGATTTGACCCCTCATCGCTCATTTTCTACTCTTGTGGCGCTTCTGACCGGGTGCCTCCAATTCCAACCGCTGCTCCAAACTGTAATTTGGTGCATCGCACGTGAAACAAGGCGGTGGATGAGCCACATGTTGGCCAAAGGGGTCTGTTAAGTGTGTCGCCATTTAGGTGTGCGGTGATCACCTTCGCTACGCCAACATGACAGGTGCAACCTACCACTTGGTTTTGCTCCTTGGTGAATCCCGACTATATTGATCTAAACAGATACGTACTGAACTACCCTCTCCGTCTTGTTTTTTTAGATGTCTCGATTTATAGGGCGTGCACATAGTTCTAGGTCATCCATTTGACTAACTAAATCTGAGTTACTATGTCACATAAAGTATATCATTGGATTATTAAGCGGATGTAGTTTCTAAACATATATGCTCATCACATATATAGCCAGTTAAATTCTCAACCTAGAACGACGTGCATGCCATGTAAACCGTCTGGAGGAAGTATAGTAGTAAAAATGAGGTGATTTTACCGAGCGATCCGCGGGGGAGCATGGTCTGTCATGCGGTCCCACATGTCATGATGTACCAAGGCGATGCGCGTGTCCCTCTTGAGGCAGAAGCAATACTACATGGTTTGAGATGGCGGCGAACCGAAGTTGCTTCATCCGTCTGGGAAGGTGCGGCATTGTGATTTGACGTCTCATTGCTCATTACTACTACTACTGGGGCGGTACGACAGGGGTGCGTCCCCTGCTGTTCTGCACTGCTATTTGGTGCTTGACAGGTCGACCCGGTTGCTATATGTCCCACATGTCGGCGACAGGAAGTATAGAATTCATGAAAGCGAGCGTCTACGAAGGAGTACAAGACACGGCTTGGGTTTTTGCTGCTTCGCGCGATCCATCGATACAAACCCGGACTAGAAAAAGGCGACAGTGGGTCTTTTCCCACGCGGCGGGCAGGGGAGTTTGGCATAGTCTGTTCGAGGCAAGGAGGCGGGAAGGGAAACAAGCAAATAAAGGTTAAGTGACTTAGTTTTGGGAAACTCTGATTTTACGGAGTACGTACCCACTAGGGTTTATAGGGCTCATCCAAAAAACATTCGTTTTTCCATTTTATAAGTCTCACTTCTACTACTAGTAGTAGTACCATCACATGTTGGATTTCGAGGTGCGTTAGATCACCCGATGCAAACAGTGTCAAAAGAAAACTCACCAATGCATGTAGAAGTTCATGGAAATTTAGTGGTCATTCATGCATTCATTCTAATTAATGCCTCGGTAAACATAACTTCTAGAGAAAAACGAGCGTAATAATTACTTGTGCAGACTAGGAGTATGAAATTAATTTGACCACTCACCGTCTACCTTGGTTGGAGAGATTTTGAAATTGAGCCATAAATTGGAAAGGAGGGAGTAGTAACTTTTGTCTCGATTACTATTTGTGGCCTTGTATAAATGCAAAATGTATTTTTTATAGTGGCCTTGTATAAATAAATGGAGGGAGTACTAAAGGACATATATATTCCAAACAATATGATAATCTCTCTAACCAAGGTAGTAGGGACGAGGAGTAAACGGAGGGAGTAGTAAAATTTTCTCCTTGTCATGCGAGCCACCGTGCGCGTGGGCGAGGGAGCGGGCGTAAGGCGTACAGTACTACTACTAGTAAGCAAGCTTCACTTCATCCTGCGAGCCACCGCACCCGAGGGCGGGGGAGACGGCGTACTAAGCAAGCTTCTCCTTGTTCTGCGAGTTGATGGAACACATCAAAAGTACTCCAGAGTATAGAGCCTTGCCTCTAAGGTAGGCCCCACATGGTTTGCCACTTTTTTAACATAACGCCTCAGGTCGCAATTTGTTTGTTCACCCATGGTAGACAATCCTCCCTCCACCAAGTGGACAACCAGTACACGGTCAAATTACCACGTGGGCTGCCTTTTTCGCATGTAAATGAGGTCCACCGTGTACGCGCGCGGGTGTGGTTGGGAAAGAGACGGGAGTACGTGCGCCGTGCGTGCACCTCTTCTATTCGTGCACGTCCCCCACCTACGTGGGTGTGTGTGAGAGATACAAACCTAGACAAATGGCTTGTGCGGAATAACTACTCTTCGTAAGCCATTGTAAGAGTGGACAAAATGGTGAAGGAGGAGATAGGGGAGCGGCGGAGGTGTGCGATTCTTGGCCGGCGTTTGGCCTCATTTAAATAGGAGATTAAATAGACGGCGGACGGGAGGAGCTCGGCCGGTGTTGCGTTTAATGCCGGCCCGGTCAAGAACGGACGTGTGTCTAGAGTGGTTTTCTCGGCTTCCACACGGGCGGGTTTCATGGAGGCATTTGAATGCGGCAAGGAGGCGTGTTCAGCCGGGCGTGAAGCGAGTGGCGCCCTCAACTCTGACGTAGGACACCGCACCGTTCTTCCACTGATGTGTGGGCTCTTTGGATACATGGCCTGCATGTCAGTGACCCAACACAGGCAGCGCACAGCAGAGGAACCTTTGGTGGGCCAGGGCGGTCAGAAGCTGGCATTTCATAAACCGATGATTTTTCATTGAGTGTGACGTCATCCTTTTCATGTAGATAAGCCTATGTTGATAGCCCGTTCGATGCATTGTGATCCATAAAGACCGCTGCAAACATCAATGCTCTGCTGATCATAGATAAGATTGATTAATACAGGGTAACAATCCATGTCCTTAACAAAGGGTGCATGCACGTATAGGTTGAGCGTGTGTCTTGCGTCGTGTGATGTGTGCATGCAGGCGTGCGAGTGTTGCTTGCGTGTAAGGGTACGTTTCAATGTTGCATGCATGTGTGCGTACGTGTGTGTGTTCCTGAGTGCATGTGTACGTGTTAGTGTTGCACGCCTACATGCGTGCGTGTGTTCGTTATGTGTATGTGTCAGTGTTGCATGCCTGCATGCGTGCGTGTCTTGCGTGCGTGCATGTGTACGTGCAGGGTGAGGCTACACATCAGTCGACTGACTTCTTCATCTCTCGTCATTAGATTTTCCAGCCGTTGGATAAGAAATCAAGGGCATGCAGTTTATCATCAAACTCCACCCCCTGAGCCGCCAGCCACCACCGGCCGAACCACCAATTTATTACCTTTTCTGTCCTTCATATACGCGCTGACGGGTGGGCCCTATGGTAATGTGCGCTGCTGAATGTGGACCGTTTGACTGGTCAATTGATCGTGTCAACAAATTACGGAGCTGTATGGTGAGCCAGTGACCGTATGATCACCCTAAAATGTATTTTATTAACACAGTACAGACTCAAACTACCATTTCTTTCTTTCATATACAGGCTGACAGGTGGGCCCCATGGTTACGCGCCCCGATGGTGCAACACTACTTGTGCCACGTGGAACGTTTGACTGGTTAATTGATTGTGTCATCAACAAAATACGGAGTTGTACGGGTGAGCCAGTGACCGTATAATCATGACATGTATTTTTTTAACACGGTACAAACGCAAGGGCTCATATATACGCGCAAGCACTCACTGCTATAAGCGCACACACACAGACCCTACCCCTATGAGCACCTCCGAGAGAGTGAGCCAACATATGATCTTGAGATTTTACGAAGTCACCATATGTTCCTCGTAGTCGATTGGAACGTCTCCTCCCACTGAACGCACATCACCGGAAAATACTGAAATTAACCCAGGATAAATGTGAGCACCAGGACTTTAACCCTGGTGGGCTTGAGAAACCACTGTCCTCCTAACCATCCAACCACATGTTGGTTAGCACGACAAAATGTATGTGGTGACCGTGATGAGCTTATTCTGAAGTCCAGTGACCATATCGTGCTTTCACTTCAAATACAATGACCGTAAGTGTTGTCAACAAAATATGGAGCACGCATCAAATGCAAAGTCCGTCAGTGTCATCAAGGAAATACGGAGACGTATCGTGAGCTAGATACCGTATGATCACCATGAGAATGTATACGATGACCGTAATGAGCATATTCTGAACTCCAGTAACCGTATAGTGCTTTAGCTTGAAATACAGTGACTGTCATGCGTGAATGTGTCATGGGCATGCATACTTTTAGAGGGCCGAGAGATAGTTTGTGTGCATACGTGAAAGTGGTGTAGAAAGAGGGGATGTCCAGTGGAGACAAGGAGAGATATGCCCTTCGTTTCTCTTTCCCGTGACTAATATTTTAGGAGAATATATAAACATTCACAATGCAGAACAAATATTTTTAGATGCACCATGCAATTAGCTTTCATGTATAACATTTTACTATTGTATATGCTTATTTTCTTAGTGGCCGATTGCATGTGTGGTGTGGTGGGCACATCATTTCTAGTTGTGGTGGGTCAACATGAGGAGTCATGGGTCGGTTCCATCCTACGCCACATAGGTTGGATCGATACGCATTATACGAAGACCCATGTGGAGGACTCGGCGTACAACACGAAGCTAGCTACCAGAGTCGCGGAGGACTCTATCCCCACTGGTGATAAGCCGACTATATATGATTTGTAACCCTAGGCCCCCCAGTATGTTATAGAAGCTTGGGGGCTAGTTCGTCGATAGTATACACACACGCACAATGCCTGGTATTCACGTGTACTTTGTACACACCCCTATCACTAATATATTGTACCAAAAGTAGGCTTTTTCCTCAAGCGCAAGGGTCCGAACTAGGGTAAAACTTTGCCTCGTGTTACCATCCAGCCTAACACTGGGATATCCTACCGAATCATATGATGGAATCATATCTGCCAACTACTAAGAGAGAGGTGTGTCTAGGGGGGGGGATGTGTGCGAGAGAGGCCTAAAGATAATGTGCGTGCGGGGGACATGTAGGCACATATATGTGCGTATAGAGGGCTAGTAGATACCATGCTTGTGTATATATGCATGTGAGAAAAATAGTGTTTTCCAACTGAGATTAGTGAAAAGAGTGGTACATAGTAGTCAGAAAGAGAGAGAGAGAGAGAGAGAGATACAGAGAGAGCATGTGCGTGAGACTCCCCGACACCCCAAGAGAGACTGTGAGCATGTGTGAAAGAGAAATGCCGATGCATATAAACTGTGTCCACTTATGCCGTAGATAGAGAGACATATAGAGCGTTTGTGAGAACGGGCCGAGGCATAATGCATCTACGTGTAAAAGGCGGTTCTACGCATTAAATTAAAATATAAATGTCATTATTATTTTTGGATGAGATCATGAAATTTGCAAATTGCGTATGGACGAAAATCGGTCTATCAAACACCCATACTCTATTGAATTCTAGCATGTGCATGTGTTTATTTCATATTATTGATCCATAGAGTGAGAGCGGTTTGAAATACAGGCAATGGATGCTTTTGCAATTCATATATAAACATTAATTAGTGCACTTCATGTTGTTAGTGTGAAGCACTTTATACATCTATCACTTGCATGGATACATTCCAAATTGCTAGCTATGAAATAAAATACATGTCGAATTCAACATAAAGGGGGTTTCGAAGATTCGAACTCATAGGAAGTGCATTCATCTATTTGAACCGAGATAATGGCATTTGTAAATCAGATGTAAAAGGGGGCATCAATCTTTATTGTGTGTTTGAACATGCTATATATATTCATACGCATGTCTAACTTTTTTTTGCAACCAAGGAGATTATATCTGAACCATGCATGAACTGAGGTAAGTTGCATATTTTTTAATATATACTCGTGTACAATGTATATTCAAATGTACCACCTCCATTCAAAAATAATCGTAGCTTTAGGATTTTCAAGAGTAAAGATTTGTGAAGTTTGACAAATCCCGAATGTTCAATTCAAGAGAACCGAAAATGTTAATGCTTCTGCTCCCAAATATTGAACGAAGTGCCAAATAGGCCTCTGGTCACCCGAAACCGCGTGAGACTAATGTTTGGTGGTAGGAAATTACTGTCCTGACTCTGGCCCGCGTAGCCTATCGGCCCGATGTCCAAAGGTCTAAACCGGGGTAGGTTTGTAACTTCACCAAGACGCCAGTCTCAACCGCCTCTGAGAAGCATTCATACGCCGTGGGTGCCTAAACACCCATGCGCTCGGCCGAAATCTATCTCGCCCACATTTGGGACACCTGATATTACTGTCCTACCCCCAACCCGCAATATGTCCGAAATTTAAGATGGGGACAAAGTTTGTAACTTTCCCCAAATTTCAAACAAGTGTGTCCCAAACCGAAACATTGGTCCCCCTTAGTTCCCCGCCTCCCTCCGTTTCCCCATTCATACTCCGTGGGCGCCAAAACGCCCTCTCCACCAACCCATGAAACCCCACCTCCTCATCCTCCACTCCATAGCGCCCAATCCACCACCGCCCTCCTCCATCATGCCGGAGCCGGTACCCCGACGTCGTCGTCCAACGCAACCGCAACCGCAACACCCTCAAGGACTTAGCAGCTGAAGCCGAGGTAGATCTGCCTCCACGACGCCGACGCCGACGTGCGGCGTACCAGAACTACTCCGACCATGCCGTCATGCGCCTCACTGATGTCGCTCCACTGTCGCAACCGTCCACCGCACCTGAGCTGTTCCCACTATGCCGTCATTCGCCGCCTCAGATCTTCTTCCCTGCCGCCGACAAACGGGCACCGCACCACAATCAACAACTTGGACATGGGTTCGTCCAAGGCTGCACCGTCCTCCACAACTTCTCATTTCCAGCGAACCACAAGAAGATCGTTCGAAAAACATAAGGAGGACACACCACTGCCAGGAGAAAGAGGTGCTCCTCTTCCCTTATTCGTGCAAACCTTACGTCTCCGCTCAGACCGTATTCATCCCACGAAAGAAACTAGTTGAGCGCTTCTTACTGCATCTTCTTCGTGATACTAAATGCACAAGGTTTCCTCCCTTTACTATTTCACCTTTGCTAGAGGTCAGTACCCCGCCTGGATTTCAACTCAGGGTCAGTCGAACCGCAATTAAAAGAAGCCGCACCCGCTTAGGCGCGCAGAGCACCTAGTCCGCCTATTCGCCGGGGAAGCGGTGCATCAGTGTCTATCATAGGGGTGTGGGGCACAGGAGTTGCGTGCGCCTGATCTGGAGGTCGGCGGGGCTTGAATGGATGGCCGGGGGGCGGTGCCAAGCACGGCGGTGCGGTGAGGTCAAGGGGAGGGCGCAGGCAGGGGACTGGGCCAGTGGTCGCTGTCATTTTGAGGAAGATCGTCAACACTGATTGGCTAGAGGTAGATGAAGGCGATCTGCCCGTTCTTTGTACATCGGACGGTGCAGAAAAAATGGACTGGCCTATTTGTTTTCAGTCGAATGTTATTTTCATACAATCATGTAGTAATTTAGCGTGCCATGCATGTTGTAGAGCTATCATATGTCTCCCGTCATTTATTTCTCACCGACCTGCTATCTGCTACCTTTACACTGTACTAATTGTGCACACACTTCACCCATACTCACACTATTGTTTTTTATGCATGGGTATTTCAGACTCTGACACAGTGTTGATGAATGCTGAAAAGAAAAGACAGAAGTCGCTCCAGTATAATTCGAAGATAAGCACTAAGCTTTTCAGCGCTCTAAAGGATGTAGTGTCAGCAGTTAGAGACAGTAAATGTAGCTCTGCAGTTGATGATCTCAATTTCCACACACAACCATCCCAGGTGCTTGCTTTAACTTCGCGTTGTCAAATGTGGTTGCATGTTGCATATGGTGTCTAGCTTGTATTGCTTCCAATTTGGTTAAATTGCATCTGCTTATTTTACACATTATACCTTTGATAATGACATGCCTTCCTGTTTTTATACATACTACATATGTCTATTAACCATGTTCGTACATCAAACTAATGCTCTTTTGTATCCCTTGTCGATCACTTATGATGAGACAGTCACCCGAGTGGGTTACTGTGACATGCCATACTCGTTTAAAGAGTGCAGTGTCATCCTCCCCACATGATTCTCAAGAAACAGCAAGGCTAAATGAAGATAGTCAACGTAGCTCTATAGTTGATGACTGCAATTCCCGCACACCACCATCACAGGTGCTTGCTCTAACTTCGCAGTGTGATATGTGGTTGCATGTTGCATACGGTGTCTAGCTTGTAATGCTTCTAATTAGGGTAAATTGCATCTGCTTAGTTTACACATTATACCTGTGAATATGACATGTCTTCGTATTTTTGGTACACACTACATATACGTGTTAACCTTGTTCTTACATGAAACTACCTCTCTTCTATATCCTGCATCAATCACTTACGACGAGTCACCTTTATTCGTTGTGCATTGCATATTATTTCTAGCATGTTGCCATGTATTGCTTCTAATTTGGTCAAATATATTTGTTAGGGCACCCTTTTAATTTGGCTGATATTGTTTTCATCTTTCATTTGGTTTCTAGCCTGCATTGATTCTAACAAGTTCAAGCACTTTGTGCTTAGTTTACACTTTATAAATCATACATGTCAATATGTCATGCCGTCCTGTTTTTCATACATATTCCATCCTCCTATCATGCGGCTGCCTTACATGAAAGTAGTGTTCACAAGATCATGCATCAATGAGTTCAAGAAGAAAATTTTATTCCTTTTTCTTGTGGGTTTGACTTGACAAGGCAAAATAAAGAAAGAGGAAGGAAAAGAGTAAGGAAGGCGATGATGGTGGTCCTTTGCAGCAACATAAACGGAGCATCTGTACCGATTCTCCTTGTCCTGATAGTGCATTACAAGGTCCAAGTCTCCGCTCCCCTACTCCACCATCCAAGGTGCTTGCTCTAACTTGGCAGTGTGATATCTGGTTGCATGTTGCATATGGTGTCTAGCTTGTATTGCTCCTAATTAGTGTAAACTGCATCTGCTTAGCTTACACATGATACTTGTGAATATGACACGCTTTCCTATTTTTGTACATACTATATCTGTCTATCACACCATGTTCTTACATGAAACTACTCTTCTTATGTATCCTGCATCAGTCACTTATGATGGAACACCTTTAAGTTGGCAGTGTGATATTGGTTTGCGTCTTGAATATGATTTCTAGCATGTATTGCTTCTAATTTGATGAACGCCACCTATGACGAGACAGTTTTAACTTGGCAGAGTGATATTGATTGCACATTTCATATGGTGTCTAGTTTGCAGTGCTTCTAATTTGTTGAAGTGTCTTCTGCTTAGTTACCACATCATAGGTGTGAATATGTCAAGCCGTCCATTTTTTCGTACATATTCCATCCTCGTATCATGACTTTGCCTTTCATCAGAGTAGTATTCGTCAGTATCATGCATCAATGAGTTCTAAAGAGCAAATTTTATTCCTTTTTCTTGTGGGTTTGACTTGACAAGGCAAAATCAAGAAAGAGGAAGGAAAACAGTAAGGAAGGCGATGATGGTGGTCCTCTGCAGCAACGTAAATGGAGCATTTGTACCGATTCTCCTTGTACTGATAGTGCATTACAAGGTCCAAGTCTCTGCTCCCCTACTCCACCATCCAAGGTGCTTGCCCTAACTTGGCAGTGTGATATCTGGTTGCATGTTGCATATGGTGTCTAGCTTCTATTGCTCGTAATTAGTGTAAACTGCATCTTCTTAGCTTACACATGATACGTGTGAATATGACATGCTTTCCTGTTTTTGGTACATACTATATCTGTCTATCACACCATGTTCTTACATGAAACTACTCTTCTTGTGTATCGTGCATCAGTCACTTATGATTGAACACCTTTAAGTTGGCAGTGTGATATTGGTTTGCATCTTGAATACGATTTCTAGCATGTATTGCTTCTAGTTTGATGAACGCCACCTATGACGAGACAGTTTTAACTTGGCAGAGTGATATTGATTGCACCTTTCATATGGTGTCTAGTTTGTAGTGCTTCTAATTTGTTGAAGTGCCTTCTGCTTAGTTACCACATCATAGGTGTGAATATGTCAAGCCGTCCATTTTTTCATACATATTCCACCCTCGTATCATGACTTTGCCTTTCATCAGAGTAGTGTTCATCAGTATCATGCATGAATGAGTTTTGAAGAGCGAATTATATTCCTTTTTCTTGTTGGTTTGTCCTCACAATGCAAAATCAATAAAGCTGAAGGAAATTGGCAAGGCATTGGATGATGGTGGTCCTTCTGAGCAACTGAAACGGAGGTTCTCTATAGATTCTACTCCGCCATCCTCCCAACAAGATTCGCAAGACAACGCAAGGCTAGACAGTCAACGTAGCTGTGTAGATGATGAGCACATCTCCCCTACTCCACCATCATAGGTGCTTGCTCTAACTTGGCACTATTATGTGTGGTTGGATGTTGCGTATGATGTCTAGCTTGTATTGCTTCTAACTTTGTTGAATTGCATCTGCTTACTTTACACATAATGCTTGTGAATATGACACGTGTTCCTGTTTCTAGAACATACGTGTACATGATGAGCACATCTCCCCTACTCCACCATCACAGGTGCTTGCTCTAACTTGGCACTATTATATGTGGTTGCATGTTGCGTATGATGTCTAGCTTGTATTGCCTCTAACGTTGTTGAATTGCATCTGCTTACTTTACACATAATGCTTGTGAATATGACACGTGTTCATGTTTCTAGAACATACGTGTACATGATGAGCACATCTCCCCTACTCCACCATCACAGGTGCTTGCTCTAACTTGGAACTGTTATATGTGGTTGCATTTTCCGTATGATGTCTAGTTTGTATTGCTTCTGATTATGTTGAATTGCATCTGCATAGCTTACAACTTATACCTGCAACGATCACTTACCCATAAGACACATTTAGCTTGGGACTGTGATGAAGGTTGCATCTTGCATTGTCTTCTAGCTTGTACTGCTTCTAATTTCTTGAAATGGCACTTACGACGAGACACTTATTACCTGATAGAGTGATATTGGTTGAATTTTCATATGGTGCCTAGCTTTCATTTCTTATAATTATGTTGAAATGCCTTCCGCTTACTGATTTTTCATACATATTCCATCCTCCTATCGTGCGTGTGAATATGAAACGTTGTCTTTTTTTGTATATATTCCATCATCCTGTCCTGCGCTTGCCTTACATCAAAGTAGTGTCCGTCTGTATCATGCATCAACTAGTTATGCAGAGCTAATTTTATTCATATTCTTGTGGTTTTGACTTCATACGGCAATATCAGAAAATAGGAAAGAAAAGAGTAAGTTAAGGGATGTTGGTGGTCCTCCGCACCGACACAAAAAGAGACTCTAGATTTGCCACTGCTACTGCTAATGAAGTTGAAGTCCCAAGTCTACATGATGAGTTCATCTCCCGTACTCCACCATCACAGGTGCTTGCTCTAATTTCACAGTGTGATAATTGGTTTCATGTTGCATATGTTGTCTAGCCTGTATTTCTTCTATTTGGATTAAATTGCACCTGCTGAGTTCATACGTTATACATGTGCATATGACATGGCGTTCTATGTCTAGAATACACTTCATCTATCTATCATACCATGTTCTTACATCAAAGTACTGCTGTTGTGTATCCCGCATCAGTCACTCATGATTGGACACTTTTAACATGGCAGTTTGATAGTGGTTGCATCTTGCATTGATTTCTACGTTGTACTGCTTCTAATTTTTCGAATTGCCACTTATGACAAGACACTTTTAACTTGGCAGAGTAATATTGGTTGCAGCTTTCATTGTAGCGACCAGACCTCAAACAGTCTGATCTCCGTGCTCAAGTGTCATCCCTGGATCAGTAATGCTGACACCACACAGTACTCGAAGGATTTATAACAGAGTAGCAATCACACACTTATTACATCGAATGTCTCAAGAGAGAACTTAACAAAATAAATATGGCTTAAGGCCATCTAATAACGATAACTTGGAAGGCTTGGAAGAATAAGCGAGTCCATCAACTCCAACGGTATCACAGAGTATAGAACCACGACCTAAGCACCTTACTAAATGCGTCAGAAAAGTCTGCAACATGAAACGCGTTGCAGCCCGAAACGGGTCAAAGACATGGAATATGCTGGCAAAGTAACACATAGAGAATAATGAAAGAGTAAGCCTATACTACATGCATATATGGCTGGTGGAAAGCTCTATGGTTACAGTTTCCTGTAAAGCCAATTTTTCCCTACTGCAAAGGAATAAATTATTTAACTATCATGGTGGTTGTTGAACATTGAGAATGGTTGACAGCTTCCTCAATCCCAATTAAAAGTACTCATTAACAACCCAACAATATTAATTATAGTAACATGATGAGATTCACATGATATCCAAGTACTAGATACTCAAGATGTCCATAACCGGAGACACGGCTAACCATGATTAGTTTATACACTGTGCAGAGGTTTCTGCACTTTAACCCACAAGACTCGATCTCCTCCGTTTGATTTCTCGCACTACATGGTGTTTGAGAAACGGATGACCGAGACATAGTCTTCGTAAGCGCTTAGCACCTTACGTTTGGGTAGACCGTACCAACCTACAACCCCTACATCAGCTAGTCCACCCAGAAGAGTTCGCACAACTTAGTCAACTATGCTAGAGCCCATAGTAGCATGTGGCTGCACACGGAAGTTTTCTAGCATGAATAATCTCATGATCCCTTTGAGCACGGGTGGCGGTCCGAAGAAAAGCAGGCAAGTCCTGATGGAAACCAGTGCCTCAATCCACCCAGGATGTGTGTTTAAGTTGCCACCTTAAATAAACCATTAATTAACAATCTCACATCTGTCATGGATACACTCACCCAATCCATGTCTACTAGCATAGCATGGCATAATAAGCAAACGTAGAAGTAACTCCCAAAGGTTTGAATATAAATCAGGTAATCGGTACTACCTCATCTACTTCCCATCCCACAATTTAATTAGATCCTAATCATGCAATTTTTGAGTATTGATCTAATACAATAAAACTGGGTAGTAGAAAAGGTATGATCAAAGTGTTACTTGCCTTGCTGATGATCCGCGAAACCTAGAGACTCGAAGTAACAGACGGCGCACTCCGGGTATTCTATCGCAGACAAACAAACAAGCATACAATAAGTACTCATCTAATGCACAAGTAAAACTCAAACAAAAGATCTAACCAGAAAGTACAATTTAAGAACTCCGGTTTGCAAAAAGAATCAAATCAAACGAAGCAACGAAAGTCAAACGGTGAAAGAAAACAACTCCGTTTTACTAATCTGGATCTAAGTCAAACTTAACAGAAGCAAAAACTTGTTTAAGTTGGTTATTCGGAAAGAGGGTTTCGAGACGAAACTCCAGGCGCTTGAATCGCCTGATTCCGATAAACGAGCGAAAAGTTATAGTAAAAGCGAAAATCGGATCGTAAATCGCGATCGGAAAAATCGCGGATTAAATCCGAGAAAAGAAAACGACGAACAGGTTAATGAACGGACGTTCGTTAACTAGAACTAATCTGACGAACACGTTCGTTAAAACGAACGAACGAGCGAACGCTCGCTATTTAACCGAACCGAAAATAATAAACCGATCTAAATAAAAAACGGAAACTAAAAAAACCGACGAAACTAAAAAAATCGATCGGTTTTAAAAACCAGTGCGGAAAAGCGAAGCGGCGAACCTCGGGACTCGAAATTGGTGACTCCAGCAAAATCGGGCGTCCGTGATGGCGGCAATTTGGCGGCAATGGCGGATCGGTAATGGCGAGGTTAGGGTTAGGGTTTGGCGGGTGGCGGTGAAATTTGTGGCGAGGTCGGCCAGGGCGGAGTGGATGATGGGCTGGGGCGGCGCTATATAAAGGCTGCCCCGGGCGGAGTCCCGCTCGGGTACGGCCCGGCAAGTCGGTTTGTTTTTTTTAAATAATATCGCGCAGAAAAACAAACGAAAGAATTAGTAAACAGACTCGAAAAATCCCGAAATAAATTTTCCCCGGCTTCTAAAATCAAGCCGGACTAGATGAACATTTATTTGGGGCCTAAATGTAATTTTGAAAAACGCACATTTTTCCTAAATTCAAATAAAATGGCGAAAAACTCCAAAATAAAATCTTATTTGATTTTATTATTAAATCCTCATTATTTCTTTATTTTGGGAAAGTCATTTTATTCCCTCTCTCATATTTTTGTAATATAAATAATTGAAGATAAAATAATTAAAATCAAATGATCCTATTTTCAAAATTTGAGAAAAACTCAAATATGAAAATAACGAAATCCCCAACTCTCTTCGTGGGTCCTTGAGTTGTGTAGAATTTCTAGGATCGAGCCAAAAATGCAACAAAATATGGTATTCAATGATGATCTATGTATAACATTCCAAATTGAAAATTTGGGATGTTACAAACCTACCCCCTTAAGATGAATCTAAGCCCTCGAGATTCGGGTTGGCTAGAAAATAGGTGAGGGTGGTCCTTAAGCAGATCTTCCTCTTGCTCCCAGGTGGCTTCATCTTCAGTGTGGTGGCTCCACTGAACTTTGCAAAACTTAATGACCTTGCCGCGGGTGACTCGGCTGGCATACTCCAGAATCTTAACTGGTTTCTCCTCATAGGTCAAATCGTTATTCAACTGAATCACCTCTAGTGGCACAGTATCTCTTAGTGGTATATCTGCCATCTCTGCGTGACACTTCTTCAACTGAGAAACATGAAACACATCGTGAACACCTGACAAACCCTCGGGTAATTCCAACTTGTATGCAACTTCTCCCATGCGCTCCAAAACTTTGTATGGTCTCACAAAACGCGGCGCTAATTTTCCTTTAACACCAAAACGCTTAACTCCTCGAAGCGGAGATACTCGAAGATAAACTCTGTCTTCGGCTTCATATTCTGTCTCCTTGCATTTTGAATCTGCATAGCTCTTCTGCCTTGACCGGGCTACCTTGAGCCTATCGCGAATCAACCTTACTTTCCGTTCAGACTCCTTAATCAAATCCGGTCCAAACAACTGGCAGTCTCCAACTTCATCCCACAATAGCGGGGTTCTGCACCTCCTTCCGTACAAGGCTTCGAAAGGTGCCATCTTCAAAATGGTTTGGTAGCTGTTGTTATAAGAAAACTCCGCATATGGCAAGTTGTCATCCCAACTTGATCCATAATCCAAAGCACATGCTCTCAGCATATCCTCCAAAATCTGGTTGACTCTCTCGGTTTGTCCATCATGCGTGGATGAAAAGCTGTACTAAACTCCAGTCTGGTTCCCAAAGTTTCGTGCAACTGCTTCCAGAACTTTTAGGTGAATTGGGTTCCTCTATCTGATACGATACTCCTCGGAAATCCGTGCAAGCATAGAATCCTTGTCATGTATATCTTAGCCAATTTGGCACTGCTGTAGGTAGTCTTTACTGGAATGAAATGAGCTACCTTCGTCAAACGATCGACTACAACCCAAATCGAGTCATAGCATGAACCGGTCCTGGTCAATCCAGTGATGAAATCAATGCCTAGTTTATCACACTTACATTCTGGTATAGTCAATGGCTGTAACAATCCTGCTGGCTTCTGATGTTCTGCTTTCACTTTCTGACACACATCACAAACTGCTACATACTCTGCGATATCTTTCTTCTTTCTGGTCCACCAGAAAGTACCCTTCAAGTCCAAATACATCTTGATATTTCCAGGGTGGATCGAATACGGCGAATCATGTGCCTCTTGCAAAATCAACTTCCGAATCTCCGGATCACTTGGTACGTAAACACGGTCCTCAAACCATAGGGTATCATGCTCATCCTCACGAAATCCCTTTGCTTTTCCCTTGCTCATCTTCTCCTTAATGGAAGCAACTTCCTTATCTGTCCTTTGAGCTTCTCTGATTTTGTCCATCAAAGTAGATTGAATCTCCAACGCTGCTACATAGCCTCGCGGAACTATTTCCAAACATAGCTCCCGAAATTCCTCGGCTAATTCTTTTGGTAAAACTCCGGTCATCAGGATGTTTACATGACTCTTACGGCTCAACGCGTCTGCTACCACGTTAGCCTTTCCAAGGTGGTAATGCAATCTCATATCATAATCCTTGATGAGCTCCAACCATCTCCTTTGCCTGAGATTCAACTCCTTCTGCGTGAAGATGTACTTCAAACTCTTGTGATCCATATACACCTCACAATGATTTCCAATGAGGAAATGTCTCCACGTTTTCAATGCATGCACTATGGCTGCTAACTCCAAATCATGCGTGGCATAGTTTAATTTGTGAGGTTTCAGCTGTCGTGAAGCATACGAAACCACTCTTCCCTCCTGCATAAGCACTGCTCCAAGTCCTCGATGTGAAGCGTCGCAATATACTTCGTAATCCTTGCTTTGGTCTGGCAGGATTAATACTGGTGAGGTAACCAAACGCTTCTTCAACTCTTGGAAACTAGCCTCACACTCCTCAGTCCATATGAACTTGGTATCCTTCTTCAATAATTCTATCATAGGCTTCACAATCCTCGAGAAATTCTCAATGAATCTCCGGTAGTATCCTGCGAGTCCAAGGAAACTCCGGATCTCTCCAACTGTTGTTGGCGCTTCCCAGTCTGTCACCGTGGCAACTTTAGTGGGGTCTACTGCTATACCTTCTCCGGATATAACCTGTCCGAGAAATCCAACTTCCTTCAACCAAAACTCACACTTGCTGAACTTGGCATACAACTGATGTTCTCACGAGCTTCTCGAGTACCAAACGCAAATGCTCCTTATGTTCTTCTTCATTCTTTGAGTAGACCAAGATATCGTCAATGAATACCACGACGAACTTATCCAAAAACTCCATAAACACCTTGTTCATCATGTTCATAAAATAGGCTGGGGCGTTAGTCAAACCAAATGACATAACGGTATACTCATACAGCCTGTACCTGGTGGTAAAAGCCGTCTTGGGTATATCCTGCTCCCGAATCTTCAACTGATGGTATCCTGATCGCAAATCGATCTTGGAAAATACCTTAGCTCCTTGCAATTGGTCAAACAAGTCGTTGATCATCGGCAACGGGTATTTGTTCTTAATGGTCACTTCATTCAATCCTCGATAATCAACAACCATTCTTAATGATCCATCCTTCTTCTCTACTAGAAATCTTTGGTGATCCCCAAGGCGAAGAACTTGGGCGAATAAAACCTTTATCCAAGATCTCCTTAATCTCCTTCTTAATTTCCTCCAAATCTTGGGCTGGCATCCTATCACGGTCTCTTAGATATCGGCCAAAGGCTCGCAGTAGTTCAATCAGAAATTCAATGTCTACGTCCCGGCATGCACAGCAACTCTTCCTAAACACGTCCGGATAATCCCTTACCACTGGTACTTCCTCCTGCACAACTCCTGATAAGGAATTTACATGTGCTCTCCTCGGCTTATGCCGTGATACATACTTGATTCTCCTTCCTTCTGGGGTGGTAAGCAAAATCGACTTACTGGCACAATCAATATTTCCTCCGTACTTCGATAACCAATCCATACCTAATATCACATCCAATCCTTGGGATTCCAAAACTATTAGGTCCGAGGGAAATACATAGTTTCCAATCCTTAATGGCAGTCGATCGCACCATACACTTGCCATATATTCTGCTCCGGGTGAGGTTACTAGCATGGGTGACCTAAGGGCTTGGGTTGGTAATTTATACTTATCCACAAATCCCCTTAATATGTATGAATGCGATGCACCAGTATCAAAAAGAACAACTTCTGATAAATGTCTTAACCAAAAACTTACCTATTCTGCGTGCGGTCGAGCTTCAACCTCCTCCATGGTAACGTGGTTCACTTGTCCCCTGTTGAAAGGGTTCGGCTTCTTTCCTGAGCTTCTATTGCCGTTACCATTTTGGGCTTCTGGACATTCATTTGCATAATGCCCAGTCTTACGGCACTCATAACAAGTGATATGGCTCAGGTCTACCTTGGATGGTGTTGACGGGTTGGTGCGGTTTTGTCCATTCCTTCCTCCATTCCCGTTCCCATTCTTCGTGCCATTATGATTGTGCGAGCTATCTCCTCCGTGAGTATGCTGAAACTGCCCTCCCGGCCGGGGTAAAGCGTAGTTTCTGCTTTGAGCTCCAGTTATACTTCCCTGTCCATACTTTCTCTTGCGATTGTCAATCTGCTGCTTCCCTTCAATCATAAGAGCACGGTCTACTAACTCCTGGTAGTTATTGAAGGTGGCTACCATCAACTGCATGCTCAGCTCACTTTTAGTCCTTCTAGAAACTTCTCCTGCTTAGCTGCGTCCGTAGCAACGTCATCTGGGGCATAACGTGCTAGCTTACTGAAGTCATCCACATCTTGTGTGTCGAGTCCTCCTTGGCGCAAGTTGCGAAACTCACGCTTCTTCATGGCCATAGCTCCCTCTTTGAAAAGCGTGGGCGGTCTGGAAAGCTTCTGGCCCGATCCCATGTGATAGTGTCTACAGGGTAAGTGGCTGTAAAATTATCCCACCATGCTGATGCGGGTCCTTTAAGCTGATCTGCAGCAAATTTCACCTTTTCCCCATCTGTACATCCTGCAGTGGTCAACTCCCTCCCTACTTTGCGGAGCCAATCATCTGCAACAATCGGCTCGGTGCTACTGGAAAACACCGGCGGATTCAGCCTTAAGAAATGGGTCAAATGGTCAATAGGTGGTGGCGGCGGTGGGTTGTTGTTGTTGTTGTTGCCTTGGTTCTGTACCAATGTTTGAATCAAGGCATTCTGCTGCTGAATCAACTGAGTGATCTCCGGCGGGAAAACAAATCCGGGGTCGCATCTCGGAGGCATCTGAGGGTTTATAAAAAAGAGGAGAGTTAAGAATAGAATGAGGTCTAGGGAGAAAACACTACCCATATGCACATGAGACAAAAACACACAATATCACTCCAATCAAATCAAACAAGGGCATACAACGGTCTATCTATCGTTACAAAGTGATGGAACCAAAACTAATTTTTAATGGGGAAATTCTACCATTGTTATGGTGGTCAACTAGAAAAAGCGCCCGATGAAGACTCCATGATATCTGCTCCAGCTTCATCTTCGAAATCATCATCACTAGGATCGGAATCGGTGTCATCGATGATGATGTAGTTCTCTGGACAGGTGTAATCTTCATCTTCTCCTCCGGGTGCTGAATTCCCTATGAGTTCTTCAATCTTCTCCTTAAGATCGCCGTTTTGTCTTACTAGAGCTACAATCTCCTCCATGTAGTCCTTGCGAGTGGCCTTCAGTTCTCCTTCCAGTTCGATAATCTTGGCTTTTGCTTTCTTCAACTCCATCATGTCTGCGCACATCTAGTTCTCTTGGCATCGAATGTGCTAATTTAACTCTTGGATGAAAGTTGCAACGGATCGATCCTTCTTAGTGCCAACTATCTCCCATTGTTCATCTCGGCGCCCGCAAATCTGGTAGATAGTATCCTTGAGGTCTTCTTGGTACACTTCTCCAATGCGTCCCATGGTTATGTGAGCTACCATGCTCTTTCCCAGACTCCAAGTTGGTGCATTAAAAACACACTCTATGGGCTCCGTGACTGGTGCAAATGTCCTTCCGGGAACTTGAGCATGAATCTTCCAGCGCTCCTCTTCAGGTAAAGTAGAATTGTAGGTCCCGGTGAAGCTTGGTATTCCGATGTTCAGGTACTTAGTGACTTCCTTCAGGTGTCGTCCAAAGGGTGTGTCTTCATCCGGCTGGGTGAACTTGATCCTCGCTTCCGTCATCCTAAAAGAGTAGAAAAGATGAGGAGTTAGAAATGAGAAGAGAGTAGTGATCTAGGGCTTTAGCTTAATGGTCGTGTCCTCACAACAAGATGTGCTCTGATACCATCTTTGTAGCGACGGACCTCAAACAGTCTGATCTCTGTGCTCAAGTGTCATCCCTGGATCAGTAATGCTGACACCACAAAGTATTCGAAGGATTTATAACAGAGTAGCAATCACACACTTATTACATCGAATGTCTCAAGAGAGAACTTAACAAAATAAATATGGCTTAAGGCCATCAAATAACGATAACAACGGAAGGCTTGGAAGAATAAGCGAGTCCATCAACTCCAACGGCATCACTGAGTATAGAACCACGACCTAAGCACCTTACTAAATTGCGAAAAGTACGCAACATGAAACGTTGCAGCCCGAAACGGGCCAGCACATGGAATATCTTTGGCAAAGTAACACATAGAGAATAATGAAAGAGTAAGCCTATACTACATGCATATATGGCTGGTGGAAAGCTCTATGGTTACAGGTTTTTGCGTAAAAGCCAATTTTTCCCTACTCCAAAGGAATAAATTATTTAACTATCATGGTGGTTGTTGAACATTGAGAATGGTTGTGACATCCTCAATCCCAATTAAAAGTACTCATTAACAACCCAACAATATTAATTAGAGTAACATGATGAGATTCACATGATATCCAAGTACTAGATACTCAAGATGTCCATAACCGGGGACACGGCTAACCATGATTAGTTTATACACTCTGCAGAGGTTTGTGCACTTTTCCCCACAAGACTCGATCTCCTCCGCTTTGATTTCTCACACTACATGGTGTTTGAGAAAGCGGATGACCGAGACATAGTCTTCGAGCGCTAGCACCTTACGTTTGGGTAGACAGTACCAACCTACAACCCCTACATCAGCTAGTCCACCCGTAAGAGTTCGCACAACTTAGTCAACTATGCTAGAGCCCATAGTAGCATGTGGCTGCACACGGAAGTTTTCTAGCATGAATAATCTCATGATCCCTTTGAGCCTGGGTGGCGGTCCGAAGAAAAACAAGCAAGTCCTGATGGAAACCAGGTGCCTCAATCCATCCAGATGTGTGTTTAAGTTGCCACCTTGAATAAACCATTAATTAACAATCTCACATCTGACATGGATACACTCACCCAATCCACGTCTACTAGCATAGCATGGCATAACAAGCAAACGTAGAAGTAACTCCGAAAGGTTTGAATATAAATCAGGTAATAGGTACTACCTCATCTACTTCCCATCCCACAATTTAATTAGATCCTAATCATGCAATGTTTGAGGATTGATCTATTGAAATAAAACTGGGTAGTAGAAAAGGTATGATCAAAGTGTTACTTGCCTTGCTGATGATCCGCGAAACCTAGAGACTCGAAGTAACAGGCGGTGCACTCCAGGTATTCTATCGCAAACAAACAAACAAGCATACAATAAGTACACATCTAATGCTCAGGTAAAACTCAAACAAAAGATCTAACCAGAAAGTTCAACTTAAGAACTCCGGTTTGCAAAAAGAATCAAATCAAACGAAGTAACGAAAGTCAAACGGCGAAAGAAAACAACTCCGTTTTACTAATCAGTATCTAAGTCAAATTTTACAGAAGCAAAAACTTGTTTAAGTTGGTTATTCGGAAAGAGGGTTTCGAGACGAAACTCCAGGCGCTTGAATCGCCTGATTCCGATAAACGAGCAAAAGTTATACTAAAACGAAAATCGGATCAGAAATCGCGATCGGAAAAATCGCGGACTAAATCCGAGAAAAGAAAAACGACGAACAGGTTAGTTAACGAGCGGACGTTCGTTAACTAGAACTAATCTGACGAACACGTTCGTTAAAAGCGAAACGAGCGAGCGCCGCTATTTAACCGAACCGAAAATAATAAACCGATCTAAATAAAAAACGGAAACTAAAAAAAACCGACGAAACTAAAAAAATCGATCGGTTTTAAAAAAACCGGTGCGGAAAACGAGGCGGCGGCGAACCTCGGGCTGCGGGTGACTCCGTGAATCGGCAGCGTCCGTGATGGCGGGCGGCGGCGGATCGGGCGTGAGGGGTTAGGGTTAGGGTTTGGCGGGTGTGGCGGCTGAAATTTGTGGCCGGGGTCGGCGGCAGGCGGGTGGTGATGGGCTGGGCGGCTCGGGCGGCGCTATATAAAGGCTGCCAGGGAGTCCGGCTGGTCTGACGATAAGTCGGTTCGTTTTTTTTTAAATAATATCGCGTAGAAAAAAAACAAAAGAAATAGTAAACGGACTCCAAAAATCCCGAAATAAATTTTCCCCGGCTTCTAAAATCAAGCCGGACTAGATGGACATTTATTTTGGGGCCTAAATGCAATTTTGGAAAACGCACATTTTTCCTAAATTCAAATAAAATGGCGAAAAACTCCAAAATAAAATCTTATTTGATTTTATTATTAAATCCTCATTATTTCTTTATTTTGGGTAAGTCATTTTATTCCCTCTCTCATATTTTTGTAATAGAAATAATTGAAGATAAAATAATTAAATCAAATGATCCTATTTTCAAAATTTGAGAAAAACTCAAATATGAAAATAACGAAATCCCCAACTCTCTCCGTGGGTCCTTGAGTTGTGTAGAATTTCTAGGATCGAGCCGAAAATGCAACAAAAAATGGTATGCAATGATGATCTATGTATAACATTCCAAATTGAAAATTTGGGATGTTACATTCATATGGTGTCTAGCTTGCATTACTTCTATTTTCTTGAAAATCCTTCTTCTTAGTTTACACATCGTAGCTGTGAATATGTCATGCCGTCCTGTTTTTCTTACATATTCCATCCTCATACGGTTGTCTTACATTAAAGTATTGCTTGTCTGTATCATGCATCAATGAGTTCTGAAGAGCGATTTTACTCTTTTGTGTTGTGGGTACGACTTGACATGGCAAAGTCAAAAAAGAGCAAGGAAAATAATATAGTATGGAGTTTTGTTACTCGTCGGGTGAAACGAAAAGGATCTGTCGTCCAGATTCTGCTGGTACTTATAGTGCAGTAGAAGGTCCAAGTCCACCGGCTAAATCTACAAACACAGTATCACCTGCTCCACTAATTTGCGACATCCGCTTCAAGCTGTATCAAACATCTCAATGAGTTACTCGTTCGTTTGCTCTGGAGGCGGCGGTTCCCAAGCTGCCTTGAGACCTAACACTACTTAGAAACCTGCGACACCACAGGACTTGGCAAGATCAGATGAACCTCATGAGAATCAACACCAAGACGGTACCTGACCGAGTCAAGTTGTAGTTGCATGCTCCTTTATATGTACTCTCATAGTTTGATATACACTAACACTTTCCATATTCGTTGTTGAACTAGCACCACGACGCAAGCAGAAACAGACATCGGGGATAATGCTTGACAGATTAACAAAATCTAAAGGAGGAAGAATGGAGATCCATTTTGAGGCAGGTTTAAAAGGGCCACATGATGCTACAAGTCAGCCAAGTTAGTATCAAAGGCAGCCGTTGCCGTTAGGTGTCATGCATGTATCCTCCCAATGTGGATCCAATACAGGAATGAGAAAGACAATACCCAGTTTAACACCTCCCTTGACCATTTATCCATAAGTAATGTTATTCATCGCAATTAGTAATATTGTCTTGCTTTGTCCCATACTTTCTAGCTTCCTCCTAATAAGACTAACATTCTTTTTTCAACAGATGAGGTTCAAGTTGGATCCGAAAGATGATGCAACTAAACAACCATGCACTCATGTTTTCAGTCTACTACTGACGATGTCGGTACCACCTTAGAAAATCTCACTTTGAAGGCGGGCTAACAATGAAATCGCCCAAACATCTCCGGTGGAATATATTACAGATGAAGACTGGACAACCCTTGTTAAACAACTGGTGCGATCCAAAGTATCAGGTATGCTATATGTATTTGATCAGACCACATATTGAACTTGTATTTATGTATGTGCCTTACAAGTGTATCTTCTTCTAGGCTAACTGTTTGAAGAACAAGACCAACCGTTCTAAAGTGAAATTCCAACAGACAACAGGATCTCGTAGCTATATTGCACACTGCGAGGCTCTTGTAAATAGTTGATACTTCCTTCTTTTTTCTGTGCCATATTATCGTATCTATATTGACTTGTTCCAAATACAGAGGAAAGCCTGTGCGGACCAAAAAGAACCTGAACTGAATGCAGTGGAAACCTTCAAGGATTTCCACACTAGCAAAATGAAGGGCATGAGCACACCAGTTCAAGCCTCTGTTGCAAGTCCTTACTCCTCCTACCTTTGAACTGATTGGTACTGTGATGTGTTCATTTAACTACTTGGTTTGCAGCCAATGTCAGTTACTCTGTTCACTTTTATACACAGTTGTCTTAACGTATCATTTCACCTTACATGGTTTAAAAGAGATGAAGGATATTCTTTTGGTCTTGATCTGTATTCTAGTTGTTATGTTCACGTGCACACACAATGAGAAAATAGCATGTTTGTATTATATCTGTTTGCCCATGATATGAATGATGTCATACTATGTTCATCCTACTTTAAACCATGTCTTTTTATCCTTAGATGTCAACGAATGTGAGGAAATAGACAATACAGTAGGCATGCTACATGGACAAATGTTCCGAAAGTGATATTTGTAGTGGGCACTACAATACATGCTAATGTATTATAGTAGTTCACCAAAATAAGTTATGTATAACCTACTTTGTTTGTTTTTGTATCGTTAGTAACTTATCTGGTACACTAATCTACAAGTTCAAACTTTCAGGAAGCTATGGAACAGATGATTGAACAGCCACAACCACCTGAAGGTGATGAGGCTACCACATGCACAATGTCACCTCTTGTTGTAGTGTGTCAGTATCTCTCCACTAACAGTGCAAAAAGCACCTTCCTGCGTAATTCTGGGTTGGTTGTCAAGGTAACCTCGTCCAAATCGCCTACTGAACAAAATCTTTTGCTAGGCAGTGATATATACGTGCTCCGGACACAAGTCCAATCCCTAATGGGCGTCGTTTTGGAAACAAGAATAGTGGTTGACAAATGTCGTCAAGATATGAATGGTTTTGAAACCCGGACTATCGGACATTAAACCGTTGTTCAAGAGTAATGGCGGAAAAAATGTGAAGATCGTGCTGCTCCATCAGATTCTTACAGCCTGAAACATTAGCACTTAGGTCAAATGATATGTGCTTCTATACATCTGATGGTGCTTTTATCTGCAAGGACTGTAAACTTTATGCCAACATGCCTTTTGTTTTATGGTTGGAATTTATTTTGTTGTGATATAACATTTATGATGCTGCCAAAGGCTGCAATAATTATGACGCTAATTTTGTATAGTGTAGGTTTATCTTAGTAATGTATTCGGCCGAAAGCTTCATAGGAGCCAAACATGCCAACATTCATTGGGCCCATTCCAATTGGGCTAAAAACGATTATGGCCGAAATTTGCATGTAGCCCACTAAAAATATCTGGGCCTAAATCAGCATAAGATATCATATTTTTCTGGTAGGCCTGTGCCCATAGGGGGCCTTTAACAGCCCAAAACATAATTTGGGCCCTCAGTAACAATAGGCCGTTTACAGGTGTAAATATCTCGAGCCCATAAAAAACATGGGCCTTTAAAAGACCGAAAGTGAGATTGGACCCTGATTGTGCCAAATAACCCACTGGTCTTAGCAGGCCGAAATGGTGGCCCATTTACGATGCGGATCTTTCACAGGACGAAATTCGAACGGGCCATTAATGCACCGACCTAATACACGGGCCTTTAACAGGCCGAAAGTTCGGCCGGGCTAGATTATCGTCATTTTTATATGGGCCGTTAATGGGCCCGATCTGACGTTGGGCCCATGGATTTCGTCCGATGTTAACAGGCCGAAAATCACAACAGGCCGAAAGTGGCCCAAATCTATAGTTGGCCTCTAACAGGCCGAATGTCATACATGGCCGAATATGACCCAAATCCTTCACGGTCGTTTATGGGCCAAAAGTTTCAATGGCATGTAAATGGGCCCAAATGAAGGAGGACCTTTAACAGGCCGGAAATACACCGGGACGTAATTCAGCCCATATACTTAGCGGGCTGTTATCGGGACAGAAGTGACCATGGGCTGCGATGATGACAAGTTTAGGACAGACCGTTGACGGGCCGATTTGACACTAGCCGTACGGGCCTTAACTGAGAATGTTGGGCCTTTAGCTGGGCCGGCCCATTATGGTCTGCAAAATCTTGTGGGCCTTTAGTTGGGCTAGCCCATTGTGGTCCCCTAAATATTGTGGGCCTTTAGCTGGGCCGGCCCATTATGGTCTGCAAAATCTTGCGAGCCTTTAGCTGGGCCGGCCCATTATCGTGCGCTAAATCTTGTGGTCCTTTAGTTTGGTCAGCCCATTTAAACTTTATGGGCCACTTTTAGGCCCGTCCACGTGTTAACATATCATAGGCCCATCTCGACCGTTGGATGAGTGACACCTATGCCAACGCGGAGCTGACGCGTGGTTCCGTCGGCCAATGAGAATTTTACACGTGCAAAATCGGCATCCAAAACCGGACCCGATAGCTTAACGGCGTCCCGTTATGGTGGATGCCACGTGTCGGTGACCCTTGACGAAAGCACTTCTATGACGTGCGATTTATCGTCATGGAAGTGGACACTTCCGTGATGATAATTTTGGTAACGTCATGGAACACTTGTACGATAGCACATGTATGACTATCTTCATTCTGTCATAAATTTGTCATGGATTTACATGCATGGTAGAAAACGTGACCTACTGTGACAAACACGTATCATCACAGAAGTGTATTTTTTTGTAGTGCCCCCACCGGGAACTGTTCATCCAAACCCCTCAACAACGCTCACTGTTCATCAAGGGAAGGAGGCAGCAGTGTTCGATCGGCTTCAGTTAGCAGCAGTTCTTTACTCTATTTTCGCTTTGGCACTCACTTCCTTTGGAATAAGGGCATTTTTCTTCTCTACTCGTTCCGTTGACCATCAAACAGTTTCTTGACGTCGGTGTCGGTTTTTCCAACAAAACGAAGAAGTTTTGGATTGAGATTTCAAATTCGTTTTTCTTTTCCTGTCTGTATGATTTTGATTTTCGATGAATGAGCCTTTGGTAATGCTTTTATCTCTATTCTATGTCGCAGG